>CM030363.1:220472827-221072827 GCA_017893485.1 Hemerocallis citrina | reverse complement strand
ATATATATATATATATATATATATATATATATATATATATATAAACTTTTATTTACAACTAATTATTGTCATACTATTCAAACTTCAGCTACATAATTGTTGATTTACAGTTTACAAGGTTTTTTATATACTGTATCGTTCTGAAGACATGTCGTAGGCACGTGGCCACGGACAAATCTAGTATATCTATATAATAAATTACAAAGAAAGCTATCAAGTGGCTCTCATTCAATCTCCACTAAAATCAATGGTCTAGATTAATTCTCACAAAACATATTTTCCCGCCAAAAATTTCAAACCCCAAAATTAAATTTTTTCCCAAAAACTTAAAAATTCAATACTTTATTACTATCTCTCTATTCTCTCTTCATTTTTTCATATTTCTTTCGTTCTCTCTCTCCCTCTATCTCTCCCATTCTTTCTTTATTTACTTGGAAATTTAGATTTTAAGATTTCAGGTTTGTAAAATTTTCAGAATTTTTATACTTTTTTTATTGCACATGTTATATTGAAAATAACAAATATCTCTTCAACAGTTAAATTTCATCATTTTCCACACTTAAAGTTCTAAGACTTTATATCTTACAGTCTCATTTATAATTATTTTTCAACATATACTAATGGAAATATGGACTTTTATTTACAACTAATTATTGTTATACTATTCAAACTTGATCTACATAATTGCTATTTTATTGTTACATGATTTTTCGTGTTTTGTATCATTCCAAAGACGTGCCGTATGCACGTACCCGCGGGCAAATCTAGTATAGATATAATTTGTAAAACAAAAATAATGTTGATTTTTCGCACTAGTCCACGGGCTACACACGTGCCTACAACTGTTATAAATTCTCTCCCAAACTCCAAACTCTAGGGTTTTACAATCAATATCCACCCCCCCTTCTTCTCCCCATTCCAGCGATGGCGGAACTTCAATCCGAAACCCCCCAACCCATCGCAGAAGAGAACGCACCCCTCGACACCCCGTCTACTGAGAATGCTCACAACGGATCATCGAAGAGGGAGAGAGAAGACGAAGAAGGAGAAGCCGGAATCAAAGACGAGACATCGAAGAAGCCGAAGGTGGATGAGGAATCGGCCGACGTGAAAGATGCGGAGATGAAGGAGGTGGAGGTGGCCGTGGAGGAAGAGAAGGAGAAGGTCTCTGCTGTAAAATTGGGGCCGATGGAGTTTGAATCGGGCATCGAGATGTTCGATTACTTCTTCAAGCTTCTTCATGATTGGCCGACCAAGGTCAATGTCAACAAAGTGAGTTTTTTTAATCTTTACTCTGCTTTAAAATTAGAGCTTGATTGGTGTAGATATGATAAAAAAAAATTGATTGTGGATGTGTTTGGTAATCCGATTATCAAGGTGGGTGGGGTTGCGAAACAATGGAAGGTCAGAAATAAGTGCATACTTTAGAAATTGAAAGTAGCTTAATCGGGGTTTTAATGGATAGAGATAACTAGTGGATGGTTTGGGGACATTTGGGTACGTTCAATGGAGACCAATAACGATACCACAGTGGAACAAAGACTAGGAGTAGACATTATCGGATGGGGCCTGAGGTAGTTAAGAATGATATAGTAAGTACTGATGTGACTAGGAGATGGCCCCTTCAGGGATTCATGTTTTATATTGTCTGGCACCAAAGGTATGGGATAGAGACCTTTGCAATTGTTTAATACTAGTATAATGTATGTGCGATGCACGTCTACAAAAAGTATAGTCATCAAATTAAATGAATATATAACGAATAAGAAAAGAAAAAAATTATATTTTAATGGTTTGATTTGGGCTACACATTCGGTGCACAGTTATATTTGTTGGATATAGTTTGGATGTGTATTGCACGGGTTTGTTTGGATACAAAGTTAGGTTTTGTTTGTTACAAACTCTAACTCTCCCATTAAAATAGTAGAGATTATATATTATAATATATTATAGATAGATAGATAGATAGATAGTAATTTACAGGTGTGGTGCACATTTAATATATTAAAAAAAATAAAAGTTAAAGATCTGATGTAGTGAGGACTCGAACCTAAGACCTCCTTCATATTAGTTATGCATGTGCAATGCACGCGTTGGTAGATTTACAAATGTCACCAAGGTTTTCTCCCGTTATAATATCAGAGATTATTTGCTATCCTTCTATGAAGCATAGACACTTCTATTTGTTAACCTTGTCGTGCCGGACACATGCCGGACACAAGAATCCGGCATGATACTTGATATTTTAGGTTAATTTTCCAAAATCTTCCCCTTGGTGTATCGTGTCGCATCATCTGTGTCTGTTCTTCTTAGGTATTCTGTAATTGGGTAGTTTTCAAATTTTTTCCCCATGTTAATTTTTGGTAATGAACCTATGCATCTTCTTTTTGAAGTTTTTTGCAGCGTTTTATTGAAACATGCTACTACTTATTATTCTGGAGATTTCAGATATGTTGTTTTGGGTGTTAGTGTAGAATTTATGATTAATCATTTTTTGTTCTGTTTATCCTTTGAACATTGTGATTCGTCGTTTTTCCTTCTCCATTGTGTCTTTTGCATGACTATCGTAATGAATTGATAACATCATTTAGATATCATATGATAGCTTTAGCTAATTCCTTTCTAAATTATAATGTTCTTTATGTAATCCAGCTAAAATTTTGTCTTATGGAATCCCTAACAAAATCTTTTTTTAAAATCTGTTTCTTATTGGATTATCTTACGATTTTGTCTAGTTCAGTAAACCATTGTTGAGGTAAGCATCATGCGGGTAAAAAATAATTGTTCTGTAACCATAGAAGTTATTTTTGTGTTTGTCTTAGGAATATTGTAATGAATAATGATGTTTACTGAATTTGTTGTATGTTGTATATGATATAGGATTACTTCCAAAACAACTAATTGATTATCATCACCTGCTTATGTATACAATATGTATTATTTGCTCAGGTAAAACTATTGAAAGATTGAATTTGGTCCTTCAACTCAGATCAAGCCTTCATTAATCCATCACTGGACATATCAAAACATTAGTCGTAAAATATACTATGAACATAAAATCACACTATCAAGCTGTTCTATATTAATTTTGCCTGTCCTGTTCATATCAAAACATTAGTCTTAAAATATACTTTTAACATAAAATCACACTATCAAGTTGTTCTATATTAATTTTGCCTGTCATGTTTGCTGTTGAGATCAAATTTAATCTGTCACGAATTGTGCAAGTCAAGGAAAATCCTCTAATGTTATTAACAAAGAAGGCTTGTGAAGCTGGCCTCATTTCATTGTTTGTGAAGCCACTTACACGTGCAATGCACAAATTCTTTTCATGTAAAGCTGTGTTGGAATTGATGGACATCATTAAATGTGCAATTGTTAAATTGATCAAATGTGAATACAGTAAATGCTCAATACTTGCTTAATTGTGAACAACTAAACAACTACTTACAATATTTGAAGTTGGTGAAGTGAAACATGTGCATTGCATTCAAAAAAACCTAATCTATTCTATTTAAGACATACATGCATTGAAAATGTCAGAATCACTATGAATCATTTCAGTGTGGAATGTTGAAGCATCATGTACAGTTTTATATTGATCAAGGATAAGCAATTCACTACAACAACAAAGCCTTTACTGGTTTACCTTAAAAGGTTGGTGCAGGGAAGGATGAGCAATGCACTAAACTATGTCTTTATGGCGACAAATTGCAACTCACACATGGATGACTACCAAATTTATTAAATTTAATGTCATTGTTAGATATAAAAATCAAAGGTTTTTTTTTACCTTTTATAGGTCATGTTTAATAATTATGCATAACCAATGATAATAGATTATGGAACCATGTTAATGTAATTGATTTGTACCATGGTACCAAATCTCAGCCGATGCCGAGACGATACTCAACGGATTTTGCCTTTTTGGCCTACCCTGTATGATGTTTGCCTAAAATCTCCGTATTTTCCGATATTCAAGTTTTATTGGAAATGGAAAAAAGGATACTAAGCAAATGAAACCAAAGGCCATATGAACTATTAATTTGGCTGATGTGTAGGTATTATCAGCGGGAGCGTTAGGGAGAGAACAATAAAATACTTTCAGCATATTTCTATATATTCTTATAGTATTATTCTCAATAGCTTAAATTTTTATATTGTTATCGGATAATTTTATTTTTCAATAATCATAGTTTTATTGTATCGTTTGTACATGGTATCAAATCATAGCCAACACCGAGATGCGTTGCCCAAGTCTGATTGGAAATACTCCTCCCTATATTCTGTATATTTGATATAATCGAGAAATGTTAACCGATACCTGATACTGACACTTTGTTTTGAACCATGCTTTATAAAAGAATACTTAGAAACTATGTTTTTTGTATACGAAAATGAATATAAACACTAAATTGTTATAATATATTCTTATAATTTGACGAATAATACATTAAATGTTCCAATAAGATTTTGTTACTTTAACTAATTTTGGAAATTCTTATTAATTTTTAAACACGTTGAGTAACCGATACAAAAAAAAAATCCCATACACTGTATGCCTGTTTTTTCAGAGAATGCCGAAACCAATACCGAAATTGGAAGGCCAATATGAAACTCAATAAGCCGAAAACATGATTTATAGTATTTTATACATTAGTGACACCTCTAACCATGATTTATTAATTGTTTGACGTAGATCTTGTTTCTCACTTTCTGATTCTTTTTTCTCTTTGTTTATATTTTAGAAGATGATTGAAAAGTGTATCTTTCTTTTCTCCCATAACATGCCCATTTTCTTAACCATGATTTATTAATTATTTGATGTACATCTTGTTTCTCTCTTTCTGACTCTATTTTTTCTTCTCTGTTTATATTTTAGAAGATGATTGAAAAGTGTATCTTTCTTTTCTCCCATAACATGTCCATTTTCTTTTAAAGGAAGCCCTAATAAAGCTAATACTAAATTTTATTATATGATTTTTTGTCAATGCTCATGGCATTGACGGAGTTTCATAAAAGTAAGTAAATGCCTTCTTTGAAAGATGTTCCTATCTTGTGTATCTCTTCTTAACAAGATGTTTCTAGACTCAGACCCTTCCTAGTTGTGAAGTAATTAGTAAATAGGCTACATCATTATTTAAGGGGCATATGAGTATTCAAGATAGATAACTATCACAGATTCACAGTTAGTGCTCGTAGATAGTGAACTCTAATTAGGCACCATCTTCCAAGTAAACTAAATTTTGACAAAGTTCCTTAACTGTGAATGTATTTGTGGGAGTTGGCCACACTTTTGATTCATAAAAATTATCTCTGTTGCACTGACAGATATTAAACCCTAAACACCATCATGTTACCAAACTAATTAACTTTATGCATGAGCAACATATTCTGTTGGGTTCATTTGGCCAACTCCTAAAGGTTTTGGATTAAGTATTGCTTGGATAACCCGAAAGTACTTCTTTGAAATCTTAGCCGACACCTTGGCTTTGTTCAGTATTGCTTGGAGAGCCGAAAAATACCTTTTGGACTCTAAAAGTACTTTTTGCCTTAAAATGGGTGTTTGGACTTGTGTAGATTATGTAGAAGAGTTTATGGTCCAGACCCTACTACAAAACTGATCGCACCTAGTCAGATGATTTGAGGCTTTTTCTTTCTGAAAAGATGCTTCTGATCCTTCAATAAATTTCTTAAACAAAATAATCTTGCTTCACATCAATTTTGCTTACGGCACTGATTAGTCACGGCAAGTTTTTGTTCACAACCATACTAAACAACGGTTCACAACCATACTAAACAACGGCTAGATCATGTTCATATTTGACGTTCATTGTTGATGCTCTTGCAGTATGAGCACTTGGTGTTACTGGACTTGCTCAAGAAGGGACATGCCGAACCCAACAAGAAGATTGGAGGAGGGATTGAAGCATTCCAGGTTCGCTTCCACCCACTGTTTAAGAGCCGCTGCTTCTTCCTTGTGAGGGTTGATGGCAGTAGCGACGATTTCAGCTTCAGGAAATGCGTGCATCAAATACTCCCATTACCAGAGAATATGCAGGTTCGGTCCTCATCAGAGGCCAAAAAGCTGTTTGGGGGCAATCAGAAGGGAGGTGGTGGAGGTAGAGGAGGAGGACGAGGTGGGCAAGGCTATGGAAGGAGAGGGGGGTTTAGAAAATGAAATCAGTTAGATTTTGTATCGTTCTTTTTGGCCTAGATGACTCCAACTCCCTGTCGTATGGTCGTGGGGTTTTATTTATTTTCATAATGTTTCTATTATTAATGTTGCATTGAGACCTTATAGTATGAGTATGGATTATTGTTTGAAGGGTTTTCAGATTTCTGTCATGATTCAGTGGCTTATATTGCATTTTGTCCATTTTGAGTAATGCCGCAGGTTAAATTTCTTCGTACTCAATCAGTGTGGTTGTTGCACAAGCACGTGTTTTGTTGTTGTTGAAGTGTTTGCATATAGTACCTATCGTGTACTAAGTATTGGTGTTTGGTTGTTTACACGTGTACTTCTCATACTTCTTTCGAACATGTGGACAGTGTGTAATTCATAGGGATGAGCACTACATATTTCGGGGAGGAGGTAATGCAAGCAATCAAATCCGGTTGTGTGTTGCTATTCGGTGGGGATGCTTAATATATAGTAGACTTAGAATATCTGGCAAGCATCGGGCTGGTAAAAAAATCCGATATCCAGACCAACCCGGACATGGACCTGGAAAGTAATTGGCGATGATAAATGTTTAGATATGATCTTTATTCATTTAACTTAAGTACAAAAATTGTTAGAACCGTAGGATATTGGGTGAAAAAATATTTAAGTACAAATATTTATTTTCCGTTACAGAACTCGATGGATATATATTTTTAAGTAGGATCCGGATTTGATTTTCACAAGTCTAGGTTGGGGTTTAATTTTTAGATCCGTGGGGTACCAGGTCCGGATTTGAATAGTGGAGGACCCTACCCGATAGGGACCCAATACCAACTCTAGGCAAGCATGTGTTCGTTGTGTAAATTATTTTTACTCTCGTAGTAATTAATTTAGAAGTTATGGGCATTTCTTGACTTGATGGGAAAGTGATTAAACTAGTGGCTGTTTTTTTTGGGTGCTGATATGGGTCAGATGACGTGGCCCCTTTTGGGCCACAGGATCCTCTCAAAAGGCGTTCATCCCTGATCATCAGATCTGCTACGTCAGCCCTAAAACCCCCCGGGTTCCAGCCACGTCAGCCCTTGGGTTCCAGACCTGTTTGGCATTGCTTATAAATACCAGGCTCTCTACCCCTTCAAAAGGTAATCAATCTTTCCCTTCTAAAAATTCTAGATACCGTTACTCTTCAGTGACTGACTAGACCGTCGGAGGGCCTGCCACCGGGATCAACCCCGTTGTTCTTAGGCCGAGTGCAGGTACACGAGACTCCCGGACCCGAGCCGAGCCTCCAGATCCGAGCCGAGCATCCCGGCCTCCGCCTCGCTCCTGCCTCTGCTCCCGAGCCGTCCCCTCTGGCTGAGGGTTGGGCGTACCATCCATACCAAAGCTTCCGCAAAAATACAAATTGAGAAGAACTCACACCTGGTGCAGCCACCCCCCAAAATCTAACCGCATCAGGTTGGCGCCATCTGTGGAAAACAGTAGCGGACACCAGTCCGAACCCAGCCATCAACGGTATCTCATCAATCCGAGCTCACATGGCACCCAAGGCCAGGAGAGCTGTCACCTCTACACGTCGCCAGGACGTTCCTCCTCAGGATGTCCCCGCCGACACCCATGGATCCAACAATCCGAGGGTCAGCCTCGGACACCAGTCGGGCGCCTCTCGCTTGGTCGTACCCGACTTACGTCGGGTCATCCAGAACCGACAGGCAAGTCGGACTAGAGGAGGGACCGCTTCCAATTCGGTCCTGAACCGTTCCAGACCTCCGCCCCAAGGGCTGGAGTCGGCGCTCAGCGGCATCGACAGGAGGCCGCCGCCCCAACGTAACCCGATCGAATGGGCTCCAGTCACCCACCGGGAGTTCCAAGACTTCCGGAAAGAGATCATGGAGGCTATCCTAGGGACCCCTGTCAACGAGACGCTCCATCCCTCTCACTCGCGATCGGATTTCGGGGCAAGCGCGTCGCGCGGCCTGACAGTCCCTCCGGAGTATGACGAGGACATCCTCAAATGCCTCCAGGAAATGGAGAACCGCCTCGACCACTTCGGCGACGGCAGCGCGAGGCCGACTCAGGGTCACAGGCCGACCCGACCTCCTTTCTCCACTGCAATCCTACAAACGGAAATACCCCGCAATTTCCGACCTCCCCAATTCGAAACATATGACGGCGAGGGCGATCCTGCTGATCACATGGAGGGTTTCAAAACCCTAATGATGATTCACAGCACTTCGGATCCCCTTCTGTGTCGTGCCTTCCCTGCCACCCTCCGGTGCCCGGCTCGGGAATGGTTTTCCAAGCTCTTCCCCGGCTCGGTCTACTCGTTCGATCAGCTGGAGGCCAATTTCTTTGCCCACTTCGTGACCAGTAGAAAAGCCGAGAAGACGAGCGCATCCCTACTGGACCTCCGACAGAAGGAAGGGGAGTCACTCTGGGCAGTTCGTCCGGAGGTTTACCACGGAGGCGAGGTCAGTCTCTTCCCTCGATGCCGGGGTTGCGTCAGCAGCATTCCGACACAATGTCCGGCATGGCCAGCTGAATGCATCCTTGTCGAAGAAACCTCCTTTCGATTTTCCTGACCTTTTCAGTCGGGTCAAAAAGTACATCCGGGCCGAGGAGGCCCTAAATCCGAAAAATGCCAAAGAAGTTCCAGGGAAGGGGAAGCGCAAGGCCGACGAGGCAGAGCCGGTTAAGAAGGTCCCAAAAGACGGGACCATGACGAAGAGGGTCCCTCCGGTCTCACGCTTCGAGAGGTACACACCGCTGACACAGAATGTGTAAACTATCCTCTTAGCAATCGAGGACAGAGACCTCGTCCAGATGCCCCATCGGCCGCCCAACAACAACAATAAGGAGAGGGATCAGCGGTTCTATTGCCGCTTCCACCGGGACAACGGGCACGACACCGACTACTGCCGAGCCCTCAAAGACGAGATCGAGGCCCTCATCCAACGAGGGTACCTCCGCAATTCAAACGAGAAGACGCCCGGGATCAAAGGGACACGAGGAACCGGAGGCCTTCCCCTCCTCCTCGAACACCTAAACCGCGTCCCGAGCGGAACCCGGAGCACGAAGAAACTGAGGGTCAAGCCATCTTGCATTACGTCTATGGAGGGCCCATGGGAGGAGAGTCCAGCACTTCCCGCAAGGCGTTCGTCCGAGAGGTAAACGCCGCCCGGGGTCTCCCTTCCCCCCAGGTCCAGCAACTCCCCGTCTCCTTCTCGGGGGAAGACCTGGAGGGGGTTCGGCTCCCGCACTGCGATGCGCTCGTCATCAGCCTCAGCATGGCGAACTACGAGGCCCGTCGGATCCTCGTGGACAATGAGAGCTCGGTGAACATTCTCTTCTTGGAAGCATACGAGAACCTCAAATTCTCCCGGGATAAGCTGAAGCAAGCCGGATACACCCTGCACGGATTCTCCGGCGTCCCGGTGCCAATAAAGGAGATCGTGACCTTAGACGTCACCACCGGTACGACCCCTCACTAACGGACCGAGTCGATGGATTTCATGGTTGTGAATGTCTACAATGCCATCCTTGACCAACCAGGGCTCTGCTCCCTTTAGGCTGTTCCCTCGGCCTACCACCAAAAGTTGAAATTCCCCACCAAGTCAGGTGTCGGAGTCGTCCGAGGAAACCAAGAAGCAGCACGTTCGTGCTATATGACGGCGGTCGGAGGCGGTGTGTTTCCCCTGGACGCCATCGAGCTGCAGCCCGAAAGAAGCCAACCCGAACCTGAGCCGGCGGACGAAATAGAAGAAGTCTCGTTCGAGACAGGAGACATGTCAAAATGGTTCCGCGTGAGCTGTTCCCTCGCTCCCAACCTCAAGTCCGACCTGATCGACTACATTCGCCGCAATGTCGACCTCTTCGCCTGGAAGCCCTCCGATATGCCCGGGATCTCTGAAGACTTGATCATGCAAAAACTCAGCGTGATCCCCGACTCGAAGACGATCATCTAGAAGCGACGTAAGTTCGCCCTGGAGAGGCAGCAGTCAGTGAAAGCAGAGGTGGACGAGCTCTTGTCTGCTCGTTTCATACAGGAGGTCAGCTACCCTGAGTGGCTGGCGAACGTCGTGATGGTCAGAAGGCAAGCGAGAGCTGGAGGACCTGCATAGACTTTACTGACCTCAACAAAGAGTGCCCCAAAGATTCATTCCCTCTCCCCAGCATCGACGCTCTGATCGACGCGACGTCGGGTCACGAGCTCCTTTCTTTCATGGATGCCTTTTCAGGCTACAACCAGATCTGAATGTTCCCCCATTGATATAACGAAGACGTCCTTCGTCACGGACCAAGGTCTTTATTGTTACCGTGTTATGCCCTTTCGAGCTCAAGAACGCCGGTACTACTTATCAGAGGCTCGTCAACAGAGTCTTCAAAAATCAAATCGGTCGCAACATGGAGGTGTACGTCGACGACATGCTCGTCAAGAGCCAGCGGGGACAGGAACATGTTGCCGAACTGTAGGAAGCCTTTGGGGTCCTTCGGACCCACAACATGAGGCTCAGCCCGGCGAAGTGTGCGTTCGGCGTCTCCTTGGGAAAATTCTTCGGGTTCGTCGTCAGCCAGCGCGACATCGAGGCGAACCCCGACAAGATCCAGGCCATAATAGACATGGCCCCTCCTAGAAACATCAAAGAAGTCCAGAGGCTCACGGAAAGACTGGTGGCCATCGGCCATTTCCTCTCCAAGTCCGGAGAGAAGTCCCTCCCCTTCTTCGAAGCTTTGCGTGGAATAGGAGGCTTCAAGTGGGGTACTCAGCAGCAAGAGGCGTTTGCCCAATTGAAAGAGTACCTCGCCAACCCTCCTATCCTCAGTAAGCCCGAACTGGGCGAGCCCCTCTGGCTTTATCTCTCGGCCTTGGAAAGTGTGCTCAGTGCTGTTCTCGTCCAAAAAGAAGACAGAGTCCAAAAGCCGCTATACTACGTGAGCAAGGTCCTCCTCACCGCCGAGACCAGGTACTCAAGAATGGAGAAAATTGCCTACGCCCTGGTCATGGCAGCACGGAAGCTCCGTCCCTATTTCCAGGCACATTCAATTCAGGTACTGATGGACCAGCCCCTGAAGGCCGTACTCTACAAGCCCGAAAGCTCCGGACGACTGGTCAAATGGTCGATCGAGCTCAGCCAATACGACATCGGCTATCAGCCAATGACGGTTATCAAAGGGCAGGCCCTGGCTGAGTTCATCACAGAATGCACCATTTCCGATCAACCCGAAAGCGGGAAGGTCGACCAGACGTGGGAATTTTACGTCGACGGGTCCTCCTGCGAAGCGGGGAGTGGTGCGGGTATTATTCTGCGGGGTCTTGACAATTTCCTTCTCCAATATTGCCTTCGCCCCAACTTCCCAGCCTCTAACAACGATGCTGAGTATGAGGCCATGATTGTTGGGCTCACCTTGGCGCACCAGGCAGGCGCCAGACAGATCAGGGCCTTTAGCGACTCTCAGCTCGTGGCCATCAGAAGGAACTCATACCAGCAGAGGATCGAAAGGTTCTCCAACAAAAAGGTGCATCCCATCGACATCAAGCTCGAGGACCTCATCCTCCGGAAGCTGGCGGTATCCAACCCCGGCCAAAAGAGGAAACTGGCCCTAAACTGGGAAGGCCCATACAATGTTTCTGAAGTCATACGCCCGAGCACGTACTGTCTAACCGACCCAGAAGGCAGGGCTGTCAAGAGACCCTGGAACGCAGAGCACCTCATCAAATTTCTAGATGGGGAGGGTTAGCCTCTGCAGCCAATGTAAATTATGAAAAATGTAATCGGCACGTCATACCTTGTTTTTGTAAAGTTGAAGTATGTTGTAATTATGCCAGCTTTCTGAAAACAGGCTTTGGCTTCGTATTAGCTTCCTTTAAAAAACATATCTCGGGCTCGGCACTCGGAAGAAATTGCGAGACACAAAAAGCTTCTCTTACAAGCTTAGGGTTCGACGCTCGGAAGAAACCGCGAGCCACGAAATTCTTCTCTTACAAGCTTAGGGTTCGGCGCTCGGAAGAAACCGCAAGCCATAAAAAGCTTCTCTTACAAGCTTAGGGTTCGGCGCTCGGAAGAAACCGCAAGCCACAAAAAGCTTCTCTTACAAGCTTAGGGTTTCGTTGCTCGGAAGAAACCACGAGCCACAAAAAGCTTCTCTTACAAGCTTAGAGTTCGGCGCTCGGAAGAAACTGTGAACCACAAAAAACCTCACTTACAAACCTGGTGCTCGGCGCCCGGACAACATCTCGCGCCAGACAAAGTCACCTCTTCGGTATAGGGGCTCAGCATCTGCCTCGAGCACGGTTTGGGTTTGTTCAAACCCGTCAACCTATGCACTTGGCGATGACCGCCAGCTACACCCGTGCTATCTATCCGAGAACAGGTGTGGGGGCTCATCGTCGACCTCGAGCAAGGCCTTGGCTTTCTTCAAAGCCATGCGACCTTTACGCTCAGTGACAACCTTCAGCTACGCCCATTACTGGCTTCTCTAAGGTATGGGGGCTCGACACCTGCCTCGAGCGTGGTTCGGGCTTGTTCAAGCCTATCAACCTATGCGCTCGGCAGCAACTGCCAGCTACACCCGTGCTATCTACCCGAGAACAGGTGTGGGGGCTCGTCGTCGACCTCGAGCAAGGCCTTGGCTTTCTTCAAAGCCATGCGACCTTTACGCTCGGCAACGACCTTTAGCTACGGCCATTTCTGGCTTCTCTAAGGTATGGGGGCTCGACACCTGCCTCGAGCATGGTTTGGGCTTGTTCAAGCCCATCAACCTATGCGCTCGGTGGCAACCGCCAGCTACACCCGTGCTATCTACCCGAGAACAGGTGTGGGGGCTCGTCGTCAACCTCGAGCAAGGCCTTGGCTTTCTTCAAAGCCGTGCGACCTTTATGCTCGGCGATGACCTTCAGCTACGCCCATTACTGGCTTCTCTAAGGTATGGGAGCTCGGTATCTGCCTTGAGCGTGGTTTGGGCTCGTTCAAGCCCATCAACCTATGTGCTCGGCGACAACTGCCAGCTAGCCCGTGCTATCTACCTGAGAATAAGTGTGGGGGCTCGGCGTCGACCTCGAGCAAGGTCTTGGCCTTTTTCAAAGCCACACAACCTTTACGATTGGCGACGACCTTCAGCTATGCCCATTGCTAGCTTCTCTAGAGTATGGGGGCTCGGCATCGGCCTCGAGCATGGTTTGGGATTGTTCAAACCCATCAACCTATGTGCTCGACGATAACCTCCGACCACACCCATGCTATCCGTCAAGACGTACGTATAAGGGTTCGGTGTCGACCTCAAGCAAGGCCTTGGTTTTTTCAAGCCATACCTTTTATGCTCGGCGAGAACCCCACCCGTTCGAAAAAATTTCCTTGCAGATTTGGGGCGCTCGCCTTTGGCAAACGCCCCGAGCCCCGGACCGTTGGTTGACCCACCTCTCACCCGCGAACAACTCAGGGTTTACGGCTTTCAGAGCCAAAGCCCCGAATTGTTCGAGGACGGTAGGGGAGCCATCGACCCAGGACTCTCACCGAGCCTCCGGACCAATCGGTCGGTCCACCACTCACCCGCCAGCAACTCGGGGTTTATGGCCCTGAAAGCCAAAACTCCGAATTGTTCGAGGGTGATTGGTGATCCACCAATTCAGAACACTCGGACCAAAGTTCTACTTACGGGACTCCCGCCTTCGGCAGGCACCCGAATCTTATGACAGATGAGTCATTCTCAAATTCCTGATGAAAAACAATGGGAAGATGTGGATTATATAGCCTCCTGAGCAGCGCATTTATTACATCGGGAAGTCCAAACAGCGGAAGGCGAAACGTCGCCAATAATGTCTATCGAAAGAAGAAACATCGCTCATTGGGCGTTGCTTGCCAGACACGACGGTTCAGCCTTCCGCATCGGCGGCGACCTCCTGCAAGGCCGAGCGCAGCAACAATCTCGAGCTACACTCTCACCCTCCTCACTCAATTAATCGTTAAAGTTAAAGAAGTCAGAAGTTTTTATTGCTCATAGAGCGCCAGAAAAGGCCGCTCGAATACAATGAAAAGCTTACAAACCACTCATCGCTCGGTTTAAAACTCAAAGTCGACGCTTCCCTCGGGTTCCTTCGCACGCTCGGCCGGTCCAACTGGGGAAGGCACTCCAGCAACAGAGCTTTCTGCATCAGCATGCTGATCCGCCTCCAAGAAAAAGGTCGGAGAAGGTCCTAGTACGGAATTGCTCGCCTCCTCGATTAGATCGGCGCCTAGCATTTGCTTCAGCCTGCGGATCTCCAACTCTTTCTCAACAACGGCCTCACGAAGAAAAGACTCCGAAGCTAACCGCCCACTCGAGGCATCCGAGATCGACCAGTTCGTCTCAACTGCCCACCAGTTCCGGTAGGCTATGGCTTTCTTCAGGCGAGCGACCTCCAAGCTGAGCTCCCTAGACTTGTTCATGAAGTAATTCACTGCGGCCACTCGGTCCCCATCCTGTTTACGTTGGCAGGCTAGAGCACACTCCATGACCCCAGCCCAGCTCGAACCCAGGAGACCTCGACAGAACCAAGGTCGGCACTGAGGACCTCATGCGTCTATCAAAAAGACGGAGAAAATGACAGGTCACAAAAGAGACTAAAAAACACACAAGTGATGTAGCATCGGCCCAAAAAATCATCTTGTATTAGATCAAAAAATCCGTACTACAAAATGCGGTGGCCAGTCTGCGGAAGGCATTTACAAAATCAAAAAACAACATAAACTATGCTTTGGGGGGGGGGGGGGGGGCGGGGGTGGCACCTCTTCGTCAGTAGGGTCGCCCCTGACCTCTTCGTGATGAGGGTCCTCCAATTCCTCATCGCCACCAGGCGTAGGCAGATGCTCTGGTTGCCAGTTATAATGCAGATGATCCACCCGATTGTCCGGGTAAATCAGCGCGAAATGATCCTTTGCCTTGGCATAGGCCTCGTCCTGGGCCGCGATCAGAGTATCCGCCATAGAGATCTGCACCTCTTCCATTGCCTTCTCCGCCTTCACTGCCTGTGTCTGGGCCTTCTCCTTAAAATGCGCAAGCTCGTCCTTGTGATGGCCCATAAGCGAGTCCATCTGAGCGTCATGGATCGCCTCCTTGTCCCGGGCCTCCTTTAGCTCGGCCGTAAGCTTAGAGACTTCGCAGAAGTACTTCTCTGTGTTCTTCCTCTCGACGAGGACCTCCTTTTCCATGCACCGGTGGTAGTGCTGCCCATGGAGTAATGCCTGACCGAAGAAGAACAAGTTAGAAAAATCCTGAACTCTAAAATTCTGTGCACACGGAAGCACTTACCGAGAATAACGCCTGGGCCCACCGCGTGTAGGCCGCCTCGGACGTCTGCGTCGCCAGACTCATCCGGTTCTACTCAGTGGCGATGTGCTCTGTCGCCTCCACAGCCACCGAGCTCTGGAGCAGGGAGTCCCCTACCTTCACCCCCACAGCCCGGGACGTGCTCCTGCAAGCTCTGCTTGTCCACCATCTGCGCGGCGTCAGGGTGAGGGGGCGGAGTCCTCTGCTCTCGAGCCTCGACCGACTTCTTGCTTCTGGAGCTCGCCCCTAGTTCTTTCCCCGACCTCGACGAATGGTGAGGCCTCTTCACCCTCTTTGGGGGTGGCTGCTCGGTAGCTGGCGCCTGTACCTTACCAGACCCCACGGCCGGTACCCCGCTATTCTCCTGTGCGGCTTTCTTCGTCGCTTCGGCCCTTCTCTTGGTCGCTAATTCTACTATGGCGTTTCGATTATCCAGCTCCTTGGCAGACATCTCTACAAGAAGAAAAGTTAACATGTTAACGCAAAGGTAGAAAGAAGTACAGAATAGAAACAAAAACATACTAGGGTTGGCCGGGCTCAGTCCGGCTCGGGCAAGGTGCAGCTCCGTGACACGAGGCCACCCAATGCTGTGACCCTCCACGATCTTGTCGACCTTCGCCCACTCCTTCTCAGTTATGCCTCTTCACTTCGGCGGCTTGTGGTTCGGCTCTCCGAAGTTCCAAATAGTGGGGATGTCCCAGGGCTGCTCGCTCCGGACAACAAGGTACTTCTCTTTCCACCCCTTGATTGAGTCCTGATGGCCGTGCTGATGGCACTGCGATGATTCCCAGGACCACGGATTGGTGTGTGTATCGATCATAAAAGCTTAACAGATTTAATACGTGATCTAACCCTTTATAGTGGAATCTAGGGTTCACGAATTGTACCTGCGATGAGAAGAAGACGATAGTTTCTAGCAACCTCGAGCCGTCAGCGACCCCAAGATCTTCTGCACGTATTCCTTCCTCGGGTTGGACGTCGTGTGGGCAGCGGTCTACCAACCATTCTTCTCCTTGGCTGACCTCTCTTTCTCTCCTTACGTGAATCACGAATTTAGAGAAAACTTCTTATCTCTGATAATGATATGACAGCCAGAGAATAGAGGATATATATATAAGGCTACGGCAGGGACCATGAGGAGAAATTAGGGTTAGGTCTCCTAACGAATCTGGGTATCCCGTGTTCAGTCCGAACACACAATCCAGGCCCATTAACAATAGCTCGGTCCACTAAAGAGCTATTATTGCACTACCTTCCTAATCCCAAATTATATTTATGGGCTCCTTTTATTATATGCTCGTTCAGCTCCCCATGTTAAGATATCGAATGTCCGTCGATCAAATTAAGTTACTGATAACTATATTGATCAACATCTTTTATCCTTAAGTAGTACCACTCAACTTTATTTGTCATGTCGGATGTAATCCACCTGCAGGGTTTACATGACAATCCTTATGAGCTCCTTAAGGGAACATCATCAACCCGACGTATTGGGACATGGATTCCTTTTACAATCAACAGCCCATCATACATACAATGCTATTACCCAATTCATAGAGGTTGCTGATCCATAATGAATCTCACTCTTTTATGAGTCAAAGTAATGCACACTGCATATACATGTCTGTTATTATATCTGGATTAAGAGCATAAGCATCCATAATAACAGAGGTTTTTGTTCTCTTTTGTAGTCAGTACAAAGAGAACAACCTCAAGTGGTCCTGTTCAATACACACAAAGTGTACTAGTGTAAACCTATAGTCAAGATAGACTAATACCAGATTACACTACAACCTTTCCAATGGATTGTCCAAGTCCGTCTAGGTTGTGAACTATTTATATATTCCATAGGGAACTGAAAATATGATCTTCTGTGTGTCTCCTCACACCATATTATCAACCTTATAGAATATCAGATACTTGCATTAATATTATAATAAACACAATATGCAAACATATGCCCATATGATTCTCATTCAAAAAAATAAGGAAATAAAGTTAATACAAAAGTGATGCTTTCAGTATATAACCCTAACACGTGCATCACCTTCTTGTGTGGACGGGGCGAAAGATAGAAAATCCCCTCCTGGTTCCCAAGAGAGCTCATCCCCAGGATGGCTCGGAAGTAGGCCAGCCTCGGCGTAATTCCCTTCTCCTGACACTTCAAAATAAAACACATAAAGTGTTTTCAAGAATTGGGACCGTACTGCATTGGACTCAGCTCCCCCCAGTTCAGCACCCTCTTGATGAACGGGTGCAACGGAAGCCTCAACCCCGAGACGAAAGCGTCTTCAGGGAACATGCAGAAGCTCGGTTCGAGCACGGTGGTCAGGTAAATTCCTGGGTTCGGCACCAGCAGCTGGAACTTCCGAGGAATGAAGTAAGCCGCCCTCAAGATGGGCAAGTAGTCCCTCGGCATGGGGCACTTCACACTGTCCATCTTGATCATGGACTAGCCCTCATCTCTCAACAGCGATGTGTACACAGAAGATCCTTCACGTCATCAGGATACATCCTAATCGATCCTGGATTTTTGCCGGAGATGAGGGGGTACATAAACCAAGAGCCATACTCATGCTTTCTCGGTCGGACTGTCGGGCCTTATCCACTTCCTCTTCCTCCTTCGAGGACCATCTTTTCTATCAGGGGAAGGGGTCGCTAGGGGAGGCAACGGTGGGAGGTCTGCCTCTTCTTCCCCTACCTCCTCCACGGTCCCTCCGACCTCGCCATGGTCATCACCGCTCTCGGTCCCTAGCTCGGACTCCTCCTGATCATCACCCTCCTCAACCTACTCCTCTTCTTCGACCTGCTCCTCCTCCACAAGCTCCGCTCCCTCGGGATCCCTTTCTTCGTGCACCTCCTCTACAGGCTCCTTAGGGGCTCTACAATGAAGGCTACGTCACCCTTGCCATTCGACCCTCCTTCTGATAGAATCTCCTCCTTTACTGAGCAGATGTCTCCCGACGAGAAAGATATCGAAGACGAATGAACCTCCTCCTTGCTGTGACCTGAAGTACTTGCCTCGGAACCGGACTGAGGCCGTGACATTTTAAAGCAAAAATACTAACCTGTTTCACCAAAGTGCGTAATGGTCAACAAAAAACGGTCGCCGACGGTGCGCAAGGAAATTTTGGTTATTTAGAAGTTGAAAGCAAAGTAAAAAAGTGAGGTGGAGGAGGGGGATTTATAAGCACAGGCGGGACTCCTCAAATTCCGCAAAAAGATCTGGCCGTCTGATCTTCATCACCAAGATCTAACGGCCACTAAAATCTTGATGACGTCAGCTCAGTGCGCAAAAATACCTTCCTACCTTCAGCACTGTCGACCAACGCGACTCCTCGTCGCGCAGGGTCAACTTCTCGGGTACTTCACCATTATTCACCCAAGTTCTTCCAAAGTTTCTCCCAAACTGCTTGGACCTCGACACTCGGATTGCACCACGAGCCCAAAAAGTTTCTCCCAAACTGCTTGGACCTCGACGCTCGGATGTCACCGCGAGCCTAAAAAGTTTCTTCCAAACTGCTTGGACCTCGATGCTCGGATTGCACCGCGAGCCCAAAAAGTTTCTCCCAAACTGCTTGGACCTCGATGCTCGGATTGCACCGCGAGCCCAAAAAGTTTCTCCCAAACTGCTTGGACCTCGACGCTCGGATTGCACCGTGAGCCCAAAAAGTTTTTCCCAAACTGCTTGGACCTCGACGCTCGGATTGCACCGCGAGCCCAAAAAGTTTCTTCAAAACTGCTTGGACCTCGACGCTCGGATTGCACCGCGAGCTCAAAAAGTTTCTCTCAAACTGCTTGGACCTCGACGCTCGGATTGCCGACCCTCCACGCTCAGCAAGAAGGACCCCCATTCCAGACTCCTACATCCCCTTGCTTTTCCAACAAGTGAGGGGGTTCGTCTACCGACCCCCTACTCTCTTGGCCAAATGACCTCTGGGTCGACGCTCGGATGTCACCGCGAGCCCCAAAAATATCCCCCAACAATGAGGGGCTCGACCGCCGACCCTCCATGCTCGGCAAGAGGGACCCTCACTCCAGACTCCTACGTCCCCTTGCTTTTCTAACAAGTGAGGGGGCTCGCCTACCGACCCCCTACTCCCTCGGCCAAATGACCTCTGGGTCGACGCTCGGATATCACCGCGAGCCCCCAAACTATTCTCCAAACAGCGAGGGGCTCGCTTGCCGACCCTAGAGGTTCGGCAAGAAGAACTCTTGCTTCACGGGTCTCGACGCCCCCCTTTGCTTTTCCAACCAGTAAAGAGGCTCTTCCGCCGACCCTCTATGCTCGGCCGACCGAGCTTCGAGGATCCGTGTGACTCCAAGAGGGGATCCCTTCACCCTACCCACTGACATCTCCTGGAAGATGCAGATCCCATTCTTCGCCGTACACACCACCCCGCTCTTCCTACAGAGGCAAAAAACCACTCCTACACGGCTGGATCACCCAGCCCTCCAGGAGTGGGGGGGCTCCTGATATGGGTCAGATGACGTGGCTCCTCCTGGGCCACAGGATCCCCTCAAAAGGCGTTCACCCCCGATCATCAGATCTGCCACGTCAGCCCTAAAACCGTCCGGGTTTCCGTCACGTCAGCCCTAAAACCACCTTGGCCCCCGCCACGTCAGGTCCACGGACAATCAGGTCTAGAACCGGCCCCAAACGGGTCTAGAACCGTTTGGCATTGCCTATAAATACCATGCCCTCTACCCCTTCAAAAGGTAATCAATCTTTTCCATCTAAAAATCCTAGTTACTGTTACTCTTCAGTGACTAACTAGACCGTCGGAGGGCCTGCCATCGGGATCAACCCCGGTGTTCCTAGGCCGAGTACAGGTACACGAGACTCTCGGATCCGAGCCTCCAGATCCGAGCCGAGCATCCCGGCCTCCGCCTCGCTCCCGCCTCTGCTCCCGAGCCATCCCCTCTGGCTGAGGGTCGGGCGTACCATCCTAACTAGGTGCTAATCTTTTTCATTTTTTGGTATTGAGATGATCTTCCGAGGTGTTTGTTTTGAACAAGTTACTTTCAAGCTAATGGACTACTTCTCAATTGCATTTTTTCGATCTAATCTTTTGGTCGATTTAATTTAATATTTTGGTTGATTTAATTTTGAGGAAAAGGTAGAGAAATATGGATGCTAACCCTCATTGTTTTGGATAATTTGCTGCTCCGTTTTAAATTTTTTGTATGACATTGTAGATCTTTTTTATATGTATATCTTAGGCTCTCTTAGCTACAACCTTCTTACAAAGATAATCAGCATAGAACAAAATAGCGTATACAAATGGAAAAAAATTAAATTTTTTGTTCAAAGCCTTAATTCACGCGTATTCCTCACTCTCACCCAATATTTAGGGGATTGACAATATGTAAGTGGGACTCAATCCCTCCTTCCACCTCATGCTCACCACTGAAAAAGCTTTCCTTTAGACCATGTCTATTAGCATTCGCAGAACAATCTTTAATATTATATTGGAAGAAGGTCTTAGTATCATTTGTAATGTTTTGTCATTCTACCAACCCGTACAACGCACGTGTATAACTATTATAAAAGAGGTTCTAGGTTCAAATTAAGATTACGTCTAAATTTTTATTTTAAAAAAACTATATTTATTAAAACGTGCAACACACGTGTAAACTACTAGTAATATAAGTTTTACAATCAGTAAACATCGAAGTAAGTTCTGTGGCTCTCTCGAAACGAACAACCTCCTACCAACTCTCAAACACAGCAAAAAACCCTAGATCTAATCCCTTTGGCGGCGGCGGCTTGCCCTCAGCGCCGCCGCCGCCCCTCCCCGTCGTCTCCCCCCTCCTCTTCTCCACGCCCTACCGACCCCGACCCCGACCTTCTCCAGCGCAGCTCCTCTCATCCCCCGCCACCACCGCCCTCACCCAGGACGACCTCTAGAAGCTCGCCGCAGTCAAAGTCGTCGATTAGAGCGACATGGTGTTGGGGCTGGGGACTGGGCCAACGGCTGCGGTTGTTGTGGCCGAGAATGGGGCGCTGCTCTCGAGCGGGAAGCTGAGCCCGACCTTCTCCAGCGCAGCTCCTCTCATCCCCCTCCACCACCGCCCTCACCCAGGACGACCTCTAGAAGCTCGCCGCAGTCAAAGCCGTCAATTAGAGCGACATGGTGTTGGGGCTGGGGACTGGGTCAACGGCTGTGTTTGTTGTGGCCGAGATTGGGGCGCTGCTCTCGAGCGGGAAGCTGAGCGGCATTGTTGGAGTTCCGACTTCCACGAGGACTTTCGAGCAGGCCAAGTCGTTGGGGATTCCGCTGGCTACGTTGGATGATCATCCCAAGATTGATCTTGCCATTGATGGAGCTGATGAGGTTTGTGGATTTATTTTGCACGGGTGATGTATGTGTTTTGTTTACTGTGTTCGAGAAAGAGGAAATATGGGTGCATGAGGTGGATGCGCTGCTAGCACTGTTTATGGATGTTGTGGTTGCGGTTTGGGGGGCCCGCGATTGCTCTGGGTGTCCCCCGGATCTGTTACTGTGGTTGCGGTTTGGGTGCCCACCCTACCCCTGATCTGATTGCTGTGGTTGAGGGTGCTTTTGTCGGTGCTTTGGGGTGGGAAGCTTGTAGTTTTGTGCGATTGACGTTTGTGGAGCTTGGGCCCAAAGATGGGGTCCTTCCGTGAGGAGTGAAGTCGGTATGTTGGGGGTGGGGGTGTGGGGTTGGGGTTGGGGTGTGGTCGGGTGTGTCCTACGATGTCGTCAGTATAGTCTCTACAGTGCCTACTATCTGGCTATTGAGCTTCCCCCAGCTTAGGCCACTGCCTCGTGACAGCGCCGCCTCTTCCCTCGTATTGGGAGTTTGAGGTGAGATAAGTCTGTATGGTGAGAAATCGCCGGAGAGAGCATAAACGTGAGAGAGGTAAGGTATCCGCTACACGGCTCTTTCCTAGAGGATGGTGTTAGGTGGGGTGAGCGAGATAGTTGCTTTGTGAGAAATCGCAGGAGAAAAGTGCTATCGTGTGAGAGGTTAAGCTATCATCTTCACGGCTATCTCTTTGGTAGTGGCTGTAGAAGCGGCTGACGTGTTTGTAGGATGAGTGGTGAAGTTGGTGAAAGGCTGCGAGTTTCGATCTACGGGGCTTGGGCCCAAAGAGGGGTCCCCCAGCGAGGTGCACGCAGGGAGCGGCGGGTGATAAAATCCTGCCATACTTGTTTCAGGTGGGTGTGCATGTGCCGTGGAGGCACTGTACGAAGCTAAATGGACATACTCACAATTTTGCTGGATCGAGCTGGTTTGTCGGCCCACCCTCCAGGGTTGTTGGAGGGGCTTGTTGTTTGTAGTCATGTTGCTTCATGTATGTTTTATTTTATGTCTGTAGTTTGTATTTGGGCCCAGTACTCTGGGTTTATTTCGTTAAATTCTTATTAATGAAACAGGGTGGCCTTATTCCACCTTTTTCCTCAAAAAAAAAAAAACTACTAGTAATATATAGTTAAACAAGGTTAGCACAAATAATTTGTGAAAGTAATTTTGTTGTCGCTGTTGTTGGCATCAACTAGTACTCAACAACTAGTTGATATGAAATCGTTGTTTTTGAAATATATTATACATGGGAAGGCGAATATCTGCAGGGATGATATATTCAAAAGTTTTTACTTTCCTGCTTATAATAACTAGTAACTTATTCGTGTGATGTAACGTTCTAATTATTATTATTTTTTATATGGTAAATAATAAGACGTAATCTGGTCTTGAACATGAGACATCTCTTTACTCTTTACATACTTTTTACAAATTATTCCTAGTGCCACAAACTTTTATTTTATATAAGTGACACTTTTGTAAATAATTATGTCTTAAATAAATTTGAACTTTGAGGGTAATATGATAACTAACAACAGTGGAATAAATGAGCAGTTAATATAACTCCAACTAAAAAATGAATGAGAGAGATTAGATGATTGAATGAATGACTACAATACATGTTGTCTACAAATGACAACCTCAACTCTCCCATTATAAAATTACTAGTAATCTGTACGTGCGATGCACATTATAATTAAATTATTTTTTATACAGTAAATAATAAGACGTAATCCAGACTCTAATCCAAGACCTTCCTTTTACTCATAGATACTCTTTACAAATTACTCTTAGTGGCACACACTTTTATTTTATATGAGTATCACTTTTGTAAATAATTATGTCGTAAATAAATTGAATTTTGAGGGTATTATGGTAACTAACTACAGCTGAGTAAATAAATGGTTTATATATCTCCCACTTAAAAATGAATGGTTGAGATTATATGATTGATTGTCTACAAATGACAACCCCAACTCTCCCATTATAGTATTATTGGAGATACTAGTAATTTGCAAGTGCTGTGCACGTACTAATATTTTTAAAAAATAAATAAATTCTAAGACGTAATATGGTCTCGAACCTGAGATCTGCATTTATTTATCACATACTCTTTACAAATTATCCTTAGTGGCACCAACTTTTCTTTATATGAGTGACACTTTTGTAAATAATTATGTCATAAATAAATTTGAACTTTGAGGGTATTATAGTAACTAACAACAGTTGAGTAAATGAATGATTAATATAACTCCCACTTAAAAATGAATGGTTAAGATTAAATGATTGATTGTCTACAAATGACAACCCCAACTCTCCCATTATAGTATTATTAGAGATACTAGTAATCTGTGTAATATCCCAAAATAGATTTTATTATATATATTATTTTTTTTATATACCAGGTCAAGATTTGAATGAATTGGAGCATGATTAATGAATTGAATAACCGTGCACATTTGTGCACTAGGATTAGGGCTATGGTATGGAGACCTAGAGTTTGGTGACCTAGGGTTAAGCTAGCCCTCATCATGATGTGAAACCCTAGCACCAATCTTGATGAGATCCTAGGTAGGGATGGCAACTGGGCCGGGTTAACCGGCGACCCACCCGCGAACCCGACCCGGTTAAGAAGTTGGCGGGTTTGGGTTGAACCCGTGTACAGTAACGGGTCGACCCGGGTCGAAGAAAACGCGAATTCAACCCGTGTAACCCGGCCCGCGAACCCGTTAAAAACGCTCCAACCCGCCCGCCAACCCGCGGGTTACGACCTGTTGGACCCGTACGGGTCGAACGTTCGACCCGTTACGGGTCGACCGTTGACCTGCGGGTCGAACGGTCCGTTGGACACTTGGACAGAGCCGTTGTTAACGGCTCTTTAGCCGTTTTTTTGGCTTTTTTTTGTTTTTTTTTTGGTTTTTTTTTCACATTTTGAGCCTATAAATACTCCCAAAAATTTCCTAAAAAAATCACACCTTACTCTCTTACTCTCTCTACTATTATACATCATTTCTAAAGAATTTTTCAACAATTGTAGTATTCAACAAGCAAGTCTACAACGGGGAATATACACGATCAATTTTCGATCGTATCGAAATCAAAATTCAACGTCTTCAACGTCTTCAACTCTCTTCAAACCTCGTCAAATCTCCTTCAAGCTCTCCTCAACTCTTCAATTGCGGAATCGGCAAAGCGCTTCTTTCTAGTTCTATTCTATTCTTATTTTCACGCTTTTTTTTATATACGCGTATTCCACGGTGAACGGTATCAAAATTTCATACCTCTCTCGTTATATTTTTTTTTGCGTTGTAGTTAAAATTATTGTTGGTTTTTTGATCTTCTCTATTTCAACCCTCTTGTTTTTTAGATTTTTTTTTTTATAATTCAATGTTCCTACATTGTGTATATTTTTTTTATATACTTTAGCACATTACTACATTATGTCTAGATCACGCGGTAGCGGTCGTAGCGGACAAGATTCCTCCTCCTCTTTCCGTAGGCCACCAATTGTCCCAACTAGTGAGCCCGCCCAAGAATACCATGATCCTCCTACCAACAATGGGGTACACACGACGAGGTTGTAAGTGACATACAATTGGAAGAAGAAGAACAAAAACAACAACCAACCGAAACCACACAATCCCGTAGTAGTAGGAAAAGTAGAGGAGAAACTAGTGATTGACATAAGTTTTACGATTATATCCCGGACGAACATACTCTGGGTATAGGTTTGAAAGTTTTTAAAACATGTGGTAAAATATACAAATTCAAGAGGGGTGACGGCACCGGTACAATTAGTAGGCACATCCAACATAACCATAAAGACCTTCTTGCTGAACTACAAGGCCAACAAAAAATCAAACCTAGGACCAGTCTAGTTGATAGCCACCCTTATGATCCTGATCTTGTTCGTCGGGAAATGGCCCGATTAGTCATTAAGGAAGAGTTACCATTTTCCTATTTGGAAAATTTTAATCAAACGGCCTTAAACCCTCATTTTAGAAGAATTCCGAGAAATACTTGCAAATCGGATTGTTTTAAAATATACATCGAAATGAAGGACGCTTTGATTGCAATTTTATGGAGTTTAACTAGTACGGTTAGTTTAACTTCGGATTGTTGGACGGGTGTCAACAATATTCCAACAATAGGAATAACCTGTCATTGGATCGACAATGATTGGATTCTTCAAAAAAGAATCATATCACTTGCGGTGTTGCCGTATCCCCATGGTGGCGCTGAAATAGCAAATCGTATTATAGAAATTTGTGATGGTTTTCATATTCGCGATAAAATTATGTGTATTAGTTTTGATAATGTATCTAACAATAATGTAGCAATTACTACTTTAAAATCCGTATTAAATCCTCCATCTGACAATATTTTTCATCTTAGATGTGCATGTCATATTATAAATTTATGTGTTCAAGATGCATTAAAAATAGCTGATCCATATATAGTTAAAATTAGAAATTGTATACATTTCATTGCATTAAGTCCAAGCATTTTACAAGAATGGAAAGCTTGGTGTAGGGTTAGAAATATTCCTTTTAGAAGATTTTCAAAGGATGTTAGACACCGATGGAATTCTACTTTTGATTTACTAAATGTTGTTATTGAGTATAAAGCAGTTGTAAATGATTTTTGTATCGCAAAAAATATGCACAATTTTGAAATGACTCCCCCCGATTGGTTTTTTGCCGAATCTTTGTTGAAATTTTTAGAACCTTTTAAAACCGCAACTTTAAAATTTTTAAAAACATATGAATCTACTTCTAGTAGCATTTTTATTGAATTAGTTAGCATGATGCAAACATTTAACGAAATGTTAAATGATACTTTTGTTGGTGAGATTGTAAAACCTGCATTCAAAAAATTTTTGAAGTATTATTTTCCTCCTCCTATGTTGATTTGTGCTGCTACCGTTATGGATCCTCGTATCAAATTAGAAGGTACGAAGAGTTTGATTAAAATATTTTTTGCATTACTTGGGGAAAATATAGAATTAGTAGAAGATTGCGCTACTTTTTTAGTTCAGTTTGAATCTACGTTAAATAACTTGTATGATTATTATGATAGACGTTTTGCTTCTAGTAGTTCAACTTCTGCAGTTAGTTCTTCTTCTGGTACTTCTAAAGGTAAGGGTAAAAGTAGATTTGGTGATAGAACATTTAATTTACTTGAACAAATTCAATCAAACAAACCTAGGACTAATCAACCAAATGAATTAAATTGGTATAACCAACAAGATTCTGAGCCTTCTACTTCTCCACTAGATATTTTACAATGGTGGAAAGACCATGAACACACGTTTAGTATTCTGTCAATTATGGCTAAAGATTTACTAACTCCTCCTGTCTCTACAGTTGCTTCTGAGAGTGCATTTTCTTCAAGTGGCAGGGTTATAACTGATTACAGGAATCGCATGAAGCCCGACACATTAGAGATGCTCGTTTGCACAGAAGACTGGCTGAAGGCTTAAGATAGGACACAAGGGGAAAGCATTATCAACGTCCACAACTGGGAGCAACTTGTCGGAAGAACAACAACAACAACAACAACAATAGCTTTGCTTGTTATGTTAAATTAGAAAAATTGTAGTCAATTAAAATTGTACATAAGAAATATGTTATTGTATAAAACTTATTTGTGAATTGAATTCTTCATTTCATTAGAAATTGTGAAAATTGTATAACTTAAATTCATATGAATAATATTTCAAAATTTGTTGCCAATTTCACTCTTTCAATCTTATTATTATTATTATGATTTTTAATATTTATTAGTATTATTACTTACTTAGTATTATTATTATTGTTATTATTTTAAGCTACAAAAAAAATAAAAAATCTACCAATATAAACGGGCCAACCCGCGGGTCGACCCGACCCGACCCGGGTTGAACCCTAAAGGGTTCACGGGTTGGGCGGGCCACCCAAATCAAGTTTGGGCCCGGCCCGGATAAGTGGCCAAACCGGCCCGAGCCCGCCCATTATACGTGCCAACCCGTATGGGTTAGGCCCGGCCCGGCCCGTTCGACCCATTCGCCATCCCTAATCCTAGGGTGGACATTGTGCCATGTGAGGTCTTCATGAAGACTTCAAGTTGACTCTTGAAGCTTCTAGTCTTGTGTGTTGGCACCATCTCCTCCTGCCACTTCCACTAACTCAAGCCTACCCCAACCCTCACCATTCAAAAAATCCAGCCACTCTCCAAACCCTAGCTCCCTTACTTCTATAAAATCCCCATCCCTCTCACTCTCTCATTCTTGGATCTCATCTTTTTGTTCTTGTGTCAAAAAAAAATAAGAGAAAGAAAGGCTAGAGCGGCTAAGTAAGAAGATCAAAAGAAATCCTTTTGTAGTAGTAGCAAGGTAGAGGAAGTGAAGAAGGAAGTAATGAGCATCTCAATGAGCAAGCAAAAGATCAAGGAGTTCTTACAACAACACAAGAAGTGGGTTATACTCTAAAACTTTAAAAAAATTAGTCTTTCATTTTGTATGTGATGTTAGCTTGTAAAAGTAGCTAAGAAAAACTTGTTTGCCATATATAAAGATGGATATGCTAAGAAAAGAAAAATTTGTATGGTAGAATAACTCCTTTTCAAGACTTTTTCAAAAGAACCATGTTCTTAGTGTATAGTTTGGGAATTTCTAACTCCTAAGCGGCTTGGAATTTTGAGCTCAAATTTTGGGGTCTTGTTTTTCTATGTATCTAAAGCTTACATGATTTTTAAAATAATATTTAGAAGTCATTTAATAACCCAAACCCCAGCTCAAATTTCGGACAGCAAGTGACTGCAGAACTGCCGTTTTGAGAATTTTCGTCGTACCTTCCAAAAATCACAACTAATTATTGGTTGAGTATTTTTAGCTAAAAATTTTCATGGATGTTCTTGTATATGTCTAAAACCAAAATACCAAATTTTGCATTTTTCTGAAGTTGTTTGATTCCTCAAAACAAATTGCCAAGTCCCACTGGTCTGAGAAGACCGAGCTGAAGATTTCTGTTTAGGGACTGAAGTTCTTATGTGCATAACTACTTGTGTATCTATGATATTCCTATGAGATTTTGCAAGTAACTTGTGGTATGAGTCTATTTTATGATTCCAAAATTTTAGAATTTTTAGATGACTTTTGATAAGGTTTCAAAAATAGATTGTAAGTAGAAGTATAAACCTTGTCTGAAAGGCAGTGGAGATTCTTGTGTGTATTTGAAGAGCTATGACTCTCTGCATAGTAGGATTTTGGATGCATATTTTGGACACTGTAGTGGTATATGTCTAGTTATATATTATTAAATTTCATGAGCTTTGGACAAGGGGTTTATTTGATATGAATTTAGACTAGACTGTGTTCAATACTTGGTGCTAATTACACAGTCTGTACGTTTGTGATTTTTTGGAAAAATGTGTTTGGAATTGGCCAAGGTGACGAACTAGGGACTTGTAGTAGAGACTCTAGGCTTTCCAAAAAAACCCAGGAACTTGTAATTCCGAGTTGTGTAGTAATTGATATGATTTTTCAAGTGCTGGACAGATTCAGCCACCTTTGGAAGTCATCACCTTACATATGAGTAACTTGTTCTCAACTCTCAAGTGTTGAATTGAGAGTTAGGGGTATTTCTATACCCCCGATACTTGGTTATTTTGTGTCTTAGGTTGATTAAGACACAGGTAGAGACTTAAACGACACTTGAGTCGTCGACCTTATCTAAGTTAGTTGCCTACACTTATCAACCATTAGGCCAACTTGAGGACTTCCGCCTTAACGATTGAAAGTGACTAGCTCGGGCGCGGAAGAAATCATGGGAGATGATCACGGGCCGAATTGAGGACGAGACTCAATAGGGGGAAGTGGCGAGCAAGTGATCGCGTCCCCGGAGCCGCAGGCTGATAAACGGAAACGAGGGTTCTAGTAAGGAAACCGTCGATACTAGGCATAACTTAGACTAGGAAATCAGTTGGTGACCATGCTCTTGTAACATGTCTAGGTAAACTTAATGTTAGTTAGTTTTTTCGTCACCTATAACTGCATTAGTTTCTAGCAACTAGTAGTCGAGTGTTGTACTTTCCTGTCATTTAGTAATACGTGCTGCGGTGCCTATCTTGCACTGTTGATTCCTGAAGTACCGTGGTAGGAACGGGATGGGATTTCCTGGCGGATAGGGGGATTAGACCTTCGAGGCTGTCAAGTTCTATGCTGGTGGACACGAATGGATCATATGGGCTGCGGACCTGCGGTCCTGTGAATCTTCGATGTCATAGGTATGCTGCGGTGTATCTTTAAGTTCGTCACGGCTTTTGAGAGGGGTCCGAGAGTCGGGCACTAGTGGCAAACCGAGACACCACTAAATGACTTTAGAAACGGATGGAGACCGATTAATCTGGAACCTCATCAACCACGATCTATCTATCAAAAATAGGACGAGTACAAGAGTAGGTTGCATGGCGAGGGTTCAACCCTGAACTTGGAGACAACGGTTTGATTTGGAAAGTATGTGGTATGGGACGCATACGTTTCCAAAGTCTCGCTTGCATTAGATTAAGTACATTTTGACCTGTGCATTAGAATACTAGAGCATGTCATACACGGACACCTTGGACCCGACTCCACTTTCCTTCTTTTGTCACTTTTCTATTTAATCTTGATTTGTCTGGTTCGGAGATCACTGCTTTTATCAGCCCCGCATCAATAGAATTACTGACGTGCCCACTCTTTTAGGTGCTAGATTGCCGACCCAGGAAGCCCGGGAAACCCAAGACAGATGGTGTGCCCAAGTGACAGTATCGAGTGTTCATCCTTCACATTTTTTGTTATTTTTTTGTAAAACTTTGATTTGTAAATTCTGAGATAGTGTAAAATTGTACCACTCGAACTTGTACACCATGGAATAAAATTGTTTAAATTTTTCTGCATTTTCCTGTATTGTGACTGTGTGAAGGAAATGTTCTGGCTTGTGTTACGAATCACCGGTGTGGGGATTCGGAGCGCTACAATCTGTACGAGCTATGCACGTTCTAATAATTTAAAAAAAAAAAAAAATTCTAAGACGTAATATGGCCTCGAACCTGAGATCTGTCTTTATTTATCAAATACTCTTTATAAATTATCCTTAGTGACACCAACTTTTATTTTATACGAGTGACACTTTTGTAAATAATTATGTCATAAATAAATTTGAACTTTGAGGGTATTATAGTAACTAACAATAGTTAAGTAAATGAATAATTAATATAACTCCCACTTAAAAATAAATAATTAAGACTAAATGGTTAAATTTCTACAAATGACAACTCCAACTGTTTGATTATAATATTATAGATTAGAGATAATATTATTATTAGCTACCAAAGTTTGTCATTATTAAATTGCCCATAGCAATGTCATAGAATAGTGATAATTGTCACCAACAAATTGCTTTATACCTCCTATAGTTAGGGATGGCAACTGGGCCGGGTCAACCGGCGACCCACCCACGACCCGACCCACCAACCCGGCCCGTTAAAATGCTTCGCGGGTTCGGGTCGAACCCGGTGAACAGTACCGGGTCGACCCGGGTCGCAATTTTGGCGAATCGAATTCGCGAAACCCGACCCACGAACCCGGCCCAACCCCTGAATTTGACCCGCCAACCCGCGGGTCGACCCGCGGGTTTCAACCCGTTCGATCCTTACGGGTCGAACGTTCGACCCGTGACGGGTCGACCGTTGACCCGCGGGTCGAACGGTCGAAAATCTGGCCGTTCGGGACAGAGCCATTTACAATGGCTCAAAGAGCCGTTTGGTTATTTTTTTTTGTTGTTTTTTTTAATTTTTCCCCACTTATTTAGCCTATAAATATTCCCTAAAAATCTCAAAAAAAATCACACCTCACTCTCTTACTCTCTCTACTATTATACATCATTTGTAAAGAATTTTTGAACAATTGTAGTATTCATCAAACAAGTGTACAAGGAGGCATATACACGATCAAATTTCGGTCGTATCGGAAACAAAATTCAACGTCTTCAACTCTCTTCAACCCTCGTCAAATCTACTTCAACCTCTTCTTAACTCTTCAATTGCGGAATCGGCAAAGCGCTCCTCCATCTTTTCTATTCTATTCTTATTTTAACGGTTTTTTTTACATACGCGTATTCTACGGTGAACGGTATCAAAATATCTCTATCTCTCTCGTTAATTTTTTATTTGTGTTGTAGTTAAAATTATTGTTCGTTTTTTTGAACTTCTCTATCTCAACCCTCTTGTTTTTTAGATTTTTTTTGTATAATTTACCGCTCCTACATTGTATATTTTTTTACATACTTTACTTTAGCACATTACTACATTATGTCTAGATCACGCGGTAGCGGTCGTAGCGGACAAGATTCCTCCTCCTCTTCACGTAGGCCACCAATTGTCCCAACTAGTGAGCCCGCCCAAGATTACATTGATCCTACTATGGAACAATGGGGTACACACGACATGGATGTTGTAGGTGACATTCAATTAGAAGAAGAACAACAACAACAACAATCCGAAACCACACAACCCCGTAGTAGTAGGAAAAGTAGAGGAGAAACTAGCGATTGACATAAGTTTTATGATTATATCCCGGACGAACATACTCCTGGTATAGGTTTGAAAGTGTGTAAAACATGTAGTAAAATATACAAATTCAAGAGGGGTGACGGCACCGGTACAATTAGTAGGCACATACAACATAATCATAAAGAACTTCTTGATCAAATACAAGGCCAACAAAAAATCAACCCTAGGACCGGTCAAGTAGATAGCCACCCTTATGATACCGAACTTGTTCGTCGGGAAATGGCCCGATTAGTCATTAAGGAAGAGTTGCCATTTTCCTATCCCGAGAGTAGGAACATGAAAAATTTTAATCAAACGGCCTTAAACCCTCATTTTAAAAGAATTCCGAGAAATACTTGCAAATCGGATTGTTTTAAAGTGTACATGGAAATGAGGGACGCTTTGATTGCAATTTTATGGAGTTTAACTTGTAGGGTTAGTTTAACTTCGGATTGTTGGACGGGTGTCAACAATATTCCAACGATGGGAATAACCTGTCATTGGATCGACAATGATTGGATTCTTCAAAAAAGAATCATATCACTTGCGTCGTTGCCGTATCCCCATAGTGGCGCTGAAATAGCAAACCGTATTATAGAAATTTGTGATGTTTTTCATATTCGCGATAAAATTATGGCTATTAGTTTTGATAATGCATCTAACAACAATGTAGAAATTACTACTTTAAAATCTGTATTAAACCCTCCATCTGACAATATTTTTCTTGTTAGGGTCATATTATAAATTTATGTGTTCAAGATGCATTAAAAATAGCTGATCCATATATACATAAAATTAGAAATTATGTACATTTCATTGCATTAAGTCCAAGCATTTTACAAGAATGGAAAGCTTGGTGTAGGGTTAGAAATGTTCCTTTTAGAAAATTTCCAAAGGATGTTAGACACCGATGGAATTCTACTTTTGATTTACTAAATGTTGTCACCGATTATAAAGCAGTTGTAAATGATTTTTGTATCGCAAAAAATATGCATAATTTTGAAATGACTCCATCCGATTGGTTTTTCTGCCGAATCTTTGTTGAAATTTTTAGAACCTTTTAAAACCGCAACTTTAAAATTTTCAAAAACATATGCATCTACTTCTAGTAGTATTTTTATTGAATTAGTTAGCATGATGCAAATTTTTAACGAAATGTTAAATGATGCCTATATTAGTGACATTGTAGTACCTGCATTTCAAAAATTTTTGAAGTATTATTTTCCTCCTCCTATGTTGATTTGTGTTGCTACTGTTATGGATCCCCGTATCAAATTAGAAGGTACGAAGAATTTGATACAAATATTTTTTGGATATTTAGAGGACAATGTAGAATTAACAACTGATTGCGCTACTTTTTTAGTTCAGTTTGAATCTACGTTAAATAACTTGTATGATTATTATGATAAACGTTTTGCTTCTAGTAGTAAAACTTCTGTAGTTAGTTCTTCTTCTGGTAGTTCTAAAGGTAAGGGTAAAAGTAGAATTGGTGATAGAACATTTAGTTTACTTGAACAAATTCAATCTAAAAAACCTAGGACTAATCAACCAAATGAATTAAATTGGTATAACCAACAGGATACTGAGCCTACTCTTTCTCCACTAAATATTTTACAATGGTGGAAAGAACATGAACACACTTTTAGTATTCTGTCAATTATGGCTAAAGATTTACTAACTCCTCCTGTCTCTACAGTTGCTTCTGAGAGTGCATTTTCTACAAGTGGCAGGGTTCTATCTGATTACAGGAATCGGTTGAAGCCCGAGGCGTTAGAGATGCTCGTTTGCACAGAAGACTAGCTGAAGGCTGAAGATAGGACGCAAGGGAAAGCACTATCAAGTTCCACAAGTGGGAGCAACTCGTCCGAACAACAACAACAACAACAACAACAGCTTTGCTTGTTATGTCAAATTAGAAAACTTGTACTCAATTAAAATTGTATATAAGAAATATGTTATTGTATAAAACTTATTTGTGAATTGAATTCTTCATTTCGTTATAAATTGTTTAAATTGTATAACTTAAATTCATATGAATAATATTTCAAAATTTGTTGTCAATTTCACTTTTTCAATCTTATTATTATTATTACGATTTTTATTGTTTATTAGTATTATTACTTACTTAGTATTATAATTAAACATCATTTGGGGATATTTGAAGAATTGTAGTATTATTACTTATTAGTATTATTAATTACTTACTTACTTAGTATTATAATTAAACATCATTTGGGGATATTTGAAGAATTGTAGTATTATTACTTATTAGTATTATTAATTACTTAGTATTATAATTTTTGAAGAATTGTAGTATTCATCAAACAAAGATATGGTTGTTTGTATACATCATTTGTAAAATTATTATTATTATTATTTTAATTTAAGCTACCAAAAATATATATATATATATTAAACGGGCTAACCCGCGGGTCGACCCGGTCCAACCCGGGTCGAACCCTAAAGGGTTCACGGGTTGGGCGGGCCACCCAAACGAAAACTTAGTCCAGCCCGGCCCGGCCCGGTTAAGAATTCGTTCCAACCCGTACGGGTTGGGCCCGGCCCGGCCCACTCGACCCGTTCGCCATCCCTACCTATAGTCCTGTTAAATGTTGGTAAAACCTTTGTAAAATTGTTATTATTTTATTTTTTAAAGTGATTTCCTAACTCTAACGTCTTCCAACAATAAATAAAGGGCAAAAGCCAAAGTACCCCCCCAACGTTTGGCCCGAGTACAAAATGCCCATACAACGTTTGAAAAAGTACAATAAACTCATTCTTCCGTTAACTTAATCCTTTCCGTTAAGTTATGATTATTGAATTACTTTTTTACTCTTATCCTTTCATATTCAATCTCTTTCTTCCCTTTCTTCATTCCTTTTTTCTTCCTTAATTTTGTATGGATTTTGTACTATACTCAATTTCGTGCTCTATGAGTTACTACTCACTTCAATGGAAATAGGCATTTAGTTTATGAGCCAACTAAATCAACTAAGTTAGCATAATAATAAACAGCATTACTGTTACCTGACTTCATATAATTGATTTAAGATATGCCCGGGTAACAATAACGCTGACTTCATAAACCTAACTTCATAAATTAAATGCCTATTTCATAAATCATAAATCAACTAACCTGACTTCATAAACTAAATGCCTATTTCCATTGATCTGACTTCATAAATCAACTAAATCAACTAAGTCAGGTAAGTCATGTATGATACCGAAAGAACTAAATCATAAATCAACTAAATAACCTGACTTCATAAATCAACTAAATCAACTAAGTCAGGTAACAGTAACGCTGTTTATTATTATGCTAACTTAGTTGATTTAGTTGGCTCATAAACTAAATGCCTATTTCCATTGAAGTGAGTAGTAACTCATAGAGCACGAAATTGAGTATAGTACAAAATCCATACAAAATTAAGGAAGAAAAAAGGAATGAAGAAAGGGAAGAAAGAGATTGAATATAAAAGGATAAGGGTAAAAAGGTAATTTAATAATTATAACTTAACGAAAAGGGTTAAGTTAATGGAAGAATTGGTTTATTGTACTTTTTCAAACGTTGTATGGACATTTTGTATTCGGGCCAAACGTTGGGGGTACTCTGGTTTTTGCCCATAAATAAATTAGAGTTTGTGTTGTACAAGAGATCAATCACATGTATCAAATGTCTTGATTGGAAACAATTTAATTGAAGATCTAAAAGAGAATCCAAAATAGTCACTGAATACTTTAAAAAGAGGACTAGTGCCAAATTTCGTTTTATTATTTTATAATGAAGTCATAGCTACAGATGTCCATACTCGCCCCATAATAAGGGGTTTAGTCCATGAAGATTTGAATACCTGACTAAGAGCAACTTTAGTAGTTTATAATGATACAATTTAGTTGATTAAAACACCCCCACAATCAACCCGTTAGAGTTTCTCTCTCTATAAATTTAGAGAGAGAAAACACCCCCCTCTCCAAAAAAAACCCCCAAAAGTCTGAAATCCTAGATCTGATTTTTGGGGTAGTGGCTAGGGCTCGTCGTTGTCGCCCCCCCTCGTCGCCATCGTCGATCTACTCCCTGTCGTCCCTCCCTCCTCGCACCTTCTTCCATCTCATCCCGTCGCCCCTCCCACCTCAGCACTTCGCTCCTCCGACGTCGACATCTTGTCCCAGACGGGAATTCGCAAGGCGACGAATGGGGTGCGCATCGATAGCATTCGAAGCGTCGACGACGTACGGGGTGGAGCTCGAGTGGGCCGCCGCCTCCTGCCACCGGTGCGGCAACTCTTTCTGTGTGCTCGACTACCGATGGTGCGGTGACTGCCACTGGTCGGAGGGGGATGTGTGCGACTGCCGCTGGTGCGGCAACGGCCGCTGTGTGCTCGACTGCCACCAGTGTGGCGATTACCGCTCGCTGCTAGGGCCGCCACTAGCTACTGTGCACTTGAGTTTCCTCCAACAAAGGCCACTGCCTTCTTGACATCACCACTTCTTCTCTTCATCAGCATCCCTGACAGCGGCAACGCCACCACCCTTCGTGGCGCGAGGAATTATTGTTGTTTTGTTTGGTTATGGTTTCTGATTGAGTGTGAGAGTCTATTGGTGTGTGTTTGTGTGGGTGAGAAATCGCCCGAAAGAGCTAGAACATGAGAGAGGTGAAGGTATCCTTTCAACGGCTCTCTTTTTGGGCATGACATTTGGGTGGGGTGAATGTGAGTGTAGTTTGGTGAGAAATCGCCTGAGAGAGCAAGAACGTGAGAGAGGTGAAGGTATCCTCTTCACGGCTCTCTCTTTGTTGCGGCTATCTCTTTGGAGGCGGTGCACGAGGAGAGGAGGAGGTTGGGTTCGACAGGTGCGGGGCTTGGGCCCGAAGAAGGGGTCCCCCCATCGATGAGACAGCAGGGTTTGGCGGTTGATAAAATCCCGCCTAACTAGTTTCAGGGGTGTGTGCACGTACCGTGGAGGTAGTCACGAAGCTAAATTGACGTACATTCAATTTTGTTGGGCTGAGCTTTGTGTTTGGGCCCAAGATGGGGTCCAATACAATATTTGAGGAGTAGGTCTGTCCTTGCCCTCTTCGATAGTATGCGATGACTATCGGTTTGTCGGCCCATCCTCCAGGGTTGTTGGAGGGATCTGTTGTCTGTGAGGGTCATATTCCTTTATGTTTTATGTCTTGTTTGTTGTCTGTATGTTTTGTTAATTTCTGATTAATGAAACATGGTGGCCATATTCTACCTTTTCCTTCAAAAAAAAAAAATAATTTAGTAGTTTATAGTTAAATTTGGCAAAATTGCAAAATGACAATTGACAATTCGGACGAAATGCTATATTCGTTCATTGCCAGATTTTGGAAATTTAAAAAGAAAAAATAAAGGGACAAAATAGTTTGACAACTTGATCCGTTCGTTCAAAACATTCAAATATATTTGATCGGACGAAACAAGTAGGACGAAACAACTTGTTTCGTCCGATCAAACCAATTTTTTTATTTTAAATATGATAATTTCCATTCGCACACTGTTCATTACCAACCAAAAATATGGAAATATGACAAACAACTACAAGCTTCTTTTTGCCAAATTTTGAAAAAAATGGTAAAATGGAAAACGACTAAAGCTACTCTAACTAAGAGCATCCACAGTCATGTATAGAAAAAATGGAAAAATGACAAAATAGAATTGACAATTTTTTTTTATTTGATGCAGTCGTGAAAAGCCAAAATATAGCAAATTCGACGAAAAATTTAACGGACGAAACATGATGTTTCGTTCGACTAAAATAAGTTTATTTAAAGTATTTTTTTTGGTTGGACAAAATACAATACACACATCCCACCACTCATCTCCTCCATCCAACCATATAAATAATTGATCCATAGGAAATCCTATAAAATCCAAGCCCAGAAATTTTTTTTGAAAAAAAGTACCTCCAAAGCTTTGAACGAAACATCATGTCTCTTCCGTGCCCAAAAAAAATTTATGGGGATTTTTAAAAAACAAAAAAAATTCATAATTTGCTCGGACAAAATATCTTGTTTCGTCAGATAGTTTAAAAAATAATAAAATAACAGAGATTTCACGTTTTGTATCCTATAATATGCATATTGCCAGATCATTTCTGAAATATAGCAAACTTATGTAGAAAAAATTCTAAAAATTAGCAAATTAACAAACATTTGCAGCGACTTTTTTGCCAAAAAATGAAGAGTGTGGATGCTCCAAGGAACTTACTGCTAGACCCTAGCCGCAATTGCTAATAAGATGCCGATGCTGCTGATTTAGAGGTGGGAGCAACAGATGTGAGTTATTGTTATTTGTAGAGGGAGAGACAAATCTCAACCACAGATCTGAATCTGAGATGAAAATTTGGTTAGGAGAAGGAAAGTGGGTGTTGTTTGTAGCGGGCCCCCTGAGTACTTGCAAAACTCCTAGAGGCACCGGGGGTGATCCCGGCTACAGACCCCCCGACGATATAGTCAGTCACTGGAAAAAAAAGTGGAGCTAGGTTTTCAATGGAGAAAGAGTCATTACCTGCAGAAAGAGGGAGGGGGTCTGGTATTTAAAGGTAGAGAGAGAGTGGGAGTCCTAACCCTAATGGTCCAGGTTGAACCATTTCTCTGTGGGCCTAAGCCAACAGAAGACCCATTGGATCCTCCAACCTGATGATTCAAGATGAGCGGATTTTGAGGGGATCAGACGGCTCTGATCGCACTAGATTATTTACCCACATCATAATCCCCACACTCCTGGAGGGTTGTATACACCAGCCATCGAGGAGTAGCTTAATCTCGTAAGAAAGTCCGATGTCAGTGCCCTCAAGGATAGAGCGAAAGATCCCCATGTGGGGCAAAACAAGATCGAGACCGAGTAGTGTGACGTCGATCCCCTACCCTCCGATCTTCAGTGACCGAGGTGGGGCATTTGAGCCTGAGCGTCGAGCATGATAGGCAGGGAAAGCCAGTAGCCAGATCGAAGTCCAAGCTGTGCGTCGAGTGTGATAGGCTGAGAAAGCCAGTAGCCAGATCGAAGTTCATACCGAGCGTCGAGTGTGACAGGCTTTGTGAGAAAGCTAGTAGCTAGCTCGAAATTCCTACCGAGCATCGAGCGTGATAGGCTTCTGAGAAAGCCAATAGCCAGATCGAAGTTCCTGCCGAGCGTCGAGTGTGATAGGCTTTGTGAGAAAGCCAGTAGCTAGTTCGAGGCTCATACCAAGCGTCGAGCGTGATGAACTTTGTGAGAAAGCCAATAGCTAGCTCAAAGTGTTTGCCCAGCGTCGAGCATGATAGGCTTGTGAGAAAGTAGTAGCTAGCTCAAAGTTCCTGCCAAGCATCGAGCGTGATAGGCTTTGTGAGAAAGCTAGTACCTAGCTCGAGGTTCATGCCGAGCGTCAAGCGTAATAGGCTTTGTGAGAAAACCAGTAGCTAGCTCGAAGTTCCTGTCGAGTGTCGAGCGTGATAGTCTTTGGGGGAAAGCCAATAGCTAGCTTGAGGTTCCTACCGAACGTTGAGCATGATAGGCTTTGGGAGAAAGCCAGTAGCTAGCTCGAAGTACCTGCTGAGCGTCGAGCGTGATAGGCCTGTGAGAAAGCCAGTAGCTAGCTCGAAGTTCCTACCGAGCCTCGAGCATTGTGTACTTGGTGGAACTTGGTGCTTATAATGAACACATGACGTCATGGTTGTGGAAATCGAGGCATCAAAATCTCATCCACCGTTATATTTAGATGATTTGAATTGGGTGGCTGAGATTTTTGAGGATATCGAGCGTCGAAATCTGCCTATATAATCCTCACCCCCCCTTATTCTCCACTTTGCTCTTTCTTTCTAATTTGTAGAGCTTCTCTCTCGAGGATCGTTTAGTGACCGGCGACCAGCTTCACGTCATACTTTTCCAGCAATGATAATATGTTAGTATTCTCAGCATTATGTCGAGGGATCGATCTAGTTTTTCTGCATCTGTTTTGTTAGGGCAATGGGGATCACCTTTCCGACTCCTCATCCTGGGAGATGAGTAAGAAGGCTACGAAGTCTAGCCGCTCCGCAGCCATAAGCCGTTTGTAGTGGAGTCGAGCGACTCGAACAGAGAGGCAGAGGTGGTTGATGAGGGTGACCCGGTCGAGGTGGAGGAATCTGAAGATACCAATAGAGACTTGGAGGTCGAGGCAGAGGAAACTAGAGATACTGATCAAGACGTGGAAGACTTGGTTCGTTCGGACGAGGCTATGGAAGTTAGCCCATCGGGTGGCCTCTCTAATCTTAAACCGTTGGCGACACCATCTCCCCCGAAGGCTCCTCGCGTACAACGAAGGAGGATGATGTGGACTCTTCCAGATAGTCCAGAATAGCCGGATGAGTTCTACCCAAACATGGGCTCGACATCCCTTATCTTCAGCAGTCGGGATCCATTAGGATTATCCGAATGCTATTGAAGGCATGGTTCGGTATGGGGTGCAGCCTTCTTCATCGAGTCGACCCAAGATACAGATGGACACGATGCAGAGCATGCTGACGGTCAATGACTTGTCGCTGATACGTCCATAGGGCTGGAGTTTGAGCTGATGGTTCCGAACCCTGGTCTCCGCCCAACGGACGAGTTGGCCTCTTGCTATAGCATGTTTCCTGTGGATGCCTTCAGCTTGGGGTTGCCGCTGCCACTGCACTCGTTTATCAAGAAGGTGTTGAATTGGGGGGGGGTCTTAGTCCGATGCAGTACGTGCCAAACTCATGCAAGCATCTCGTGTGCTTCATGCTGCTTTGCGAGGAGAGAGGAATGACTCTGAAGCTCAAGTACTTCTGAGCCATACTGGGGGTCAGCTTGTCAGGAGAGCACGAGGGAGTATACTACATATCGCCTCGCCCCCACAAGAAGGTAGTCCATGGGCATCCAGACTCCATCAAAGGTTGGACAGAAAAATACTTTGTCATCCGGAATGTGGTGCCTTGGGAAAATTCCCACGACTTGGAATTCTTAAAAGTCGAATCACAAGCCTCCGAAGAGAAAAAACTTGACGGTCGATGAGTGGGCTGATGTGGATCGGATCGTTGCTGGCAACAACATCGACTAGCCAAACGTGACTGAGAAGCACTTGGCTAGGATCGGACTGAGCCCCATTGATCATCGTATGTTTTTCATTTCCTTATTTGTCAAACTTTTTTCCTTCGTTCTTATGGTTCTTTTTCTTCTTTCACAGCAATAGATGATGCATCCATCGATGTGAGGAGGGCCCTACTTGCAAAGCAGATGAAGCAGCGAAAGAGGCCTTCTCAGGGGGGCTCCGAGGGGACTTCTGACCTGAAGTCCGTGAAATAGAGGGCCCTTTCGGTCGCTGGGACCCCAAGATCTGTTAAGGAGGCACCAAGTTCGAGTAACCTTAGGGTTACACATGTTCTGAGGGGAGGCATCCCACTCATCGACCTCGCGGTCCAGGATATCGTGGGCGAAGAAGGGCTCCAACCGTGGGCGCCCGACTGGGCAGTGAAGACGGCCGATGCGCTGACCAAAGGGCCGTTGGTGGTGGAACACCTGGCCCCACCTCGCGATAGGGAGACCCTGGCAACCGAGACTCCCAAGTCGCGTTACATGCGGCGGGCCCAGGCCAACGTGATGGTAAGGTTTCATCCGACCCCTCGTTCTATTTATCGAGACTTTTTCTAGTTGATCTTTCTAAGTCTCAACCCATCGTTCACATGCATCAATGGCCGGAGCTCAGGTGAAGAGGTTGTACACTCGCGAGCTCCAGCAGGAGGTCAATAATGCTCAACGTTATGAGCGTGAGATGAAGGACCTGAAGCTGAAGCTCGACGCGTCTGAATCACGTGAGCAGATTCTTAAGGCCGATCTGGCTTCTCTCGCTGAAGACCGAGTTTGGGTGGAAGGGGAAATAAAGAAGGAGGCCGCTCGGGAGATTAAGAAGATGAAGAACGCTGCCATGGACAAGGTCATCGAGGCCCAGGACAAGGCCTACGAGCAAGCCCTTGAGCACGTCTTATACTATTACCCCGAGTGTTGGCTCAAAGAGTTTCATTATGTCATGAAACTTCCCGAGCATTTGAAGACGCCCGGGGGAGATGGCGAGGAGGACGGGGACCCACTAGTCGAGGAGGAGGTAGTGGTGGAGGATGACTCCAATGACGATACGGTGGCCGGCGAAGAGGTGCCCCTCTCTTCCAAGCAGTAGTTTAAGTCTTGTTGTGTTCTTTTTTTGTATTTGCCGAGTGCAGACTGACCACCACTGTTTTGTAAGAATTTTGATGAATGAAATAAATTTTTGGCTGAACTCTTTGACTTTTGAATTTTTTGGCGTAGTACATGTATGTGATTTGGCCAAGTCCACGAGGCTCGAAATAATATGTACTTTCCTTCTTGTTCCAGATGAACGAGCCCTTCGTGGATGACCCATGTGATGCTGAGGGGGAGCACCTAAGGGACAAGCTATGGAGTTCATCTTGGTGCACTATCGCAACCAGGCCCGAGACCGGGAAGCTGTTGTTTCATATTTTATGAATAAGTCGAAGGAGCTTAGCTTGTAGTCGGCATGTCTGAAGAAGACAATTGCCGATCGTGACTTGGGGAATGCTGAGACTTGATGGTCGATGTCTGGTACTTCCATTCAGTGACCGATCTCTGGATCTTTCCTCTGTGAGGTTATAGTGGAGAAAGAATTGGAGATACAACGGTTCAAGGTCATGCTCAGAATGAGTAGATCCCGATTTCGTTCTTTCGGGGGCGGTTGCGGTTGGCCCTCCATTGGAGGCCCGTCTCCGACCTTGAAGCTGGAGCTAGCAAAGCCAGGGGATTCCCAGAGCTTTGTTGCAGGGGTGTTCACCTTAGCGACCCTGAGGGATCCCGGTGGGCTTGTCGACGAGCAAACACGTTCGAGCGGGCTCGAACTGATTTGCATCATTCCTAAGGCGCCCCAGGAGGAGGGTTAGGCCGAGATTGTAACTATTGCAGTCATATGGTCGAGATTGTGATATTTGTAATATTGCCTCGTCGAAAATACCTACAGAACCTTTATATGTTGTAATAAAAATGGTTCTTCCGCTTTTTGAGCTCGACTTCGATCTGAATGTTTTGGGAGTGGTTGACCTACTGAATGTGAGACGCTTCATCTTTTGAGGACATTAATGGCTGGAACGGGGGATGTTTTGTCTTCCAAGTGCATTAATTGACAGTCATAAAAGCACCTTGTTATGGGCCATTGGATGTGGACGAACGGATGTGAATTGTCCACGTCAACATCATGACTATCGATTTCCCCACCCCTTGGGCAATAAAATCCCTCCCTCATTCACTTCTCATTTCTCACCTTACTGAGAGCTCTCATGACTGGTGGATATTCTACTACCCGCTGATAATTAGGGGTAGCTGCGATGAAGGCTACTATATCCGTGACTGCCAGCGGGTGGAAGAAAGACCAACTTGGGACATGGAGCCAGAGTTCCTTGTCTTAGGTGGTCATAAATAAAATTAAAACTTTCGCAATGGCTGAGGTCCGTGTTCGATGCCGAAAGGTGAGGACTTGTGAGGTTGAGAAATTTCTCGCTAGGGGTTGAGAGATGACGCCGAGCGGCGATGACATGAGAGACCTTGTGAGAAAGAAGCTGGATCGAAGTTCCTGCTGAGCGTCGAGCGTGATAGGCTTTGTGAGAAAGCCAGTAGCTAGCTCGAGGTTCTTGTTGCGCGCCGAGCATGATAAGCCTGTGAGAAAGCCAGTAGCTGGCTCGAAGTTTCTACCGAGCATCGAGCGTGATAGGCTTTGTGAGAAATCCAGTAGCTAGCTCGAGATTCTTGTCGCGCATCGAGCGTAATAAGCTTGTGAGAAAGCTAGTAGCTGGCTCAAAGTTCCTGCCGAGCATCGAGCGTTGAGCATCGAGTGTCGAGCATGATAAGCTTTGTGAGAAAGCCAATAGCTAGCTCGAGGTTCTTGCCGCGCGTCGAGCGGGATAGGCTTGTGAGAAAGTTAGTAGCTGGCTCGAAGTTCCTGCTGAGCATAGAGCGTGATAGGTTAGTGAGAAAGCCAGTTACTAGCTCAAATTTCTTGCCGCGCATCAAGTGTGATGGCTTGTGAGAAAGCCAGTAGCTAGCTCGAAGTTCATGCCAGATGTCGAGTGTGATAGGCTTGTAAGAAAGCCAATAGCTAGCTCGAAGTTCCTGCCGAGCAGCGAGAATGCGAGAGTTTGAGATATCTCTCATCTGGGGTCGAAGTCCTTATGAGAGATCGAGAAGTCTCTTGTCATGGATCGAAGTCTCTCGTCATGGATCGAAGTCCAAGCCGAACGGCGAGGACGTGAGAGATTAGGAAATTTCTCAGTTGGGGTCCAAGTCCATGTCAGATTAAGAAATCTCTCGTTATGGCTCGAAGTCCAAGCCAACCGGTGAGGACGTGAGAGATTGAGAAATCTTGTGTTTGGGGGCAACGTCCAAGTGAGAGATTGAGAAATCTCTTGTTTGGGATAGAACTCCATGTGAGAGATTGAGAAATCTCTCGTTATGGCTTGAAGTCCAAGCCAAGTGGCAAGGACGTGGTGAACGTGAGACAATTCTGGAAAAAAAGCTTTCTTTGTTTTTCTTGCTTAGTTACACAAAAGGAATAGCACGTGAAGCCGAATACAAACACAGATGTCCCTATGGTATGTGCTGGAACTTAATAAGGTGCTCTGCGTTCCAGGGTCTCCTTACTATCCTGTTCCCCAGGTCTTCGAGTTGGTATGTGCCAGGACGTACCACTTTTGTGACCTTGTACGAGCCCTCCCAGTTTGGGGCCAGCTTGCCTTGCGTTGTGGGGTGGGAAATAGCGAGATTCCTAAGTACAATGTCTCCCTTCTTGATGTCAGTCGGGCGAACCTTCTTGTTGTAGAACCTTTCAATCCGCTGCTGATAAACATTTCTTCTGATGGTAGATTTTTCATGGATTTCATCCACTAGGTCCAAGTTGGCCATGAAGCCGCTTGAATTGGATTTCTCATTGAAGCTCATGATCCTAGGCGAGGGAAGTCCGACTTCCAGAGGGATGACGGCCTCTGTCCCGTATGTCAGGTTCAATAGGGACTTGTCAGTAGAGATCCTTTTAGTTGTTCGATACGTCCAAAGGATGCTCGGCAATTGGTCAACCCAAAGCCTCTTGGGAGATTTTTCCAACCATTTTTTTATGCCTTTAATAATTTGGCAGTTGGCATTTTCAGCTTGGTCGTTCAACTGGGGATGAGCTATTGATGAGAACCGCTGCTGGATCCCGAAGTCTTCGCAGAACTTTAGAAAAATTTTGCCTGTAAATTGAGTCCCGTTATCAGTAATGAGCACGTGCAGTATTCTGAACCGGCAAATGATGTGCTTCCAGAATAATTGTTGGGCTTGATGTTCCAGGATGGTGGCCAAGGGTTCTACCTCGACCACTAAGTAGTTGATGGCCACGATGAGGAATCGTCTTTGGCCTATGGCCTTCAGGAATGGGCCTACCAGGTCCATCCCCTACATGGAAATTGGGGTTGGACTAGCAAGTGACTTGAGTTTGGATTGGGGTAAGTGTCCGATCGAAGAGAATCTCTGGCAGGGGTCGCACCTCTTCACAAGATCTTGGGCGTCTTGTAATATGATCAGCCAATAGTAGCCGTGGTTGAGTACTTTCCTCGCGAGCGACCTGCTATCCATATGACATCCCCCAATTCCTTCGTGCATTTCCTCAAACGAGTACTTAGCTTCATATGGAGTCAAACATCGAAGATACAATCTCTTATCCACCTTAGTGTACGAGCGCTTTAAGAGTTTATTATCAATCAGGGTGAATTTTTTGATCGGATTCTTGTTTTCCTGGCATCGACCGGGTCTTTTGGGAGTTCGCATCTGTCAAAAACTTTTGGACGGGAACCATCCATGTGCCCGCTTGGACACTCGGGTTAATGCAAAGGACCTTTAGGTTCTCTTTGCTAGGCTTGAGAAGGATTTCAACGAGGACAGTGTGATATAGGCCCTCGAAGGACGATGAGGCAAGCTTGGACAAGGCATCGACCTGGATATTTTGCTCCCTCGAGATGTGCTCGACAGTGGTTCCCTCGAAGACTATTAAGTGCGCCTGATGCAGGGCAAGTTTTGGATCATCTAGGCATTTCGGGCTTCATAATTCCTAGTAATTTGATTGACCACGAGCTGAGAGTCGCTGAGGGCCCTCCTCGTCTTGCCCCTGCCTTGTGAATCTGGCGATCATGGCTTTGTATTCTGCCACGTTGTTGGAGGCTTGAAAGTTGAAATGCAGGGAGTACTGGAAGACGAAGTCCTCGGGGCCCCTGAGTATACGCCAACTCCGCTTTGACCCTCGCAAGATGATCCATTGACATAGATCTCCCACGCTAGCTCATCTTCTCGGGCTTCAGATGCTTCGAGAATGGTACATTCCGTGATGAATTCTGTGAGGGCTTGCCCATTGATGGCTGTCCGAGTTGATAGCTAATGTCATGCTGGCTCAACACGATTGACCACTTGCCCAAGCGGCTAAAATTTTCTGGTTTGTTGAGGATCGTTTTGAAGGGCTGGTCTGTAAGGACTTGGATGGAGTGGACTTGAAAGTACAGTCGGTGTTTCTGAGTGGCCATCACCAGTGCATAGGGGGGAGTTCAGCATCGTGCGGGACTTTGCTGACATAATAGAGGGGCTTCTGGACCCGTCCTCCTCTCTGAATAATACATTGCTGAGCGTGTGTTCCGACATAGCTATATAAAGAAAGAGGCACTCGCCCGACTCTGCTTTGCTGAGGAGCGGAGGGTTAGCTAGGTAGGACTTCAAATAGTCGAAAGCCTGTTGTTGGGGGTCTCCCAACTCGATGCCCCCCCCCCCCCCCCCCGAAGAGTTTTGAAGAACGGAAGCGAATTCTCTACGGACTTGGAGAGGAAATGGCTGATGGCCACCAATCGACCCATGAGATGTTGGACCTCCTTGACGTTTCTTGGAGAGACCATGTCAAGTATGGCCTGAATCTTTTGGGGTTCGCCTTAATGCCCCGATGGCTAACCACAAACCCGAGAAACTTCCCCGAGGAGATGCTGAAGGCGCATTTGGAGGGATTGAGTCTTATATTGTGGGACCGTAGGACTCCGAACCCTCCTCGAGATCATGGATGTAATCCTGCTCTCTGCGACTTTTTATGAGCATGTTGTCCACGTACACCTCCATTTTATGGCCTATCTACTCTTTGAAGACCCGATTGACGAGCCTTGGGTACGCGACCCCTGCGTTCTTTAGCCTGAAGGGTATGATCCGGTAGCAGTAGAGGCCTTGGTCGGTAATGACGGCTGTCTTGATGATGTCCGGAGTTAAAATTCTGATCTAGTTGTAGCCTGAAAAAGCGTCCATGAAGCTTAGCAGCTCGTGGCCGAAGGTTGCATCATTCAAGGCATCGAAGCTCGGGAGGGGAAACAAATCTTTTGGACATGCCCTTTTAAGGTCGGTGAAGTCTCTGCCGATCCTTTACTTTCCGTTGGGTTTTTTCACCATCACAATGTTTGCCAACCACTCTAGGTAGTTGACCTCCTATATGAACCGAGCCAAGAGGAGCTTCTCTACTTATCCCTTTAACGCATGTTGCATGTCGGGAGCGAACTTGCGGCGCTTCTGCTGGACTGGTCTCGAACCTGGGTGGACACTCAGTTTGTGCATAATGATGTATTCTGAAATCCCTGACATGTCCGAGGGCATCCATGCAAAGAGGTCAGAGTCCTGGCGAATGCAGTCAATGATGTTCAGCTTTAGATCTGGAGTGAGAGACTGGCTCACTCGGAACCATTTAGATTTGTCATCCCCGAAGAAGGGGACCTCCTCCAATTTTTCGACGGGCTCCGTGTCGAGCTAACTCCTATCAGATGGGAGCTCTACTGCGTCGAGGGGAAAAACTCTGCACCACACCGCGGCCATGTAGCATGAACGGACGAATTTGCTGATTGCCCCAGACAATGCCGACCCTGAGGTCGGTAGGGAATTGCATCTTCAGATGATAGGCGGAGGGCACCGCTTGGAGGGAGCAGAGGCTGGGTCTATCGAGGATGGCAATATACGCGACCTTGAAGTCGATCACCATGAAGTCCATCACTTCCGTCCAGATAGTTGGGGTCGTACTGGTTGTTATATCAAGTGTGACGACTCCCTCAATTTGGACTGGAACGCCGGAGAACCAGTGGGGCGTGTACCTGGCCGGTTTTAGCCTCTCGCGAGAGAGTTTGAGCTTTTCGAACGTGGCTAGGAACAAAATATTGATCGAGCTCCCGTTGTCAACGAGGATGCAGCGGACCTCGTGATTGATTATTCCGAGGCTGACTACTAAGGCGTCGTAATGAGGCAGTCGAGCGCCGTCTAGATCGTTTGCGGAGAATGAGACCGCCAGTTGTTGCTCCCCGGGAGGCGAAGAGTTGTGGACCGAGTTAACCTATCGTACGAAGGCCTTACAGGAGGTGTTCGACTCACCCCCCATGGGTCCGCCGTGGACACAGTGAAGAAGGGCCGGCCCCCCAGCCTCTTCGGGCTCGGGCTCGGGCTTCGGACGCCTGTTGGCTGCTCGAGACGGAGGCAAAGATCCCTCGGGTTAGCTCGGGTGAAATCCCTTATGTACCCTCTTTAGATGAGGCCCTCAATCTTGTCTTTGAGGGCACGACAATTGTCGGTCTCGTGCCCGTGGTCCCGATGGAACCAGCAGTAGAATCTCATGTCCCTCTTCTTGTTGTTGCTCGATCGGGGAGGACGGCGGACGATGTCCTTATCCTCGATTTCCATGAGGATGGCTGACATGCTCTGAGTCAGTGGAGTGAACCTATTAAAGCGGGGAATTGGAGATGGTCATTTTTGACCCATTATGTCCTTCAGGGCCTTCTTCATAGGCTCAAAGTCATCGGCTTTTCTCCTCCCCTTGGTTGGGGTTTCTTTCAGGCCTTCTGGGTGCAGAGCCTCCTCGGCTTGGATTTACTTTTTGACCATGTTGAGGAGGTCAGGAAAATCAATGGTAGGCTTATTCTCTAGGGATGCCTTGAGCTGGCCGTGGCGAACATTGTGCTGGAAGGCCGCGAATGCAATGCCAGCATCGAGAGACAAGATCGCCCTAGCTTCGGTGGTGAATCTCCGCACGAAATCCCGAAGGGGCTCCTCTTCTTTCTGCTTAAGGTCCAAGAGAGATGCGCTTGTTTTCTAGTCGCAACGTGAGTATGGAAGTTCGCCTCGAGCTGATCGAATGAGAAAATTGAGCCAGGGACGAATTTTGAGAACCACTCCCGTGGCGGACCATGCAGAGTGGTTGGGAATGTGCGGCAGAGGAGATGATCCGAGGTGCTGTGAATCATCATGATGGTTTTGAATCCTTCCATGTGATGAGCATAATCAGACCATCTGTTGTACATCTCAAACTGAGGCGGTCTGAAATTCTTCAGAATCTCAGCATCGAGGATTAGGGTGGAGAATGGGGGTTGGCTAGGCTGATGACCCCGGTTAGGTTGAAACCCGCTCTCACCGATCCGAGCGAGGCGGTTCTCAATTTCTTGGAGGCACTGAAGGAAGACCCCTTCCCGTCTCGATGGCTGAGTAGAGCCATGAGACTCACTGCCTCGGGCTTCCTCCCGGTGAAAGTGGGCACCTCGCCGCTCGGTTCGGGGACTACCTCGGAGGGCCGGAGGACCTCGTCCGTGAAATCCCGGAACTCGACTCTCATGATGGGGACCTATTCGCCTTGACCATGAGGGGGTGTATGGCCTCCCAGGGAGTGCCTCTGCTCTCAACCCCAGAAAGGGTGAATGCTGTGGGTTGGAGCCTGGTTCAAGGAGGTAACCCCGATCCTCGATCGGCTGAGTTGGTGCCGGAGGTCATCCACGAGCTGTCGATGATTGATGTCATGGCGATGGTCATGTACGACAGAACGTGAAGCGCTCTCTCTAGGTTTTGACGGACCCTCGGCTCGTGGCCTCTGAGACCCCTGTGTGTTCGCGTGACTGCGAGAAGGAGGAGGGAGGTCGGCCTGAAGTCGCGCTGCAAAAGCTCTCCTGGCTTTGGGAGCCGTAAAAGGGGACGACGGCTGGGTGAGATCCGAACCTGTGATCGGGTCGGTATGTCTGGTTCCCACAGTTGGCGCCAATCTGATGCTGCCAATTTAAAGGTGGGTGCAACAGATGTGATTTCTTGTTACTTGTAAAGGGAGAGACAGATCACAACCACATATCTGGATATGAGATGAGGATTTGGTTAGGAGCAGGAGAGGGGGTGCTGCTGGTAGCAGGCCGCCCTGAGTACCTGCAAAACGTCTAGAGACACCGGGGGTGATCCTGACAACAAACCCTCTGATGATCTAGTCAGTCACTAGGGGGGAAATGGAGCTAGATTTCAGTGGAGAAACAGTCATTACCTGCAGAAAGGGGGGGGGATCTGGTATTTGTAGGCAGAGAGAGAATGGAAGCCCTAACCCTAATGGGCCGGGTTGACCCATTTCTCTGTGGCTTGAGCCAACAGAAGGCCTGCTGAATCCCCTAGCCTGATGATCTGAGATGAACAAATTTTGGGGAGATCAGACAGCTTTGATCGCACTAAATTATGAATTTTTTACCAAACTATCCCACTTTTTGTAAGTATATACCAAACTGTCCCAATTTTAAAGTTAAATACCAAAAAGTTCCTGTCACTGACTGAGATAACGTGCCTGGTAAAATCTACGCGCTATCTCAGTCAGCGTGTGTTAGGGGCCACTAATTTTCCCCCTCAAGTAAGAGTGTGCGAAAAAATTCTCAAGTATAGACTCGCTAACTCCGTCGGCGCGCCCATTTAAACCAGGCGTGCTAACTTAGATAGCGAGTGTCGATTGGGATTTCACTTAAATCACACTCGCTGACACACTCTCATCCCACTTCTTCTCTCTTCCAAAATGCACTTGCGCTATCTGAAACCCAACCCCCAGACTCTAGCCCCCGAATTCGACCTCTCCTCAACCCAATCTCTCGAAATTTTTTCCTAAATTACTTCATCACTCACAATACTCTCACCTAAACCAACAATTTCCCCAAATTTCGGTGAACCCATAAACCATTTTCCCCAATTTTCGGAAGGAGAGGATTGGTTTGGTAGCTAGTGGAATAGTCGACTTCGTCCTTCAACCCAACAATCGTGTGTATGTGTTCTTAACTTATGCTATATAATTTTCGGTGATTATGTAACGCCCCGAATTCGAAATAAGAATGAATTCGAGATTCCACTGGATCTTTACTTCACTTCGTACAATTTTACAGGAAAATTTAAAACTTTTCCAATAGTACATCAGAGTTACATTACACTTTGTTTACACAGCGGAAGAATAAAAGATTACAACATGGAAAACAAATATAACTTATACAACCTTATCAAAATGAGTCATCGATTGCATCATAATATCTTTATTCCTTCATGAATAGTCCATTACCTGCATATCAACCTGTGGGCACGTCAGTCACTTACAACTGACGAAAGTGTTATACTCGTCTATCATCTCTATGCCGTACATATAATGATCTCATTATTTTAACAAAAATCACAAGAGTTTGAATGAACAAATAAACTGTTAAATTTTGACTACGCTAAACATGTAAGTTCATGCCATGCCTTAATGCCTAATGCACATATTTTTATACTACGATGACACTAATGCACACTTGTTCGGATTCTATGCATCTCATACTACATAGGCCCGAGGGCAAGTGCCTACGTACTCCACAATAAAGGGCTCGATCCCTCGCCATGACAACTACCCGGTAATAAAACAAGGTTTAGATCATTCCATGGATATGGGTACCATCCCGACGGCTATTATAACGGTTCCCTCATCGTTCGAATCATCCCGCAAGTGCCCCCTAGCCCCGGTATACGTATATACCTTGGAGAAGGCAAAACTATCTGCCCGACTTTGCCACGTCCCGGATTTAAATATAAAGAAAAACTCATCTCCCACAGAGCAACCTCAGTCCGTCGACTGGGTCTATAGCCACGGAGATCCACCGCCGACTATATAGAGGAAACTCACTTACGTTTGCCCAGGTTTACTACATCTTCACTTAAGTTCCTAGTTATTTTCGTTCAAGACATGAATGTGTTATCAATCCTAGAATCAGTTTTACCTCCTACTGGATTTGTTCACAAAAATACGAGATTGCCCCACGGCAATATCTCGAAATCATATCTCAAAAATATTTCTTTCAATATTGCCGGTAACCGAGGTCTTACTAATTCTTAATCATAAGCTTTCATGTACATGAAACATGGGTAGACATACCCTTTAAGAATCATGTCTTAAACCTAGATGATTTCATCTTTCAACTTAGTCACAAAATAAATCACAACCTCGACACTATTCATGATCTAATTGTTTATTCATATTCTTTTCAACAAACATTACTTTCGAGTACACACATTCCACCACATGAAATGTTATGACAATTCTAAGTTATCACAATGTTTCAATTCACAAAATACTTCTTAAACATGATACAAGTGTAATTATTCTTAGACGATCAATTTACAAGAATACTACTTTTCACCACATGATTCTATTCTCAAAATTTTTAATTCTTTTTACACTTCAAATATATACAAGAAACTATCTCTTAATATTTTCATTTCATTTAATATTAATACTGGAGTTTCCATTCTATATTTAAAGTCCAATCCATGAAAAAATCAAAAAAAAAAAAAAAAACAGAGTGAGAGGCCTGAATTTTGAACCCAGGACCTGCCGACAGATCAAGCCAGCGCCCAAACCGAAACCCACTAGCCATTTGGTCCGTTTGGACTTTACGTCAACTTCATACATCAAAAGGCTCATATGCCGAAATCTTACTTTAGGGATTTATTAAAAAGGTTTAAAAATAAGAGTGACTAACAAGTTTCGAACCCAAGATCTTTTATAACCAAGGCTCTGTATTGCACTGGCTAACCAGTAAGTCTATATGTATTTTCTGTTTAGAAATTGTACTAAAGTACTTTTGTTCAATTATTCCGAAATGTCTCTTTTTCCATAAACTTGTTTATTCAAAAGATAAAAATCTTTCGAATAGTTTTTGTAGCGCCCCGAATTTCCAGTATGGTATCTTAGAAATACGTGGCACAATTCCCAGCATCAACTTCAAATGTAATATTAAAAACAGTCGAACACCAATAAAAATTTTCAACTTTCATTATATAAATCTTTACATAGCACAGCGGAATACAATACACCTTAAATTACAAATTTCTTTCCACAAAAATTTCTTTTACAACAATACATAACCCATTACACCACTTTAACTCTTGCATCCAAAAATCCAAGCTATAAGTAATCACCTGTAAAATATGAGGCTAGAGATAACCCTAACCCCCAAAACTAAAGGGGTCAGCCATAATGGTGTGAGTGACATAAAAATAAACAACGAACAACATAAGTAAAGCATAGATTCATAAACAACATGTAATAAACAAGAATACATAAATTATGACATAGAAAGGAAACATGAAAACGTCAGGTGAAACTAGACTAAGTGTCAAGTGTAGAAAACAAGAAACCACATGCATGAAACCAAGTCAAGAAAACACAATTCTATATGCTGACTCTCTAATGCGTACTTGTCGAAGTCTATGCATCCCACTCTACATAGGTCCGGTGCAAGCCCTTAATGTCTCCATATTGTAGGGTTTAATCCCCCGCTATGCAACTAATCCTAACACAATGACTACTACGAGATAAAGATAAACTGTGAGTATTAGCCCATACCCCGATAATTTCGGAGGTCAATCTCTATCCACAGATAATTCTGGAGACTATTTCACTCACACCTGGGAATCTTTGAGAATACCCCACACCGCAAGCAATGGCACCTCATCACACGAATACCACATGTGCGTCGCCTCGACCCCGATAATTCCGGAGATCAATCCCACACCACAGGTAATTCCGGAGACTATTTCACTCACACCTGGATAATTCCGGGGATTATCTCACACTGCAAGCCATACTGAGGTCCATAACCCATGTTCTCGTCATCATATCACTACTAGTGCATGTCCTTATCATTTAGGTTATTTAATTACTTTATGAATCTCCTAGAGTTGGTGTACCCTACCGGACTTAACTTAACAATTGATCACTAAAATGCTTCAATAGGCCCAAACATAAATATCTCAACTGCCGGTATACTAGGGTCATACACACCCTCTAGAGACTCACACTCAAATATCCAAACCAATCTTCCAACTTAAATTGCTCAGATAAAACAACAAGAAAAATATTTGTTCAGTAGAAGATAAGGTATAGAATAGTAAATTATAGATTAAAACATTTAGAGAGTAAACCATTTAAAGAACATTAAAATATGTATAGATATATCAGTATCAGTCGACTATAGACAAGCATAAGTCGACTGTCCAGAAAGAAAATTCAATAGCTTTAAGAAAACAATTCTAAGTATAGCAGTCGACTGTAAAAGGGTCATAGGTCGACTGTCCAGAACGAAAAATCCAATAATCTTTAAGAAATAATTCTAAGTGTAGCAGTCGACTATAAAAGGGTCATAGGTCGACTGTCAAGAGAAAAATCCAATTCTTAGGGTGACATCAAAACAGAGCAGACTCAGTCAGCTATAAAGATGAGTCAGTCGACTGTTCCGCGTGATAATTTAAAACTTCAAGAAAATTACAGCAGCCAGGCAGCGACGGTCGACTTGAAAGTCACACCGGTCGACTATCGACCTGCAGACTGCAGATTTTGGTTGTGCATATTTCAACCGATACGTAGTTTTACTTTATGAAAACAATTTCTACCAAGAGCATATTTCTTATTTAATCAAATACAACTTGTAGGATATATAATCGTCTATAAAAACTAAATCAAAACTACTTGAATTTATAAAAATAGCGATTTGTTAATTTCTTTCAATCAAACATGAATTGTGCATATAATCAAAAATAAAGTATCTTAAAAAATTAATTATTCATTGAAATAGCTTCGTGTTCAGATCCAAACCATATCAATACCAAAATATCAAAAAGATCTCCAATTTAGTTGTATTCATCAAACTCAATCCAATTTATCTCAAATCCAATTCTCAATACATGATCTCCTAACTCATCAGTCCTTCTCGACATTTTCCTCGATCTCAATCACCATTATTAACTCATGAACCTGAACAAATCTAACATTACTATAATCAAGATGTGTTCATCCAAACTCAATAATAGTAAAAACTCACATCATCTACATGCAAATCTATCCATAGATAATTAGGGTTCATAAAGGATCAATTTTTAATTCATCAATCCATCCAATCCATCCAATCCATCATGTACATATTCATACTCAAACCCTAACTTGCTTTCTAGTAGATGAAATACCATATACAACATTACAAGAATAAAACAAAATAAATTATATCACTCACATACAATATGCACAAAATAAAATAAAACACAACAAGTCACTCACCTCAAATGAAGAAATCTAACAAGAAAAGCCTTTCTTTTGCGAAATCCAAGATCACCTCCTTAAATCTCCAAGAAATAATAAAACCTTTGTGTTGTGCAGCGAAAGATGGCTGCACTTCACTCTTTTAAATAGGCCAGAATAGGAGAATTAGGGTATTTGAACACATTTGAAAAATAACCCTTTTAAAGTATAACTTTACATAAATAAATCCCTATACTTGGAAACTTGATAAAACCAATTAAATTGAGATTAAAAAAAAATAAACACTTTGTTTTCCAGCCGGCACTGTTTGAAAAGTCCAGAAAATAGTTTTGCACTTTCATCCTTCAAAATGACAATTTTGCAAAAAGATCCTTCTTTTTCGTAATATTTACAAATTGGTCTAATAAATATCAGAAAAATCTAGAAAAATTATAAATAATCTCAAATAATAAATAATGACTTTCCACAAAATAATTTTGCCTTTTGAATTTCCCAAGAAAATATTAGCACGTGTTTTGCACGTGTAAAAAGATAAATTTTTAGAAAATATTTATTAAATATCCAAAAAATCATTTTAATTCATTTATAAGTCTTTAAAATTATATTTAAAAATATGGGATACTACAATTTTGAAATAAACTTTTTCTTGATATTAGAATTTTAAAACTAGTAAGCAACCATTTTCAAATTCTTTTAAATATTATTTCCACTCATTTAAAATTATTCTCTTTCTCATTTTCCACATAAACTTAGGTTTCTCAAAAAAAGAAACTTAAATTTACAAAAGACCACTAGTGTTCATAACCCATGGGATGTTCTCTTTTTTTACACAAACTACACTTTTATAATAATACTAGTGTATTCACTCGAACAAGGATACTCTTTCATGCAATCGTTTATATTCTTTCAAAATAGGACATGCATATATCGAAACATTACAAAACATTAACTAAGATTTCTTTCTTTCTTCTTTTCTTAGCATATGGTGGTCAACAATATCATAAGCACAAAAATATTGCAACCTACTAGCATGGTTCATACATGAAGAATTCTTTTCTTTAATTAGCATGGTATTTATCATAACAAACTACTTTCATATTCTATTATACTAGCATGACTTTCATTTATAATTTTTCACATCAAAAATTCTTCTTATATGTCAACAATATCATAAACACAAAGTTTTGCAATTATACTAACATGGTTTATAACAAAAAGAGTTCTTATCATTAATTAGCATGGTATCTATCACAACAAAACTACTTTCATATTATATTAGCATGAATTTTACTTATAATTTTCACATCAAACTTTTCTCTTATATTACTCATATTAGTATGCATATCCTACTTTAGAAAATAATGAAATCACCCACCTTATGTGAAGCTTGAACAAATAAATGGAAGGATGGAACACTACTTCTAGATCCAAGATAACTTCTAGCTCCTAGCAAGGCTTCTCCTCCTAGCAATGGCTCCTTCTCCTAGCAAGATTTCTCTCCAAGAAAAATGGAACTCTCTTACTCTCTTTCTTTTCTTTCTTTCTTTCTTTTGATTTTGATAATATTTTTGGTGCAAATGAGAATGAGAAATGGGGGCTCTATTTATAGGATTTTGTGAGAGTCTATTTTGCATAATTTTACACCTAATAACTCTCCAATTTAATTTTTACAACTTTTCAAGTTCTAAACTCCTAAAACCTACAACTCTTCATCTTTCCAACTCTTCAAATTTGCAACCCCCAAAACCTCCAACCCTTTCCCTTCCCCCACTCACCAAATCCGGCCTATACTAGGTTGTAATCCGGTCAACATGTGTGTGTGCATGCACACTTGCACATACAAATATTAATACAATTTTAATAGTCCTAAATGTGTGCCAAAAGTTGTAACTTGTCATGTATTTGTCCAAGGTCAACTTTAATTTGTGCTTTTATTAGTTGGCTTGCTACATGGGCTCAATTCTAATTAATTAATTTAATTATCTAGTGGGCTCTTCTCCTAATGGGCTAGATTTTAGTCTATAGGTCCAAGGATCAAAAGAAGGCTAATTAAAATTTATGCATGCTAAAAATTTGTCAATGAGAATAACAAAATGAGTATAAAAATTTGCACGTGCATCATACGTGCAAAAATAAAAAAAAAGCATTTTAATCAAAATAGGGGAAAATGAATTTCCGTTTTATAAAACGAGTTTGAACACGTAAAATAAATAGTCAATACACATAGAAATATCACACTTAGTGATGGAAAAATACGCAATTGATATGTGCATCGAAAACACATAAAAAGCACGTAAAAATACAGAGGTTGAAATATTATAATTTTGTTAATTCAAATAGAATAAAATGTGTGGGAAATTCATAAATAGTTAGATTTCAAAATATGTGGTGAAAACACGTTACAAAATATACGTGCGTAACACACAGGGGCAAAATTGTTATTTCCAATTTTGCGGGGTGTTACAGATTATGGGTCTAGGGTTAGATTTGTAATTTTGGGTCATTTTGGTATGTTCATAAATTAATCTAGGTTAGGTTATATACTAAGTGTGTATGATTTCTTATTTAGTAAATGAGTATGATGGATTGATTGTAAGCTACATTTCGGTTCATATATTTTGATTTAGGATTTATTAAAACGTGCAACGCACGTGATAAATTTCGATTGTGTAATTAACCAAAATTAAACCAATATTAACTTAATCTATGTCTTAATAATTGAGTTTGTTCAAATTAACCTATAGTTCACAATGCATGGGGTGGGATATGCGATGATAGTAACATTGTGATATTATTCGATAGACCGAAATTAACCTATAGATCGATTTATGATTTTAGTTTCATGCCAATGTGACATTGTGAGTAATATTGTTTGATATTGATTTTTTTGTACATAGGTATTGTTAACTGTATAATTATTTTATATCGATTTTAAGGTAAATTTGATAGTATATATAATTAAACATGTAGGATTCTATTTTATATTACATATGGCACGAACACGGGGTATGCCCAAAGAAGGGAGTAGTAGTAGACCTCCTACAATCTAGAAAGGGCCACGGACATGTTATGGACATCCTCCCAAAAAATCTAGCTGTGGTGGACAGAGACATAGCAATGTAAGATGATTTGATACTTACTTCACACGTTTAATTTTAAATCAATAAAATTATAAATTTTATATTGATTTTTTATTTTTTGGTGTAGGATGAGGCAGGTCCGTCTTCTCCGCAAATCAACCGGGCCCGTCTTCTCCTCCAAATCAACCAGACCCTTCTTCTCCACCAAGTGAGCCGAGCCCATATTCTTCATCATATGTTCCACCGGTGGTTCCCGGTTCGATGGACCCAAGGCTATTGAATTTACAAGGGGAGCATCACTTTATAGCCATGTGGGAGGGGCCATGTGGGAGGGGAAGTCTTCAGAGTGTACTTTTCGAGGGCACGGCACATTAGACATGCATCACCGTATACACGAGTTATTACAAAATTGTGGGTTATACGACATCGGGTTGATGAGCTCTATTAAGGCCGACCGACCCTTACTAACTACCCTTCTCGAGAGATGGCATCTCGAGACCCATAGTTTTCACTTGCCAGTCGGCAAGATGACTGTGACACTGCAAGATGTCGCTGTAATAACGGGTCTGCCAATCAATGGACAGACCATAACTGGCATAATGGATTTTGAACTAGAGTTTATTATCACTGAATATCTCAGAGTAGAGGCGGATCGTACAATTCTTGTTAGTAAATCTCTGAGATTGAAATGGCTTAATGACACATTCTCCAATAAGTTAACTAATACTTCGAGTGAGTTCCAAGTACATTGTTACTGTTGGGCTTACATAATAACATTGTTTGGAGGTGTGATGTTCCCAAATTCCTCTGGAGATTCTGTGCAATTAATGTATCTAATCTCCGATCTTGGAAGAGTTAGGGTGTATAGTTGGGGAAGTGTTGCATTGACTACATTGTATAGAGCTTTGTGCAACTGCTCTCTCGGTACAAAGCAGATAAACGGACCAATATTGATGCTACAGGTCTGGAGTTGGGAACGATTATACATTGGCAGACTCGTTATTGCTAAGCAATCACCAAAGTTGGTGAATCTTCCCGAAGACCAGTGTTGGTGTATGCCCTAGAGGCCAGTTGTGTATTGACATTACTAGTTTACATTGCATTATGATATTTATTTCATATATGATGTATTTTATTTATTGTGTTGTTCATTGTGATTAAATGAGCATAATAAAGTCCTTAGAATAGTAGGTTCAATACTATGAGATATCAAGTGCGTGACTTGATTATGAGATCCTATTGGTTGTAATTAGAATACTATTCCTAAATGTTTCTAGTCAAGTATTATTGTGAATTAGGACAATAATGCATAGGGACTAGTATGTGCGCAGACTGATGACCATATCTCACGGGTCATGGATATGAGATATCATGTCTTCACATGGGTACATATTAGAGTAATAATATACTGAGCTGATCCACCATGAGAACACTGCATGGATCGTTACGTGAGTATCATAAGCGGTTCTCACAGTGACCATGATATATATAGTCCTTTGACTTGAAGTCACTTCGGTTCCCTATATGATAAGTTATATGTTTTAATGTCGTCAAACGTTGCTTATAATAAGGTGATTATAAAGCCGACTATTAGATATACTACAAATCATGCGGAGGGATGTGAATGACTTAGATAGGATTTGTCCCTCTTACATAACATGAGCGATACCTATGGGTCCCTTAATTGAGTGAGACTAAAAAATGCATGGTCATGCTCAAATGAGTCAGTATGAGATATTGAGCTCATTTTTTTAGTAATTCTACTCGGAGATCAAGAAACCAAAGATTGAACTATACAAGGCTGACACGCTCTATGCCTTGTGGTCAATTAAGATATTTGGACAAAGGAACTAGACTATATGGTAACATTGGTCACGGATAGGTTATGTCAAGTCACTGACATTCTCACTACTTGAGTAACAGTGATGTATTGCTAGATATCGCTCACTGTTTATAATACTAGAATATGATTTTAGTATCAATGTCAACGTAATGGGAACCTACAGGGTCACACACTAAGAATGGATCGAAATTGAGATTTAAATTCATAAAATGAATTTAATTGGGAATCCAAGTAAGATATGGACTCCTTACATTTGTTGGACATTTAATTAGAATAAATGGGCTGACTAAAGTTCAGAAGCTCACACACGAATCTGACCCAGGTCGGATTATGAGCCCAATAAGCTCATTACTCTCTTAGGGTTGATTTACTGCGGCTAAATATATGATACATATCTGTGAAAAAGACACATATGAGAAAACCCTAGCCGTCAAAGAAATTGTAAGAGAGAGATCGTGAGGAACAACCTCATCCCGCAACTAGCTCTGCGGCGTGAGGAAAGCTTGGTTTTGATCTGTTCGTGTGGATACCGTAGAGGCACCGCAACATTGCAGTGCTGTGATCGATATATCTTAGAGACAGCAGATCCATCCTTAAGGTATAACTCCTAAACACGTTTTATGGTTTTCGCATGGATCCATGGCTAGGTTTCATTATTTTGTAATTTTTCCGCTGTGTATTCAATCTGTGTTTGCCATTGAAACCTAACAGACCAGAATATGAGACCGCCACAAGGTGTGTATTGGTCGGGTTCACTGACATGGAAGGCTAGTCCTAATAGATGCCTTACATATTATTAGGATGAGTTTGATAACTTGGCAGGCGATTGTGTTAAGTGGCAACCATATACCGAGGCATGTTAGCGAGATTGCCTCCTGTTTGTACCTAGAGTCCTCAACAATGGTTGAAAAAAGCACCTCTAATCCACTTGGTACAGTTGAGGGCTATTTTTCAGATAGAGTACTCTGTCAGTTTGGGTTGCTTCAAAATATTCCGGTGCAGCAACTATACAATGCTGAACTACATAGTGTAACCGGTATGGGTCGACAAGCAACTCACGATTAGGCAGCTGGTTTGCATGCACAAGTGGATATTTGGAACAATCATCGTCTCGATCACGTAATTACCTATATTCCACCGTTCGATGCGTCTTTGCATGTCCCTTATATGATGTGGTATAGGAGAATGACTTGCCTTTATATTTCTCCGACAAGCCAACTTCCAGCAGGTGTCCAAGTACCAACACAGAGACGAGCCGCTAATCCAGCAGACACACATTCCATTAATCTACCAATGTTTCAAACGAAGATACAATTGATTCAGAGTCTTGTTAGTTTTATGCCTATATTTACATAACTATAAAAAAAAATTATTGAATTTATTAAAACATTTCTTTTTTTTCTGTGTAGATGTCCCAAACATGGATTCAAGCCAAAGAATGCACAAAAGTATTAAAGAGTAATGTAGCCGACCATTAAAGGTATTCGCACGGAAAATGGTTGAGTCATGTCGAGCACAAGCGGATTTTGTCGGCGAAGGAAATAGATTGGATGCGATATTGTCCGGTCCTGCGCACCAAACAAGTTGTCGAAAGACAACGGCTTCTAAACCAATATATCGTGAACGTCCATTGTTACAAGAAGAAAGAGAACAAAGAAGAAGGGAGCCGCCTGTTGATGAAATACAAGAAGAAGAAGAAGAAGATGATGATGATGATGATGATGATGATGACGAAGATAACATTCTCATCTCCGGCTTAACTTAGGCAAACCCAAAGCGTTCAAAATGGGCAAGGAAATGCCCAAATTTGTTCACCCCTTCATAGGTAAATTTCTTGTTTTGTGATGTTTGATTGTAGTATTGAAGTTGTTGAAGTTGTTATTCGAAGTTGCAGTAGTTGTTGTTATTGAAGTAGTAATAGTACTTGTTATTGAAGTTCTTGTTTTGTTGTAGATGGGTTTTGGTTGATGTTATTGAACTTATATATTTGTTGTAGTTAGGCGAGTGTCGATGCTTGTTGTGTAAGTTTTATTTATTTTTTCGATATTTGGCTGTGTTTGAGATTTTTTGAGAATGTCATGTGTGTACAACTACAATATATTGGTTTGAGATTTTGAGAATATCTTGATGTGAAATCCGATGTTGAGATGTGAATTCAATTATGGGTTTGAGATTGTTTGAGATTGTTTGAGAATGTGATGTGTGTATAAAGAGGCTTTGAGAAGGTTTGCGAATGAGATGATTGTGTATATAGGGATGAGCTTTAGAAGTTCACAAACAGTTTTGTGAATATACCAAGGGTCGCTTCAGATAGCGACCCTAGGTCAAAAAGGGTCGCTAATTGTGTTAGCGATTGTGGTTATCCCCAATCATCCAGAGATTTTCAAGTCTCTGGAAGTTAGAAATTACCACAGTCGCTATCCCAGATAGCAACCTTAGTTTAAAGAGGATCGCTAACTGTGTTAGCGACTGTGGTTATCACTAATTTTTCAGAGACTTTCAAGTCTCTGGAGGTATGAAATTACCACAGTTGCTATCTGAGTTAGCGACACTCTTTCAACTAGGGTCGCTAACTCAGTTAGCGACCGTGGTAATTCCCAATTTTCCAGTGACTTTCAAGTCTCTGAAAGTAAGAACTTTCAACAGTCGCTATCACAGATAGAGACACTGGTTCAACCAGGGTCGCTAACTGAGTTAGCGATTGTGGTAATTCCCAATTCTACAGAGACTTTCAAGTCTTTTGAGGTAAGTTTATGAGGCGCGCTAACATAGTTAGCGCGGTCCTTTTTATCAGGCGCGCTAACTTGGTTAGCGAGCCTACTGATACCAAAACCCAGAAACATAGAACTGAACACATCTCCTCTAATGAGATTCAAAATCAAACTTTCAACACAAATATACTTCAAATTCATTCATTCAAAATAACATCAACCGTAGATTCATTCAATCACTTCAAAATATTCAACAATACAAACTTCAATCCAAAATATTCAACATTACAAAATATTCAACAAAATACATTATTACAATCATTCATTGATGGCTTTGAGAAGCTTGAATTGAGTTTTTCCGGCATCGGTGCCTATTGTGACATCTCAAACCGCATTTGGAACATGTCATACCCGTAGCCCGTACTGGACTCATCTCTTACATCCATATCACTACGAACTGTCGTACTCTTCAGACGCCCTTTCCTAGAACGTCGAAGGCTCGTATCAGCTACGACTCCGATTCCAATATTAACATGCCAATATGCATGATCTAGTGTAGGATGAAAATTGGGAGCCCATGTTAGTGCCAACGAAATAGTTGAATAGGATGTATCAACATACGGCTTGTAATCAATAGCACGATATGCGTAAGCAGCTAACACATGGGAACATGGTATATGATACACAAGAAATTTCGGACAAGTGCATGTTTTATTACCCAAATAACGGTGTGCAAGTTACCACCCTTTTGATTCCCACATACTCTTCGTATACCTATTTTGACTGTAAAAACTCCTGGTTGATGGCTAAAGATTATCACTTCATGCATGTTGGCTCTATCACGCCGGATATCTATCAAATCCTGTACTCTTTGTACAAAATTTTTACCTTCACTAGTGAGCTTGTTGACTAACTAACGTCGTCTAGAAAAGTAAGAATTAAGACGATAAAAGATCATATCCACAATAGCAATTATTGGTAAACTATGCACACCTTTCAATATCGAGTTGAAAACTTCTGATAGGTTCGTAGTCATTATGCCATATCGTCAACCTCCATCTTCAGAAAGTGCCCATTTCTCTACTAATTTCTCTTTCAACCAATTTGTTGCTTCCACATTGACAGTTTCCAGCTCCGCGAGTTTGCTAAGTAATTTTTTGAGTTGGTTTTGACATGCTATAATTTTAACTTTGGTCCTCATTGCTTTGCTACCAAATTTGGTAAAAAAAATTTGTAGCGAAATGTCGCATACAATAACGATGATATGCATCTGGTTCGTTCCACGCTCCGTTTTGCGAGTCCATGGCAGCCAAAATCATGCGTGACGATCAGAGATAACACATAAACCAAACCGATCGGTGACATAAAAATGAATGCAGCTCATGAACCATGTCCATGTATAAATAGTCTCTCTGTCAACTATTGTAAAGGCAAATGGAAAGAGACAATCGTTCGCATCTGGTGATACGGCTATTAACAAACAACCCTTATATTTTCCATACAAGTTTGTCCCTTCAACACTTATAACAGGTCTGCATGACTTGAACCCTTCAAATGAAGCAAATGCCCAAAACACTCCCTTGAATATTTCCTCACCAGGACCGGAATCATACTTATCCAAATGGACAACAGTTTCTGGATTTGCTACTTGTATTACTGATAGAAGTTAAGGCAACTTAGTATACGCATCTTCAAATGAACTGTACAACTTCTCAATAGCTTTTTTTGCAATCCAAGTCTTCCTATAAGATATCTGATAATTGAATTGTAGTTTGACTATCTCAATAATGGCCCGTGGTGTAATTCCTATCTCAGCCTTGACAACTGTTACCGCTAAATCTGGTGTGGGGGCAAACAGATAGTATTTGTGGATTCTTAGAAAACTTGAATAGCAAACCTGTTACCTGTTCCGCCGGAGTTTGACCGTTGACTCCCGCCGTTCACCTGCAAAAATTGCGAGATACCGGGGTTGATCCCGGCGACGCACCCTCCGACGCTTAAGTCAGTAATCAGGAAGATTTTGAAAGAGCGTAAATTGGCAAAAGATTGATTACCTCTTAATAGTGGTGGATAGGGGGTATTTATAGCTGCCTTAGGAATTAGATTAGGAATGTAATCCATGTGATCTGATAGGAAATATAATCCCCGTAATCAGATTAGGAAGGTAATCCCTAATTCCTAGTGAAAAGATAGATGTGAATCAGGGCCGTTGATTAGGATTAATCAGAGACCTTGATTTTATCCTGCTGAACCGGGTTTGTTGCAGGTTGGAACCCGTACCCGGCTAAAGATGGATCCGTTCGCGGGTTAATGGATCTTTGAGAAGGAGACCCAGTACCCGTTTCGGACCCATTTGTAGGTGAAATTACCATTTTACCCCTAAGCTTTGAGATTCGTGCCCGATTTGGACGATCCCGATTTAACCCTATTTTTAGTCATATCACGAGCCCCCCACTCCCGAAGACTGAGTTTGAGCAGCCTTTGAGGAGTAGTTTTACTATTTCCATGGCTTACGGGGTTATATCGGAGTCCAACGGGGAGTTTCGAATCTTTGTATGAGGCAGTATGGTGATTTTCTAAGTTAGTTGCGTGCTCTGAGTTGTTCTTGAGCTCTTCTGGAAATTTGATGATTTTTATCTATTTTTTCGGAATATTTACTTAATTTTGCGAAGTGTCGATTCGTCGTTCGGGGGTCTTAATAAAATGGTCCTAGGCAATAATTACTTACTCGGGGGCTCAAAAATATTACCGACTTTATAATTATTTTCCAGGATTTTTAATTAATTTTCCCGAATTATTAACCATTTTTTTGCAATTTTTAAATAAATAAAACGATTTTAATAAATAAAATACCGAATTATGGCATGGCGCGATCTGGACCGTTGATCCTTTGTCGGCGCAAATTTCTGAAAGATCGGATGGACAGGGTCGCTCGGCAACAATTTCTCCGCTTTTGTGGGTCGGATGGGCACTTGCTCGGAATCCGAGCGAAGTGGCTCGGTTTTTCCCTCGCGCGAGTGGCTCGGATTGCTAGTCGCTCGGCTCAGAATTCCGAGCGACGTGGAGCGATCTGCGCCGTCGGATCTCAGCGCGGATCTCGAGGCGGGCACAGTTCCCAAGAAAATACTATCTTGTCGTTTAGTGGACGTGGCGTAATCTGAACCGTCCATCATCTTAGGCGCGATTTTCGTAATGATCCAACGGTTGGAGATGCTCGGCAGTGTTTTTCTTCACTTTCGAGGATCGGATTGATACTTGCTCGGAATCCGAGCGAAATGGCTCGGTTTTTCCCTTGCGCAGTGGCTCGGATTGCTAGTCGCTCGGCTCGGAATTCCGAGCGACGTGGAGCGATCTGCGCCGTCGGAACTCAGCACGAATCTCGAGGCAGGCACAGCTCCCAAGAAAATACTATCTTGTCGTGTAGTGGTGCTGGCATGATCTGAGCCGTCTGATCGAAATCTTACGAAAAGTCATTTTTCTCAATTCGCAACTCGGATTGGCACTTGCTCAGAATCCGAGCGAAGTGGCTCGGGTCGCTAGTTGCTCGGCTCGGTAATCCGAGCTATCCTCTTTGTTGCGGAGGTCGGACCGCCTGTCGCTCGGATTTTGGTTCCGAGGGACGTGGGGCGATCCAAGCCTTTGGATGATGGCACAGATCTCGATGTTGACTCAGTTTCCAAGAAAACACTATCTTGTCGTTTAGTGGCACTGGCATGATCTGAGCCGTCTGATCGAAATTTTATGCGAATTTTGAGGGGAAAGTCATTTTTTTCCAATTCGTAGCTCGGATTGGCACTTGCTCGGAATCCGAGCTATCCTCTTGAATGTTGAGGTCAGATCGCCTGTCGCTCGGATTTTGGTTCTGAGGGACGTGGGGCAATCCTAGCCGTTGGATGATGGCACAGATCTCGATGCTGGCTCAGTTCCCAAGAAAATACTATCTTGTCGTTTAGTGGCGCTAGCATGATCTAAGCCGTCTGATTGAAATCTTACGCGAATTTTGAGGGAAAAGTCGTTTTTCTCTAATTCGTAGCTCGGAATGGCACTTGCTCGGAATCCGAGCTATCCTCTTGAATGTTGAGGTCGAATTGCCTGTCGCTCGGATTTTGGTTCCGAGGGACGTGGAGCGATCCTAGTCGTTGGATGATGGCACAGATCTCGATGCTGGCTCAGTTCCAAACAAAACACTATCTTGTCGCTGCCATGATCTGAGCCGTCTGATCGAAATCTTACGCAAATTTTCAGGAAAAAGTCGTTTTTCACCAATTCGTAGCTCGGATTGGCACTTGCTCAGAATCCGAGCTATCCTTTTGAATGTTGAGGTCGGATCGCCTGTCACTCGGATTTTGGTTCTGATAGACGTGAGGCGATCCTAGCCGTTGGATGATGGCACAGATCTCGATGCTAGCTCAGTTCCCAAGAAAACACTATCTTGTCATTTAGTGGCGCTGGCATGATCTGAGCCGTCTGATCAAAATCTTATGCGAATTTTGAGGGGAAAGTCGTTTTTCTCCAATTCGTAGCTCGGATTGGCACTTGCTCGAAATCCGAGCTATCCTCTTGAATGTTAAGGTCAGATCGCCTGTCGCTTGGATTTTGTTTCCGAGGGATGTGGGGCGATCCTAGCCATTGGATGATGGCACAGATCTCGTGCTGGCTCAGTTCCCAAGAAAATACTATCTTGTCGTTTAGTGGCACTGGCATGATCTGAGCCGTCTGATCAAAATCTTACGCGAATTTTGAGGGGAAAGTCGTTTTTCTCCAATTCGTAGCTCGGATTGGCACTTGCTCGGAATCCGAGCTATCCTCTTGAATATTGAGGTCGAATTGCCTGTCCCTCGGATTTTGGTTCCGAGGTGCCGAGCTGTTTTACTTGGGTCGATACGTCGCTCCCTTTGCCAATAGTTGTGGCTCTTCGTTACTTAGTCGTTTGGGCTTTTGTAACGCTTCAAGGGAGGCCAAAGAGTTGCGCCCTTACGTTACAAAGCCCAAGAGGCATCTCTTTTACTATAAGTTTTCACCCCCTCAATATTTTACCTCATTTCTCACTTTCACTTTCTCACTCTTGGTTTTACTTCTTAGCGAAGTTTTTAGCTCTTGGGTGGTGCTGCTAGCTGTTGCGGCAAGGCGTTTTAAGCTCCTACGATCTTTTCCGACCGTACTAGTCACTTCAAGGTCAGTCTCTCTCCTCATTTTTGTAAAAATGGTTAAGTTTTCTTCCACGGATGAGACCCCCTCCTCGGACCTAGGCGTTAGCCGAGCGGTCAGGCCGAGCAAGGGTAAAGGGAAGAAGGTCGTGGAGCCGACCGAAGAGACAACGGTCAGGCCGAGTACAGATGAGGAGGTTGCCGAGCCTCTCCAGGAGGTAGTGGTCCGATCTAGCAAGGGCAAGGGTGTGGAAACGATAATCGAGCACCCGAAGACTGCAGGGGAGTTGGGTCGGCATCCGAGCATTCTGTCGAGCGTTGGCGGTGTGCGGAGCTACTCCGGAGATCTATTGGAGAAGGTGACGCATGGCACTGCCAAGTCGATCGAGGAGAACGAGCCGAGGGAAACCTCTGAGGTGGATCAGATCTCTTCGGTCCTGACTGTGGCGGATTTGCATCGGATCCGAAGCGGGTTCCGAATCCCCGCGGAGTACGGGCTCCTTCTCCCTGGCCCTGGCTTCTGAGCGTGCACCTCGTCCTTGGCCGATACGTGCATTTTTCCTGCCGACTCCCTGAATGCCGGACTTCGGCTGCCGCTGCACCCTTTCGTGATCGAGGTGCTGCAGTGGTACGGCTTGTGTCCGGCTCAGCTAATGCTGAACACCTGGCGGCACGTTATGGCATTTGTTCTTCAATGCCAGGAGGTCGGCGCTCTGCCCAATATGTTCATCCTTTGGAGTCTCTACTGTCCTTGCCAACCAAACAAAAATGAGCAGAGGTACTACCTCTCGCCGAGGAAGGGTGTGAAGCTGATCGAGAACCCGGACTCGATCAAGCATTGGAAAGAGAAATACTTCCTCATCCGAGCTCCCAAGCCATGGGTGATCCCGATAGTGTGGTCGAGGGACGGCCTTCCGAAGCGGGTGAAGAAAGAGCCTGTGCTCAGCAACGAGGAGGCGGAAATCGTGGAGAAGCTGCTCAGGCTTCCGATCCTCAGTTGGAAAGACATCACCAAGGAGGCCTTATTCCGAGGGGGTCTCAGTCTAATTGACCCTAGTACGCTTCTCCTATTATTGTTTTTGTTTTTCACTCGGTTTGTGCAGAATCCTCCGGCATGGACTACAAAGGTCTGATGGCTAAGGCCCAAGCGGCTAAGGAGCAGGAGGTGAGGATGAGGAAGAGGACCATGTCCGGACCTCAAGGCGGCCGAGTGCCCAAGATCCCCTCAGTCTTTCCGACGCCCGAGCGGCAGGTTGTTAAGGCTCCTCTGGTCGAGCCCGATCAAGACCTCGTCGTGCCGTCTGCCCCATCTACCTCGGATGTGCCGACCCCAACGGTGCGAACAGAAGCTCCAGGGTCTTCGGGCGGAGCATTCAACATTAGCGCGGCACTGGCTCTCGATGTCCCACCCCTCACTGCCGAGGCAGAAGGCAATCCTGACCGAGGAGCACAAGTGGATCTTCGTCTCCGATTGGCGAGTAATGAAGGTCGACGGGTTCCTAGGGGACGGCAACATCTGCATGCAGGCGGTGAAGCACCTGCCGACACCTAAAGACCGAGCGGCGCTCAAGATAGGCGAAGTTGGTGACGCCGCGATGCAGATTGCTCGGAACACCATGTCGGTAAGTACTAGAGGATTTTCTTCAAAAATTTTCTAAGTTTTTGTGCTCGTGCTTGACTGTTTCTTGTATTGCTTGTAGACCCTCTGCCACTTCAATTATTTGCTCGAGGAGTTCGCGAGCAAGGAAAAGGAGATGACCATTCTGAACGACCGGGAACGGTCGGAACGGTCTAAGGCGGTGAAGCAGCTGGAGGCCGAACAGTTGCATTCTGCTTCACTCGAGGCTGAAGTTGCCGACCTAAAGGCTCAGCTCGCCGAGGCGCTGAGGAGCTCGGCCGCCGAGGCCTCCAAGGTCGAGACCCTAGAAAAGGAGACGGCTCGACTCGAAGGAGAGCTGTCTAAGGCCCAGAAGGCATCAGAGGAGGCCCTGAGCGAGCATGCGTCGAAGGTGGCGGTCGCGGAGAAGGCGGTTCGGGACGAAGCCGAGGCTCACATGTTGACCAACATGGAGGAGGCATACAGCCGAGCGTTGAAGCATATCGTCGTTCGAAACCCCAGATTTGACGTCTCGTCCTACTACTTCTACGACCCCGTAGAGGGTGAGGAAGAGCTGCCCCTGGCCGCGCTCGCTCCGAGGCAGGAGGTCGAAGATTCCGAAGGCGAGGGGGGTGCCGAGGGTGCGCTTGTACCCGTGCCGAACGATGAAGAGGTCGACCCCTGACTTTGTCGCCTCTTCTCATTTTCTTGTTCTTCTTCTTTTTTTTTCTTTTGTAATACCTAACTGCGGACTGGCCACCGCTTTTTGTAAACCTTGGACTTTTAATGAAACAGTTTCCTTTTTGGTGTTTTGGCTGAATATTACGAAATTTCGCAAAGTGTTCAACTCTTTTTTCTCGGATTGTGTCCTTAAGTGTCGAAGACTTCTTTTGATATTTCTCCGCTTTTCAGGTCGAGTTGGGTCCGATTACTGAGGTCTCCCATTTTCGTACTGAGCTGAAGAAAACGAAGCGGGCTCTTTCTCGCAGTCGGGATAAAGCGTTTTATGACTTCTTGAAATTGGAGGACATCAAAGCAACTACGAGAGGGTATTTTCGCGAGTTGAGGCAACTGCGGAAGCAATCTCGAGAGACTCGTCTCGAAGGCGAGACAGAGTTGCTCCGTAAGGAGCTCTTTGATGTCGACCAAAGGAATAGTGAACTACTGGCAGAGATTCGTCATTTGGAGGTAACGGTGAAAGAACATTAGGCGGAGGAAGAGGAGTTAGCTTCGAGGGTGGGGAAGTTGATGTCCGAGCGCGATGAGTTGGCAGCCAGAATTGACAAACTGAGGAGGATCACCATCGACAGGGGTATCGAAGTGACTCATTTCCATCGTATTGTGGCTGACAGTACTAACGTTGCAGGCTCATCTAAACTTCCTCATTTCAAAGTATCGGCGGAGGACGATATTCTGAGAGATAGAATCGTCGAGCTAGAGGAGGAGATTGCAACGCTGAAACCTCAGCCTGTAAGGACCAATGTTCACAGTACGTCGTGTACTCGCGAAGAAAGCGAAAGAGGAATCTTGTTCTGTGAACTTGCAACCCGTTTGCCTACCGTTAGGCGGAGCCCAGCTGATGCTCAGAGTGGTGTAGCTGTTTCGTCTAGTGGCGCCTCGGTTGGCGCCACAGCTAGAATTAGCGGCAAAGGGGGTTCTCGCTTTGCTGGTTTAGAGTCGAGCTCAGAGGTAAGGTGACGCCGCCCTCGTGTGTCTCTGAACCGAAGCGTTCCCCTTCTAAAGAAGCGCTAAACAAGTTGTATTATGCTCTTCAAATTATTATAAAACTCTGTTGTAGTGTCAGCCTTGTCCGGGCTCTTAATAAAAAAGTTTGTTTTGCTTCTGATGTTCGAATGCTGTAAGTATAACTCCTCCAACTTTTGACAACTACTCAAAATCAGAAGCAAATCTTCCCTCTTATGGGCGAACCACTCCTAGCTCGCTTAAGAGCGAGCTTGCGGAGCAGAGTCGAACCAAGTGTTGGACTCCGAACTCGTCATTAGAGTTTGTTCAACGGTTGTGGGAGCAATTCCGAATGGCTAACCACTCCTAGCTCGCTTAAGAGCGAGCTTGCGAAGCAGAGTCGAACCAAGTGTTGGACTCCAAACTCGTTGTTAGAGTTTATTCAACGATTGTGGGAGCAATTCCGAATGGCAAACCACTCCTAGCTTGCTTAAGAGCGAGCTTGCGGAGCAGAGTCGAACCAAGTGTTGGACTCCGAACTCATTGTTAGAGTTTGTTCAATGGTTGTGGGATAAATTCCGAATGGCAAACCACTCCTAGCTCGCTTAAGAGTGAGCTTGCGGAGCAGAGTCGAACCAAGTGTTGGACTCCGAACTCGTCGTTAGAGTTTATTCAACGGTTGTGGGAGCAATTCCGAATGGAGAACCACTCCTAGCTTGCTTAAAAGCGGGCTTGCAGAGCAGAGTGGAACCAAGTGTTGGACTCCGAACTCGTCCTTAGAGTTTGTTCAACGGTTGTGGGAGCAATTCCGAATGGCGACCCACTCCTAGCTCGCTTAAGAGTGAGCTTGCGGAGCAGAATCGAACCAAGTGTTGGACTCCGAACTCGTCGTTAGAGTTTGTTCAACGGTTGTGGGAGCAATTCCGAATGGCGACCCACTCCTAGCTCGCTTAAGAGCGAGCTTGCGGAGCAGAATCGAACCAAGTATTGGACTCCGAACTCGTTATTAGGGTGAAGAGTAAAAGCAGAGAGATATAAGCAATTTTAGAAGTAAAATATGAAAAAACTTTCTTTACTGATAACTAATAGTTGGCTGCTTCTAAGTTGTGAACCGTTATTACATGAGAGAAATAAAGAAAAAAAATACAAGTAAAAGGAGAGGAACGGTTCGACATCCCAGAATACTTAGAGAGGCGTTAATGCTCTCTCTTGGTATTTCAAAAGATGGTCTGCATTCCAAGTCCTGGGGATCTCTCTGCCTTCGAGGTCTTCTAGACGATATGTCCCGGGCCGAACTACTTTGGTGATCTTGCAGGGTCCCTCCCAATTTGGAGCTAGTTTACTCTTCTGACCAGAAAAAGAGATTGCTAACTTTCTGAGGACCAGGTCCCCTTCTTTAAGGTCGGTAGGACGGACTCTCTTATTGTATGCCAATTCGATCCTCCTCCGATAACTCTGTTGGCGGATTGACGCTCTTTCTCGTAGCTCGTCGATCAAGTCTAAGTTTGCCCGAAGTTCTCTGGCATTCTGTTCTTCTTTATAGGCAAGAAGGCGAGGAGAAGGTATGCCGACTTCCAATGGGATCACAGCCTCGGACCCATATGTGAGGTTGAATGGGGACTCTCCTCTGGGGGTCCGTTTCATGGTGCGGTAGTTCCACAACACGTTAGGGAGCTGATCGACCCATAAACCTTTAGAGCACTTATTCAGCCTTTTCTTAATACCGGAGAGGATCTGTCGGTTAGCATTCTCCACTTGGCCATCGACTGTGGATGGGAGACGGAGGAGAAACGTTGTTGGATGGCGAGATCTTCACATAGAGCTCGGAAGGCAGCCTCGGTAAACTGGGTTCTGTTGTCTGTTATGAGGACTCGAGGGACACCGAATCGGCAGATAACGTTCTTCCAGAAGAACTGAAGTACTTTGTTCTCGGTGATTGTGGCCAAGGGCTTGGCCTCTATCCACTTCGAAAAGTAGTCGATTGCTACGACTAAGAATTTGAGCTGGCCGAAAGCTGGTTGGAATGGCCTTAGTAAATCCATCCCCACATTGCAAAAAGGGATAGGACTTGATAGGGAGGTGAGTGGAGCTTGTGGGAGGCGACAGACATTGGAGTATTTCTGACAAGAGCTGCATTGCCGAACGTGCAGTTCGACGTCTTGTAGGAGAGTGGGCCAGAAATATCCATAATTCAACACTTTCCGGGCTAGGGATCTGGACCCTGAATGTGCCCCGCCGATGTCTTCGCGGAGCTCTTGCAGGGCGTAATCAGCTTGTTCCGGGGAGAGGCACCTCAAATAAGGCCAGTCGTCCACTTGTGTGAAGGAGCGCTTGTATAGGATGCCCTCGATAAGGGTGTACCGCTCAGCTCGGGTTCTCACTCGGCGAGCTTCCTTAGGATCTTCGGGGAGGAGCCCATCCCTTAGGAATTCTACCAGGGGTTTCATCCAATTATCTTGAAGCAGGACAGGTAGTGACTCCATCGAGTCTGAAGTTTCATCTTCTATACTTGGCTTCAGGAGCACCTCGATCAAGACAGTCTGCTCGAGACCTTGGAGGGAGGAGGACGCTAGCATGGAGAGGGCATCGGCCTGGGAATTCTCTTCTCGGGGGATTCGGTGGATTAGAGCTTCTTGAAATAGGGCCATGAGACTCCGGACCTTGGCTAGGTACTTAGACATTTGGTCATCTCGTACCACGTACTCGCCTAGGACCTGATTTATGACCAGCTAAGAGTCGCTAAAGATCCGGAGGTGCTGCGCCCCTGCCTTGCGAGCCATTCCGAGGCCGGCTATGAGTACTTCATATTCTGATTCATTGTTAGAGGCCTTGAAGTTGATGCGGAGGGAGCATTGGAGGATGAAATCATCTGGGCCAGCCAGAATGACCCCAGCTCCGCTTCCCTCGTTACAAGAGGATCCATCTACGTAAACTGACCAGACAGGCGGTCCCTTCATTGCTTGGCTGACCTCAGGGATGGTACTCTCGACGATGAATTCAGCTAAGGCCTGAGCCTTGATTGCGGTCCGAGGTTGGTAGGTTATATCATGCTGGCTCAGCTCGATAGACCACTTCATGAGGCGACTGGAGGTCTCTGGCTTGTGGAGAACTTGCTTCAGCGGTTGGTCGGTAAGAACGACCACCGAATGGGACTGGAAATATGGGCGAAGCTTTCTTGCGGCCGTGACTAAGGCGTATGCCATCTTCTCTATCCTTGGGTAGCAGAGCTCGGCATCTCGAAGTACCTTGCTCACGTAATAGATGGGCTTTTGCGTCTTATCTTCTTCCCTTACGAGGATGGCACTGAGGGTCTGCTCAGAGGCTGCTAGGTAGAGGTAGAGGGCTTTCCCAGGAATAGGCTTGCTGAGGAGAGGAGGATTGACTAGGTAAGTCTTGAGCTGGTCAAATGAATCTTGTTGCTGCTGACCCCACTCAAAACCTTTGGCCCCCCTGAGAGCTTTGAAGAAGGGAAGACACTTCTCCCCTGACTTGGAAAGGAAACGCCCTATGGCTGCAAGGCGACCTGTTAGCTTTTGGACCTCTTTAACATTCTTCGGGGGAGCCGTGTCCAATATGGCCTTGATCTTCTCGGGGTTGGCTTCGATTCCTCTCTGGCTGACCATGAAGCCTAGGAATTTCCCCGACGAGACCCTGAACGCACACTTGTTCGGGTTGAGCCTCATTTCATGTTTCCTCAGTACATCGAATGCCTCTTGCAGATCGGCCACATGATTGGTCCCGTGGATGCTCTTCACAAGCATATCGTCAACATATACCTCCATATTTCGGCCGATCTGAGCTTGAAAAACCTTGTTGACGAGGCGTTAATAAATGGCACCTGCATTCTTCAAACCGAAGGGCATTACCCTGTAGTAGTAGAGGCCCTGATCGGTTTCAAAGGAGGTCTTCGGGATATCCGGGGGAAACATACGAATCTGATTGTAGCCAGAGAAGGCATCCATGAAGCTGAGGAGTTCATGGCCCGAAGTGGCTTCAATCAAAGTATCGATGCTTGGAAGAGGGAATGGATCTTTGGGGCATGCCTTGTTGAGGTCGGTAAAGTCGATACAAATCCTCCAGGTCCCATTAGACTTCTTCACCATTACTACATTCGAGAGCCATTCGGGATAATTTACCTCTTGTATGAACCGAGCCTTCAAGAGCTTGTCCACCTCCTCTTTTATAGCTTGCTGGCGCTCGGGAGCGAACTTGCGCCTCTTTTGTTGGACCGGTTTGGACCCTGGAGCAGCGCTGAGGTGGTGGACTAAGAGCTCTTCGGAAATTCCGGGCATGTCTGCAGCCGACCATGCAAAGAGGTCACGGTTCCTTCGGATGCACTGGACTATGTCGGAGCATAGGGCAGATGGGAGGGTCTTGCTAACAAAGAACTTTCGGCTTGGATCCTGCTCAGAGAAGAGCACTTCCTCTAACTCATCCACTGGCTCGGACGTTGGTCGGACAACATCTTGGGGGATTTCAAGAGTTTCGAGGGAGAGGACTGGACCTAGAGTAGAGGTCATGTAGCATCTGCGGGCCGTTTTCTGATTGCCTTTTACTTTCCCTACTCCTCCCCGAGTAGGAAACTTCATCTTGAGGTGATAGGCAGAAGGGACGGCTTCAAGAGCAGCTAAGCCGGGCCGACCCAAAATGACATTATAAGCTGCAGGGACATCCACGACCATAAAGTCCATCGACTCCGTTCGGGTAGTAGGAGTTTTGCCAGTGTTTACGTCGAGGGTGATCACCCCTTCAATAGTCACTGGCACTCCCGTGAACCTATGGAGTGTGTAGCCGGCGGGTTTAAGTCTGTCTCGGGATAGTTTGAAGCCTTTGAAAGCGGCGAGGAAGAGGATGTTAACAGAGCTGCCATTGTCCACTAGGATCCTCTCCACTTTAAAGTTCGCCATATGGAGGTTGATGACAAGCGCGTCATAATGAGGGGTTCGGACACCCTCAAGGTCTTCATCTGAGAATGTGACGGGTATTCCGAGGCCTTTAGGAGGAGGTGTGGCGCAAACCGAATTAACTTTCCTTATAAACGCCTTTCGGGAGGAGTTGGAGGAGCCCCCCATTGGGCCCCCATGGATGAGGTGTAGGACACGCTCCTCTTCGAATTCGGGCGTTTCATCGCGTTCAGGACGCTTGTTAGCCCCCGAGGCGGGGGAGGAAGATCGGCTCGGTCCTTTCTTACAAACTTGGTTAGCTGACCCCTCTGGATGGAGGCTTCTATCTCGTTCTTCAGGGCCCGACAATCATTGGTGTCGTGGCCATGGTCCTGGTGATAGCGGCACCACTTCTCTTTGTCCCTCTTTTTGCCGGGGGTGTTCATTTTTGGCGCAGGAGGTATCACCCCCTCCTTTTCAACTTCTATGAGAATTGTGGAAATGTTGGCGTTAAGGGGAGTAAATTTTTCAAATCTGGGAGGAGGTCGGCGCTGGCCGCCATTATCCTTTTGGAGCTTCTTGGCTCCTTCCTCTTCCGTTCCCTTTCTCTTAGACCCAGAGGAAGGCCCCTCCAAGTTGGGGCGGTGCTCAGCTTCCTCGGCCCGAATATACTTTTCACTTCGGAGGAGGAGGTCAGAGAAGTTCTGTGGGGGCTTCTTGGCGAGGGAAAAGCGGAGGCTAGAGTTGAGGACATTGGATTGGAATGCTGCTGTAGCGACCGACTGGTCGAGGGATGCTATCGACCTGGCTTCCACTGTGAACCTTTTCACATAGTCTCTCAGCTTCTCACCCTTCTTCTGGTTGAGGTAGAGTAGCAAAATGCTGGTCTTCTCAGTTCGACGGCTACTCACGAAGTGGGTGACGAAGAGGGTCTCAAATTGCTCGAAGGAGAATATTGAGGATGGGGCAAGGCGAGAGTACCATTCTCGAGCCGGACCCTTGAGAGTAGCGGGGAAGGTCTTGCACAGCAGAGCATCGGAAGCTTGATGGATGAGCATGAGGGTCTTAAAGCTTTCGATGTGATCGACGAGGTCAGACTCCCCGAAATAAGTCTCAAATTGAGGAGGTTTAAAGCCAATTGGTATGGGCGCCTCCATTATGGTTCGGAAAAAAGGAGGCCGACTCGGGTGAAGGGTCCTTCCTCTAAGCTCTTCTTCTCTGTCTAACTGACCCAAGCGCCTCTCCATTTCGTGGAGACGGTGGTAGACAGCGTCATCTCTTCGACGGTAACCAACTGAGCCTCTAGACTCGTCTTCGTACGAGGGAGAGCGGGGGCTACGACGACGGTAGCTCCTGGAGCGGCGAGGACTAGGAATGTGCTGGGGGTTGCTAGGAGCTGGGGGAGGAGTTAGGAACCGTCGGCGAGGACTTCGGACCTGGAGGAGGAGTGGGAATCCTTGGAGCATTGGTGTTGTTGGGTCGGAGATTGAGAGCTTGTAGGATGGTTGCTTGGAATTACTGGAACTCGGCTCGAGTGATGGGTGCCTCATCGTTCCTCGGATGTTGCCGACCGGCAGGGGAATGGGGTCTTCTCCTGTGATGCTCGGGGGACTCTTTCCGCCCTCTTCGGGTAGGGGACCTTCTGTAGTCTCGGCGATGAGGAGATCGCTCATCTGGACGTTGTTGGTGGGAGGCTCCCTCTCGGGCCCGCTTCTCATCCAGACGACAGTGAAGATCCTCATCCTTCTGCCGATTGAGGATGGTATTGCGAAGGTCGGAAGCTCGGGGATTGTGGAAGGTCATAGAATCCGTAGAGGCATTGTGTATTGAGACGTGGTCCTGGTGGAGAGGTTGTTTCTGCGGGTTGGGACGCGAGACCCCTGCACCGGCATTTTAAGGACTAGGGGGGACCCTTAGGAGGTTGTTGATTCTGAAGAGGAGGCTGGTCCTATTGGAGAGGGTCCTTGGCTTGAGGCAGAAGTTGTCCGTGCTGCTGAGCGGGTTGGATGGAGACTTCCTGTTGCTGATCAGGGGGGTTGGGTCCACGGTTGGACCCTCGGGATCTTACTTTCCTGGGAGGCATGGCTGGAGAAGATCTAACCAACGGGAAGAGGGGAGGCTACTATTCATTTGGTTTTCCACAGATGGCGCCAATCTGTTACCGCTAAATCTGGTATGAGGGCAAACAGATAGTATTTGTGGATTCTTGGAAAACTTGAATAGCAAACCTGTTACCTGTTCAGTCGGAGTTTGACCGTTGACTCCCACCGTTCACCTGCAAAAAGTGCGAGACACCGGGGTTGATCCCGGCGATGCACCCTTCGACGCTCAAGTCAGTAATCAGGAAGATTATGAAATAGCGTAAATTGGCAAAAGATTGATTACCTCTTAATAGTGGTGGATGGGAGGTATTTATAGCCACCTTAAGGATCAGATTAGGAATGTAATCCCTGTGATCTGATAGGGAATATAATCCCCGTAATCAGATTAGGAAGGTAATCCCTAATTCCCAGTGAAAAAATAGATGTGAATCAGGACCGTTGATTAGGATTAATCAGAGACCTTGATTTTATCCTGCTGGACCGGGTTTGCCGCGAGTTGGAACCCGTACTCAGCTGGAGATGGATCCGTTCACGGGTTAATGGATCTTTGAGAAGGAGACCCAGTACCCGCTTCGGACCCATTTGTAGGTGAAATTACTATTTTACCCCTAAGCTTTGAGATTCGTGCTCGATTTGGACGATCCCAATTTAACCCTATTTTTAGCCATATCAACAACATTCACAATCAAATTGCATACAAGTTTAGCGTCAACTTTACAGTGGTTTTGATTCAATGTGGGATTCACACATGTATGCACCCCTACAATTTTTTTAACCACAAAATTTGTCCGGCCCTTCGGAACGATTGCACGTAATCTCCACGGACAACCACCCTTACTAGCAATTGGTGGAATTTTCATCACCTCCTCAAGTGAACGTTTTCTCGGAGCCAATTTACATTTAACGGCATATATGGTTGGTGAAGATTTCATTGTGATAAATTCCCGAATTTTGTTGATGGGGTATAGCTTTACCGCATGTTGGATCGATTCTTTACTTTGAAACTCTTGCCCAATGTAGAATTCAAGTACGGTGGATGAACCGAACGACTCTTGTGGACCATGATTTACTCTCGCACTTTGTGCCATCTCCTCGGTACCATGAACATTAACATTATTGAAGCCATCAAAAAGGTTCACATCGACATCATTACTCTCATTTATATTAACATTTATATATTCATCTTCTTCTTCCTCGTCTTCATTTTGTAAATCCTCTTCAAGTTCATCGTCTATTTCTTCATCTTCTTCATCATCATCGACTAAATCATTATTAATGGCAGCATTATCAAATATTCTGAAAACATTGGTATTCCGAACGTAATCATTAACCAAACTTGGTTGACTTGGCAACTCAAATTCAATAGGATCCGGGCTTGTAATATTTGTAAACATGTCTTCTTGTGAGGACGGTGGGATTGCATGAGATGTTTGAACTGGATCGAACTGATCTTATGTATCGGCACTTCACGTGCGGAGCTTGAACTAGGGTTAGCATGTGGTTGGGCATTAATAATTTGGGTTTGCTGAATATATATAGCTCTTATGTAAACCAACTAAAATTCGGATCAAGTGTTCTACCAATCATGGACTTCAAAGAGTTGTCGTTTTCTACGGGCACAGTCATAAAATATTGATCATCACATTTTCCCGTTGCATAACGTGCTAAAATTTTAAAATTCCATCGTTCTCTATCCCAATTAGTAACCTCATAAACTTTCTCAACAAGTTCTTCCATTGTAATTGGGGTGCCCAAATTATTTCAGGATCAGCAGCACTATAACAACAACCTATTTTTGGGTCACGAATAATTTCACCGCCAAAATAAAGCCAAATAGGAATATCGTAATCCATACTTATACATATTTACAAAAAAAATTATCATTATCTACTAAACAAAATATATGCGATAAAATGATATTCAAATCATACCTTCAAATTAATTATCCGAAAATTTGAGCAATTTTGAGCTTCGAGAAGACGGCATAGTGAATGGGTTGATAACAAATTCGCTTTATAAATCCCCAAACAAAGAAATTTTGTAAGATGGTTTTAGGGTTTTGAGAGTGGGAGGAGATATGAATGTGAGAGATGAAGAAGATCCTTTAAGATTTTGTAGAGTTTTCGAGTAAGATATCTAATTAGGATGCTAGGGTTTTGGAGTTGGATTTTGAAATTGGGAGAGAATAAGAAGAGAAAGATAGAATATGAAGAGAATAGACATCGACAATGAGTGTGATTTAATTGAAATCTCAATTGACACTCGCTATTTCTGGTTTAAATGGGCGCACTAAGAGCATCTGTAGTCGTTGGCCAAATATCCAAAAAATGGATAATTTGGCCAAAAATCACCTGCAGTCGTCGGCCAAATACCCATTTTTTCGGTGAGAAGTGACAGTAGACTGCCAAATTTTGCAGCGAATTTAGCTTTTTCCATATTTTGGAAATCGGAACATGATTTACTGTTTAGAAGTCGGGCGGTAGATGATATGTCGCCTGATCTGAATTTTTTTTTTTTACAAATGGTTGGACGGGATATGATATCCCGTCCGGATTATTAAAAAAAAGGAAGATCATCTTCTGTTTGTGAAGATAGAAAAAAAAAATAAAAAATTTCAAATGTGTTGGACGGCACATCATGTGCCGTCCTTCACATTTTATTTATTATTATTTTTTTATAAATTTCGAGACAGCTGATTATCTGCCGTTCTTCACAATATTTTATATAAAAAAATTTAATGCAGATCTTCAAACGGTATATCATTTTTCGTTTCGTCCAAAAAAAAAAACCAAATTTTGAGTATAGACGAGTGCAGCATTTCCGCTATTCGCTATTTCCAAAATTGCCATATACCCATTTTTTAACTTAAACGACTACAGATGCTATAACGTAGTTAGCGAGTCTATACTTGAGAATTTTTCCGCCCACTCTTACTTGATGGGAAAAGTAGTGGCCCCTAACACATGCTGACTTAGATAGTGCGCAGATTTTTACCAGGCGCGCTATCTCAGTCAGCGACAGGGACTTTTTGGTATTTAACTTTTAAACTGGGACAGTTTAGCATATACTTACAAAAAATGGAATAGTTTGGTATAAATTATTTACCCACATCATATGCTAAAAAAGTGTAAGCAAAATCAAATTTGAAATGGAGAAAGTAGCTAAGGAGGCCTTTGGTACACAGATTGAAAAATTCCTAGGAATGAAAGGATTCCCGGCAATGTGAGGGTGGGAATGAAGATTCCCGGGAATGTTGCATTATCGTGTTTGGTATAATATATTGCATTCCCGAGAATTCTTTATTATTGTAATTTTTTATTCTAATTTTTTGGGTTTTTTTATTGTTTGTTATGAAAATCACATGAGAATGCTAAAATTTCATAATTTTAGGGAGGAATATATATTTTTATTCTAGTTTTTGGGTTATTTTATTGTTTGTTATGGAAATCTCATGGGAATCCTCAAATCCCATGGTTTTTTGGGGAATGGAAATCCTTCCCAACAAAGAATTTTGATTCCCTTGGAAATCTATCATTCCTTCCAAAACTATACTTGCCACATACCAAATAAGGTAATCTAAAAGGGAATATGAGATTCTCTTACACATTCCCACGTACCAAACTAGAATTCATTCTAGAAAGCTAAAAAGCAAAAAATAATCACGAGGAGAGCAAAATAATTTCTCTTATCCTATCCATACCGTATACAATACCTTTCACTGAATCTGGGCCTCAAAATTCTCTTCTGGTCCCCCCCCCCCCCCCCCCGGGGCCCAACTCACCCCGTCCTGGAAAAAAAAAACACGCACACTAAAACGTTCCATCTTTTCTGAATTTTTTATTTTCTTTAATATTGTGTTCAAAATCTCCTACATTTGATTAAAACCTTTATTAAAATATCTCTACTATTTTAATAGGAGAGTTGGAATTTGTAACAAACAAATCCTAACGTTATAACTATATAAACACAATACACGTCCAAACTATATCCAACAAATTTAAATGTGCACCGCACGTGTAACCCAAATCAAAACATTCAAATATAAATTATTTTTTTCTTATTTGATATATATTCATTTAATTTGATGACTTTACTTTTTTTAGACGTGCATCGCACGTACATTATACTAGTATTAATAATTTACATGTCCAATGCATATTTTAATAAATATATATTTTAAAAGTAAAATTTTTGACATAGTCTCATATTTAATTTAACAGGGTGTGTATTGGATTAGGATTTCATGAGATTTTTAAAGACTTTTTTTGTAATAAAAAAGTCTTGTGATATTCAATCAAGACTTTTAAATAATCTAAAAAATCTTTTGGTAGTCAATCAAGACTATCATGAATTTTTAAAGAGTGTGTCCAAATCTAGTGGTATTCAATCAAGACTTTTTATAATTAAAAAAAATCTTCTGGTATTCAAAAATCACTAATTTCCATGGATTGTTTTGTAGAGTTGATTTTGTGAAACTTTTTTTTTAGATGTATAAATACCAAATCAATCTCAAAATTAGGGGTGGGCATCGGTCGGTATCCGACCTAATATGGATCATCCACCACCGATCCAAAGATGATCGGTTTTTTAATTTTCTCATCTGCAACCAATCTGAACCTTAATTGGATCGGTTTCCATCAAAGCCGATTAAGCTCAGTTTGGATTGGATTAGATGTTTGGTTTGGCGTGTTTGTAACACCCTATTTTTTAAAATAATTTTTTGAGATTAATAAATGAATTAAAGTGATTTTTGGTGATTTAATAAATATTTTTCTGAAATTTATCTTTTTGCACGTGCAAAACACTGCAAATATTTTCTTGAGAAGTTCAAAGTCAGAAATTATTTTGGAGAAACCTAATATTTATTATTATGTATTATTTATGAATTTTCTTGATTTTTCTGATATTTATTTGGCATATTTGCAAATATTACAAAAAGTGGGGCTTTTGTGCAAAATTATCACTTGGAGTAAAAACTCCAAAATTTTGATTTTCTGGGCTGAGCATGATGGCTAGCCAATTCAGAGGTAAATAGTTTACTTTTTATTCTAATAGATTTGATTTATTTCGCAAATTTGTTAAAGAAGGGTTTTTTAGTAAAATTACCACTTGGAGGCCAAAATTACAAAAATTGTTTTTCTGAGTTTGAAACTAGTGCCGGCCAGATCTGGGGAGGTTACTTTTTATTTTAAATCGGAACTAAATTGGTTAACCTAATTTCCTAGTATAATAATATATATATATATATATATATAATATATATATATATATATATATATATATATATATATATATATATATATAGGGTAAAAGGGATATGAGCAACTTGCTCATTTAATAAATGAGCAATTGATTATGTGGCATGCATGTGATACATTAGACAACTAACCCCTTTAAAGATTGTTCAATCACATGTATGCCACATCATCAATTGCTTATTTACTAAATGAGCAAGTTGCTCATATCCCTTTTTCCCATATATATATATATATATATATATATAATATATATATATATATATTCTAAAGGGATAATTTGCAAAATCTTCTCAAACCCCTAATACCCAGATTTCGGCCTATTAAAAGGGCAGTAGCAGCCGTCTCTTTGCTGCAAAAAACAAAAGACTATTTTTACTGTTGGTTTTCTTGGAGTTTCGAAGCGAGGATCTTGGATTTTTGCGGAAGGAAAGACTCTTCTTATTCTTTATTTTTTCGGTTGATTCTTCAATAAGGTGAGTGACAAATGTTTGATTTCTTATTGTTCTATGCATGTTGTATATGGTGATTTTTCTAGTAGAATGCATATTAGATGATAGTATGATGTCATAATGAATGTATTGATCGATGAATGATTAAAAGTGGAATTTTTATGAATGTTATGAATAGAATCTCTATAAAGATGATTTAGAATGTTAAAGAACCTAATAGAAATCGTGGGTATGCTGTTTCTCTATTATTATTGCTATTTGATTGTATATATATTGAAATTATATGAAGGAGGTGCACAAATTTGAATAAAGACGAGTACTTTACTGTTGATCATATATATATACTGTTTGAGAATTTTGATGGAGAAGAACTTGACTAAATGAAGTTGTAGATGCGTATAATCATGGAAAAATTAATCTAATTAGTTGTATATGTGGATAACAAGTTGTAAAGGGGCTTTTGAATCAAAAAGATTAAGTTTGTATACATTGAAAGCTTGGGGTTTGAGTTCGGATCTGATGTGCAGGCCGAAGGGGAGAAAGTTGGTTTTTATGAAGTTTTCAAGTAGACTTTTGGTTTATTTTGATATAACCAGTTTGTATATGTGTTTAAATAAGAGGATTTTGAGATCATGGAATCAAGTTTTGAATGATTTGAACATGGGTATTTTTTGGATTTGACTTTTGCAGGCCGAAATTGATTTTCTTGGTGTTTTGTGAAATTTCGATTGAATCTTGATTGTATTGATTCTGAGATTTAATTGAACCATATACTACTTATAATCAGTGACTTCTTGATGTTCTAACTACTACATAAACCTATATATGTATATACGAACATGTTTTACTGTTTTGAAGGAAGTTTGATGAAAATGTGATGTTTTATGAATTTGATGAGATTTTGATTAGATTTACAAACTCTGGTATGTTAGACAAGTTTTATTTGATCATCTCAGGGTTTTTAAATTTACAATTCATGTTTTAAAAGAGTATAATCATGTATCAGTCGAAAAAGTGCACAATTTTGAAACTAGTCGAGTAGCAGCTAATGGTCGACCGACCCCATTTTGAACTAAGATGTGCGGTTGACCGTCATTTGAAAATTTTAATTTTCGGGGCTTGTGCAGTCGACCGTCATTCTTTTGAAATATTTTCGACTGTCAACTGTTGTTTTTGATGATTTATTGAGTTTTCTTGCTGATTTCTTGAATGATTATTTCTTCGAACTTATGATTATTGATCTACTATTTTAGATGATGTTTTCACTACAGATTACTGTATTTTACAGAAAGTAATATTTTGATTTTTATAGAATTTAATTTGTATTTTAAGAAGCAAAATATATATGAATTTCAAGATATGGATGTTTTGTGATATTCTATGACTTCAAAATATGAATCTCAGTTGTTTAATGGATTTAATATTTTATTTCAGTTCTGGAAATTTGTGAGTAATTGGATAAATTTGGATTTGTATGATTTAAACAAGTTTTCTTGATATAAATGATTTGGTGATGGAATTAAGAGTTTTATTGAAGGGTTTTGTGTTGATATTCGATTTGTGAGTCTCTAGAGATTGAATGGGATTCCTGTAAACCGACAGATAAGATTTTGTGGATTTTGACCAATTTGGGTCTTGGGGTTGTTTTGTTGGAATTAAGTCCGGCAGGGTACACCAACTTTAGAGAGAGAAAAATTGTGTTTTAATTAATAATAATCAACCTAAGGACATACACTAGCGGAGATGTGATAGAACTTCGAAAACGTAAGTATATGCTCTGGGGTTAGTCCAACGGATGCGTTCCAGGACTGTGTGTTGTTGTATCCCGAGATGACAGTTGATATGTTCGCGTGTCGAGGGTCGGCATGCCTATTCACGAAACATAAGGTGCATTTGCATGTCGAGAGTCGGCGGGCCTATTCACGGGATGTATTGTGTATCTGCACGTCAAGGGTCGGTAGGCCTATTCGTGGGGTACACAGCAGGGAGGTGATTCTCCGATTTTGAGCTATGCTTACATGATGTTTGCGCATCGAGGGTTGCCAGGCCTATTCGCGTAGTAATCTAGATATTATTTCTATTACCGTAGTAAGATTAGTTGCATAACGAGTAATTTAACCCTATAAAGTGGAGAACGATAAGGGCTTGCACCGGACCTATGTTGTATGGAATGCATAGAATCCGACAAGTATGCATTAGAGAGTCATCATACTGCATTTGTATTTTCATGACTTATTTTATGCATGATGTTTTTCTGTTTTCCTACACTTGACGTTTAGCTTAGTTTCACTTGATGTTTTCATGCTTTATTTATTGTTATTTCATTATCCATGCATCACTATTGTGGGAATGTGTTGATTGTAACTTTATTCTTTATGCTTCATTTATATTGTATTTCTTTTGGTGTCACTCACACCGTTATGGCTGACCCCTGTAGTTTTGGGGGTTAGGGTTATCTATAACCTCATGTTTTACAGGTAGGTACCGTTAGCTTGGAATTTGGATGCTTGTGGTAGAATGATAATGTGGCTTATGCAATTTGTAAAAGAATGTGTTGTAAAAAAAAAAGAAATTATAATTCAAGGTGTTTAATTTTCCGTTGTGCTATGTAAAGAATTGATGTAATAAAAGTTGAATTTTTTTTCTATGTTTGGCTATGTTTACTATTGAATTTAGGTAGATGCTGAAAATTGTTCCACGTATTTCTGAGTTTATTATATTGGAAATTCAGGGCGCCACCTTTAACATCATTCATAATTTTGTTGAAATTTAAAAGTTTAACTTCAATCACACTTAAGAAACAACCTGCTATTTGTTATTCAGAAATAAATTTAAAATGAAGATTTATAAACCCACAAGTTGTTAATGATTTTTGAATTAATTGTTTGAGATGATGACATTTAAATGGGTGAGATAAACTGCTTTTTCACTTGCATACTTCTGTAATCTTAGTTTATTATCATAAAGAAACATCAATAACCATAGCTAATTGAATTTCAGGTACAATAAAAAGATTTAGAAAACAGTTTCTGCTTGACTTGATTAACGTAACTACTAAATGTTACATTAACTTCATGATTCTATTAAGCTGGGCCACACTGTAAATGAAGCATTTCTCAACAAAATAACACACATGATTATGGAGAATCAAAACATAGGTATAACAACTGCTCGGTTTGTATTGAAGAAATTAAAGAAGACTGTTTGTATCTCCAAGAAAATGAGAAATGACTATTTGTATATTCAAGAAATTAAAGGAGAACTATATTTTTTATGGACTTATGCATAGAGATACGGTCGGTCCGATTTCATCGATTATTTGAAAGCCCCATCCAACAACCGAACCGGTCCAGTTGGTTATTGAAGATCAAGAACCGGGCCAACCCAAACCCCCAATTGGTTCGTTTAAAAACCGGTCGATTCGGGTGGGATTGGTTCGGATTGGTCGGTTCGGATAATAGTTGTCCACCTCTACTCAAAATCACACCCAAACCCATGAGACTATTTCCTACTATTTCATTTCATGTTAGAAACTTCTTTCTCTCAAACCCTCTTTCTTTATCTCAAACCATTTTTCTTCTTTTTCTAATCACTCATGTATTATGTTTTAAAGATTAGATTTGTTTGTTTTCATTTTTTGTAATCCAAAGTTCAGATTATTATTAGGGTTTTTTTGTATTATATTTTATTAGGATTTTAAGATTTTGACAAAAATAAAGAGAGCATGTTAGAAAAAAGATAACGAATTAAACAATTATCATTGCCCTCTCAGCATTGTAGATATAATTAGATTGGTTGTGAAGATTTATCTCATGAAAAGTACAGGATAATCACCATAGCGATGATCTTCTGGATTGAACACTCAAATCCAATATATTGACAACCAGTAGTGTCAAGTATCAAGCAAACCGATTTAAAATACACAAACTCTATCAAATTAAAATGATAGGCATAAAGCATGAGCAATGTGCAGAGTTGTTGATGGAACTAGTTTATTGTCAAATGTCATGTGATGCAGGAGTGTTCATATTTCTGAAAATACTGAAAAGAAACTTTTCTTTTCCACGAGTGTAGGTAGGGGATACAACTTCAAGAGCATGGGATTTATTCCTCGCGAATATTGGCTGATATTGGTTAAGCCTGATATTGAGTACTTATTTTTTAAATGATAAATATATTTTTTATTTTTCATACTAATTTCATATGTATTGTATTTGTAATTAGGTAACTATTTCCTGGTGGATTTTGGATTTCCTAATCGACGCCAATTTTTAGCTCCATTTCGAGGTGTGTGATATCATCTACAAGATTTTGCAGGTCATGATAATGACCCTCAAAATGAAAATCAGTTGTTCAATCTTCACCATGTATCCTTGAGGAACGTGATTGAGAGGATATATGATATTGTTAAATCGCGATCCACAATTTTTAAGTCAGCGCAAAACTTGTGTTAGCATGTGCAGCACTACATAACTTTCTTCGCAAAGAATGTCGTTCTGATGAATTTCCAATTGAACCAATAGACGAATCTCCATCTTCATCGTTAACAGTTAATGAAGACAATAATTTTGAACTTATTGCTCAAACCCAAGAGCAGGAACGAGAAGATGCTAATATATGGAGGGCTAGCATAGATTTAGATACATGGAGAAATACTGCTTAGGAGGACATGAAGCTATATCAAATTGCCTATTAAGGGCGCGTTTGGAAACCCAAAAAACTAGGGAAAGGAATGGAATACTGCGGATAGACCCATCTTATCCTATTCCACGGCCTGTTTGTTTTGAAAAAGAAAATAAAGGAAACAATTAAATGTCATTCCCTAGGGAAAGATTTGAGCCGAATTCTATTCCAGCTCCACCCCCTCGGAAAGCTGGGTAAAGGAATGGAAACAACTAATTTTTCTTCTCTATTCATCAAGAAATCAACCCTCTTCTCCAAATTTTGAGAGGGCTCTTCGTCCCCATCACCTCTCGAATGCAGTGGCGAAGGATTCCGTCCCCGATCGCGGCGAAACCTCGATCTCGAACTTGAAAAGGAAAACACAATTCTGATCAACTATCTCTCTCTCTCTCTCTCTCTCTCTCTCCGTCTCTCATTGGTTTCTTCAAATTGGGTTTTCTTCTTGCTGAAGCTTCGGCTACTTGTGAAGAGTTGAGCCCCTGAGTGCAGCTTGTAGGGAGAAGGTAGAATACACTTTACAAATAGTCTTCAAGATAGAGAAATGATAGCGTCAGAAGTATGTGTAAACCTGTGGACCTTACTCAAATTTATATGTAAGTAGTAGTTTCGAATTTGGTTCTTCCCCAAAGAGGGTTTGGGGGTTGTTGGGTCAAAAGAGGTTTGATGCTAGTATCGAAAGTTGGAGAACCATAGCATACCATCTTTTGGTTTTCTCAACAAATTCAACCTTCCAACTTAAATAAATAAATAAATATAAGACCAACTATGTTAAAAGAACTTCACATAAAATAAACGTTAAATTTCAGAAACCGCCGAACTTTTTAATCAGAGAATAGTTTTTTTTTTTTTTTTTTTTTTGTTTTTTTTTCGCTTTCAGTTTCGGCAAATCACCTCGCCAACTTTTAGTACCGAACTAAGATCCCTCTTTCGGTGTAAATTACCCAATGTTCTTGATCCCGTTGATAATATATTTTTTACCCGATTCTTTTTTAAATTCAAATATCAAAAGTGAAAAGAATTAAATTACAAAAAAATAAAAAAAATAAAAAATAAGGTAAACTAATTAATTTTGGTTAGAGTGGGTGATTTTAGAATTAATAAATCTTCATTTTTTGGAAGTGTCAGAAGTATGTTTTTTCTCTCCAGGAAAACAATTTTATTCATTACTCAACCTAAAATGCAAAATATCAGAAGTATGTCCATGTACAAATGTTATAAAAAGGTTTTTCAAAATGCCGTAATCCATAATATTCCATTGTTTGTCAAACAAGACTAGGAAATGGAAACAAAAAAAAGTCAATTTCATTCCACCATTTGCCAAACACACACAACTTATAAAGTTAATTCATCCATTTCCCTTTCTTTCTCTTCCTCTCCATTCATTTTCATTCCATTCCTTTCCATTCTCCAACTTAAATGTTTCCAAACAGACCCTAAAAGATTGGAAATTTTGTATTGGGTTTAATTTTTTAATGTTTTAATTATACTTTGGTTTAATTTTAATTATAATATGGAGAAATGCTAATGTTTTGATTATATTTTGGTGTAATTTTGATTATATTGAAAATTGATAATTAAATGTTTGCTAAAAATCCATGTTATTTTTTAAATCTTATAAATCCATATAATCCTTTCAAATCCTATAAATTCTTATGATACAAAATTTTTAAAATTTCAACAAGACAATCTGAATTAGAACAATCTTTTTAAAAAAATCTTATAAGTCATTACATTCCTACATAGTCTTTTAAAATCCAAAAGACTTTTTTAAGCAAAAAAAATCTTTTAAAATCCTAATCCAATACACTCCCCCTAAGACTTCTTTTATATTAGTTATCTATATAATAAAACACAAAGAAAGCTATCAAATGGCTCTCCTTCAGTCCCCCCAAAATCAAAGGCCCAGATCTAACCTCACAAAACACATTCCCCCCCCCCCCCCCCCCCCGCCGCTCTCTCTCTTCCCAAAATCCCCTTCCCCCCCTCTCTCTCTCTCTCTTATCGATCCTGACTCCCCTCTCTGTCTCTCTCACACTCTCTCTTTCTCTTCGCCGTCACCTCTCAAGCTCACCACCGCCGCCCCCGCTAAAAAAATGGCCCTCCACCTTTCCCGTGCATTGTGCACGTGTCGCCGTCTTCCTCCCCTTTCCATCATCTCCTCTCTCATCTTTCATCCCCAAAACCCTAACCCCTTCACCCATCACCCCCTTCTCCAACCTCTGATCCACTTCCATACCCTAGACTTCTCCCTCTTCTCAACCGGAATCAAGTCACCGTCGCATCGTCGGATCTTGGAGGCGTCTCGATTCAACGTTGTCTTGATTGTTTCGATTTGCAGTTCGTCGGGAGCTGTAAAGAAAGAGGATGAGGAGGATGTAGAGAGCTCGAAGAAGCGGAGTTCGTCTTTGTCGGCTTCTTGGATTGATGTGTACTTGCCGGAGTCGGTGCGCACGTATGTGATGCTTGCGAGGTTGGATAAGCCGATTAAAACTTGGTTACTTGCTTGGCCCTGCTTTTGGTAACTAATTTCGATTTTTAAAATTCTCTTTTAATGATATATATATTTTCGATAATTATGTATTTGTGATATTTCGAGCTAAGAAGCACGGGTACAGCACACATGAACACGACATACAGACACTGTTACCATGTGACACTGCACACCGAGATGATTTTTAGGAACTGCACAAAAATAGCAAGTGTTCGTGCCGGATTTGTGTTTCTGACACTACACATTTACGAGATAGATGTGTCTACTTCATAAAACACAATACTTTTATGCGGATTCCATCTGCGAGTAAACAAGTAAGGTGTGATTTGTGAAAAAAAGTTGTGATAATTGCAGTTCATCATAAAGTGGAGGTAGAGCTATGCTAACTGAACTGGGTTTAGTTGAAATGTAACTGAAGTTATTAACTACTAGATTTGCCCGTAGGAACGTGCCCACGACACGTTTTCGGAAACAATGCAATATATCAAATTTTTGTTCCCAACCTTCATGTTACTTTTTATATGCTACATCGTTAAAGAAAACGTACTGTAGGCACGTGTCCACGGAAAAACCTAGTGCACTACCTATACACAAATTTATTTACCTGTTAATGACAATTTCCACTCTTCCATTATAATATTAGATTAAAAATTAGAGATCAGATTACGCTTCACAAAGATCCCTTCTTTGCCCATCTTTTCTGTTTTTTTTTCTTTCTTCCGAATTCAATCCAGAATCTCACAAAAGATCCCAGATTCTCCATCATTGCTTCTGGGGTATTCTTCAGTTCACTCCAATTCAGCAACCCATGAAACCCTTAAACCCATCTCCTTTCTGAGCTCCACCAATCAAGAAAGAATCCAATGGCATCAATTGGGCCTCTCTCGCTTTCCCTTCAGACACCCAGTAGTAGCTGCTCTGGCCTTCTTCACAGAAAACCCACGTGCTGGAAAAGGCCCTCTCTTCCTATTCGTGGAAGGTTTGGTCATGGTCCCAATTTGGTGGTAGTTTGTAGAATGGGGTCTTTTGGGTTTGGTAAAGGTGGAATTTTGAGGAAGGAGGTGAGGGTGGGTGAGAGAAGTGAAGGAATTGAGGTGGAGGGTGAGGAAGAGGAGGATGGGAGCGGTGATGAGGAGGATATTGTGGATAAGTCGATTCGGGCTGCGATTAATCAGAGCAAGAAGGTTTTGGCAAGGCAGAAGGACTTGCTTGATCAGGTGAGGTGTAGGATGTGAAATTTTATTTAGAGAGTGCATAAAAACAATGCATATACATGATTGTGAAACTTAGAGTAGGGGGTCTTTACAGTGTTGCCATTTTGATATCATGAAGCTTTTGATGATGTTATATTTGTGTGTTTGTCTGATTTCTTTAGTTGGTAGGTTTCTGCTAACAAATTACCTTTTTTTTGTTTTTTTTTATTATTTAAGGGAAGTAGACAGCTGAAATGTCATGTATTGTATTTACGTTGTTGATGCTAGTGATGATTTATAACAATTGGTTGATGCTAGTGATGATTTATACCAACTGTTGAATTTTCTGTTATTTCCCCCCTGTTTGTAGTTTGTTAAGATTCGACTGGAGAGTTGTATAAAGCTCACTACTGCTTGGGAACTGTCGACTGCGGCAATAACTTTCAGTTGAAACTGAAAGTTAACCCCCGCATTTTTTTGGGGTGGATTTAGAGGATTCTTGGAGGACTCTCGAGAACCAAGTGCACCATCTCATCATTCTAAAATTTTGCTGTACGGTTTATCTAGGAATTCTGAAGACTATTGTCCAAACAACATAAGGTTTCTATCTTATCCAGCTTTACTAAATTGCCTTTAGGTGTGCCAGGCCCTTCTAATGCTTATTTTACTAGGTTGTCAGCAACTCAGCATTGTATTGCAGTCAGTTTACAGGTTTGGTGTCAAGTGACTATGACCATATAACTCTTGTATAATTTTGCATGGAGTTTTATCTTTTATGCTATTTCAATAATTTTACTTTTAATTTGTATAATATGCCATTTGTATGGGCAGACTCTCATCTTTAGTGAGCTCACCCCTTAATTTGAAAGACAAGTCTCTTTACTATACTAATCATAACACACCAAGATGTCTCAACCAAATTTCTTTTTGACGTCCGCTCTTGTTGGACCTTTGCACCAAGATGTAATCTTTTTAATGTCACAAGATTACATTATTTAATTTCTCATTAGATTGATTTGACTTGATTTTTCTTATGCACACTACAAATTATATACTATGACAGTTGAGGGAGTTAAATTTCAATTTATAGAGAGTAAACTTGTGATGATTTCGACTGTTTAATGTTTCAATAACCTTATGCTTGTGCTGTGCACTCGTGCTCACTTCATTCTGTCATCATGATATTTTATTTCCTGCATGTCCTCTCTCATCTACTCTTTCTTAGGCCACCCAAAGCAGCCATTTATATGGATCTTATTGAATGTTTGTATGTGGATCACCTTCCTTTTATATCTTGCATTTCAATTGTTGATAGCAAATTATTGATTTTTTCAATACAAAGTAGTAAGTGGTACAAAACAGCACTACTATTCACATTTATTTGATAATGCTCTGTATGCTTTCTGTTGTTCATGGCCAGCATAGCGCTTGTTCATATATTACCTTGTCTGAGGTGTGTTAACCATATAAATGTAAATTTAAAAAAAAAACCAATCTATATAATAAAACACAAAGAAAGCTATCAAGTGGCTCTCCTTCAATCCCCCCAAAATCAAAGGCCCAAATCTAACCTCACAAAACACATTTCCCTCCCCAAAATTTCAAACCCTATGTTAACACCCCCCCTCTCCCCCCCCCCCCCCCCCCCCCGCCCCCCGCGCGTGTCTCTCTCTTCCCGAAATCCCCCTCCCCCCCCTCTCTCTCTCTCACATTGATCCTGACCCTCTCTCTCTCCCCCTTTCTCTCTCTCTCTCTCTGCCGTCACCTCTCAAGCTCATCACCGCCGCCCCCGCTAAAAGATGGCCCTCCACCTTTCCCGTGCATCGCGCACGTGTCGCCGTCTTCCTCCCCTTTCCATCATCTCCTCTCTCATCTTTCATCCCTAAAACCCTAACCCCTTCACCCATCACCCCATTCTCAAACCTCTGATCCACTTCCAAACTCTAGACTTCTCCCTCTTCTCAACCGGAATCCCTCTTCTCAACCGGAATCAAGTCACCGTCGCATCGTCGGATCTTGGAGGCGTCTCGATTCAGCGCTGTCTCGATTGTTTCGGTTTGCAGTTCGTTGGGAGCTGTCAAGAAAGAGGATGAGGAGGATGGAGAGAGAACGAAGAAGCGGAGTTCGTCTTTGTCGGCTTCTTGGATTGATGTGTACTTGCCGGAGTCAGTGCGCTCGTACGTGATGCTTGCGAGGTTGGATAAGCCGATTGGAACTTGGTTACTTGCTTGGCCTTGCTTTTGGTAACTAATTTCGATTTTTAAAATTCTCTTTTAATGATATATATATTTTCTATAATTATGTATTTGTGATATTTTGAGCTAAGAAGCACAGATACGACACACATGAACACGACATACAGACACTATTACCATGTGACACCGCACACCGAGATTATTTTTAGGAACTGCACTAAAATAGCAAGTGTTCGTGCCGGATTTGTGTTTCTGACACTACACATCTACGAGATAGATGTGTCAGCTTCGTAGAACACAATACTTTTATGCGGATTCCATACGTGAGTAAACAAGTAAGGTGTGATTTGTGAAAGAAGTTGTGATAATTGTAGTTCATTATAAAGTGGAGGTGGAGCTATGCTAACTGAACTGGGTTTAGTTGAAAGGTAATTGAAGTTATTAACTACTAGGTTTGCCCGTGGGCACGTGCCTACGACACGTTTTCGTGAACGATGCAACATATAAAATTTTGGTTGCCAACCTTCATGTTACTTTTTATATGCTACATCATTAAAGAAAACGTGCCGTAGGCACGTGTCCATGGGCAAACCTAGTATAAATATAAATTAGCATAGTTCCAGCTAATATAGGAATGGTTGTCTACAACTCATGCAATTTCAATTCTATATACACTTTCCACGTAAAGTTGCAATTGCTGCTAATTTCTACTCCGCTTTATTTCGCATTCTCTGTCAGAATGCTAGTGTTGGATTTCATTATATCATTCCTTTTATTTTTTTTGCAGATTGTAGAAAAGAGGAGGCTTATTTCTGCTATAAAAAGTACTATTGCTAAGGCAGAAAAAGATCCAGTTTTAAATGAAATTGATAGCTCTTTTCAAACTACAAACCAAGACTCGACCAGTGGAGGGCTTGACAGAAAATACAGCAGCATGAAAAGTCAAATTGAATCACCAGTAAGCCCACCCATTACTGATGGAAAATCACTTAACAAAAAGGAAATTAAGAAAAGTTCACAAGATGAACGTTCGATTGCAGATGCTCTCGGATTAGTAAGGGAAGTTGGTCCCGTAGAGACTGTGTCACCAAGTTTGCCAAAATTGTCTGCACCTTCTGATATAGAAGAGGAGGTTATTGAAAATGTTGCTCCTGGATTATTAAGGGAAGTTGGTCCCATAGAGACTGTGTCACCAAGTTTGTCAAAATTATCTGCACCTTCTGATATAGAAGAGGAGGTTATTGAAGATGTTAAAGAAGCAAATGTAGAAGATGTAGATGCGAAACAAGATACGACTTCTAAGGAAGGAATAAAAGATTCTCCTTTGGCTGGACCAAATGTCATGAACGTCATTTTAGTAGCTGCAGAATGTGCTCCTTGGTCTAAAACAGGCAATAACTCTTTTACAACTTTTATTTGTGATATTTGCGAATTTCGGTGGTTGCTATTAGAGGTGGAAACAGGTAGGGTAAGGGTCTACCTAAGTAGAAAATGCTTTATGCTATATCATCACGGATGTTTTAAAATTTATATTACCTTACCCTAGCATGTAAAGATAGAAAATTCTGTACCCTATAGAGTAAATAGGTGAACTGCGTTAAAAAAAGAGTGACTAAAAAGAAAACGGTATAACCTTTTTTATATCCTTTTTTTCCTGGGTTTTGGGGTGCGCGGCGTGGGTGGAGGGTGGGGTGCGCGGGTTTTTGATTTGGGTAAATTCCTTTGAGGCCCCTGGCTAAATGGTTTTTTCCTGCGCGGGGTGGGTGGAGGGTGGGGTGGTGGGGTGGGTTGCGCGGATTTCTGATCTGGGTAAATTCCTCTTAGGCTCTTGGCTAAATGGTTTTTTCTATTAACCCCTTTGACTAATCAAAGTACTCGTTTAGCCCCTAGATATTTGAAAACTTCCTATTAGACCACAATATATAATCTATATAATCATATTTAATTATTACCTAAACTACCCTTATCTTTTCATCTTCTAAAATCAAAGACTGAAGTTCACCCCCCCCCCCCCCCCCCCCCCCCCCACACACACACACACACACACAAGCACGCCCATCTTCTCGCACTTGAAAGGAGTACATACTGTTCGAAAGTAGTTCAATTTAAATAAAAATAGTACTATTGTTCGGAAGTAGTTCAGTTTAAACATGAATAGTACAAACCGTTCAGAAACAGTTCAATTCTCATATAGACAGTATATGTTAATAAAAAGTGGCTTAATTATAGCGGAATAGTATATTTTATCCAGAAACAATTCAAATTGAATAGAACAGGCATATCTATAACCGTTCAACTTGAAAAGATTACTTTTTATTTTTGCGCACGCATCGAAGGGGTCATTGTGCATTGTCTTGATTTCCAAAATTGTGTTATCCTTTGTAGCCGATGATACATACAACTCCAAGGGCACCCCAATGTTTCATTCGCGCAACATGCCATAGTAACACGTTTCTGTTCGATCAAAAAAGTTGACACAAACTTGTTTGCAATTGAATAATGTATGAGAAACATACGGTCGTTGTTGGTCTTTACCCATGATGCATGTATGCCACCAAGCGGGTATACATATGCTATCATTGTCTTCGTGTTGTGATTACAATCTTGGAACAAATTGATTCGAAGCATGAGGCCTCTGACTGTAAGCAAAAAAACTAAAACATAATTTTCTCTATGCTGACAAACACAGTACAAAATATAATGCATTCACGTAAAAATAATTGGTTATGAATGATAAAGTAGTTTGTTATACACAGAAGCAATAGTTATAGGTCTAAAGTAGTTGATTAGGTGAAAAAGCAGTACAGTTTGAAGGTAAACAACATGTCTAAGAAATAAATAGTTATCAATTAAGCATTGCATTAGAAGAAAATCAATTTGATAAAGAAAATTCCTTAAACTGAAAGCATGTTTGATTACCTTAAATTAGTTATAGGGTCTTCATGACCAACAATTGTCAACCTGCTTTCCATTTGCATGTTGATCATACTCTCCCTAATCTTTAAGAAAAGATATTGCACATTTTCCTCAGGCCAACTTCCGACAAAAGCGTGAATTTGCCGCCTGCTTGTAGGATAGTGAAACCATATCAAGGTCAACTCAACATTGAATCGTTCTGCAACTTCTCCAGCCAATTGAGCGTAGTTGTAATTTGATGTCAAATTGATTCCGTGACCATTCCCCATCTTGTATCCAACAATAACTATGAACTCTTCCATCCTACCAACTAGAAAGTGAAAATTAAAATTACAAACACCATTAATATTGAATGATGTACAATAATTAAGGTAAATTTTGAAACGAAATGAACCATTTTGAGAGGAAATGTACCATTTGGCTGGAAGACTTCTTTATGAACAACTTGTTTATTTTTTATGTTTTAGTGAACTTGAAGGAAGAATAGAAAAGTAAACGAACGGGAGTAGATGAAAGTAAATGGGAGTTGAAGTGGTTGATGAAAATTTTTGGTTTTGTTATGTGAGAAATAATGGAGGAAGAAAATGTAATGTGGGAAAGGATTAGTTTGTATCCATGGAGAATAATGGAGGGGAGAGGTGGAGTTTGGAGGGAGGAGATGGAGTTTGGAGGGAAAAATATAGGTTTTGTAGGGAAAAATATATAGTTATATTATAGGATTTATTGATTTTTCTAAATGGTAAAGTGTAAAATTGGGTTTTTTCAAATACAACCCTAATTGTATTCAAGTAGTATATACTTATGTAATCAGGGGCTTATCAGGAAGATTTTAAATAACGAGGGGTTAAAAGTGTACTTTGACTAGTCAAAGGGATTAACAGTAAGAGAATTTTTGGCCAGGGGCTTAAGAGGAATTTCCCCTTCTAATTTTCTTGAAATTTTGAACATTTAAGTTATGTAGCCCTTGTTTGGACACATGTAAACATATCCATGGTAAGCTAACCATATCTTAGAGGAATTTTAAGTAGTTATTAAGTGTCTCTCTCATTTCATATAAACCAAAAATGACATTCTTCATGGTATTCTCGTGCAAATGTTTAAAAGACTGGAGGTTCCTGTAACGTCTCGGATCCCCATTATCGGACATCCGTGACATCACCAAGATCTTTGCTTTCTAATGCATCTCAACACAGTAAATAGCACGGAAATTTAAAACACTTTTATTGCCATCAGAGTTAATCATCAATAATTACGAATATCAATTTATCATATCAAACTGTAACGCCCCCCTTTTGACTCCAAATTCAATTCTTTCAATTTCTATATCACTTTAAATATAAACTAAGATAGTTATATTTCAAAGAAAATTTGGGCAGAGTTTCCCCTGAAATTTCTGCACTGAAACACACAAAAAAAAAACTTACGGAATTCTGCTCTAAATTCCGTAACTCACATCACATTTCACAGGCTCCCTAGGCCAAAATGAGCAGAGACATACAGGAAATCAATATATATACTTTGGGGGGCCAAACTCATAATAGAATATCGAATATCAAATAAAAACCATAAATTTCTTTGAAAACGATGTAAGGTTTTTAGAAAATAACTTATAAAACATACCACAGAAACATGAATCTACACCTCACCTCTACACTGCTGAGGACCTGTAACAGTAGGGGTCTAGGGTAGTCCAGAGACTCCCTAACCCCCCAAACACTAAGGGGTTAGCCATTCCTGGTGTGAGTATAATCTACTAATTAAACAAATAAATTAAACTTATAAGTAAAATAGAATGAACTTACAAATACCAGGATAAACCTGAACATGTAAACATCATAAGTGGGAGTTCACATCAAATACTCTCCGAGTCATTTCCTGTATGCATATCCATACCCGCTCACAACATACTTATCTTTAGTTTGGAAGTCATTCCCAAATAGTCGCTTAACGCCCATCACTTTATGCCTTACACAAGTATTCCTATAGCTTTATTTTTCCATAAAGCTTTACATTCACAAATAACTCTTCTTTCACATAAACCGCATTTGCATTTACAGACTCACGACTTATATTCTTTTGCAATCTCATATCACATAACATCGCATTCACTCATTTCTTACAGCATATATCATCACGTCTCGCAATACATCACTTTCACATTCATTATACAGTTCAACTATCACACTCACAATTTAACTTGAATGGAAAATAAACGTGTATCTTGATTTCCTAGTGTTCGTGTATATCATGATCTAGATTCTAATACACAACTCATATGCACATCATGCTCTTAATCTAATGCAAACTTAATTTGGAAACATATGCATCCCATACTACATACTCCCCAAATCGAGTTCGTATTCTCTAGATGGTAGGGTTCAATCCCTCGCCATGCATCCTACTCTTGTACTCTTTCCTGTTTCTGACATTCATCTAGTGACTGGTAAGGTTGCAGTCGTTCGGTCTAGTTCCGTCGCTGCAGTCAGAATCATTGGTTATGCCATTATGTATGTCGAGACCCTGTGGTCCTACATCACTTCCCGGTCATACTCTGTCCGGCCCCTGTGGTCCTACGCCACTCTCGGGTCATACTCCGCTCGGTCCCTGTGGTCCTACGCCACTCCCGGGCCTTACCCAAAAGTTGTTACGAACATAAAGGTGACCCTGCAGGTCCCACCTGTTCCACCGAGAGTCCTAGAGCCCTGTCCTGCTCCCTGTTCGCATTAAACAACATAGAACCTTAGGTGGCTTTGGAGGGTCCATTCCCTAACTTCCATCATACAGTCCTTATCACTAAATCCCAAAAATTAACAGACGAGACCACGCCGCACGTGTCCCCTTGACAGGAGAGTACAACACCCAACTACTGCCTGTCCTTACCAATTATCTTAGTTTAATTTCTCAATCCACCAACTCAACAAGTCTCATCTTGATTTAGTTAGGGTTCAACCTAGCCTCCAATCATGCTAAGAGTTGATCCACACATGCACCAAACTAGTGCACTCAATGTGCACCACACTTCACAACAACTCATATAAGCATGCATTGATTATATACATATCCATGCATAACCGTATTTCATCTAACACCGCTTAATTCCTTCATTAATCTCCACTTGGTTTCTAAGTGAAAATATCAATACTCAAGGTCTTATTGTTCACATTTATAATGAAATATCACAATGAAAATAACACTATAGTCCTATTCTCAATTAGTGACCCCACTTGGCCCTTATCCGGCCCATAGAAAACAATTACATAGCAAGATCATACATATGCAATTGGTTACGACCTTTTGGACTTCAGTCCAAAAGCAATCAGCTTCAGCTCTGTCCTTTCAGACCAGCTGCACTTCCATAATTTTTGAGGTATCAAACGACCTCGAAAATTTACAAAATCAAAACTATAGTTGTGGACACATACAAGAGTGTCTACACAAATTCTTAGCTCAAAACACCCATGCTATACTAAGATACGAAATCGGAAATATACAGCAAATCGTAATTTAAAATCTTCATAACACACCATGTACATAAAATAAAAGAGATCGTACTCACAAAATATCTCGCGAAGACTCGAAGCACCAGCACGCATCCAAGGTCGCTAGTATGTCCTATCATCAATTTCAAAGTAATTAAAACTCAAATCATCTAAACCAATCACAAAAGCTAATAACACTATTCCAAACATCACACAAGCATTTATTGAACGCCTGGGATACACACGTGCGATGCACGTAATAATCTAATGCCTATGGAATTTTTATCCTTAAATAATTACTAGAACCACTCCTAAATTTTTCAATGGCCCAACTATACTTTCCACTACTATACGAGAACCAATTCACACACATATAGTTCTCTTTTACAAATCCAAAACCCTAATTTATTAACACTTGCAAACTCTCTAAAAATCGGCTAATTCCTCGCATCTGCCCTTCCCAACATCTCTTAATCTTCCTACCATAATACTCCTACTCAATAAAAATTAACCACACTAAATTTTATACAATAAAATAATCTAGGGTTTACCTTCCCGAAATTCTTTTGAAAATCCGATGCCACCACGATGTAGAGAACCCTTCTATTAGTCTATCCCTCAATTTAATTTGAAAACGATGGAGAAATGGAGGGGATTTGAGCGGGGAGAGAGAGAGCCGAAAGTGGGTTTCTTTGGGGTCGGGATGGAAACAGGACGGGAAGGAGAAGAAGGAAAAGGAGAAGGAAGGAAAAAGTGGGTGGGGTTTTGTAAAAGGAATAAATAAATAAATAGATAAATAAATAATGTAAGGGAATATTTCATATAAGCCCCCAAGTCTCAATATATTTCAAATAAACTCCAAATCTCTACTTTAACAATACCAACAATAAAAAATACATTAAAACTACCTCGTAATAATCCTTCAAAATTATAAAATAAAGTAGACACTAAATCTGATATTTCTCAGTTAAAATCAATTGTTATTAGAAAAAAAATACATAATCGCGTGCAATTCTCAATTGCATACAGATTACGATGCAAATTAACCATATGCTATTTTTGCGGGGTATTACAGTTCCTTACAAGTAATGTTGTTAAAACCGGATCGGACCGGCCAGTCGGACCTGGTTGGACTGGAATCAGGCCATGTTCTGGTATGGTTTTACATAAAGTTGGAAACACAAGAAAAACCGGACAAAACCAACCAGTTGATTACTGAACCGCCCGAACCGGGTTCGCATTGAACCGACATGTTCAGAAAACTTAGTTATTTCTTTTCTTAAATATATATGGTGGGTGGGATTCGAACCACTGTACATGAGAAACTAACTATACCCACTAACCACTATTCCCACTAACCACTATTCCACTATTGCGGTTCTAATATATCTTGTATACTAATTTATGTGAACGATACTCACTAAAAATTAGACTTGCCTTACACCGAACCCGGTCCAACCGACATTTGAACCAGATAAAAACCAGATCAGCCATCTCTACGGTTCAATGGCCGGTTCGGTTTTTACAACATTTCTTACAAGCCTCCTAATTGAAATACGATTAATAAGTGAACAAGAACAAGTACCAATGCATTACAATGCACTTTGTTAGTTTAATTAATTTAAACTAATTTATTTTATTTTATTTTTAAATCCTAAATTCTGATTTTATTTTGTGTGTGCAGCACGTGTTTCAAGAAAAAGAAAGAGAAGAAAAAGAAGCAAAAAATAAATAGCAAATCAAATAAGAAAACAAATAAATGAAAATGTGGGGGTTCTGCAAAAATAAACCCTAATTCACACCTCCGTGCTCCTATAAATAAAACACCTCCTATAATTCCATTTCTCATGAGTTTGATTTCCGGATTGCAGAGTAAAAAGAAAAAAAAACACACAAGAAAATTTAGTAGCTACAATTAAGGATACATTATGTTAATATGTATTCATATTACATTTATGAGGAAAGAGAGCCTCATACTTATATGAGGCGATTTCCTCCTGCAAAGTGCTTATAATTACATTGTGAGTTCCCCTATCGATGATCAACACCGTTCATTTTGTTTTTTATGTCATAATATGTATGCCTATAAAATGTCAAGTTGTTTAGTGATAGTTTATCCATAAAGTGGTCACTAAATGAACGGTTTTTCAATAGTAAACAACTTGGCACTATGCGATGTATATGGGAAAGAAGCCTTCGAGTAACTTGATTTTTTGTCATGCGCTTTATGACATAGATTTAATGAACCGTTTGGATCGTCCATATATATCCTCATAAGATGAGTACAACTATTCTATACGAGAGTTTTCTGCCTACAAATATGAGACTCCATTTTCTCTACATTTATATATGTTCCTAGCAACACACATATACTCATACATACACACCAACACATGTAGGCAAGGATCACAATAGTTCATTTAGTTTTGCATGCCTAAGATAGTCTTCGGGATGTGGGTCAAGTTACCAGGAAATCTATATATGCGTCCATCATGTTGTTTAAAAAATGGAAATATTTTCGGCCATAAATAGTTAGACCGATTGGCAAGGATAAAAAAGTAAACACTAACACACATAGATGGGCAAGAATCAGTATAGTTTATCTTGCTTGACATGCCTAAGATATGACACGGATGTCAGATCAAGTTATTTGGAAGTCTATGCTTCCGCCCATCATGTTGTTCCAGAAATAAAGATATTTTATGCAGTAGATAGATGGATGGATAAGCTAGGATTGTAATATTTCATCTTCTTCAACATGCCTAAGGATGTGAGATCTAGTCTTCTGAAATCTATTTGCCCATCCTCTTATTTTAAAAAAGGTATAGTTCATACAGATAGATAATAAACAAAGAGATTAGGCAAGGATTGGATCAGTTCATCCGTTTTACACGTCTAGGATAGTCTGAGGATGCGAGATCAAGTAATTTGAAATCTATTTGCGCATCCATTATGTTGTTACTAAAGTAGATATTTTTAGTCGTATAATTCTGCGACTGTTGAGTGCACATGCAAACAAACTTCAAATGATTTAATTGCACATCCTTGACCATCTTCATTATGTAGAAGGGGATGCCATTGATGGGGTGTTTACCGTGTTTTTGTCATTAAGTGCTCAATTGAAGATTTTCTTTATATATATTCGATTGCGAACGGATTTGGTGCGAACTGGCGTGCGAACCACTGTTGCTGCTATCCCCAATAGCGACAACATTGATGCTGCTATAATTTTGCTGACGGTTTAGTTCACAGACAAACAAACTTCAAATGACTTAATTGCACATCTTTGACCATCTTCAGTATGTAGAAGGGGATGCCATTGATGGGGTGCTTTCGTCATGAAGTGCTCAATTGAAGATTTCTCTCTTTCTCTCTCTCTTTCTATATATATATATATATATGGAAATGCTCCATTGCAAATTCATATATTGTGCAAACGCGTGCAAACTACTAAAGTCATTGGAAACAACAACTTTAGTCTTAATATAACTGAAGTTGTTGTTTCCAACAACGACTTTAGTGGTTTGCAATCGTTTGCAAACGCTACAGTCAGTGTAGTTGAAGGCTCGCCTCAGGCTCAAGGCTCAGGCTTAACAGCAGTTTGAGCCTCAAGCCTCAGTTAAGGCTCTCCCTTTGTTCGAAGCTTCATTCAGGCTTTCGCATGGACGCGCCTTAGCAAAGGCTTGAGGCTTGCGCCTCAAGCAAAAGGCGCTTTTGAACATAACAGACTCGACCCGACTCGTCTTCACTACCCGACCCATCTTCAACCCTTCTCATATCTCGTAACTCCCTCAATTTTCTCTCACCTTCTCATCCCCAATTCCAAACTCTAACCCCAACCTCCACCTCCCTAACTCCTCATTTTGCACTCCTCTTCATCAATTTCTTCCCCCTCTCAACAACATCGACGGTGACAGCGAAGTAGCTCGCCGACAACACAACAACATATAGCAGATCAGCGGTTACATCGGAAGCAGATCGGCTGCGCCAGCATCCTTCTTACTGCTTAGTCTCCAGACTCTCCACTCCTATTCTGGTTTCTTTCCTTTCTCATTTTACACTTTTACGGTTTCTTTCTTGAGTTTTTGTCTATCTTTGATTCTGATGTTTTTGCAAGTTACTTTGAAACAAAATTGTGAAGCTAGTTCATTTCATAATTTACTGTAATCATGAAACTATGCCTTACTCAAACAATTGCAAAATAACTCGGTGTAGAGCATGATCAAATTTTATGGTCGGCTCATTTTATGTTATTGCTGTAATATTTCAAAATAACTTACCATTTACTTAGACTATAATACTGTAATATTGTATGCCCATTAATGCAATATTTAATTTGATACTTTTGTAATTTAACTGTATGCTCATTACTATAATATTGTAATACTATATGCTGTATGGTAAGTATCTTCATTACGGTAATAATGTAATATTGTATGCTTATTACTATATGAAACTATAAATTGAAGGTTAACATAATATTATTATAGTTTTACAGAGGAACACATCGTATAACTTTTTCTTTAGGGGCAAGAAACACATTGTAATTATACATTACAGAGGAACACATTGTAGTTATACAAAAATGATAAATTACACAGTTATCTTGGCCATTGTATGATATATTTAGTTGCTATGATGTTTGTTTATATAATCTTATTTATAAATTTTAAAAACCCCAAAAAAATAATAATGAGCCTCAGTTAAGTGAGGCTTATGCCTCAAATTGCGCCTTGTGCCTCAGACTTTTTATGGGGTAGTGAAATTGCGTTGCGCCTTACGCCTTCGACTACACTGGCTACAGTGCATTTGCAATGGAGCATTCCTTATATATATATATATATATATATATATATATATATATATATATATATATATATATTAGGGTTGACACTTTACCCGAGCCCGACTTGAGCCCGACCCAATTTTAGTAAGAAATGGCTCTGTAATTTTGCAAAAAAATTGGACCCGGGCCCAATAATTGAGCCCGAATTAGTTTCCGGGCCGGGTTCGGGTTGGTATAAGTTCGACCCGAGCTTGGCCCGGCCACACAGTAATTGTTATGTTTCCAACCCGGCCCATCCCCTACCCACTCGCAATTCCTTCCTTTATAATAGGACCGTGAAAATAAAATGTGAAGGCACGACACCCAAATATTAATATGGGTCCCACTTGTCATATTAGTATCTGTCTATGGGTACCCAATAACCCAGTACATCAGACAATTTCCTGAAATGGCAAAGCAACCAAAAGGAAAAAAAAGGCAAAAAAGCAAATATTTCGCAGCCATCTCATTCTCAGTTTTTCCTCTTGTTGGCATTTGTTGCCTCTTTTTTCCTGCCACTCTCTATGCTCTTCCTCTTTTATCTCCAAAATTCTCCCCAAAAATAAAAATCAAAACCCTAATTCGGATCTCAAACCCTAGTTCTTTCTTCAAGGTTATCTTCTCCATCTCAAAATCGACTTTTCCGCCATTACTCATTGTTGAGGTATGATCACAATATGCTCCGTTCCATTCCATTCCTTTTCATTTCTGATTAGGGTTTCGTTTCCTTGATCTATTTATATTGTTGCTATTGTTGTTATTTTTGTTGATTGCATTGTTGTTGAGATCTGAATGGCGAAAAACATACCGATTCATTTCTCTGATTTCTTTTTCTTTTAAGGAATTGGCCCGGGCTCGGGCTTATTTGGTTTATTCGGGCCCGGGTTTGGGCCTGTGTTTTGGAGCCCGATGCAAAATCGGGCCGGACTTGGACCCTAAATTTTTTTGGGCTTGGGCTCTGGTTTGTATAAGTCCGGCCCAAACCCGGCTAGTTGCCAACCTTAAGATATATATAGGGGGCCCTTCAGTGCGAACGACTTTGGGTGCGAACTGGTGTGCGAACCACGGAGTGATGCTACTACTACTACTGGGGATAGCGGCAACAGGCGTTTGCCACCTCGCTCCAAAACCGTTTTCAACCGAAGGATGCCTATATAGCTAGTGCCCCCCCCCCCCCCCCCCCCCCCCCAAGCGCGCACGAACCTAGTGCGCAACTGAAGATCCCTTATATATATATATATATATATATATATATAAAAGTTGAAACAAGGTTAAATAACCCTTACATGTGTAAACTTTTTACTGATGAAATTCACAATTTGGAAGTACAAATGGTAATTGTATTCTTATATTTACATTTATGGGTAATTGGGTAAAGTTTACATAAATGTGTAAATGGTAATCAAGATTGGGATGAACCTTTTACCCTTAGCCTGCTCGTTTCTAAATGGATTGGGAAAGCCTATCCTTGACATGCCTGTGTTAGAATAAAGAAAAAAAAAAATCCATCCATGCTCTTACCAATAGGGCAAGTGGCTGAGGGTAAACAGTGTTACAGTCCATTTCCATCACCACACCCAATTGCTATGCTGAACAGTATTGAACTAGACTAAATATTCTACACATGAATGTCAAGCACGGTTATCGACTGGTTATGAGACCAACTACAATATTGACTCAGAAATAAATGACAAACTGATATTCCTTACAGATACTAGATTTCAGAAATAAATGACAAACTGATATTCCATACAGATACTAGATTTCCGAAGCATGCTTTTGAGATTTCATTGCAGGACTATTGGAAACATGTCTACGAATTTTCGTATTTCTCGTGAAAGCTTGATTGTCATGTTCGTATTACATGTAATAAATGTTTCAATCCTTCTGTGAAGATTTCTGAATCTGGATTTTTTCTTCTCACCATCCTCATGTGAATAATCTTTCTTGATTGATGATCTTGTCTGCAAGTTAATGTTCATAGCATGTTTTTTCCATGTTATATTTAGGGCAATCTACTTATCTCATTGCTTGAGTGCCAGCAGTACCAAATCGTAAGTTGCTTAGGTAATGCTATATTGATACTGATTTTTCATGATTTTGACATAGGCGGTCTTGGAGATGTTGCTGGCGCTTTACCTAAGGCTTTGGCTGGAAGAGGTCATCGAGTTATGGTATATTATTAACCACCAGTCATGCAAACTATTGTTGCTCAATAAGGTGTTTGGTTAACGAAAACTAGTCTGTAAATGGCTAGGTTTGCTGCTCTTGTCATGAACCAAATGATTGCATTTGAATATTGTTCTAGGAATAACAAACTGCAATTACCTTCTTTTTTTTACTTTTAGGTTGTTGCACCAAGATATGGTGATTATAACGAGCCACAAAATCTAGGAGTACACAGAAGGTACAAGGTTGATGGGCAGGTATTCAGTGTAGTTACAAATAACATTGATGTAATTGACTTTTAAATTGGTTATTTTGACACTTACTGTACTTGATGTTAATATTAAACTTCTTACGCAGGACATGGAAGTATCTTATTTTCATGCCTATATTGATGGTGTTGATTTTGTTTTTATCGATAGTCCTATTTTTCGGCATCGCCAGAATAATATCTATGGAGGAAACCGAGTGGTAACTTTCTCTAATTCCATTTTTGTACATTTACCAACATTTTTTATGGTTTCTCAATATCGCTCTCATTGGGTTCGATTGAATTTTGGCCGAACTATTTCCCAAAAAAATAACTTTGGTTTAAATTCGGTACAGGACATATTAAAACGGATGGTTTTATTTTGCAAGGCAGCTGTAGAGGTATGCCGAAAATTTGCAATATTATGCTATATGCTTGAAAGTCATGTGTAGAACAATCTACTATTGTTTTTTTAGTCTACTTTGCGGTGATGGGTACGGGAAACCCTGCTTGCCCTTTTAGCCACTTGCCCAATGGGTAAATGTACAGATAAGTTTTGTTCGCAAGTAATGAAAGAATTTTCATATCCTCTAAAAAAAAATGAGCAGGGTTAGGATAAATGGATAAAATTTAATGTCATACAATCTTATCTTAAATTTAAATTGATTGCTACTTTCATGTATATGTTACTCTGTGGGCACCAACATCAATTCAATGAGACCAGTGACTCTTGGAGTCTGATTATAATATTTTTAAACTAGAGGATTCGGTGGGTACAGTGGCATAGGAGATTTTCTCATATGGATCATTAAAATCCCATTTCTGCAACCAAATTTCACCATCCTCACCATTCAAGTTGATCTTCATACCATAAAGTATAGAAGAACAACAAGAACAACAACAAAGCATTTTTCCCAACTAGTTGGGGATTTCATAAAGCATAGAGTGAAGGAAAATCACTAAAATTTGAACATGTTTTTTCCATTCATCATGAGCTTGCAAAACCAATGGTTTTTCAGTAATAGGACAATTGCAGCCACTTAATGCGTGGCAGAACATATTCAACTTTGATAATATTTCATCCTATAAAATAATGACACGTTGAACACTTTGAATAGTGTGGATCATGCATTTGGGAGGAGGGGCTAGAATTTTTTATGGTGCCATAGGAGGAAATTTGTTCCTATGCTACCTTTCCTCCCGTTCTCTCTTTAAACTATTATTTCTAATATAAAATATACTGATAAGCCTGTTAGGGTGTGTTTGGGAATGAAGTTAAGTTGTGATAATTGGAGTTTGTAACGTTATTTCACGTAACCTTAGTTATCTAAACTTTGGGCTGTTTGGGGCATTTTTTGGAGTTGAGATTACTATAGTTATCTAACTTTTCTTAGTCAAAAAGTTGAGATTACTGCAGTTATCAAACTCCACTTCAAAAATAACTTTGGTTATCCTAACTTTATTCCCAAACAGGCCGTTAGTGGTCAACCATATGTTTAAACGAATAACAAGAAGATGAATCATGAAAGGAAAGAGCTTGATAATTCTGAAAAAATGAGTATGGTTGTATAAAAAATTTAATGGAAATATTCCTTGGAGAATCCAAAGCTACTAGATTCATAACTTAAGACTTCGTGGTGAGAAAAGTCTGGAAAGTAGTTTACCTGTTAAAGTAAAGAATTAATTGTATAAAAGTTGACGGTAAGTTAAGGAATGAGGAAAATTTTGGAAAATACATAATATCTGAGAATATAGATAGGAAACCAGTTACTAGGGATAAATATAAAGATTATAATATTTTTAAATGTAAAGCTAAATAGTAAGGAGGAAGAAAATGATATACACAACCTTGCTAAGACTCGGGTAGTAATCTAGTGATATTAAATGTAAGAATGACAATCAAGGAGGAAAGCAAAGAGAGACAGAGGGGCTGTGTACCTTGTCTGATGTGAGTTACACTAGAGGTTTAGAGAAAGTTTATAAACACTCCATCTACGATACACTTACAGTAAAACCAAACAGTTCAATCAATATGACAAAGCAATAGCTATTGTCTAACAGTTCACATGGTGAAATTGAAGATCATTTAAAGAACATAAAATATGGCAAATTTATTTCACCTATTGACATCCTTTTTTGAAGTTTGGAAGTATATGATATTTAATAAAATTATAGAGACTGAAGTAAAACACAAGGAGTGAAGTTTATAACTATAGAAGAAAATACAAAGCTGTAAAAACTATTATGTGATCAAAGCTTATGGGCCTTAATATGAGATATTGGGAGAGTGATGTAAACTTAACCCTAAATAGAGAGTTTTTCAAGAATATCAAAAGATTAAGTTTACCAACAAGTAATGCCGATTAAGTTAGAAATTAAAACTAATAATTGGTTTGATGGATTTTTCAAGAAATGAAATAAGTTTAACAAGCCCAATTAAAGATTCAATCATAACAATCAATAATTGTACCTAAGCGTTCTTAGCAAGAAAAATATTCAATAATAATTTGTACGCTAAATGGCAAGTAGAAGCACACACTCAATATTTATGGACGACAGTAAATTCAGATAATACTCTAGAGAGGACAAGCAGTATCACAAATAATGGAGGAGTGGAAAGAGTTTACCGGTGTTCGAGGAAAGTGTCGAAGATGAAGACAAGGCCTTTGGGTGGTCGACGGCAGCAAAACTGATGGAGCCTCGGGGTGGTTGTGGTGGTTGCGAGGAAACCGGTCATGGAAGGAGGTGGTTTCGGTGGTCGGGTTGTGGAGTCGAGACAACGAACAACAAGGGGATTTTGGGATTAGGGTTTCAAAGTTGAGGGGATTTGGAGTGGGGGCCGGTGTCGGGGAAGGCAACACGGTGGTCGGTGGTGGTGAGCAGCGACGGGGTGGCGTCAGGTTGGAGCAACAGGGGATTGGGAGGTCAGTTGGGGAAAGAAAGGGTGTCGATGGTGGTTGCGGAGCAGCGGGAAGAGGAGGAGATGGGGAGGGGAGGTCGTCGGGGCTGATAATGGTCGGGGATTGCTTGGGTTGTGGTTATGAGGGGAGCTGATTGATGGGTTTCGGGAGGAAGTTGAAGAAGAAGATGACGGCTGTGAAGGGGTTTAGGGTTTGGAATTTTGGATAAAGAATTTTGAGGATTTGGGATGTAGTTTACAGTTTCTCACAAACCTTAATAATTTCTGAATGTCTCACACAGAGAGGAATGAAGAGCAGAACTCAATCAAACAATAATTTTTTTAATCAATCAAAAACATTTTTCTCATTAGTTTAAAGGACTATATATAGGCTCAAATCAGAATCCCAATACAAATATCTAAAATTCAGAAAATAAGGGTGCAAATAGCAAAACTACTGCATATGATAAAATGCCAAAAAAAATCTAAATACTGCAATAAAAATAGATAAGCTACTGGAATAGCCATCCTAGATGATGCCTGCACTGATGGAAGCGCCTAAATAGTCTCAAACTGATGTCCTCATTATTCTCTCCGGGTGGGAGAGAACTCGATCCAGTCGATTCAAAACTAGTCCTTCTGTCATAGTGTTCCAAAAGATCTGGATCCAAGCGTTGCAGCTCTTCACGATAAATATAAGTGTCCTCCGACTCCGGCTTGTTCTTCCATCACCAAATACCTATGAATACCACCGTCTCTAGTAGAGATTATCTGATCATCTAAAATATTATCCAATTTTTCTGTCGGTGGGTAAGTAGTATCAGATAAAGGGGAAAATGTGGGAATCTCATCAGTAGGCTGTAGGGTAGGCTTATCTATAAGAGAATTTCTAGGGTTAAATTTTGGGTCTTCATAGGGTATTAGATCCTCAATATTGAAAGTTACATATCCCAACCTTCAAGAAGGTCAACAACATAGACATTATCATTGATTTTATGCAAAATTTTAAATGGGTATGCAACACGTGCATTTCAATTTCTTAACAAATCCAGCTGGAAACCGTTCCGGACGAATCCGAACCATCACTTCATCACCAACATTAAATGTTTTAAATATTCTTCTAGTATCTGCCCTTAACTTGTAGTTAAAATTATTCTCATTATTTTTCTTAAAAATTTCTATATGCAAATCATAGATGCGGGATGCAAATGTGGATGCAGACTGAGACTCTATGATGGTCTAACATGGGGACAAGATTTATGGGCTGCGTAGGACGGTTACCATGCACAACTTAATGTGGACTCATGCCGGTGGTTCTATTGTTTAATGTGTTGTAGGCAAATTCAGCAACAGTTAACTTTAAGTCCCAAGTTTCTAAGTTTTCTCTCACAAGAGTACGTAAGAGATAGCCAAGATTCCGATTGACAACCTCAGTCTGTCCATCAGTCATGGAAGGCTGATGAGAATTTTCCAAGAATTTCAAAAGATTAAGTTTACCAATAAGTAATGCCGATTAAGTTAGAAATTAAAATTAATAATTGGTTTGATGGATTTTCAAGAAATGAAATAAGTTTAACAAGCCCAATTAAAGATTCAATCATAACAATCAATAATTATACCAAAGTGTTTTTAGCAAGTAAAATATTCAATAATGAATTGTACGCCAATTGACAAGTAGAAGCACACACTCGATATTTTTGGTCGACAGTAAATTCAGATAATATTCTAGAAAAGATAAGCAGTATCACAAATAATGGAGTAGAAAGAGTTTACCGGTGTTCGAGAAAAGTGTCGAAGATGAAGACAAGGCCTTCGGGTGGTCGACAGCAACAAAACTAATGGAGCACGGGGTGGTTGTGGTGGCTGTGAGGAGAACGACTGTGGAAGGAGGTGGCTTCAGTGGTCAGGTTGTGGAGTCGAGGCAGCAAACATCAAGGGGATTTGGGGATTAAAGTTTCGAAGTTGAAGGGATTTGGGGATTAGGGTTCGAAATTGAGGGGATTTGGAGTGGGGGCCGGTGTCAGGTGTTGAGGGAAAGGTAACACGGTGGTCAGTGTTGTGAGCGGCGATGGGGTGGCGTCGGGTTGGAGCGGCAGGGGATTGGGAGTTCGGTTGGGGAAAGAAAGGGTGTCGATGGTGGTTGCGGAGCAGTGGGAAGAGGAGAGGGGGAGGGGAGGTCGTCGGGGTTGATGATGGTCGGGGATTGCTTGGGTTGTGGTTGTGAGGGGAGGTGGCTGATGGGTTTCAGGAGGAAGTTGAAGAAGATGACGGCTGTGAAGGGGGTTAGGGTTTGGGATTTTGGATAAAGAATTTTGGGAATTTGTGGTGTAGTTTAGGGTTTCTCACAAACCATAATAATTTTTCAATGTCTCGCACAAAGAGAGGAATGAAGAGCAGAACTCAATCAAACAATATTTTTTTTAATCAATCAAACGCATTCTTTCTCATTAGTCTAAAGGTCTATATATACTCAATATAGAATCCCAATACAAATATTTAAAATTCAGAAAATAAGGGTGAAAATAGCAAAACTACTACATACGACTAAAATGCCAAAAACAAATCAAGTACTGAAATAAAAATAGCTAGACTACTGGAATAGCTGCGCTGATAGAAGTGCCTAAATCGTCTCGAACTAATGTCCTCATCAGAGAGTATTGTGGAAAGAGTTATGCAAAGAAATATTGCGTTGGACAGTCGCTTTGAGTTTTTGCTTGGAGTTGATGGTTTTAATGTCATCAATCAATCATTATATTAATGTATAATAGATTTTCTCCATGTAAATGGAACCACCAACTCCATTCATAAGAGATGAACCGTAGGAAAAAAATTACACTCTGCTGTCAATTCTTCTGAGTAGTACTTTCTTCTTTTTATAAGGAAAAGTTAAAAGTCTTTTGACCCAGATATTACATATTTACATTGTTGGTTATCCTCACGTTCGTGAAAGGAGAGTTGTTACCCTTATCTTCATCTGTCCTGAGAGGAGTTCACTGGTTCACAGTCCTTGGTATAAATTTTAATTATTTACTACAAAGAAAGACTTTAGTTAGAAAATTTGTGTGATCATGGAAAAAAATATTATTTTTGATAAACTATCATAAAAATATATTTAATTAAAAAGAATGAAATTTTATTATGGAGAAATAGAAAGAAGATGGTATATAGCTTCAAAGTTTAGTACAAATTTTGTATAAAACAAATGTACTAATATTTTCCTTTATGGCCTATACAAATCCTCCTGCAAAGACTTTCCTCTCCTTTCTGCCATACTTTGTTTGTAATTGATATTGTAAGTACTGTAAAACAATTAAACTGAAGTAGACATTTAACTGGAAAGATGTATTACTTACCTAGAGCGGAAGCATGGAAATAGGCCATGGCATTCTCAAGCCCAAATACCAAAGGCTTTCCCATGTAAAAGCTCCACTTATTTCCAATCTAGTTCTAAACCCTCCAGTCTCTTCTTAGATGCAGATATAGCCTGTGTGAAGAGAACCAAGTAGGAGAGAACATTTGGGAATATTTCATTACCACACCATTTTTTATGGACCATGGTATTGTCAAGAAATTATGCTTGGGCTTGCCCTTTTATAGGCAAAACAGGTTCATACTGCAAATTGATCGGTTTGTCTGGATATAGTGTTGTTTATTCTTTTTAATGTATACCAGATTTTTATGATCAAATATTACCTATTTAGATTCTGTAGTTTAAACTCTAAGAGCTAAGATGATCTATGCAGTTTGCATTCTGTACATTGGTTTGATTTATGTATCTTAGTTCATGAATGGAAAATGTATCTTTTAGATTCATTTCTCATAAGAAGATTTCGTTTAAAGCATATATCTTCATGTTTTATGGCATACCAGATAATTGGTTCATATTTAATCAAAATGACTATTTTAGTGTTGCATTTATGATTTTCCAAATTTGAGCATGATAACTAATTTATAATTTCCATTGAAATTAGATTTAAACATTTCTTTCTTAGACAGTGGCTGTGATTTTAAGCAGCATGGTGTCAAGACTCAGCCGATACCAAGTCATATCGGCCGACTAGGATCGGATCGGATTTGATTAATCCGGTCCGAGTTCACCCTAAATCTGGTTTCGGTGAGATGGATTGGAATCGGCCGATATGGTGGAAAAATACGGAAGAATCAGACGATACTTTGCGAAACTTCTGAAACTTTTAATGGAATTAAACCAAGGTTGAAGGTTTACGCTATCTTGGATCAGTCTCGATGGGGTCTGGGATGATCGAATTCAGTTTCGCTCAAACCTGATTCTTAGGGTTAGAAAAACAAAAACAAAAACTAAAAAGAAGAAAGAAGGCGAATAAGGAGATAAGTATTCAAAGTCGAAGGGGAGTCGATTGCTGCTTCATCTTCTCTTCTTTTATTTTTTTTTTGTTTTCAGAAGCTCCACCCTTTAGAGAGAGATAAATTTAGGGTTTGTTTTGAGAATAGAGATATGTCTAAGTTTATTGGGTCGGGTCAAACCCTTTTCATATTTGACCCGAAAGCTGTTTTGTCCAATTTAAATAAATTTGGTTGGTTTTTTTTATGTGGATTTGATCAGTGCTGTCAGAACTAGACCGGACTGGCTGGTCGGACCGGGTTCGACCGGAACTGGGCCATAATACCATGATTTAAAGTCTAATAAACAGATGATGCAGAGTTGGTTCAGTGAAGAGATTTAGTGGCTACTATAAATGTGGGCGAATTCAGTTATCTTAAATGAAAAACTAACAAATCATTAACAGTTCTCTTCTTTTTTGGATAAGACATAAGTATTAGTTGTATTACATTAGTTCATGGTATTTGCAGGTAACTGACCATTTTCTCGTTGCGTAATCTCGTACTGTTAAAAATACTTGCTCCTTTGTTTACTTATGATGATATGAAAGCTATTGAAGGAAGAAATTATCTCTTTTCATTATTTCAGAAAACCTTCTTTAAAGTTTCCCTTATTCACAATCTTATGGAGGCCTTCAAGAGAGCCTAGAGCTCTCCCTAAGGTGGGAGAGCCCTTAGGGAGAACTCGCCATGGTGAGGCCGTCCTATGAACGATTTGAACCGCTCATCTTGTTCTAATTACCTAACATAGGCACAAAGTCATTTGAGCTTCTTTTGCTTTTGCATCATATCGTTATAAAAGTATATGTATTAAAGCTGTACAATTTCTTAATATTTTAGCTGTAGGGGCAAACAGATTCAGTGTAGTTGAAGGCTCGCCTGAGGTCTGAGGCTCAACGCTCAGGCTTAACTGCAGTTTGAGCCTCAAGCCTCAGTTAAGGCTCCCCCTGTGTTCGAAGCTTCACTCAAGCTTGCGCCTGGACGCGCCTTAGCAAAGGCTCAAGGCTTGCGCCTCAAGCAAAAGACGTGCCTGAACATAATAGACCCGATCGACACGTCTTCACAATCCGACCCATCTTCAACCCTTCTCATATCGTAATTCCCCCATTTCTCTCTCACCTTCTCATCCCCAATTTCAAGCCCTAACCCCAATCTCCACCTCCCTAACTTCTCAATTTCCACTCCTTAATCTCCTTTTCCCTCTCAACAACATCGGCGGAGACAGCAAAGCAGCTCGGCAGCGACACGACAGCATACAGCGAATCGGCGGCAACATCGGAAGTGGATCGGCAGCGCCGACAACACTCCTACTCCTCAGTATGCACACTCTCCACACATATTCTGGTTTCTTTCCTTTCTGGTTTTATACTTTTATTGTTTCGTTCTTGGGTTTTCGTCTATCTTTGCTTTTGATGTTTTTGCAAGTCACTTTGAATTAAAAATTATGAAGCTAGTTCATTTCATAATTTACTGTAATCATGAAACCATGCCTAATTCAAACAATTGCATCATATCTCAGTGTAGAGCATGACCAAATTTTATGGTCGGCTAACTTTATGTTATTTCTGTAATATTTCTAAATATCTTACCATTTACTTAGACTGTAATACTATATGCTCATTATTGCAATATTTAATTTGATATTATTGTAGTTTTACTATATGCTCATTACTGTAATACTGTATGCTAAGTATCTTCATTACTATAATATTATATGCTCATTACTGTATGGAACTATGAATTGAAGGTTAACTTGATACTATTGTAGTTGTATAGACGAACACATTGTATCACTTATTCTTTGGGGGCATGAAACACATTGTAGTTATACATTACAAAGAACACATTGTAGTTTTACAATTACAAAAATGATAACTTATACAGTTATCTTGGTCATTGTATGATATATTTTGTTGCTATGATGTTATCTTGTTTATATAATCTTATTTATAAATTTTGAAATCCCCCAAAAGTAGTAGTGCGCCTTAGTTAAGTAAGGCTTACACCTCAAATTGCGCCTTGCACCTCAGACTTTTTACTAGGTAGTGAAATTGCGTTGCGCCTTACACCTTCGACTACACTGAATGGATTTCAAAAGACTTGATTCCTCATTGTTAGACTACTTTACAAATTTCGAACATTCGATTGATTAAAGAAGAAGGATGTTTGTCAGGAGCTCAGAGCTCTCTTGAAGATTTCCCTATAGATATGTCTGTGTATATATATGTCAATGACAATTTTATGGCTATGGAAGTTGTAAGTGATTTAAAAAGGAAGATGCTATTGAGATGTTTTTGTTGATTTCAAGGACATTGTAAGACTTCATATATTTACATATTACTACTCTCTGAAAAGCCTGGTTAGTTGTAGGTTCCTTGGTATGTCCCTTGTGGAGGTGTGTGCTATGGAGATGGGAATCTGGTATTCGTTGCAAATGATTGGCACACTGCCCTTTTGCCTGTTTATCTCAAGGCATATTATCGTGACCATGGATTGATGAAGTACACTCGATCTGTTCTTGTTATACACAATATTGCACACCAGGTTTGTCCTCTAAGCTCTGTTTGTGGCTTTTTGTAATATATTTAATTACTGATGCTTATTGGATTCGTTTTAATAGTACCTTATGGTTCCCTTGCATATTGTTTTAACAGTACGCTTATTATAAAATATGTGAGTTTACTTATTTTTAGACTAAATATGTTATGCATCCTTTTATTCGTAATCATTAGTTTAACATGAAGAGGACGTCGTTTACACTGTAATATTCGAGAATTATTTTTTAGACTAAATATGTTATGCGTTCTTTTACTCATTGCCATTCTTGTTAATTTAGCATCAAAATGACTTCATTTACATCGTAATCATCTGAGACTGAATCACATTAATATGAGATCTATTGTGGTGAAACTGCAAACTAAGAAGCTCCATGGAAGTTTTGATAGTTAACCCTGATATCAACTGTACAATTTGGAGTGAAATCCCTGACCAAAAATAGTGTGCCCAAGAGTAGAGTTTAGTACTCAAGGTAATAGATCGATTTGCTGGTAAAAAAACTGGCAACTGCATTCATTATGTGGCATAGGAAAAAAAGGGAAAAATAGACGATATTTTAATTGCATTATACAGTTGAAGTTAGCAATCTTGGATTAATATAATAAAGTGACAAACAATTTACATCAGACTCTTCAAGAAGTTGTCACATGAAACAAGATGATCCCAACAATCAAATTTCATTTTCTATTAAATATATTCACTGAAAAAACTGGTCCATTATGTTTCTCTGCAGGAATTTGTGCATATTTGGGTCGTTGATATTTGGATACTAGTTTCCGTTCTGGAGTTTAGATATCACATAAGTGTCTTCTAGAGTTTCGATATCACATAAGTGTCATTATCATTGAAATTTTAAAGGGTTAATTACTGAAAGTAATGAATACTCAGTAGTCATTGATTGATTTTATTTTTCTTCTTTTTTCCAAGGTAACACAGTCTCGAACTTTCAATAGAGATAATAATTGATGAAACATTTCAAATAGATTTGTTAATGCTTTCAATTTTACCCGAATTTTGCGAAATGCTTAAATATGTGTTTGTGGAGTGAAACATTGTGTTTGCATTACATTTTACAACCGTGTCTAGGTACTGTTTGTGTATCCTCGTATGTCTTTCTGAATACTTAATAGTCCAAATTATATAAAATTGTCCCGTAGTATTGTTTATGTTTGTGTTAGTATCATATAGTATATTATAATCATGTTATATAAGATCGTACTCATTGTACCATATATGCGCATTCCAAACACCAAGAGGCATATGGTGTTGCCCGTCTAGCTGTCATATAGACTATATGGAATGAGCAATACTCTCGCATCTTCCGCAACCAACACACATGCCATCTCTGCCCTGAGGTTTTGAGTGTCCTTCTATACGGATATCTGATTCCGTTTACTTTTAAAGGCTGGTAATGTAGTACCTTACTCATGTTTATTCCACCCCCCCCCCCCCCCCCCCCCCCCCCCCCCTTCTCTTGCGCTGGAGGTAGGCTATGCACTGTTTCAATTTCTAATTGAATGCACTGTTTGGACAGTTTGTTCCTTAAACAAATAAACACCTCCCAAACATGTACATGTACTCTATATACACAGTTGCTCTCATTGAATGCCTATTAGTAAAAAGAGAATTCTTTTATATAATGTTAATCCACATTTACTACCCAGGGTCGGGGTCCCCTCGACGACTTCTCTTACGTGGATTTGCCAGGTCACTACATGGACCTTTTCAAGCTCTACGACCCAATGGGAGGTGAACATTTCAATATATTTGCAGCTGGCCTAAAAGCCGCCGATCGTATTGTCACTGTCAGCCATGGCTATGCGTGGGAACTCAAAACCTCTGAAGGTGGCTGGGGACTTCACGGGATCATCAATGAGAATGACTGGAAGTTCCAAGGCATCATCAATGGCATTGACACAAATGATTGGAACCCGAATCTCGATGTGCACCTGAAATTGGATGGCTATGCCAACTATTCCCTTGAAACTCTACACATTGGAAAGCCACAGTGCAAATCTGCTCTTCAACGGGAACTCGGCTTGCAAGTCCGTGATAATGTTCCTGTCATTGGTTTCATTGGGCGGTTGGATTCCCAGAAAGGTGTCGATTTGATTGCAGAGGCTATGCCCTGGATTCTAGGTCAAGATGTGCAGTTAGTATTGTTAGGCACAGGAAGAAAAGATCTTGAAGACATGCTACGCAAATTTGAAGAAGAACACCGCGATAAGGTTAGGGGCTGGGTTGGGTTTTCGGTGAAGATGGCACATAGAATCACGGCCGGTGCCGATATTCTTCTGATGCCATCAAGATTCGAGCCGTGTGGGCTTAACCAACTCTATGCTATGATGTATGGGACTATTCCCGTGGTACATGCGGTGGGTGGTCTTCGAGATACGGTACGTCCATTTGATCCTTATAGTGAGACTGGGCTAGGGTGGACATTTGACAGGGCCGAGGCTAATAGGCTTATAGATGCGCTCGGGAACTGTTTGAATACGTATTTTAACTACAAAAAGAGTTGGGAGGGGCTTCAGAGAAGAGGGATGATGCAAGATCTCAGTTGGGATAATGCGGCCCGTCAGTACGAGGAAGTTCTAGTTGCTGCCAAGTATCAATGGTGAAGTTTCAAACTTTGTTTTGAACTTTATTCGTTAACCTGGCTGATGGATGCATCTTCCTTATTAAGTCAATAGATTGTAGCACTCTTCTGAATCCCTAGTTGGAGACTCGGAGTTTTTTCTGTGTAAAGAATAATTTAATTAATTATATTAATGAGATTCATCGAATGGTTTAGTCTGTACGTATTCTCTTTGTACATCTAACTAGCATTTAATAAAATAAAATTTGACCTCAATCTAGTGGGATTTTTTGAAATTATTTTCCTTATTGTTGCCTTAATGGGAAGGGTATAAATTCTGAAGGTGAATTTACTTTCTTGTTGGATCTGGATCTGGATCTGGATATCCTTGAGGGTCAACAGAAGGACAGTAGAACATGTTCATTTGAGCCGAACTATACTTGTGTTCCGGTTCACCAATTGCTATTTTTCAGAATGGAGTTATTCCTAAACCTTTTTAAGGAATTTTCTTGCAGGGTGCAAATGAAATTGAGAATTTAATGGATGATGATTAGTCTTAAATTGGTCCTATATTCGACTTGTCTTCTGTTAGATTTTGTGCTGAGTTTGTAATATGTTTATTTCGTGTACAAATTGGGTATGTGGCAGCAGGAAAAATAGATGATTTTTGGTGGCATTGAGTATACATAGGCCTTAGTATATACTTGTAGAGAAGCAGCAGTTCAAAACAAATGCACAAAGCCACGGAAATATTGCAAGCTGCAGCACAATAGCACTTATTCTCTATGCCCAATTAAAGGCTCAAAGGACTATTCAGTATTGTTAGGGATGACCAGTGGGTTGAGTGGGTTGCCGGGCCCAAACCCTCCGGGTTTGCTCTGGTAGGTGGTGGGCTCGGGTCAGGTTGGGGATAAAAGACCCGTTTCGGGCAGGGCCGGGTTGGGAAATTTAAAAGTCACTAGAATCATATTCAGATTCATCTCCAAAGTAAAGTAAATTTTTTTTTTCAATCAAACTATTCGTACCCGCTAATTTGATACGGAGATCCATAACAGTAGCAATACAATACAACATAGGAGGAGGATTAAAATACTTCAAAAATCTTGTATAAGAGGTAATAACAATATAACTAATGTAAGGGTCCGAAATCGTGTCTTGAAAAGTTTGCATCATAAAAATTATTGAAATAAAAATATTACTAGAAGTAGAATCACAAGATTTTGAAAACTGCTGCAGTTTTAAAAGGTTCCAAAAATCTTAACAAAGCTTCGGCAAAAAACCAAGATTGTGAAGTCATTTCAAAATTTTTCATATTTTTTGCAATACAAAAATTATTTATAACCACTTTGTATTGTGTAACAACATTTAATAAGTCGAAAACAGAGTTCCATCGGTGTTTAACATCTCTAAGAAATTTTTTAAAATGTACTCTCTTAAGATTATACCATTCTTTAAATTGTTGAAGTATAGTTTCACTTAAAGCGATGAATTGTACATAATTTCTAATTGCATTCACATATGGATCCGCTACTTTCAAAGCATCTTATACACATAAATTTAAAATATGACATGCACATCTAACATGAAAAATTTCACGACATGGAGGAGCTAATTGTTCTTTTAATGCTTTAATCGAACTATTGTTGTTGGAGGTATTATCAAAACTAATAGTAAAATTTTTATTGGGAATTTGAAAAAATCACAAACTTCTAAAATACGTGTTGTGATAACCATACCACTATGAGGATACGGCAAAGCGGCAAGTGATATGATTCTCTTTTGAATTATCCAATCACTATCGATCTAATGGCAAGTTATGCCCATCATCGGAATATCGTTACAACTTTTCTAACAATTGGAAGTTAACAATACTCTACAAATTAAAGGAAACAAAAGTGCAATTAAAGCGTCCCTCATTTTGTTGTACAATTTAAAACAATCGGCCTTGAGTGTGTTTCTAGGAATTCTTTTAAAATGTAGATTTAGAGCATTTTGGTTAAATGCCGCTACATTCCTACTCTCGGAATAGGAAAATGGTAACCCATTCTTAATAACTAGTTTGGCCATTTCCCGACGAACAATTTCGGGATTATATGGGTGACTATCTATTTGCCCAGTCCTAAGGTTGAATTTTTTGTTGTTTTTGTTGGTCTTGTACTAGTGCAGAGTGTACAGAGGTAAAGTGTTTTCTTATTGTACCCGCCCTATCACCATTTTTCCATTTGTAACTTTTGTTACATGTTTTACAAATCCTATGTCCTGTACTAGGATTTTCCTCGTCCGGGATAAAGTCATAATATTTGTGCCAATTACTAGTTTTCCCTATATGTTTTCTACTAGAAGTGGGTTGTGCAGATTCAGTTTCATGTGTTTGTGTGTCGCTAGTATGTATTTCTTGTTGTGTGTCGAGATCATAATCGTGTGGAGAAACTTCTTCATAGCTTATGATAAGATTAGAGTTATATTCGGTCTATAATTGTGGGATTGTTGGAGGCCGACGAGAAGAACTAGTGGAATCTTGTCCACTTTGGCTACGGTCGCTACCTCGTGATCGTGACATGATAAATGTAGTCTAGTAATAGTGTATGTAAAAAAACGATTTCTAGTGTTTTAGTAGTATATGTGAAAAAAAAACAATATAGGAGGGTTGAGAGGTAGTAGTATATGTAAGAAAAATCTAAAAAACGATAGGTTGGTTAAGAGAGAGAGAGAGTAGCAAAAAACCAACAAACAAGTATGATAAAAAAAAAAAAAAAAAAAAAAAACTACAACAATAATAAAGAGTTGAGAGAGTTGGAAAATTTCGATATCGTATTTCACGAATGATATGGCTAAAAATGGGGTTAAATTAGAACCGTCCAAATCAGGCACGAATCTTGAAGCCCAGGGGTAAAACGGTAATTTCACCTACCAAGGGGTCTGAAGCGGGTACGGGTTTTCTTCCTCGAAAACCCACTAACCCGCGAACAGATCCATCTCAACTGGGTGCGGGTCTCAACCCGCAGCAAACCCGGTCCAGAAAGGATAGGATTAGGGTTTCTGATTAAATCCTAATCAACGGCCCTGATTCATGTCTATCCTTTCACTGGGAATTAGGGATTACATTCCTTATCTAACCACAGGGATTACATTCCTAATTTAATCCCAGCGGCGCCTATAAATACCCCCCATCCATCTCCATTAAGAGGTAATCAATCTTTTGCCAGTTTTTACGCTCTTTCATAATCTTCCCTGATTACTGACTTGAGCGTCGGAGGGTGCGTCGCCGGGAACAACCCCGGTGTCTCGCACTTTTTGTAGGTGTACGGCGGGAGTCAGCGTCAAACTCCGGCGGAACAGGTAACAGGTTTGTTATCCAAAAGTTTCCCAAGAATCCACAAATACTATCTGTTTGCCCCCACACCAGATTTAGCGGCAACAGATTGGCGCCGTCTGTGGAAAACTAACGAATAGCAGCCTCCCCTCTTTCCGTAGAACAGATCTTCTCCAGCCATGCCTCCTAGGAAAGCCAGATCCAGAGGGTCCAACCGAGGACCCAACCCCGATCAGCAACAGGAAGTTCCCCCTCAACCCGTTCAACAGCAGGGGCAACTTCTTCCTCAAGCGGAGGATCCACTCCAACAGGACCTGCCTGCTCCTCAGAACCAACAACCTCCTAAGGGTCCCAATCTGCAGAAATAGCCTCTCCATCCGGACCACGTCTCCATCCACAACGCCTCTTCGGACTCTATAGCCTCCCATAATCCCCGAGCTTCCGACCTCCGCAACACCGTCCTCAATCGGCAGAAGGATGAGGATCTTCGCCGCCGTCTGGATGAAAAGCGGGCCCGAGAGGGAGCCTCCCGCCAACACCGTCCGGATGAGCGATCTCCTCATCGCCGAGACAACATAAGGTCCCCTATCCGAAGGGGGCGGAGAGAGTCCCCCGAGCATCACAGGAGGAGACCCCATTCCCCTGCCGGTCGGCACCATCCTTGGAACGATGAGGCACCCATAACCCGTGCCGAGTTCCAGCAGTTTCAAGCGATCGTCCTACAAGCTCTCAATCTCCGTCCTAACACCAATGCTCCAAAGATTCCCTCTCCTCCGCCGGTCTGAAGTCCTCGCCGACGGTCCCCAACTCCTCCTCCCGCTCCTAGCAACTCCCGGCATATGCCAAGTCCTCGCCGCTCCAGGAGCTACCGACGTCCTAGCCCCCGCTCTCCCTCGTATGAAGACCAGTCTAGAGGCTCGGCCGATTACCGCCGAAGGGATGATGCTGTTTACCGCCGTCTCCACGAAATGGAGAGGCGCTTGGGTCAGCTAGACCGAGAAGAAGAGATTAGAGGAAGGGCCCTACGTCCTAGTAGACCTCCTTTTTCCCGAACCATAATGGATGCACCTGTACCAATCGGCTTCAAGCCTCCTCAATTCGAGACTTATTCCGGGGAGACTGACCCTATCGATCACATCGAAAGCTTCAAGACCCTCATGCTCATCCATCAAGCTTCCGATGCTCTGCTCTGCAAAACCTTCCCCGCAACTCTCAAGGGCCCAGCTCGAAAATGGTACTCTCGCCTTGCCCCATCCTCAATATTCTCCTTCGAACAATTTGAGACACTCTTCGTCACCCACTTCGTGAGTAGCCGCAGAACTGAGAAGACCAGCATTTTGCTACTCTACCTCCACCAGAAGAAGGGTGAGAAGTTGAGAGACTATGTGAAAAGGTTCACAGCTGAAGCCAGGTCCATAGCATCCCTCGACCAGTCGGTCGCTGCAGCAGCATTTCAATCCAATGTCCTCAACTCCAGCCTCCGCTCCTCCCTCGCCAAGAAGCCCCCACAGAACTTCTCTGACCTCCTCCTCCGAAGTGAAAAGTATATTCGGGCCGAAGAAGCTGAGCACCGCCCTAACTTGGAGGGGTCTTCCTCCGGGTCTAAGAGAAAGGGAACAGAAGAGGAAGGAGCCAAGAAGATCCAGAAGGATAATGCCGGCCTGCGCCGACCTCCCCCCAGATTCGAGAAATTTACTCCTCTCACCACCAATGTCTCTACCATTCTAATGGAAGTTGAGAAAGAAGGGATCATACCTCCTGCTCCGAGGATGAACACCCCCGCCAAGAAGAGGGATAAAGAGAAGTGGTGCCGTTATCATCGGGACCATGGGCACGACACCAATGATTGTTAGGCCCTGAAGAATGAGATAGAAGCCCTCATCCAGAGGGGCAGCTAACCCGGTTCGTGAGAAAGGACCGAGCCGACCTTCCTTCCCCACCTCGGGGGGCTAATAAGCATCCGGAACGCGATGAAACGCCCGACTTCGAAGAGGAGCGTGTCCTACACCTCATTCATAGGGGCCCAATGGGGGGCTCCTCAAACTCCTCTCGAAAGGCATTCATTAGGGAAGTCAATTCGGTTCGCGCCACCCCTCCTCCCAGAGGCCTCGGAGTGCCCGTCACATTCTCGGACGAAGATCTTGAAGGTGTCCGCACCCCCTATTGTGACGCACTCGTCATCAATCTCCACATGGCGAACTTCAAAGTGGAGAGGATCCTAGTGGACAACGGCAGCTCTGTTAACATCCTCTTCCTCGCCACTTTTAAAGGCCTCAAGCTCTCCCGAGACAGACTCAAGCCTGCTGGCTACACGCTCCATGGGTACACGGGAGTGCCAGTGACTATTGAAGGGGTGATCACCCTCGATGTAACCGCTGGCAAAACTCCCACTAGCCGAACGGAGTTGATGGACTTCATGGTCGTAGATGTTCCTGCAGCTTACAACGTCATTTTGGGTCGGCCCAGCCTAGCTGCCCTCGAAGCTGTCCCTTCCGCCTATCACCTCAAGATGAAGTTTCCCACTCGGGCCGGAGTAGGGGAAGTAAAAGGCAATCAGGAAACGGCCCACAAGTGCTACATGACTTCTACCCTAGGTCCGGTCCTCTCCCTAGAAACCCTGGAAATCCCCCAAGATGCTGCCCGGCCAACGTCCGAGCCGGTGGATGAATTGGAGGAAGTGCTCTTCTCTGAGCAGGATCCAACTCGAAAGTTTTTTGTTAGCAAGACCCTCCCATCCGCCCTATGCTCAGACAAAATTCAGTGCATCCGAAGGAACCGAGACCTCTTTGCTTGGTCAGCTATAGACATGCCCGGAATTTCCGAAGAGCTCTTGGTCCACCAACTCAGCGTTGTTCCGGGGTCCAAACCGGTTCAACAGAAGAGGCGCAAGTTCGCCCCCGAGCGCCATCTAGTCATAAAAGAGGAGGTGGACAAGCTCTTGAAGGCCCAGTTCATACAAGAGGTGAACTATCTCGAGTGGTTGTCGAATGTAGTGATGGTGAAGAAGTCCAATGGGACTTGGAGGATTTGTATCGATTTTACCGATCTCAACAAGGCCTGCCCCAAGGATCCCTTCCCTCTTCCGAGTATTGACACTTTGATTGATGCCACCTCAGGACATGAACTCCTCAGCTTCATGGACGCCTTCTCAGGCTACAACCAGATTCAGATGTTCCCTCCGGACATCCCGAAGACCTCATTCGTGACCGACCAGGGCCTCTACTGCTACAGGGTTATGCCCTTCGGTTTGAAGAATGCAGGCGCAACATATCAATGCCTCATCAACAAGGTTTTCAAAGCTCAAATCGGCCGGAATATGGAGGTGTATGTTGACGACATGCTCGTAAAAAGCATCCGAGGAACCGATCATGTGACTGACTTACAGGAGGCGTTTGATGTTCTGAGAAAGCACAACATGAGACTCAATCCGAACAAGTGTGTGTTCGGTGTCTCGTCAGGAAAGTTCCTCGGCTTCATGGTCAGCCAACGAGGAATTGAAGCAAACCCTGAGAAAATCAAGGCCATATTAGACATGGCCCCTCCCAAGAATGTTAAAGAAGTTCAGAGGTTGACAGGCTGCCTAGCCGCCATAGGGCGTTTTCTCTCGAAGTCCGGGGAGAAATGCCTCCCCTTCTTCAAGGCCCTCAGGGGGGCTAAAGGTTTTGAATGGGGGCAGCAACAACAGGAGTCGTTCGACCAGCTCAAGACTTACCTTGTCAACCCCCCTCTCCTCAGCAAACCCATTCCTGGTGAACCCCTCTACCTCTACCTGGCAGCCTCCGAACAGACCCTCAGCGCCGTTTTAGTAAGGGAAGAAGACCGGGCTCAAAAGCCCATCTACTATGTGAGCAAAGTGCTTCGGGAAGCCGAGCTCCGCTACCCGAGGATAGAAAAGATGGCTTATGCCCTGGTGATGGCCGCGAGAAAGCTTCGCCCGTATTTTCAGTCCCACTCGGTGGTCGTTCTTACCGACCAACCGCTGAAGCAAGTGCTCCACAAGCCGGAGACCTCCGGTCGTCTTATGAAGTGGTCTATCGAGCTGAGTCAGCATGATATAACTTATCAACCTCGGACCACGATCAAGGCTCAGGCCTTAGCAGAATTCATAGTTGAAAGTACCATCCCCGAGTTCAGCCAAGCAATGAAGGGACCACCTGTCTGGTCGGTTTATGTGGATGGATCCTCCTGCAATGAGGGAAGCGGAGCCGGGGTCATTCTGGCAGGACCAGATGACTTCATCCTTCAATACTCCCTCCGTATCAACTTCAAGGTCTCGAACAACGAAGCAGAATACGAGGCACTCATAGCCGGCCTTGGAATGGCTCGCAATGCAGGGGCGCAACGCCTCCGGATCTTTAGCTGTAACGCCCTGCCCCAATACTCAGACAATTTTAATATTTTTAGAACACAAATTAGATACTATGTAGTACAACTGCCCACCACAGGCTGCCTCTCAAAAGGTGGTTAACCAATTAGGTGACTCTTGATCATTGGCTAATTATATTTATACTCAAACTATTTTTTGTATACTGCCCATGTGGGACTATATTTCTCAAATCCTTTCACAAATCTCCTCAAATCACGTGTACATAGTGTACACGTTATATAGTAGCAGTCGACTGCTAGATATACCAGTCGACTGTTCGCGGAAATACGGGGTATTACATACACCCCACCTTAGAAATCAGCGTCCTTGCTGAGTACAGGGCACACATCTAGTGTAGGATCCGCCTTTCTAGCCGATGTAGCGTCGTCCTCGATCCCACAAAATGTGCAGATACACCCGGTACATACAAATGTACCCTGCCTATCCGGAGAATCATCTCCCTGCCGTGTACCCCACGAAATGTGCAGATACACCCGGTACATACAAATGCACCCTGCCGTGTACCCCACGAAAATGTGCAGATCATAGGCCCTCTTCTACACTCGGTGTCGAAAATCGGCTCTGATACCATTTGTAACGCCCCGCCCCAATACTCAGACAATTTTAATATTTTTAGAATACAAATTAGATACTATGTAGTACAACTGCCCACCACAGGCTGCCTCTCAAAAGGTGGTTAACCAATTAGGTGACTCTTGATCATTGGCTAATTATATTTATACTCAAATTAGTTTTTTGTATACTTCCCATGTGGGACTAAATTTCTCAAATCCTTCTCAAATCTCGTGTAAACAGTGTTACCAGTCGACTGTTCGCTGCAAATCTGGGGTATTACATAGTGTGCACGTGCAATAGTTTTGGTAATTATTTTTATTATGATGAGTATAGAATGTTTAACTATGTGCTCTTTAATTATTTTGTATAAAGCCCTTTTTTTCAAATAAACCAAAGCCTTTTCTTCTTAAAGCCCAAATTTAATTCAATTTATTATTTTTTTATAATTATTATTTTGGCCCAAGAACTAAAGCCCATGAGCTATTTTATTTTTAAATACAACTTGTAATGTAGGATACAATTTAAAGATTTTTTTATGTAAAATATAATGTACAAATTTTTGGAGACCAAGTTGCATACACGTGCACTACACGTACACGTGCAAATGCACACTTGTTTGGCCGGTTGTGGCTTTAGGAGGGAAATCAAAATTTTGAGTGGAGTCATGGTGATGGTGGTTACTTGATCATGGGTGGTTAGTGTAACTCCTCCTTAAATCATAGCCATTTGTTCCTAACTCCTACTTCAATCTTAGCCATCCATTCTCCTAAATTTCTAGTATAAATACCCCCCCCCCCTTTGGCTAGTATTCTTGTGCAAATTATTTTCCTCCAAGCTTATAGTTTAAAATACAATTATCTAGTAGTTAGTAAGTGAGTAAAAGATTGAGAGTGTGTGGGAAATTGTGCTTGCATCAATCAAAGGAGGCCGGCATCAAAGAGGGGCGCTCGGTTTGGCATTGTGGAGTGCTCGGGTTTGGCTAGTGTGCGCGCTTCTAGGAGGAGGATCGTTCGTTTGCAAGGACATTCGTTTAGGAGGTTGCTAGTTGTATTTCTCTCCAACTAAGGTGGGTAAATTTTCCATGTTTCTAATTAGGAATGCATGCTAGATTTGAATGGGAAGAATGATGCATGAAAAAGATTAAGAATGAGTACACATTTAATTGGAAAAATGACCTATTGATTTGTTGAAATGTTGATATGAAATTGTATGTGGTTCCATTAGTAAAGTCTAAATTTTGTGTAAATTGAATATGGCCATGGATTGCTTGTGGAAAATCTCATTATCTACATCAAGAATTATACACAAAAGTTAGTAGATTAACAATGCTACTTTATGTGTTTAAATGAATCTTTGTGTTTTATTGAAATAAATGAATTAAAATATAGATTTGTATGTTTGGTAAATGATTAAAAACAGGAAATTAATATGAAGTTTGCTAATAAAGAGATTAGTGATATTAATTGTTAAGAAATGTCGAAAAAGAAGAAATGTGGTAGTGATAATTTAGAATTCGAATTAATTGTATGAAAAACATGTTTTAATTATTGAAAAAATTATTTTCTATATACTGGAGTATAATTTATGATGATATTAGTCAATCTGGAAATTTACACAAATTTTTATAAAAGCAAAATGAAATGAGAGCTTGTTGAACATCGAAATGTTTAATAAACAGAGAGAATTGTTTTAAATAAACTACGGGTTGAACTATTGACAACCTGAGCGCATAGCTCAAGTGGTCGGGATGGCTTTAATCACTACAGTGGGTTCGGGTCCCATGAGTTGCTGGTTCGAATACCCTTAGCAACATACTTTTGCATTTTTTTGAAAAAAAATTAAAGTACTGCAGCCGAGAGCATTTAATGCTCTCAGCCCCTACTTATAATGCATATAGCATTAGGCCTAGTGGTCTGTGCCTTGGCCGGTTTTTCCTGTGGTTGTAGGTTCGATCCTTGGCTTCGGCAAGTTTGGAAAAAATATTTTTTTGAGTGTTTTAATGATTAAAAAATTACAAAAAAATATGGTTATTATCCTAAAATTATGTGGGACTTGTGAAAAATAATTTGAGGATTATTTGCATTAAATAGAGTATGTTTTGAAAATAAATGTATAATTTAGAACTATGATTATACACTTGTATGTTATGAAAGTTGCACTTTGCAAAAAGACTTGAAATAAAATGTTAGCAAAGAAATGAAATAAAGATAGAAATTATATTATGCAATGTGATGTGAATTATTCTTATTGGAGAATAATGTGAAAATACGAAATGTGAATATTCAATGGTGTTGTGATTATATTGATGAAATACATAGGGAATAATTGAATTCCATGTATGGCTATGGACTTATGAATAAATTAGAGATCATGCTATTGAAAAAGAAAATCTGTTATGATTATGAAAATGAACTTATAAGTTGGAAATGCTCAATTTTGGAAATTGTGAATTGAAATTGAAACAAAAGAGTAGCTAAGTCTCCCCCGGCATTTGGAAAGAAATGGAATGAAATTTGAAATGAAAGATCAAGGTTGGTCATGTTTGAATGAATGAATAAGTCCGGTTTAGTGGAAAGGCTAACTCTAGAGCTTTGATTTTGTTCACGATTCTAATAAAAACTAAGGATTAGTACATAGTGGAGACGTGATGAAAGTAGGAGAAAAATATGAGTATGAGGGCCATTGGATTGGCGGCGTGAGAGTATTCACAGGCTGTCTTCACGATGCATCGTGACATGACGTGGATACTGCTCCAGAGTACCGTCTCGGTGGCGACGCTCGTGGGATGTTTGGTGACTGCGGGTGGTGTCATGTCCCATGACGGAGGCTGAATTGACCACAGGCTGTCTTCACGATGCGTCGTAACATGACGTGGGATTTCCCTCCAGGCTGTCTGGACATGAGCTCGTAACTTATAGAACATCTAGGATACTTACCGTAGTTACAGTAGTAGATTAAGTCATGACGAGGGATTGAATCCTACAAGATGAAGAACGATTAAGGGCTTGCCCTCGGACCTATGTAGTATGGGATGCATAGAATCCGAACAAGTGTGCATTAAGGACTAAGTGCACAATCACAACATGACATCAATAGGATATTCCCTTTAGTTTGATATGTGACAAGTTTGTGTTTGTTAAATATGGAAAATGAGTTATGCTATTTTCGGCATAGAGAGGATGGCCGCGTATAATGTTCGTCGGTTGAATAAACTGACGTACCCATAGTTTTGTATGCAGGATAAATGATGTGGTAAAGATTAAAGAGGAACAGATGCTTAAAGATTATTCAATGTTGTTGTACATTTATTTAAATGTTGTAATTTTACTTCCGTTGTGCAATGTAAAGAGTAAAGTTTTGTGTAAACTCTGATGTAAAGTGAAAAGCTCAAATTTCCTTGTAAAATTGTACTAAATGAAGTGGAAAGATCCTGTAGAACTCTCGAATTCAGTTGTATTTAGAATTCGGGGCGTTACAGAAAGTCTTGAAGAACAAGACGATATGATGGTCAAAGTAGTCTGGAGAAACCAGTTGGTTGAAGAGGCTACTTGGGAATCTGAGGAGAGGATGCTGAGGGATCATCCCGAGCTCTTTGTTTGATTGTATTGTTTTTCTTTCTTCTTTTATGTTTTGTTTTTCTCACTTTTTAAGCGTAGTTCCGGGGATGTAACTATTCTAAGGAAGGAGTGTTGTAACATCCTGAATTTTCAAATATTTAAATATAAAATTTTTATTTGTTTTCACGCGTTTTGCACGTGCAAACTAATGTGTATTTTTTGGCTTTAAAAATTATTTTAATGTCATGAACAAATATTTTCATTTCCCTTTTAAAAAGCCTATTATTATCAATTATTAATTCTTAGGCCTAATTGTTTAATTCTAGCCCATCTAAAATTAATTAATTAATTAATTAAGAGCCTATGGATTTTAGCCCACCTAAACTAGCCCGCTAATTAGTTTTATTATTAATTAAGACAACTTGTAGGGTAGACATGAGCATGTAACAAATAAATTAACAATTAAATGAACAAACAACTAATGTGCATGTGATGGCACGTGCATTGCACATGCACGTGCAATGGGACAAGGGGTGGCCGGCCATAGGCTTGAGGGAAGAGATGGAGAGAGTGGAGAGTTGGTTACTTGATGATGGGTAAGTCTTCTAACTCCCAAATGTATCCTAGCCCTTCATCCCAACTCATCTCAACCCTCCATTCACTTTTAAAATGTGTATAAATATTGTAGGTCCCGCCACAAAAGAGCATGCACTCATGCATGCAACGTTTGGTGCATGCTGATGCATGACAACGTTTGGTGCAAGCATGGTGTCTCTTCCGAAGCATGGTGTCTTTTCCGAAGCATGGTGTCTCTTCCGAAGCATGGTGTCTTTTCCGAAGCATGGTGTCTCTTCAAAAGCATGGTGTCTCTTCTCCTCCTATAAATTCTCACTATTTTCTTCATTTGAAGACACACTCAACTGAAGAGAAAAATAGAGATTGATAGCCACAGAGAGCTTATAAAGTATTGAGAGTTTTTTTTTGTAAATCTTTTGAGATTGAGAAATAATATTTGTGTTGTTTTCTTCTCAAATTTATCTCTGTTGTTTTTCTCACGATCCTAACAAGTGGTATCAGAGCAAGGTTGAGTTGTTGAGTGCCAAAAGCCTTTGCAGATCAAGATGTCGATGGAGGAATCAATATCATCATCATCATTTGGAGCCATGATCAAGCTTACTGCCACCAACTATACACTTTGGAGACCTCGGATGGAAGATCTCCTAAGTTGTAAAGATCTCTTTGATCCTATTGAGGAGAAGGGAGAGAGACCTGAAGCTACCAATGAGGCAGACTGGAAGAAGATGAACAGGAAAACGATCGGTCAGATTCGACAGTGGATCGATCACAGTGTCTTCCATCATGTTGCCCAGGAGACGGATGCTTTTGCCCTTTGGAAGAAGCTGGCGGATATGTACCAGGCCAAGACAGCTCGAAATAAGGCCCTGCTGATGAGACGGTTGGTGAACCTGAAGCTACAGGGAGGAACTTCTGTAGCAGAACACACCAGCGAGTTTCAGAGCCTGGTGAATCAGCTATCTTCAGTGGAGTTACCACTTGAAGATGAGTTACAGGCACTTCTACTTCTCAGCTCTCTTCCAGACAGTTGGGAGACATTGGTGGTCTCCCTCAGCAACTCGGCTTCGACTGGCAATCTTACCATGTCTATGGTTAAGGATGCCCTATTCAATGAGGAAGCTCGGAGAAAGGACGTTGGCACAGAAGCACAAGCCTGCGTCACAGAAGTCCGTGGGAGACAGCGAGAGGAAGATCGAGGCAGGTGGAGAGGCAGGAGCCAAAGCAGAGGCAGATCGAGAGGCAAATCAAGTGATGGGAGGAGGCCTGCATACAACTGCCATCACTGTGGCAAACCAGGCCACATGAAAAGAAATTGTTGGAAGTTACAAAAGCAAGGCGGTCAGGGAAGGTCACAACCAAAGAAGGAAGGAGATGCACAAGTCACAGTACTAGAAGATGTGGCTCTTTGCTCTCATGAGGATGAGACATGCCTCCATGTGTCGAATCAGGGCGTAGAATGGGTGGTAGATACTGCAGCATCTTGCCATGCCACTCCTCGAAAGGACATCTTCACGACGTACAAAGCTGGAGACTTTGGCTCGGTGAGGATGGGCAATTCTAGCTTTGCTAAGATTGTCAGAATTGGTGACGTTCGGATGCAGACTGATGCTGGGTGCACAATCACACTGCAGGATGTTCGCCATGTACCTGAACTTCGACAAAATCTTCTTTCGGTGAGAGCCCTAGATGAAAAGGGCTATGATAACCGTTTTTGCAATGGCTCGTGGAGGATGCTGAAAGGTGTAATGGTGATCGCTCGTGGACATCTCTGTAGCACTTTGTACAAGACTCATGTGAAGATCAATGTGGAGAGTCTCAATATTGTTGAACATGAAGCTTCGCAGAAACTGTGGCACCAGAGACTCGGTCACATGAGTGAGAAAGGTTTATCAACCTTGATGAAGGAAAATCTTATCTCCATTATCAAGAATGCAGAGCTTCAACCTTGCAGCAGCTGTTTATTTGGCAAGCAGCGCAGAGTCTCTTTTAGTTCCTCTTCGACAAGGAGATCAGAGTTGCTCAGTCTGATACATTCTGATGTTTGCGGTCCCATGGAGGTGGAGTCGCTAGGCGGTAACAAATACTTTCTGACATTTATTGATGATGCTTCTCGGAAGGTGTGGGTGTATTTTCTGAAGACAAAAGATCAGGTCTTGGAAATCTTCAAATCATTTCATGCCATGGTAGAGCGTGAAACGGGGAAGAAGCTGAAGTGCCTTCGCTCAGATAACGGAGGCGAGTATACATCCAGGAGTTTTGATGCCTATTGCAAGAGTCAGGGCATTCGGCACGAGAAGACGGTTCCACGTACCCCGCAACACAATGGGGTAGCAGAAAGAATGAACCGAACAATCATGGAAAGAGTCAGAAGTATGCTCAGCACAGCAAAGCTGCCAAAGCCATTTTGGGGAGAAGCTGTTCGCACCGCCTGCTACTTGATCAATCGTTCTCCATCAGTCCCGCTGAATTTCAACATCCCGGAGAAGAAATGGACCGGCAAAAACCCCTCCTACTCTCACCTGAGGACATTTGGATGTCTGGCTTATGCACATGTCTCAAAGGAGCTCAGGCAGAAGCTCGATGCGAGAACCACTCCATGCATTTTCATAGGCTATGGAGACGAGGAGTTTGGATACAGGCTATGGGATCTAAAGACGAAGAAGCCCATCAGAAGTAGAGACGTGGTGTTCCATGAAAATCAGACATATGGGGACACTGAAAAGCCTACAATTGCTGAAAGTCCTGACAGTACTCAGGACTTTGTTCCAGATACAGTACCAGTACAAGCTGCCGCAGATGATGATGTGTCTGATCAAGAACTAGAAGCAGAACCAGAGGAGGAGGAAGAAGGGATTGATGAGCCTGGGGAGCCGCAACCTTTCACAGCTGCAGAACCAGTACAAGATAATGATACACCGCCTGAGACGAGTGAGCCTCAGCTACGTAGATCTGAAAGAGGCCATGTTCCGTCTACTAAATATCCAGAATCAGAGTACATTCTTCTTACTGATGAAGGGGAGCCAGAGAATTTCCAGGAAGCATTGTCTCATCCAGACAAAGACAACTGGCTGCACGCTATGTGGGATGAGATGGACTCTTTAGAGAAGAACCAAACCTACGATTTGGTTAAGCTTCCAGGAGGGAAGAAGGCACTAAAGAACAAGTGGGTATTCAAGCTCAAGAAAGATGGCAGCGGAAAGGTGGTGAAGCACAAAGCTCGGCTAGTGGTCAAAGGATTCCTTCAGAAGAAAGGCATCGATTTTGGTGAGATTTTTTCTCCAGTTGTAAAGATGACTTCAATCCGAGTCATGCTCGGATTAGCAGCTAGCCTAGACTTGGAGCTTGAACAAATGGATGTGAAGACTGCATTTCTTCACGGTGATCTGCATGAAGAAATTTACATGGAGCAGCCAGAGGGATACGAGGTTCCAGGGAAAGAGAATCTCGTATGTAAGCTGAAGAAGAGTTTGTATGGCCTCAAGCAAGCACCAAGGCAATGGTACAAGAAGTTTGATTCATTCATGGTGAGTCAAGGCTACAAGAGGACTACTGTAGATCAATGCGTCTACATTCAAAGGTCCCCTGATGGAAATTTCATTGCACTGTTACTATATGTCGATGACATGTTGGTCGTCGGACAAGATGCAGTGAAGATCAGACAGCTGAAGATAGAACTCTCTAAGGTCTTTGATATGAAGGACCTTGGGCCAGCTCAGCAGATTTTAGGTATGAACATCTCTCGAGACAGAAAGGCCCGAAGATTGTGGTTATCTCAAGAGAAATATGTTGAACGGGTGATCAAGCGATTCAACATGGAAGGTGCCAAGCCAGTTAGCATCCCACTGGCTAATCATTTCAAGTTGAGCAAGAGTTCGTGTCCCTCATCCAGGAAAGAGATCGAGGAAATGGAAGTTGTGCCTTATTCTTCAGCGGTTGGAAGTCTGATGTATGCAATGGTGTGTACGAGGCCGGATATTGCACATGCAGTGGGTGTGGCAAGCAGATTTCTCTCCAATCCAGGAAATGAGCATTGGGAGGCTGTTAAGTGGATTCTCAGGTATCTTAAGGGTACTTCAAAGATATGTTTGTGTTACGGGGGAGCTGATCTGGTTTTGGAAGGCTATACAAATGCAGATATGGCCGGAGATCTTGATGGTAGAAAATCGACTTCTGGTTTTATCTACACTTTTGCAGGGGGAGCTGTGTCATGGCAGTCAAGGTTGCAGAAGTGCGTTGCACTATCTACGACAGAAGCAGAGTACATTGCTGTCGCTGAAGCTGGCAAGGAGATATTGTGGTTAAAGCGATTTCTACAAGAACTTGGGATCAAGCAGAATGACTACAAGGTACATTGTGACAGTCAAAGTGCTCTGGATTTGAGCAAGAATTCAATGTACCATTCCCGAACAAAACATATTGATATTCGCTATCACTGGATACGCGAGGTGATGGATCAACAATTGTTGAAACTGATGAAGATCCACACAAAGGAGAATCCAGCAGACATGTTGACAAAGATTGTGTCTTGGGAGAAACTAGAGTTATGCAGAGACATAACTGGAATGGATGAGAGATGACGATTGGTGCAGATGTGGTGTGAGGGGGAGAATTGTAGGTCCCGCCACAAAAGAGCATGCACTCATGCATGCAACGTTTGGTGCATGCTGATGCATGACAACGTTTGGTGCAAGCATGGTGTCTCTTCCGAAGCATGGTGTCTTTTCCGAAGCATGGTGTCTCTTCCGAAGCATGGTGTCTCTTCAAAAGCATGGTGTCTCTTCCCCTCCTATAAATTCTCACTATTTTCTTCATTTGAAGACACACTCAACTGAAGAGAAAAATAGAGATTGATAGCCACAGAGAGCTTATAAAGTATTGAGAGTTTTTTTTGTAAATCTTTTGAGATTGAGAAATAATATTTGTGTTGTTTTCTTCTCAAATTTATCTCTGTTGTTTTTCTCACGATCCTAACAAATACCCCTCCCTTGTCTTTCTTCATCACTTGCATTAGGAATTTCAAAGAGAAATAGAAAGAAAAAGGCATTTGTGAGGAAAAGATTGAGTGAGAAAAGAAAGAGAGTGTGTGTTTTCCTTCCATTGGGTTTGAGATGAACATTAGGCAGCTATATTTGGGAGGTGAAATAGCAATTTACAAAATATAGCTAACGAAAAATCATCTTTCGTCCGTTCAACTTTTTATCCCAAAAAAGTATCGGACAAAATATGATCTTTTGCCTTTACTTTTTTTTACATTAAAAATCTATCAGACGGATCATGATTTCCCCTTTTGACCAATTTTATTTTTATATTTTAAATTATTAGCTATGGAACCAAGAAGGATCTTTTGTTCAATGCTCAAATAGTGGACAATTTGTTTGCTTTCCCGTCCATGATCAAAAAAATTTCCCCTTTGTAAAAAATGATCGAACAGAAAATCATTCCTCATCCAAGACCTTTTTTCAATTTTTTTTTAAAAATTGGGTGAGGTGAGACTTCATTTACCGTTTATCTATTTTTTAAAATTAAAACCCAAATTTTGGGTTAAAACGACTATTGCTCTAACCCAAATTTTCTATTTTTAAATGCCAAAATACCCAACCCAAATTTTCTATTTTTAAATGCCAAGATACCCAAATTTTGAATTTGACCGACTACATATGCTCTTATAAACATAAGATTTAATATATATTGCATATAGCATATGGCCAAACGCAGTTTTTTTTGTTTGTTTTTTGTTCTGAGTCAAAATCATGGTTTTTTTTACGTTAACCGCAATTAGGTTACTCTCGATGAACATAGAATAATATGAAATCATACTCTACAATTTCATAACATTAGTATTTTTCACGTATGATACACGTTTTGATAGAGTTAGAGTTGAACGTGCGATACACGTAAGGCGGTTATAATTAGCACGTACAATGGATATCTTAATTTTTAAAAAAATTGGAGCTGAACGAGCGATATACATTTTTTTACATTAAGAAGGAAAAATTTTGATTTATACGTGCAATACACATGTTGATAAATAGATTTGGAGTTGCAATGCAATGCGCGGGGTTATTTAGTAATTAGCACGTGCAATGAATGCCTAAATTTCTAAAAAAAATTGGAGCTAAACGGGCGATACACGTATATTTTAAAAAATTAAGGAAAAAAAACTTTGATTTGTACATGCGATGCGATGTATGTGTTGATAAATAGATTTGGAATTGCACGTGCAATACATTAGTTTGTTTAGTGACAAAGTGGTGTTTCTTGTGTGACAAAAAAATATTTTAAAAAAGTTTGTTTGTGACAAACTCTCCTATACTATTTAGATACTCTGTAAGTTTTAGGTTAGATTAAGAAGTAAATACCCAAATAGTCTTAAGAAAACGTTTTTAAGTTTTTCAGCAAAATGCGAGTTGTGAATGAGGAGACAGTTTCAAACTTGCATCAGAACCTTCACCAAATGAATGTGGTCGATTCTGGGACTGTCAACCTAAAATCTAACCTGTAAGATGGATGCCCAACTGCAGATACTTAAACCATGGAATTATGTAAAACAACTTTCTGATTAGAGAACAGGGGGAAATGGCTCCAGTTAATATTTATAAAAATTAACAAAACCGTAAAACTAAGCACCACATACAAAATAAAATATTTGTTTTATCAACATATATATCCAACGGTATGGAGTACTGAAAATGTAAGGAAAATCCCCGACATCAAAAATTGTACAAATAGGACTAATAAATCACAAAAATGAGCTAATGAAAAAACAATATATAAGGTTATAGGGAAAACGAAATAAATAATTGAAATTATAAAGATCACACGAGACATTTCTGAAGAGTTGTTTCTGCAGGAGAGGTTATGTGAGGGAGAGTCTGCTATTCTGATCAAAACGGAAACTGCGACCTTTAGAACAACCTTCTACTGCACAAGCTGAGGGCGAGGTCTTAAGACAACCTGGTGAATTATGCTTGCTCATGTCAGCTTGTGAATCTACTGTTCCATCAACTGCTCCATCAACTGCATGTGCAGCGAAATCAGAGTTCAAACACCCATATTGATTGATAACATCAGCTTGCTTCAATCTTTTGGTTCTTAACGGGGTTGAATTTACTGAGTTCTCACAGGCCATAGGAGTTGCTTCGCATTGCCCAATATTGTCTATGACAAGCTTCCTTTTAGATCCGGGAAGCAAATTCAGTCCTATATAATAAACGAGTTGTTACTGCAAGAGTTCGCTCAATAAATTAAGTCAAAGTCAAAGTTAAAAATAAAAAAAAAAGCCCAAAGCTTAGAGTATGGATTTGTTCATGCTGACGCATTTATATTTCAAAATTAGCTGTGCTTTATATCGAACACGAGATTAACATATTGTTACCACCGAATGTATTGGTTATGCCAGGTGTCTCCATGTCTCCACAACTGCTGCAAAAGTCCTGGGTGCTACAGTTGTTGGACTGACTGATTCTGTATAAATTATTTCCATGTTAGAGAACTTTCTTGCTGAAGAATCGGAAGTTAAAACAGAACACGGAATATTCAATGCTTCTCCCACACATTAGTATATCAAAATAAATGAGTGATTGGCATGCAGCACGAGTATCACTCGTGCTCCATAAATAGATACTCGTGCTCTATAAATACCAACACGGTAAAATTAATTCATGCAAAGATAATAAAATCATCAAGCATTGAGGTGATGTCCACCATAGACAACAATGAGACACCACTGAATCTAAAATATCTAACATTCAGGTTCAATGACTGTAAATAGCCAGAATCAAACCCAAACTGCTCCCCTCTCTCACTTTGCAATTATGGAACGGTGATTATTAATGATGCCAAAACACTCCACGCATTTTTAACAATGAAATAGTGTTTGAAAGAATTCCATGTTGTTTTGTGATGCGAAGGAAAGATGAGCAAGGTTTCAAAGCACCAACAACCAAACATAAAACAACACATCAAGTATTGCAAAGCATTTAAGAGCCTCATTGTCATTATGTCTATGCCCAAACACACAGAAGGAATGCATATGAACAAGCTTGACACCTCTTTCATGGCTATGATAGCTAAAGTCTTGAGGCCGGTTTCTTATGAACAGGCTCTCGAGGACTGATGATTATGGACAAGTTATTGGCCTTCTCATGCCCAAATTTTATATTGTTGAAGCATAGCTAAACCATGGTGATATGGTAAGCGAATGCTATGTGTCTTGGAACTTATTGCAAGTAGTATGATAAGGATCAAGGAATCAGAAAATGCCATAAATAGCTATTAACACTCCTAATAGAGAGTAATATAATTGCCATTGAAGAAATTGGGAAAGGTGAATCGCTCAACTGCCATACTCGACCAACCATTCTTGCTGATGGTTGGCACAAACGCAGGATATCAGAGCCATTCTACACTTGTGAGGAACCATGGGCGTCTAGTCAAAGAACTTGAGGAAATCTTGGTACAGTGTTGGGTTCCACATTTCAGCAGCGATAAGGTAAAGTCCAATAACAAGTAGTGAATTCTTAAAGAAGGCCACGATACAGTCCTCACATGCAAGATCCACGCAATTCAAAGCAGTCATCATGCCATACAATACAAGATGATGGAAAATCATAAGGATTAAACATATTTTTTTTATGAATCAAAAAGTTCTTATAGCATATTCTCGTATATGATTGAGACACCACATTCTCATATTTGATTGTGATAGCATATTCACATATAGCAGTCCAAGAATGTCCATGAGACAACTTATAACTGTTTAACTCAAGTGTCACTGTGGTCTTGTGGTAGCTTGTGAGCAAGAGGTCATAAGTTCAATCCCCTCTTGCACCATCCCTTTATTGTGGGATTATTGTCAGAGTGTGTGCATGTGGCTACAGCCATATTCCAAAAAATAAAAAATAAAATAATAAAAAAAAAAATTCGACATCCAATAATTCTCAAGAAATGCAGTCAAACATTAAGTGTGAAATTATTGGTTTGAATCTCTATGTGAGTGGAAAAGGCTGTTTTCAGCTAAACACTGTAGCCAGCCAATTCAGGCTCCACCTCCTGACAAAAATGGCATTTATTCACAGCCTATGTATGTGTCCTGAGACTTGTGGAAGCTCGTGATTCATGGCAGAGTCAACTAGGATGTTAGAATTGGTTCTCATAAGAATGTTGTTTATTGCTTTTTGAGGAGCTCTTACTTCCATTGCTTTTTTTGCTTTACTTTTTGGCATTGTGCTGCCTCTAAAAAAAGGATTATACATATACTCCCCTATATGTAAGCCCTGCTAGCAGAATGCCAATCATGAATTTATTTTCCATTATTATCAACAAATTTTTTTTTACTATTGACTGTGTTTGGTTCGTTGTTTTGAAAACAGTTTGTAAACTTGGGTTTGTAAAAAAAAAATTATAAATGAGTTTTTTGAGATTTTAAAAAACTTGGGGTTTGTTTGGATAACTGTTTTTAGAAAACAGTTTTTTTTAAATGAGAAGAAAGGGAACATAGTTTTTTTGGGAGAGAGAGAAGAAAAGGAGAATTTTTTTTTATAAAACTGTTTTTTGGAGTTTTCTAAAAACGGGTTTTAAAATAAGAATTTTCCAAAAAAATTTTAGAAACGATTTTCCGAAAACACCTATACAAACACGATTTTAAAATTTTAAAATTTTAAAAACTGAAAACAGATTTTAAAACCCTAAACAAACAGATAAGTAGCCAAGAACTCTCTAAACTTTGCTTATCTGATCATAAAAAAAATATTACCTAACATATAACCACATTAAATCTCAGCAGAGCCAGCTTAAAAATAATTTTCCAAAAAAATTTTAGAAACGATTTTCCGAAAACACCTATACAAACACGATTTTTAGATTTTAAAATTTTAAAAACTGAAAACAGATTTTAAAACCCTAAACAAACAGATAAGTAGCCAAGAACTCTCTAAACTTTGCCTATCTGATCATAAAAAAAATATTACCTAACATATAACCACATTAAGGTAGTGTCTGGCCCAGCTTAAAATTAGCTTATCTTCTCCTTTAGAAGGAGAAGCTGGACCAAACACATATTTTGAAAAGCCCAAAAAAAGTAGAAGTAGCTTATTTTTTATTAACAAAAGGAGCTCCAAAAGAAACCCTCCAGATCTACTTCTGGCTTCTCCTTTTCTTCTTTTTCTACCCATTCTCTTTTTTTTTACCCAAAACCAAAGATCAAAAAAATTCCCCTTCCCCTTCCCCTTCCTCCATTCCCTCGCCGAACAGTTGACTCCGCCGTCGAACCGCCGCCGTCGTCGAACCTCGCTGCCGCCGTCGAACCACGCCGCCGTCGAACCACGCATGATGTAGATCTGTTCCTTGACCGGGGTCGAACCACGCCGCCGCCGTCGTCGAACCTCGCCGCCCTTTCCCTGCCCCTTCCCCTTCCCCTTTTAGATCTGTTCCTTGAAATTGATTTATTTGGAACTTTTAGATCTGTTCCTTTTAGATCTGTTCCTTTGATACTTCATGCTGTGTTTCTGTTTGTTCTGAGCATACAAAATTTGATACTTCATGCTGTGTTTCTGTTTGTTCTGAGCTACCAAATTTGGATACTTCTTGATGTGTTTCTGTTTGTTCTCAGAAGACAAAATTTGATACCTCATGCTCTGTTTGTGTTAGTTCTGAGCTTACAAAATCTGATACTTCATACTCTGTCTCTGATTGTTCTGAGCTTACAAAATTTGATACTTCATGTTGTGTTTCTGTTTGTTCTGAGCTACCAAATTTGGATACTTCATGATGTGTTTCTGTTTGTTCTCAGAAGACAAAATTTGATACTTCATGCTCTGTTTGTGTTAGTTCTGAGCTGACAAAATTTGATACTTCATGCTCTCTCTCTCTGATTGTTCTGAGCTGACAAAATCTGATACTTCATGCTCTCTCTCTGATTGTTCTGAGCTTACAAAATTTTGTACTTCAAAAACTTAAATTAAGTATAAAAGTAGCTTACAATTGATATCTTATGCCAAACAACTTCTAGCTTAAAAGTAGCTTTACAGTTAAAAAAAAGCTGACTATCCAAACAGCTTCAGCTTTTAATTCCAAAGCTCTACTTTCTAGCTTCTCCTTCTGAAGTAGCTTTAAAGCTTAAAAAAAGCTAGGCCAAACGCACCCTAAATCTCAGCTGAGCCAGCTTAAAAATAAGAGCCATATGGCCCACAAGTAACTAATTTTTTCCAAACGTGCATGTGACATAGGTGACCTGTAATATTCAAATATTCAAAACTATTTACTGATTAAGAATACAACAAATGAATTTGTAACTTCACCATTATTGAATAATTCTACCTGCACAAGTACTTCAAGCACATGATGGGCATTTTTGTGATGTATTGTACAAAATGGATGGAAATTGAAATTGTTGCAAAGAATAACAAAAGAATAAACAGCACATATTGGAAAGTAATTAAAATACCATAACAATGAGGAATGAAAATTTATATTAAATAATATTAATTCATATGAAAAAAAAAACATCGAGAATTGTTTAATAAAGATCAAGATAAAGAAAATGGACCTGTACATGTGCTCGACAAAATCATCAATGAGAACAGGCCAAGCACCTGCAGAAACAAAAGGAACTCAGGCTTTGCAACCAACAAATGAGGGGCAGAAACCATTTTCATATGCAATGACCACTACACGAGGTATTAAGTACCTTTAGGATCATAACCATCAAGATCTTCATTTACACACCGACTAAAAGCCAGTAGCTGTTGCCATGTGTCCCCAGATATGTTATGCCTTTGGTGTTCCTAGATTTCATCCAGGAGGAAGAAAGAATTCAACTTGTTGAAAAGATAAGATAAAACAATTTGTTATGAAAAGCATTGTGATCGATAAATTTTTTTTATCGACAATTCTATAGGACACCCATGATATATATATATATATATATAGAGAGAGAGAGAGAGAGAGAGAGAGAGAGAGAGTCTAGCATGTGTATGATACGTGCCTATCCTATCTTATATGTACTAGTATATATAGTTGGCTAGTGTGCCCTAATACATTGATTGATTCCATTTCCTCCATCTTCTACCATGGTATGAGAGCTATGCTCTTGATCCTCAAACCCAAAATAGAGGAAACCAAATCTAAATCAATCCCAAAACAATCAATCCAAAATCCAAAATCCCCAAAATTCAAAACACTAAATCCAAATCCAAAATCTAAATTCAGATTCAAAACCCACACCGAACCCGGATCCAAATCCAGATTCAAAACCCACCTCCAGATCCCAACAAACCCCGAATCCAAATCCTTCTTCCCCGCTTGCTCGCAACCCGTCGCCGCTTGCAACTAACCCCGACGCAACACCAACACTGACATTGACACCCTCTTCCCCTCTGACGAGCTCCACACTCTCGTTCCCTGCAGACGCGCCAAGGGCGCAACCCTCATCTCCTTCTCCTCGACCGCGCCTCATCACTGCCTGTGCCGCCCTCATTACTGCATGCGCTACCGCGCCGCCGCTTCCGCTCCCTTTCCACTTAGAAACCCTAATTTACGTTTTTTTGGGATTATTGGGTCACTGTCTTGAGTTTTTAATTGCTGCTGAACCGGACCCAACCAAACCTAAACCGGATCTTTTTTTTTGTGTAGATTTCTTTTGGTTTCTCTTCTTTGGGGTTTAGTTTGATTTCAGATTCAAGCATGGCTTCTATATATTCTCATTCACATATCCACTGCACATCTACTACACCTGAAAAATCATCGGGACCCCAAAAATATCAAACTTGGTCTATCCACATGCTTGTGCTTTTACAAACTCATGGCCCTGCTCATAGGGATGGCAACTGGGCCGGGTCAACCGGCGACCCACCAGCGACCCGGCCCACCAACCCGGCCCGTTAAATTGCTTCGCGAGTTCGGGTCGAACCCGGTGAACAGTACCGGGTCGACCAGGGTCACAATTTTCGTGAATTGAATTCGCGAAACCCGGCCCACGAATCCGGCCCAACCCATGAATTTGACCCGCCAACCCGCGGGTCGACCCGCGGGTTTCGACCCGTACGGGTCGAACGGTCGAAAATCACACCGTTGCTGCTGCTGGCCTGCTGCGCTCTGTCCCAGAGCCGTTGTAAACGGCTCAGAGCCGTTTGGTTTTTTTTTTTGTTTTTTCCCACTTATTTAGCCTATAAATATCCCCCAAAAATCTCATAAAAAATCACACCTCACTCTCTTACTCTCTCTACTATTATACATCATTTGTAAAGAATTTTTGAACAATTGTAGTATTCATCAAACAAGTGTACAAGGAGGCATATACACGATCAAATTTCGGTCGTATCGGAAACAAAATTCAACGTCTTCAACTCTCTTCAACCCTCGTCAAATCGACTTCAACCTCTTCTCAATTTTTCAATTGCGGAATCGGCAAAGCGCTCCTCCATCTTTTCTATTCTATTCTTATTTTAACGGTTTTTTTTACATACGCGTATTCCACAGTGAACGGTATCAAAATATATCTCTCTCTCGTTAATTTTTTTTTTGCGTTATAGTTAAAATTATTGTTCGTTTTTTTGAACTTCTCTATCTCAACCCTCTTGTTTTTTAGATTTTTTTTTGTATAATTCACCGCTCCTACATTGTATATTTTTTTTTACATACTTTACTTTAGCACATTACTACATTATGTCTATATCACGTGATAGCGGTCGTAGCGGACAAGATTCCTCCTCTTCACGTAGGCCACCAATTGTCCCAACTAGTGAGCCCACCCAAGATTACATTGATCCTATTATGGAACAATGGGGTACACACGACATGGATGTTGTAGTTGACATACAATTAGAAGAAGAAGAACAACAACAAACCGAAACTACACAACCCTGTAGTAGTAGGAAAAGTAGAGAAGAAACTAGCAATTGGCATAGTTTTATGATTATATCCCGGACGAACATACTCCGGGTATAGGTTTGAAAGTGTGTAAAACATGTAGTAAAACATACAAATTCAAGATGGGTGACGGCACCGGTACAATTAGTAGGCACATACAACATAATCATAAAGAACTTCTTGATCAAATACAAGGCCAACAAAAATCAACCCTAGGGCCGGTCAAGTAGATAGCCATCCTTATGATCCCGAACTTGTTCGTCGGGAAATGGCCCGATTAGTCATTAAGGAAGAGTTGCCATTTTCCTATCCCGCGAGTAGGAACTTGAAAATTTTTAATCAAACGGCCTTAAACCCTCATTTTAAAAGAATTCCGAGAAATACTTGCAAATCGGATTGTTTTAAAGTGTACATGGAAATGAAGGACGTTTTGATTGCAATTTTATGGAGTTTAACTTATAGGGTTAGTTTAACTTCGGATTGTTAGACGGGTGTCAACAATATTCCAACGATGGGAATAACCTGTCCTTGGATCGATAATGATTGGATTCTTCAAAAAAGAATCATATCACTTGTGTTGTTGCCGTATCCCCATAGTGGCACTGAAATAGCAAACCGTATTATAGAAATTTGTGATGTTTTTCATATTTGCGATAAAATTATGGCTATTAGTTTTGATAATGCATCTAACAACAATGTAGCAATTACTACTTTAAAATCTGTATTAAAACCTCCATCTGACAATATTTTTCATGTTAGATGTTCATGTCACATTATAAATTTGTGTTCAAGATGCATTAAGAATAGCTGATCCATATATACATAAAATTAGAAATTGTGTACATTTCATTGCATTAAGTCCAAGCATTTTACAAGAATGGAAAGCTTGGTGTAGGGTTAGAAATGTTCCTTTTAGAAAATTTCCAAAGGATGTTAGACACCGATGGAATTCTACTTTTGATTTACTAAATGTTGTCACCGATTATAAAGCAGTTGTAAATGATTTTTGTATCGCAAAAAATATGCACAATTTTGAAATGACTCCCAACGATTGGTTTTTTGCCGAATCTTTGTTAAAATTTTTAGAACCTTTTAAAACCGCAACTTTAAAGTTTTCAAAAACATATGAATCTACTTCTAGTAGCATTTTTATTGAATTAGTTAGCATGATGCAAATATTTAACGAAATGTTAAATGATCCCTATATTAGTGACATTGTAATACCTGCATTTCAAAAAATTTTGAAGTAATATTTTCCTCCTATGTTTATTTGTGTTGCTACTGTTATGGATCCCCGTATCAAATTAGAAGGTACGAAGAATTTGATAGAAATGTTTTTTTGGATATTTAGAGAACAATGTAGAATTAACAACTGATTGCGCTACTTTTTTAGTTCAGTTTGAATCTACTTTAAATAACTTATATGATTATTATGATAGACGTTTTGCTTCTAGTAGTACAACTTCTGTAGTTAGTTCTTCTTCTGGTAGTTCTAAAGGTAAGGGTAAAAGTAGAATTGGTGATAGAACATTTAGTTTACTTGAACAAATTCAATCTAAAAAACCTAGGACTAATCAACCAAATGAATTAAATTGGTATAACTAACAGGATACTGAGCCTACTCTTTCTCCACTAGATATTTTACAATGGTGGAAAGAACATGAACGCACTTTTAGTATTCTGTCAATTATGGCTAAAGATTTACTAACTCCTCCTGTCTCTACAGTTGCTTCTGAGAGTGTATTTTCTACAAGTGGCAGGGTTCTATCTGATTACAGGAATCGGTTGAAGCCCGAGGCTTTAGAGATGCTCGTTTGCACAGAAGACTGGCTGAAGACTGAAGATAGGACGCAAGGGAAAGCACTATCAAGTTCCACAAGTGGGAGCGACTCACCCGAAGAAGAAGAACAACAACAACAACAATAGCTTTGCTTGTTATGTCAAATTAGAAAACTTGTACTCAATTAAAATTGTATATAAGAAATATGTTATTGTATAAAACTTATTTGTGAATTGAATTCTTCATTTCGTTATAAATTGTTAAAATTGTATAACTTAAATTCATATGAATAATATTTCAAAATTTGTTGTCAATTTCACTCTTTCAATCTTATTATTATTATTACGATTTTTATTGTTTATTAGTATTATTACTTACTTAGTATTATAATTATAATTATTATTTTAATTTAAGCTACCAAAAAAAAATTATTAAATGTGCCAACCCGCGGGTCGACCCGGCCCAACCCGGGTTGAACCCTAAAGGGTTCAAGGGTTGTGCGGGCCACCCAAACGAAAAATAGACCCGGCCTGGCCCGGCCCGGATATGAGCGCAACCCGGCCAGGACCGGTCAAGCGAACATGCCAACCCTTACGGGATGGGCCCGGCCCGGCCCACTCGACCCGTTCGCCACCCCTACTTGCTCATCATCTTACGGAAGGCCTGCCATCCATGACACCTTCCATCTTTACTTCGAACTCTACTATTACCTTTTTCGCTGCATCCACTTAAACTCTTAAGAAGAGTGGAAGGCTCTAGATTCCCGAGTACATGGCATCCTTTATTATTCCATGGAGGTCTCCATCTGTTGTCAAATTGCTCTTCCGGCTGCAAAGACTATTTGGACTCATTTTAAAGATACTTATGAGCACTCTGGTCATGCTCGTGAGAATGCTTTGAATCAAGAACTTGCTGCCACCACTCAGGGTGATCAACCCATAGTAGATTTCTTTGCTTCTCTTCAAAATTTGTGGCAACAACTTGTTGCACTTGAGGAGTCCTGTAAGGAAGCAAAGTGTGGCGCATCAAGTAATTGAAACGTCTTTATGAGTTTTTTATGAGGCTTAGTCCTGAGTTCACAGTCGGCTTATGTCTCGTGAGTCAGTTTCTACCTTAGAACATGCCAAATCGGCTGCATTAGTCGAAAATCAATGTTTTAAATCTCGGATTTCAAACTCATCTCGGCAAGGGGTGTTTCGACTCGGATCAGAGATATCGGATATCTCGGGAAAATATGATCTCGAAATTTCGGACGCTCAATAAATTTTTTTGTTACTAAACAAGATATTATATGTTCTACATGTCATTTATCATATAAAATAATGTATAATGTAACTATTGGCATAAATCAATCACAGTAAATATTCGCAAAATTTAACAATAATATTAAAAAGAATGTAATATATATATATATATATATATAAATTGAATTTGCATTGATTAGGAAAAAAATGTATTTCACAGACTAACTTGGCTTTGCATATACACAAACAATCGAGAGACAAAATTCTCACATTATCATAGCTTAAGGTCCTATATTGAAAGAGTTATATGCAAAAAGTAAAACAAAAAAAGTTAAATATACACAATAATATTAGTGTCGATTTCGGCCGATATTTTGGCAATATTTCGGCCAAAATCTACACATTTCGGTCCAAAACGATATGGAGCATAAATTTAGTGATTTCGTATTGGCAAGCTGGCCGAAAGGAAATTTCAGCCAAAATTTAAAACAGTGTCGAGAAGATCAATCTGCGGACCACTGCTCTTCTTCTTGCGCCACAGTCTACTTTTGTTTGGCTGTCATACCTAATGCTCTTCCACAACAACCTTTGCAGCATAGCTCATCGTCATATGCTTCTTCTTTCTATCCGATGAGGCCAAAGAAATTGTATAACTTTTGTCACAAGTTTGGGCACACTGTAGACCAGTGTCGCAAGCATCTGTGTTCGACTCAGAGACCTCCTGTAGCTGCTCCTGTTGAGACTTCTAGTGCTTATTTCCCAGCCCAGCTTAGTCAGCTCATATCTCAACAGCTCAGTCATCAGCTCCATCATATGGGCATCACTTCTCCCAGTCTCTTCTCCTTTTGTTGCTCCAGCTCATATGCTGCGAGCCATGAGTGCCACTACTCGCTCGTCTTCCCAGCCTCCGTGGTTGCTTGATTCAGGTGCTTCCTATCACATGACCTCTGATGCTTTTATTCTCCATAATTGTTCTGTCTTTATCTTTTAATTTTGTGCAAAGGTGCCGTTGGAGATCTCCCTATTTCCCAACAGAGGGATTTTTCATTTCCAATGTATTCTCTTCCCTCAGTCCTTCATGTTCCTAATTTATCTATGAACCTAATTTCTATTGGGCAACATGTTAATCACAATTGCACCATTACATTTGACTCTTCTTGTCTCATACAGGATCGCAAGACGGGGGCACTAATTGGGACTGGCCGTAGGCATGATGGTACCTATGTTATGGATCATTTGCACATCCTAATTGCCAAATCCTTAAGTTCTACTGTTTCTCACATAAGCGTTCGACATCAACATTTATGTCATCCTTGTTCTTCCATATTATCATCTTTATTTCAGTCAGGTGTCTTAGGAGTGCGTCAAAGCATTGTACTCCCAACCTTAATGATTGTCTGTGTTTTCATCTTAGTAAATAAATTCAGTTACTTATCCTCTAAGAAATAATTGTAGTTCTTTTTTGTTTGAGCTTGTGCATTCTGATGTTTAGGCATGTATCCAAATCAGGCTACAAATACTACATTGTTTTTATTGATGACTACTCTCGTTATACATGGATTTATTTCACACTCTTGCAGTCAATTTTTTAGTATTTACAAAAATTTTACCACAATGATTTTCACACAATATAATCTTAAGATCAAAACCAGTCTAACTCTGGTGAAGAATATGTCTATGAAGTTTAGAAGTTTTCTAACCACTCGAGGAACCTTCCCTCAATTGTCTTGTCTTGGTGCTTGTGCTCAAAATGGCATTGCCGGCCGAAAGAAAACATAAAAATATCATTAAAACCACTAGCAGGGGCGGATCCAGAGGGGGCCGAGTATGCTACAGGCCCCCCTAAATTTGAGGAGGACCATTAATTATATATATATATATATATATATATATATATATATATATATATATATATATATATATATATATATATATATATATATATGGGAATATTTGGGGGGCTGTATGCTACAACCACCCTAATAAAACTTACAGCCCACCTTTTTTTTGGCCTAAGCCCAACCTCAAAGTCCAAACACTTCATTCTCTTTCTCCAACTTCATCTGCTCTTATTCCAGCCCGATCTCATCACAATCACTTCCAATCTAAACCCTAATTCCCTCGAATCCCACCATCTCTTTCTCCACTCTTTGAACCCTAATTCTAATTCTTGTTCCACCACTGGAGTTTCTGGTGAAGGAGTACAAAGTTTGTTGCCGAATTTTGAGGAATTTTTTTTTAGCCCATTTTTGTTGAAATGATTTAGGAGTAGAGCGATGCGTGCTGGGTGAATTGAAATGGATATTGTTTGGATTTTTGAGTGGGGGTTGATCCGTGCTGGGTTTGTAACTTGGTTGTTTTGTGTGATGTTGGATGGTGGTGGGGGTAGTGATGCAAGAGTTACAGGTATTGGGTGTCGGGATTTTAGATCAGAGGAGGGAGAGGAAGAAAAACTGCTTGTTTTTTTAGTATTGACTATTTTGAGTAGTGGGTTTAAGATTAGCAGTGTTGAGAAAATGATGTGGAGTCCAATTGAATCAAGCTATAATTGAGAAGGAAATATAGGTATGTGGATGATTAAATTGTTATATGTTTGAGTAAAGAAAAGCTTGTCTTAGTTGTAAGTGGACTTGAAAACCTTGTATGAACCCTTGAGGCAAAATTTTGTTATTAGAAGTTTGGTTAATTGCCCAATATAAATTCGTTGCATCGCCAAATTTAATGTTTATGCTATTATTAGATTATAGTTCATGTTGGGTTAACTTTCTTATTTAGTGTTTAACAATCAGCCTACGTGCTAGTTAGAACAAATAATTTAACTATCGGCAACAACAGATCGTGCATTTTTCGATATGAAACTTGTTAAAAAGCCAATTCGGAGAAAGATGAAAGATGAATTTCTTGCAGATTGTTTAACAATCTTTATTGAGAAAGATTTTGTTCAAGACATTGATTGATATAGTTGTTGATGAATTTTACACGATCAAACATCTCCGCGTGCAACTAAAATAACCAAACGTATATTTTGAGAGAGGTGGAGAATTTAGTATACTCTAGTATTTATAACAACTTTATATATATTTTGAGTGTTATCTTGAGTGAATTTTTTTTTCCGGCCCCCCTCATTTTTCAATCCTGAATTGGCCCCTGACCACTAGGGCCTTGCTTCTTTCTGCCTCTATTCCTCAGTTTTGAGCTGAAGTAGCTCTTACTGTTGTCTACTTAATCAATATTCAACCTTCGACCGCCATTAGTGGCGATACTCCTTTCTCTCGACTCAAGGGCAAACCACCTTCGAATTTTTGGTTGTGATTATTATGTTCACCTTCAATCTCGTGAATGTAACAAATTATCCGAACAATCTGTTGAGTGTGTATTCCTTGGTTATGATTCTGAACGAAAGGGCTATTGTTGCTATGATCCCAAAGCAAGGCATTTTCGCGTGTCTCATGATGGTCACTTTGTACAAAATCGATTCTACTTGGGTAAAATTGACTCATTTACATTTGATCCTCATTCTTTGGGTTTTCTATATCTTTTCTTCCACCTTCCTTGATTCATCTCCTATGATTCTAGCACCGCCTTCTATCATGCCCACACCTACACAAGAGTTGTCCTGTGTCTCATCCTCTACCATCTTTCTTAATCCGTCCTTGTATTCAGTCACTTTCACATCACTTTACTCGTCGTGCAGGACTAATGACACAAGACCCATTAGTGCCTTCATCGGCTCCTACGGTGCCTCCACTTGTTGATCAGCCCGAATCTCGTAATCTTTTAAGGTCCAACCATCTTCTTCGGCTTACCTACCCATCCCCAGGTAATCCAGAGTCTGCTGCTTTCCTTGTTGCGATTCATTCTTGAATTGAACCTCTAAACTTCAAAGAAGCATCACAGGTTTATGTTTGGCAACAAGCTATGGTAGATGAATTGGATGCCTTAAGCAAAATAGACACCTGACAATTTGTTCCATCTCCTTCAAGAGTATGACTGATTACATGCAAATGGGTGTATAAGATCAAAACCCGATCTGATGGCACCATTGAGTGCTACAAGGCTCGTCTTGCTGCACGACATTTTCAACACGAATATAAGATTGATTATCAGGAGACTTCTGCTTCAGTTGCATACATGACCACTGTTCGGACTCTTATTGTTGTTGATGCAGTTCGTAACTGGCCTCTATGGCAGTTGGATGTGAAGAATGCCTTCTTGCATGATGAGCTTCGTGAAGAAATTTATATGCTTCCTCCTCCTGGTCTATGTCATCCTCCAGATACTGTCGTCTTCGACGAGCACTCTATAGTCTCAAACAGGCTCCAAGGACTTGGTTTGAGCATTTTAGCGCCGTAGTTCACTCTGTTGGTTTTCGTTAGTGCTCGTGATCCAGCTATGTTCATTCACTCCATTAAAAAAGGCCACACTATTTTGCTGCTATATACTGGTGATGACCCGGCTCATATTTAGATTGTGAAAACCTATGTACAGAATCAGTTTGACCTGCTACGTTATTTTCTTGGGATTGAAGTTAACTCTAGCGACCATGGTTATCTTCTTTCTCAACAAAAATATACCGCATATCTTCTAGCTCGTGCAAATATCCCTGATACTCATACTGAAGCAACTTATATAGAACTCAACTTGAAGCTTCGGGTAACAAATGAGACTCAACTTTTTGATCCTAATCGATACCTGTATCTTATGGTTACTCTTGTCTATCTCACCATTACCCAACCAGACATCTCTCATGCAGTCCATGTTTTGAGTCAGTTTGTGTCTGCCCTACGTCTGTGCATTATGGGGATCTACTTTGGGTACTTTGCTATCTTTGTGGAATGATCACTTGTCCCTATTCTTCTCCAAATCCACTTTATTTGCACTGAAGGCCTTTACTGATGCCACATGGGCTAGTAATCTTGATGATAGGCGATCCATCACGGGCTATTGTGTGTTTCTAAGGATTTTTCTTATTTCTTGGAAGTCTAAGAAGCAGACTACAGTCTCATTCTAGTTTGGAGGCTGAACTTCGTGCTCTTGTCGTAACCACAACAGAAGTAGAATGGTTGCAATGGTTATTAGAGGACTTTGACATTGTTTCGAAATACCCATGTTTTGTGACAATACTAGTACTATCAGAATTGCCTCTGATCTGGTCAAGCATGGGCTCACTAAACAGTAAACATATTGGTGTTGATGCTTTCTTCACTCGGGAACACATTCCTAAGGTCATATCCCTTCATTATGTGCCTTCCGAAGCTCAGTGTGAGGATTTCCTCACGAAATATCATATGAAGGCCCAACATCATGTGTTGCTTTCCAAATTCACTCTTGTTGATCCACCGTGAGTTTGAGAGGGGCTATTAATATATATATATATATATATATATATATATATATATATATAATCTAGCACGATTATGATACATGCCTATCATATCTTATATGCACTAGTTGGCTTGTGTGCTCTAATAAATTGCTAATACATTGATTGATTCCATTTCCTCTCTCTCTATATATATAATAAAACACAAAGAAAGCTATCAAGTGGCTATCCTTCAATCCCCTCAAAATCAAAGGCTTAGATCTAACCTCACAAAACACATTTCCCCCCCCCCCCCCCCCGCAACCACTCATTTATATATATATATATGGAAACATGAACTTTTATACCCCAATTTATAATTATTTTTCACCATATATTAATGGAAACATGGACTTTTATTTACAACTAATTATTTTCATACTATTCAAACTTCAACTACATAATTGTTGATTTACTGTTTACAAGACTTTTCATATGCTGTATCGTTCTGAAGACGTGCCATAGGCACGTGGCCACGGGCAAATCTAGTATATATATATATATACACAAGTAATTCTCAGATGTAAACACTACTATAGCGTGCAAACACGTGCAAACCACCTAAGCCGTTGTTTCAGACAACGACCTAGGTTATAATGAAGCTGTCGGCTTAGGTGGAAAACAATGGTTAGGTGGTTTGCACGCTACAGTAGCATTTGCAATGGAGAATTCCTCATATATATATATATATATATATATATATATATACACACACACACACACACACACACACACAGAGAGAGCGAGCCTAGCCAATTAGATAGGAAAACAATTCAAAACTCATCTCGACTCTCCGAAATGAAAATCCGCACGGTTGAATATGTTATACATAAAAAAAAACCATATGTTACGAAAATTTAAAATGAATTCGATAAGTTTTAACCACTCATCATGCGACTTAAAAATGGAGTATAATACTCTTTATAAAGGGATTTTTTGGTTGAATGATGAACAGTTCAAACTCATTAAATTCTATTGAAATTATACAGACTGACTTAAGATATAGATCACACCTAGAGGTGTGAATTTTCATTTTTGATGGTCAATATATGAATTGTCTCCCTAGCTAAGTTGGGGTGACACACTAGCCCCTTTATTCACATTTGTATACGTGTATATGATACGATGTGACACGATATGAAGCTATGTGAGTAAAGGGAATCAAAACCAGTACTCGAGATTTTCAAAAGGGATTTAAATCTAGTCAAACAGGTTTTAAAACAACATGAGGATAAGGCCCTCAATTTCTTATTTCCCTTGGATCCTCTGGATGTCAATCTTAATTTAGTTAAAGTCTGCATAAGTTGTCGCAATCACATGTAAAATGAAGGATGCATATATATGGATTAAAGTGTTACAAATTATCGTGAAAACTAGTCCTCACATGATCACTGCCCTATATATATATATATATATAGATATATATATATTCAAGTCAACAGAAAGAGCAAATAAAGCCACATCTATGTACTTCATCAAGAGGTAGAAAAAGTGTATGAGGTCAAAGAAACAATCAGCAACTCAAACCAGATTCAGCTAACATATCATGAACATATGTATTCAAGTTCAGTTCTTGCAATTAAAAGTATACCGCTACAAAGTTACACCATTGATTAAGCAACCGAAACCTTCCAGTCAGAACCAATCTCCATGCAGTTATAGCCCTGCTTACAGCTGAAAGTTATTTGAGAACAGATCAATACAACTTTGATTCAAGGAGAAAATATATAATACATAGCTGTTGAAAGAAACTTAAAAAAATATCCTTACTGATGTTCTTCTGGCCATTTTCTCGACAAGCAAAGAAGAAAAAATCATACAAGCAATTGAACTGACGGGTATCTACCTACAAAATAGTAATTACAAAGAGATATGTATTCAGGAACAGCGAAATTCCAATAACTCACGTTATTGACAAATAAACTAAGGCAAGATTATTGGAAAGCGTAAATAAAAAACAGAATTAGTACTCACGGAGAAGTGAAGACATGACATGAGTCTTGAAAGATCATTAAAGATTCCATCCCTGCCAATTCAAAACAGGTCAAATAATCAAAAGAAGACATTTGAAAAATGTAGAATTTTAATATAACTGAAAGGTTATTAAGATTTTTTTTTTCCATGGCTTCGGTTATTTAATACATGCCAACATGCACGCAACTCTGATAGAATGAATTAAGAAAACCTATCTGAATTGTGTGGAAGAGGATCCTGGTTTAACTTTCATCAATGCATGCATTTCTGTGCTCAAACAACCATACACATGCATACATTCAAAGTATAATAGTAACACCCAACAAAAGGAGAAATGGGGATATAAGAGGTTTGGAGGGTTAGGGAATGAATGGAAATATAGACGACACACAACCATGGCACGCAGCCCAAAGGACACGGCTTTCAAATTTTTGTCTTTCTAAGTTCGAGTAAACTTCATTTATTCCACCTACAGACCTACAAATACGCTCACAAAGATAGATTTCAAATGCCTGAAATAAGATACTAAACAAGAAAATAAAAGTAGGAACTAAATACTTGACTAACAAAAATATTTTTTTTTATTAAATCTAGGCAAATCATGCTTTACTTGAGATATCTTCCTAATATTCTGTTCCTTATGAGGAAGGAGAATCCTTCTAGATGTATTCTTATTTCTTAATCTTCATCTATCTCCTCCATGAAGAGAAGCTGCTGTTCATGTAGAAAGCAACAAACTAAAGCATACTCTACCATTCCAGCAAATAAGATACTTCAAGCAAACACAAAAAATGAAGGCAAAACATAAGCCTATAAGGCAACTGAGCAAAAAGGACAAATATATAACTATCTTTCTTGCACTGAAGTTCAAAAGTTCATCATGATTGAATGGATCATTGAATTCGTGTGGCTTCAAGAATTCGAGTGTTCCTCATATGGCTCTTTATGGGTGATAAAGAAGGTTGGATTGAAACCTTCTAGCGGAGAACCTAGATTATACAATGTTGATTTCTGCAAGTTGGGGTTACCTATAGAGGAGGGCAAGGGGCAGAAACAACTGAAGACATTGATGAAAATATTTCTGTACAAATATTTGAAGTGATTCATCCACTCTTCGTAGGGAAGAGGCTCAATAAAAGTGATGGAACCTGAAGATTGACTGAGAAAGAATTTGTATATTACCAAAAGAAGGCACATGATCATCAATCCATGGTTTTTACATGACAAATTAAATACCTATTGATGGCACAACATCATATAATACTTTTCCATCTACCCCTTCAATGGTAAAATCTACCCAACATCTTTTCTTAATTCTAAATTTAATCTTGTCATTAGCCATAAGAAAAGGTGTTGTTTGAACCTGAAGGAGTATATTACAATCCAGTAATAGATTGGGTTTGGGTTATGGAGAGAGACCAAATTTATACGAGTCAGTCTGGATATCTAAAAGGCAAGAATAATTTTGATAAAGAACATCAATCACAAAAGACGCCACGAATAGGCTCTCTTCTTTTTCTTTGTCCTTTCTTCCATTTACCTTTTTTCTCATGGGTGACTATTAATGTCACGTGAACAGAAACATAAAATATTTTTTGTGCGTTGAGGCATTAAAAAAAGGTGAGTTTCTTTTGTGGTGGTGAAGTAATTTACTGGAGATGGAGAAGGGTAACTAGGTTCAGGGTTTGGCTCTGGCTCTAGTATCAATAGACACTGAACGAAGGAAGAAATAGGAAGGGGATTGGAGAGTTAGGAAAATAATAGTCATTTAGAGGAAAGGAGGAGGATCAAACACGAGATGATAAGCAGTTCAAAGCACTCACCTTTCATTTTATTTTTTTCTTTCAAAGTTCAAGTCCACTTCATAAATTCAACTACCGTCTTATAAATAGGCTTACAAAGATAGATTTCAAATAACCACAATAAAATGACAAAAATTTCCCGCCTAATCAATGTAAACTAACAATAGAAGCTAGAAACTAAATAATATCCTAACAAAAGGATTATTAAATCTAAGCAAATCATAAACATTTGGGAATCTGGCTAATATTCCTTTCCAATTATGTGAAGGAGAATCCTTGCACCAAATAGCTACGAAATATGACTATAAGAAGAGATGTGTGTGTGTGTGAGTGTGTGTGTGTGTGTGGGGGGGGGGGGGGGGGGGGGCAACAATTTTGTAAGTTTGCTAACGTTAGTGTCCAAAAGTATACCTTGTTTGCCCTCTTGATTCCAAAGATTTTGAGAGCATACTTGATAGCTCCCTTAGGCTTGGATGGTCATTCCTCGAAGCAATATCTAGATAACAAAAATGAACTTACATCAGCGTGTAAGAATATATGTTCAATACAAATTTACATATGCTTACTAAGATCTACAAATAAAACACGGAGAATCTAAGACATGATTTGATAAGACAATATATGAACTGATAAACATACAACATATCCCACAAGATTAAAACAAATGCATCTAACTCATATTAATAATGCTTATTAATACATTTGTACGTAGCAATGGATACCTAAAACTCAAACCCAAGGCAAACATATACAACAAGAAACTAATGGGTCTAATTCACTTAGATATGGGAACATGATGACTAACAATGCACATTAATTTTTTTGTAAATTCGAGCACATAATCTAACTAAGAACACTACATACCTCAATGGAAACAACATGAAGTTGTTCTCCTACCTATATCTATAAATCAACTTTTTAGTAAATAAGTATTTTCCATGGTTAACTTCGGCATAAACCAAATTACTTACCTGACACAATTGTTCCTTTTTTAATCTTGCTCCACTGGTCTCTCCTGAAAATTCATTTATGGCTGAAAAGCTTGATCCCAGAATACTTAGTACTTTGTACAATTCATATATCTACTTTATTCTAATAAATACATACCGAGATTTCCCACACCCATCAGGTGTTTTCTTAATTTCTTGAAGCCTCATCTCTGTCATAATCCAAACTACGATAGGAATATCATCAAGTCCAACAACACTTAACACTTTGCATTTTCTTCAAAAAAGTATTTAACTTCATAACTAAGTTCTCGTGTGACTCAACCAATGGCCTTTGAACTTACAAAAATAACTTTTCACCCTCTTAAATTTCATCTTCCTTTGCTAGGATTATTTGATCTTCACTCTCAATACACTTAAATGACATAAATATTTCTATTGTATACATATATACAAACATAAATCATAAGAGCATCTCCAACGGCTAGCCAAAATGAAGAGGCATAGCCATATTTGGAGAGTCTCACTTAATTTGCATCTCCAACGGTTAGGCATATGGCTAGGCATTTTGCCTAGCCATGAACATGAAGAGGCAAAATGGAGAGCAAGAGGCAAAATATAAAGGAAGAAGCATGGTTGGAAATGAAGCAAAATGGCTAGCCAAATTCACCAAGCAAAAACACTATTTGAACAATTTGGCTAGCCATTTTAGCTAGTATGGCTGGAGATGCTCTAACTGATAGCTAGGGCAGGGCAACTTACCTCCATATACAACCACCCTGGCCTACTCTCCGCCCCATCCTCACCCATGTCCTCTCATGCACACACCCAAACCCCTGCCATATATCAGGATTATAACCAATACCCTGCCCAAGTCACCAGATTATTGTTATCAAACGTAAACCCTCTCACCTCATCCTATTTATTGCATATAGGCCAAATTTCGTCTAATATGCCTAATACATCTCAGTATCACGCAAATCCTCAAACCTTGCATACATATCTAAAATTAGTAGGAAAAAACACTGTAACGAAAAAGAAAGAATTATATTCTATACCAAATATATGCACTTCACAATGTAAACAAAAGGATGATTTACACGAAAGGTAAAACAAAATAATAAAACTATACTATGCTCAACAGGTATCATCAAACACATCCAAGCATAACAATTTAACAACAAAAACAACTGAAAAAATTAAACATGCTTCCTAATTAATCTATCTATAAACGAGATAAATGAGTAATTTTTAGCCAATATTAGAAAAAAATTGTACATTCAGGAATGGATCCCCCAAAAAAGTCCCTTTTATCTGTCTCTCATTTATTGTTTCAATTGGGGTATTTTCCATCAAATCAACTTAATCAAGTTCTCACCTTTATTCAATTATGTTCATAACCAAACAAACCCACCAAAGATCTTAAGGTTGTCGTCAAATTCACACATTTAACCATTAGTTGGACATAAAAAGACAGTCTTGGATTCAGGATCAACCAAAGATCAGCTCTTTCTTCCAATTTCCAGCTGAATTTTTCGTTATATTCCCCAAAAAAATCTATTCTATTGGGGAAAAAAAGAGACAGAAATTGAAGAGGCTTACCACAGTATCTACCGTAGACAGCCAAGATGTCGGTGCGATCGGAGGCCATTGGTGGGAGAATTGAGAGAGAAGAGAAGGGATTAAAACCCTCTTCCTCTCTCTTGGCTTTAGAGAGAGAGAAAAGAGATGGCGTTACGCATCCAAGAGGGTTGGCATTCGGAATTTTTTGCAGTACTAGGCTACTTTTTGAAACTTTTTGCGATTTTAAGCCACTTCCCAAACTATTAGCAATTTTGGCTAGCAAGTGCCACGTTAGCAGCGGCCGCTATTGGAAATAGCGGCATCTTCATAGCGACCAACACATTGGACTCCCACGCTTGGCAGATTTGTATAATTGCAAACCACTTGGAGTAACAGAGGTCGCTATTGACAAAAGCGACCTTGTATAACCAAGGTCGCTATTCCCAATAGCGACCGCAGGTTGACCCAATCGCTTTTAGGCCCACCTGAGGTCGCTATTGGGAATAGTGATCTTAGTTAGACGAGGCCGCTATTGAAAATAGCGGCCTCAGTTACACAAGGTGTTTGGCAATTATACAAATCTGCAAAGTGTGGGAGTCCGATGTGTTGGTCGCTATGAAGAGGCCGCTATTCCCAATAGCGGCCGCTGCTGACGTGGCACTTGCTAACCAAAAGTGCTAATAGTTTGTCAACTGGCCTAAAATCGCAAAAAGTTTCAAAAAGTAGCCTAGTAGTGCAAAAAACTCTGGCATTCGGGTAGACCGGACCAGGTTGGGTCGGGTCGGACCCGTGCGGGTTGCGGCCAAGTAAGGGCTGTCGGGTTAGGTCACGCACTTAACCGGACTTGGTTCGAAAGTGCAAAGTTTGGTCCAGTCGACCTATTTCGGATCGGGCCGGATCGCAGGTTGGCCCGGATTGGTTTTTTTAATAAGTTAATTAATATTTCAATTTTTTTATGAAATAAATGTGAACAACAAAATTAATTGCTTACTACCCACTACTCAATTAGCCCACTCCATCATATCTATTTATAGCCAACTTCACTTCCTCACTTCTCTCATCTCACCAATGTGGGACTAAATATATTTGAATTTTAAACTTTGAAACTTTTAGTTCCACATTGGTGAGATGAGAGAAGTGAGGAGGTAGAGTTGACTATAAATAGCTAGGGTAGGGGTGTCAAATTGAGCAGTGAGTAGTAATCAATTAATTTTGATGTTCACACTCATTTATATAAAATTTTGAAATATTTTATAGTATATTTATATGCATATATACATATAGATACATATATATTTGCAGTATATATATACATATATTTTGTAGCAAAAAAAGATTTAAAAAAAACAAACAGCAAAAAAAATCAAAAAATCCAAACGGGTCAAAACCATGTGTCAAATCCAAAAATTCAACGGATCGAAACTTGTGGGTTGGCGGGCAGGTTTGACTTGGCCAACGGGTTCGTGGGCCGAAATCCAATTTTTTTCAACCCGGGTCGACTCGGTAAGGAATTTGGGTTCGACCTGAACCCAAACCGGGTCAACGTGAGTTAGGTCGAGATGAGCAGGTCGCGGGTTGACCCGACCCGGTTGCTACCCCTACGTTTGGGTGTGGGATTTCTTGCCCTAACGTGCTCATGTTTGAAGTTTGGAAAAAGGTAGTTTGTATATAAAAAAAAAGGCTAAAATTGAGGAAAACCATTTTTTGGGAAGGTGAACGTAGAAGAAATCCTCAACAATTGTGACATAAACCTACTTAGAGCATCCACAGTTGTTTCTAACAAAAATGACAAAATGACAAAATATAATTTGACAATTTTCAACATTTGTTGTAGTCGTTAAATATAAAATATGACAATTTCGTAGAAATTGAACAGTTCGTCCATCCAAATTCGTTAATTTTTTTAAAGCAAATGTGTCGGACGAAACAAGATATTTCGTCTGACAAGATTGGCTCTTATAAAGAAACTAAATTAACCCCACTAACTAACTAACCCCACTAAATTAACTAACTAACCCTATTAACGAAATTAACCCCGCTAACTAACTGACTAATTAAATTCCAATAATGTATGGGACAAAACACCATCGTCCCATCTCATAATGCGTCCATCCGAGCATTTTTTTTAATTTTTGGGGATTATCTTAAAACAAAAATAATACAAATTTCATCGAATGAAACATCATGTATCGTCCGATGAATTGAAAAAGCAATAAAATAATAGGGACGAAACATGATATTTCGTCCCCTATAATATGAGCATTGCCAAATCATTTCTCAAATATATCAAAGAACTGTTCACCAAAATGCAAAAAATGGTAAAATACATTACGATTGCAACAGCGCTTTGGGGGGGGGGGGGGAGGAAATGACAAAATACACAACGGCTGTGGATGCTATTAAAATGGATTTACTGGATGTGAAATTATGGGATGAAAACTTGATCCAGGTTATTTTAACCATAATTTATGCCTGAATCTGATCTGACATATGAACCCACTTTTTATTGAAATAACAAATTATATGAAAAATGGTGAACAATACAACAACAACAAAAATAAAAGCCTTTTTCCCAAATAGTTGGAGTTTGGCTAAATGAATCACGGTTTTCCATTCTGCTCGGTTTAGCGCAATATCTTTTGTAACACCACAAACTATCATATATTTTCTCACCGTTTCTACCAAAGTAAGTGTAGGTCTTCCTCTACCCCTAACTCTATCCTCAATACTTATCAAATCACTCTTTCTAATAGGGGCACTACTAGGTTTACGTGTGACATTTCCAAACAACTTGAGGGAATTCTCTCTTAATTTATCTTAGATATGAGCTACGTTATCATGTCTCGTATATGCTCATTTCTAATTGTATCATTCATTGTTTTACCACACATTCATCTTAGCATTCTCATATTCGCTACACTTATTTTTTGAACATATTGTTTCTTCGTTGCCCAACACTCTGCTCCATACATCATTACTAGTCTAACGACCATCCTATAAAATTTTCTCTTTAACTTTAAAGGTATACGTTTGTCACATAAAATACAACTAGCGCTACTCCACTTAAGCCACCATGCTGGGATCCTATATGTAACATTATCACAAAATTTTTCCATCTCTTTGTATAATCGAGCATAAATATCAGAAACGGTCTCTCTTAGATATCTCTTGACCATCAAGCTTTACTACTTCCTCATTTGTGTTCCAAATATCACTAAAATTACACTCCATATACTCTATTTTAGTCCTGCTTATTTTAAAGCTTCTAGCTTCCAAAGTTTCTCTCCATAATTCTAATTTAACATTGATTCCAGCTCTAGTCTCATCCACTAAGATGACGTCGTTGACAAAAAAACATACACGAAGGCAGCTCATCTTGTATTTCTCACGTCAATTCATCCATAACCAAAGCAAAGCGGTAGGGGCTTAAAGTCGAACCTTGGTGTAAACCTACAGTAATAGAAAAATCACTGGTCTCTCTTGTGGTTGTTCTAATTGTGGTCATTGTCCCTTCATACATATCCTTAATCATCTCAATAAACCAAATTGTTACTCCTTTATTATTTAATGACCACCATACTATGTCTCTAGGATCTTTATCATATGTTTTTTTTTTTAATTTATAAATACCATATGTAGATCTTTCTTATTCTCCCTATATTTTTCCATAAGTCTCATTAATACATAAATTTCTTACATTGTTGATCTCCCAGACATAAATCCAAACTGATTATCAGACACTGTAGTTTATAGTCTCGGTCTATGTTCGATTACTCTCTCCTAAAATTTCATCATATGACTCATTAATTTAATTCTCACTGTCACATTTACCCGATACCCGGACCGAACCCAGACCCGGCATTGGACCGGAACCGATCCAATCTATACTAGTCCGGGTTCGAGTCCTAAAATAGACCCAATGCATTTCTGGGTCCGGGTCCACTCAAAATAGAACCGACCCGGACCCGGATCCGGTACCGTTAAAAAATACCCCAAAAAATATGGAATAACTATAGGCCACAACCAACAATCCAATAATCCAACCCCTTGTGAACCGTGGGTGAAGATGGCTTGAGTTGGTTTGGGGATTAATTAGTCTCATATCGGATGTAGAGTAGGTGATTTGTGAGTTTATATATTAGGGCCAAGGATTAAGGGGTACCTAACATCCGGACACCCTTTTTAAGGCAACTTGTGGTGGGCAGTTGTTAGAATTTAGCTAATTGTGTGCGTACGCGTTGGGTACGAGGCGTTACAGCAGCCTTCTACCTTTATATTCTCCAAGTATCTCATTTGATATATCTCTTATGCACATAGTCATTTTAGTTCACATCATATTTGTCTCGCCTTCCCAATTCCATGTAGCTCCTTGAAGGACTTTATCTCTAATAATCTCTAGTTTCTATTCCTTCATGTTCCATCACCTTATTCTTGGGTTCCTAGTTTCCTTTCTTGCACATATGTGTTTCCCAATCTTAACATCCAACACCATTAATATATGTTGTGAGGTTAAACATTCTCTCGGTATAATTTTACAATCTTTACATGTCAAGTGATCCACCTTTCTAGTAATGAAGAAAATCAATTTGGCTCATATTTGCCCTACTTTTAAAAGTTATCAAATGTTTCTCCCTCTTTATAAAATAAGTAATTTTCTAGTATAAGATCATACGAAGCCAAAAAATCTAATAGAGTCTCTCTATCATCATTCTTATGTCCAAATCTATGTCCTCTATACACACTCTCAAATCCCATGTTATATTTTTCTATATGTGCATTGAAATCTCATCCTATAAATATTTTCTCACCTAAGAGTACTCCTTGAATACTATCTCATCTATATCTTCCCAAAATTTATTTTTAGCTTGTGCATCTAATCCTACTTGGGGTGCATAAGCACTAAAGATATTAATTATGTTTACTCCTAATACAAACTTAATTTGTATTATTCTATCTCATTTCCTATTAATACCTACTACATCTCCTTTGAATTTCTTATCTACTAAAATTCCTACTCCATTTATACTTCTAATTTTACCAATATAGTATATAATTTAAAATCATCTATCACGTTCGCTTTCTCACATACCCATTTTGTTTCTTATAAATAAGCTATATTAATATTCCTTCTAATCATTGTATCTACTAGTTCTATGTACTTTCCTATCAATGTTTCTATATTCCAAGTCGCTAACCTAAGCCTATTATCCTGGATTAGCTTCTTTACCCGCACACATCTAGAATGGTGCAGGACCTCTTGCCCATTTTTTATCGCATGCGGGTGTTGGTGTGACGTCCCCAGCACATTTTTCGAGTACCCGAAGGCAGGCACACCACATCGCTTCCAGGGAATGCCCTACCATTTGCATGTATATTTGTAGGATTCATGTTCATAGGATTTGAGAAAAGTTTTATGCCTAGGACAATCAATGGTGGAGTTGATGAGTAATAAATACTTGAATTGCATGATTTTCAATCAGTGGGGCTCACTTATTTTGAAATACCCTAAATTTTTATTAAATGTGAAATTATTGATTTTACATGTTGTGCACGTGCAAATTTGTGTATAAATAGTTTCTTATGAAATGATTTTTATATAACATGAACAAATAATTAATTTTTTTCCTTCCTTTTCTTTTAAGCCCATTTTTAAGAAGCCTAAATTTGTTTTTCTAAATAAAGCCCAACATAATAAATTAATTATTTTATTCTAAAAGCCCACTATTTTGAAGCCCATGAATTAATTACTCTTTTAAACAACTTGTTATGTGGACACATTTTATAAACAATTAATTAATTTGTAATGTACAACTTTAATTAGGGAGACACTAGTTGGGACACATGTTTGCACGTGTGTGTGCATTGCACACCATTCTTGGCCGGGAATGCCTAAGAGAGAAGTGGGGGTGTGGATTAGTGGAGAGGTGGTTTTTTTGTTCATAGGTGGTTGCTACAACTTCCCATTGTATCCTAGCCATTAATCTATAACCATCTAATGCAATCCTAGCCCTCCATTTCACCCTAAAACTAGTATAAATACCCCTCTCTTATGTGCATACAACACTAAGATTTTTTAAAGAGAGAAAGAAATATATAGGAGAGTAAAAGATTGAGAGAGAGTAAAAAGATTGAGAGCATTAGTTGTGTGTGTTCCATCTAGGAGGCCGGCTACTTCACCAACGGCAAGGAGAGGCTCGGGTTTCACCAAGTGCAAGGAGAAGGAGACATTGTGGCGGCTCATTCTAGGAGGTGAAGGCCCGCTAGTGTGTTCAAGGAGATTCTAGGAGTTTTGTAGTATTTTCTTCAAATAGGTGGGTGTTTTTCTATACTTCTAATCTTAGACATCATGCTAGGGATTTTGATATATATACATGCTAAAAGAACTAATATGATAATCACTTGTTGACTCTAAAAAGGACTTGGTAGATGAATGAGCAAATGTTTGATGATTTGCATGTTATTGGTCATAATTCATGTTTAATGTAGCTAAATTAACTTATTGCCATGAAATTTTGGAATTAGAACCATGTGATTGTAGAAAAATGTTCATGTATGATTAGTAGATAAATTGTGAATTCTTGTGTCTATTGAACCATTGTATCACTTGTTCAAGGAATGTAAATTTTTCATGAGTGTCATGAATAAAGAGGGAAAAACAGAATTTTACATTTCTTTAATAAGTCTTAAGGCAAAGAATTGAGTAGAGGATTTGTTTAAGTGAAATTTTGCAATTTGTAAACATAGAATACAAATTAGAGTGAAAATAATGGTTTTAATGTCAAAAAATTATTTTTAAAACACTAATTTGTTAAATGTATGTAAATTCAGTATTCTGGAAATTTTTAGGAATTTTTGTGAAGAAGAAACGAAGTTAGGATCTTTTGAAAAATGAAATAAATCCAATAAACAGAGAATCGATTTAAATATATTTTAAGCTAGACCTATATCAGTTAGTCACCTTGGTCATACTGTTTATAGGGGGGCTTTAGTTGCATTACTGTAGCAACGTGTGACTGGGTGAGTGTGGGTTCGAGTCTCGGCAGAGGCTTTTATTTCTAAAATTCGATTTTTCCCAAATACCGAGATCTGAACTCAAACCCCTTTCACTCACCCTTTGTGACAGTTGGGCACCTTGTCCCTTTTGGCTAGCGCATGGGGCCTTGGGTCTCGGTGACTGTGCACGGGCTGTGTGTGTGTGCGGTTCGATTCTTGCAGTGGCCGAAAAAATTTAGGAGAAAAATCTTTTTTTTCTTTTTTTTATTTGTTAGGTATTTCGAGCTTTTTTAAAAAATAAAATAAATAAATGCTGAGAAATTAATAGAAAATTCCTGAGTATATAAACTTAGAAAAGAAAAATTATTTTTTTGGACCTTTAGACTTTTAAAAAGAGGAAGAAGAGTACAATATTAAGAGTGAAGTGTTCACCTTAGTTTTGATCCTTTGGAACTCCAAAATGAAGAAATGATTTTTTTTTTTTTTTTTGATTATAGAAATAATTGCAAAGTGATAAATTGAGATTTTTCCTTCATAAATGTTGAGTAGAATTAAATGAGAAATTTTGAGTATGCAAGTTGTGCATGGAATTATGAGAAAAAGAGAACTTAATGAATTGTACAAATTGTGAATAAGTATGTTTTCTATGAAAGTGAAAGGAGGACTTAGACTAGAACTTTTAGCTAAACTCTACGTCTGCAAGAATGAAAAAATATGGAAAAGAGGATTTTGATATTTTTGACCAAGTTTGGATCGTTGATAATAATTGATGTTGAAAAAACCGATGTAGGAGTAATGCTTGATTCTAGAATATTGACCTTCAATTATACATAAGGATTAGATACATAGTGAAGATGTGATGAACGTAAGAGAAAAATATGAGTATGAGGGCTATTGGATTGGCACCGTGAGAGTATTCATAGGATGTCCCATGATGCGTCATGATTAGGGCGCGGATACTACTCCAGAGTACCGTCCCGGTGGCGATGCTTATGGGGTGATCTAATGACTGCGGGTGGTGTCACATTTATGGTAGGAGATGAATTACCACAGGATGCCTGCATGATGATTCATGTGTCAGTGCATTGGGATTCTCTCCACAGTGCCGAGACGTGAGTCCGTAGTTCATAGAATGCCTAAGATACGTACCATAGTTACACTAGTAGTTTAAGTCATGGCGAAGGATTGAACCCTACAAGATGAAGAACGATTAAGGGTTTGCCCTCAGACCTATGTAGTATGGGCTGCATAGACTCTGAATAAGTGCGCATTAGTGTCATATATTGTAAACAACTGCATTAAGGACTAAGTGCACAACACAACACGACATCAATAGGATTGTCCCTTGTAGCTTTACTTATGATCAAGTTTGTGGTTGTTTAAGTATGGAAAATCGTTATACTATTTACGGCATAGAGAGGATGGCCGTGTATAATATTTCGTCAATTGAATGAACTGACGTGCCCACAGTTTTGCATGCAGGATAAAGAGGTTGACAAATCGAAGTATACATGCTGCTCCAAGATTGATTTAGATGTGTATATTTTCATGTAATTAATGTAAATTACTTCCGCTGTATGAATGTGAATGTATATTGTAACTCTGATGTATCAAAAGTTTTATTTTCCTTGTAAAATTGTATGAAGAAAAGTGAAAAGATCCTTTGGAACTCGAATTCAGTATGTTTTGGAATTCAGAGTGTTACAGGGTGGTATCAGAGCCACGCTTCCAACTAGTACAAATTTATAAGGAACGACACCTTAGAAGTGGACATTAGAGCGTGTGTTGAGTCTAGAGATTTAAATATAAGTCACTTACATTTGTGTTGCTCTATGATTTATGCTTCTTCTTCTCCTTTCTTTAAGATGGCAGACCACTTCGACCTAGCTGGAGGTAACGATTAGCACATGTTGAGGAGGATTACTACCCCGGGTAAGCTAATTCAGACGAAGAGGATCCTGAAGAATTTGAAGAGGAATGACCTGAGTCCCGAGAGATCACTCCACCTACGGATTCATCTGATGATTCGTCTGACGAGTAAGAACCAGTTCCGAGTAGTCTCGTTGTGTCTCTTCAGAGGCAGGTAGAGACTCAGAGGGAGAGAGCAGAGCTGTTGCAGGCGCAGTGTGCGAAGTGCAAGGAGAGCATCACAACTCTCAGTCATCGTGTTTGGGAACTCGAGAAGAGGAAAAACATGTACGATGTACTGAAGGAGAAAGTGGCGGAACTACGGGAAGAGCTTCGAGAAGCCAAGAGGAACCGTAGGAACTAAACTGTTGTATCTTCTTACTGGTTTCATTTGATGTCAGAAATGTTTTAAATTCGAATGTATAAAATTTGAAATTCAATGAAATGAAAAGTTGATCTAAAATTCATGTTTTACACTTCGAGTTTAATGGATCTTTTGCATCAGAATATGGCTAGAAGAGGAGCTCAAAATGGGGAAGGTCTGGACTTGGAAACGGAGTTAGCGAGGGTCTATCAGACACTTAATGCCATTGCCATGAATCAGAATCAAGGAAGGGTGCCTGTGAATCCAGTACTCGAAGCATTCAAACTCGTGGAATCATTCAAGCGAATGAAACCACCAGTGTTTGAGGGAAAGTCATACCCTAATGCGGCTGACAATTGGATCCGACAGGTAAAGACTATCTTCGAAGTCTTGGAGACTCCGGAGGGCAGCAAGGTGAAGTTGGTGGCACTGTAGTTCGAGAATGATGCAGCTGTGTGGTGGCAGTTGATGAAGCGGACAATGGGGAATATTGTTCTTGGCTGGGAGAAATTCTTGGAGGAATTCTGCAGTCATTACTTTCCATCAGACGTCCAGGAGAAGAAGGCCATGGAGTTTCTGGCGCAGCAGCAGAGCGGCATGTCGGTTAGGGAGTATGAGACAAGATTCACTCAGCTCTCAAGATATGCGCCCGAACTGGTGATAGACGAGGCAAAGAAGGCTCGAAAATTCGAGCATGGATTGAGGCTAAGTCTGAGATCCAGGATGATACCCCTCGGTATTAGGAGGTTTAATAAGATGGTCACGGAGGCAGACATGGAGCAGTTCCACGCTGTTCAGAATCGGAGGAACAACTGGAATGCGGGGAAGAGGCCCGCAATTGCTGGCAATGTCAGAAGACAGCCACCGGCTCAAAGGTTCAAGCCTACGGGTGCGAACGCTGTTCAAGTGGCAGGAAGACCCGGGAATACTTGGGCGAGACCTCCAGTGACTTATTTCAACTATGGAGAGACAGGCCACTACAAGTCTCAATGCCCCAAACTACAGGATGTCGTCCGTAATGGGCCAACTCACCAGACCGGGAAGAAGTCGTACCAGCAGGGGCGAGTATTTGCCTTGACTGAAGCTGACGATGATGAGGTAGATCACGTCATCACTGGTACGAGGGTGGATGTTTAGGAGTGTATCTGTTGTTTCTTTTTCCCATTAATTAGTGAACTGTTATATGACGAGTGTATGTTGTGTAACAGGAGAACTTATTTTGAATGGAAAGAAAGTTGTTGTTTTGTTCGATACTGGGTCCTCTCATACTTTTGTATCACCTAAATTTGCTAAAGTTCTGGGAGTCAAACCGAAGATATTTCCAGGCAAGGTTTTAGCAGTAGCTACTCCGTCAGGGGAGACTCTAACCACTGATCGGTACTATGCTGACTGCGAGATCGTGATTGGAGATCGAATTTTCAGGATCGATCTAATCGAGCTGAATGTTTTGGGAGTCGATGTTATCATTGGCATTGATTGGATGTCGGTGTACAATGCAAACATCGAGTGTAAGACCAAGACAGTAACATTGAAGGCTCCAGGTGGACCTGAAGTCACTTTCCAAGGGAAGAGGAGATGTTCAGATTTAGTTGCTGCTATCAGCCAGAAGGGAGGGATTCTTGTAGAGGTGCAGCAGATTCCTGTGGTTTGGGATTATCTGACTGTGTTCTTGGAAGATTTGCCTGGGTTACCCCCGCATCGTGATGTGGAGTTCAGCATCACTATTCAGCCAGGGAGTGCACCTATTTCCAAGACACTGTATAGGATGGCGCCTGTGGAGAAGGATGAGATCAAACGGCAGATTGAGGAACTGTTGGAGAAAGGCTTTATTCAACCGAGTGCGTCACCTTGGGGAGCGCCGGTGCTTTTGGTAAAGAAGAAGGATGGTTCGATAAGGATGTGCATCGATTACCGAGAGCTGAATAAGGTCATTGTTCAGAATAAGTATCCTATTCCACGAATTGATGACTTGTTCGATCGTCTACAAGGAGCTGCAGTTTTCTCCAAAATAGATCTTCGATCAGGATATCATCAAGTTCGAGTGAAAGCTGAAGACGTGCATAAGACTGCGTTCAAAACTCGACACTGACATTACGAATTCTTAGTTATGCCGTTTGGAGTGACGAATACGCCTGCAATTTTTATGGACATGATGAACAGAGTTCTGAGACCGTTCATTGATTCTTTCGTCGTGGTGTTTATCGACGATATTCTCGTGTACCCCAAGTCGGAGGAAGAGCACACGCAGCATCTGGCAGCAGTTTTGAGGAAGCTTCAGGAGCAGGAGTTGTATGCCAAGTTGTCTGTTGCCGCTAAATTTGGTGTGGGGGCAAACAGATAGTATTTGTGGATTCTTAGGAAAACTGAATAGTAAACCTGTATACCTGTTCCGTCGGGGTTTGATCGTCGTTCCCGCCGTACACCTGCAAAAAGTGTGAGACACCGGGGTTGTTCCCGGTGACGCACCCTCCGACGCTCAAGTCAGTAATCAGAGAGATTATGAAAGAGCGTAAAAACTGGAGAAAGATTGATTACCTCTTAATGGAGATGGATGGGGGGTATTTATAGGCGTCTTAGGGAACAGATTAGGAATGTAATCCCCGTGATCTGATAAGGAATATTCTCCTTGTAATCAGATTAGGAATGTAATCCCTAACCCCCAGTGGAGGGATAGGCATGAATCAGGGCCGTTGATTAGGATCTAATCAGGAGCCTTAATTCTATCCATCTGATCGGGCTTTGTTGCTGGTGAAAAACCGCGCCCGATTGAAGCGGATCTGTTTGTGGGTTATTGGGTCTTTAACGGAGAGACCCAGTACCCATCTCAGACCTTATTTGTAGGTGAAATTTCCGTTTTACCCCTGGGCTTCAAGATTCGTGCCCGATTTGGACGGTTCCGATTAACCCCCATTTTTAGCCATATCACAAGCCCCCCACTCCTAAAGGCTGAGCTTGATCGGCCTTTGAGGAGTAGTTTAACTTGTTTTAATGGCCAGCGGAGTTGTATCGGAGCCCAAATGGAAGGTTTTGAATCTTGAAGGAGGTAGTTTGGTGATTTTTTAAGTGGATCGAGCTCTGAGTCGCTCCTGAGCTCTTATGGTCATGCGATGTCCTTGCAGGGATATCCTTTTAACTTTGCGAAGTGTCAATTCATCGTTCGGGGGTCTTAGAAGATTGTTCTTGGCAATAATTGCTCGTTTGGGGACTAGAAAATGCTTCCCTATCTTTACAATTGCTTTCCAGGGGTTCTTCCTTAATTTCCCAAATTTTTAATTATTTTTTCGCGATCTCTTGGCGGATGGTTCGACCTTTTTCCTTCGTTGAGGGGGACATGTGCTCGTATCATGCTTCCGACCCCTTCTAGAGCTCGCAGACTAGGGGACAGAGGTCTGTATACGGTTCGGCCCATCTTTCCGAAGAGGGGGGAGAGTTCGGCATGGTTATGAGTGTTTAGAGGGAGTTTGGCATGATCCGAGGTCCGATCTTTCCCCGTAATAGGGTCGGTGCCACGAACGCTCGGCAGCTGGTGCCGAACTCGATTTTTCCCCCGTAACGAGGTCGGATCCGAGAACGCTCGGCAGCTGGTGCCGAGCTCGATTTTTTCCCCCATAACGAGGTCGGTTCCGAGAACGCTCGGCAGCTGGTGCTGAACTCGATTTTTCCCCCATAACGGGATCGGTTTCGAGAACGCTCGGCAGCTGGTGCAGAACTCGATTTTTTTTCCCGTAACGGGGTCGGTTCCGAGAATGCTCGGCAGCTGGTGCCGAACTCGATTTTCCCCCGTAACGGGGTCGGTTCCGAGAACGCTCGGCAGCTGGTGCCGAACTCGATTTTTTTCCCGTAATGGGGTCGGTTCCGAGAACGCTCGGCAGCTGGTGCCGAACTCGATTTTCCCCCCGTAACGGGGTCGGTTCCGAGAACGCTCGGCAGCTGGTGCCGAACTCGATTTTTCCCCCGTAACGGGGTCGGTTCCGAGAACGCTCGGCAGTTGGTGCCGAACTTGATTTCCCCCCCGTAACGGGGTCAGTTCCGAGAACGCTCGGCAGCTTGTGCCGAACTCGATTTTTCCCCCGTAACGGGGTCGGTTCCGAGAACGCTCGGCAGCTGGTGCCGAGCTCGATTTTTCCCCCGTAACGGGGTCGGATCCGAGAACGCTCGGCAGCTGGTGCCGAACTCGATTTTTCCCCCGTAACGGGGTCGGTTCTGAGAACGCTCGACAGCTTGTGCCGAACTCAATTTTTCCCCCGTAACGGGGTCGGTTCCGAGAACGCTCGGCAGCTTGTGCCGAACTCGATTTTTCCCCCGTAATGGGGTCGGATCCGAGAACGCTCGGCAGCTGGTGCCGAGCTCGATTTTTTTTTCCGTAACGAGGTCGGATCCGAGAACGCTCGGTAGCTGGTGCTGAACTCGATTTCCCCCCCGTAACGGGGTCGGTTCCGAGAACGCTCGGCATCTTGTGCCGAGGTCCGTGACTTGTCGTTTTTCGTCATAGAAGTTTGTAGCAACTGTGCGCCTTCTGAACTTCTGACAATTTTCTGACAGCTTCTGACAAATGGAACGTTTATTAAATGCAGTGACCTCTGGGCTTCCATCAGATGGGATGCTCATTAAATGCAGCTCATGATTTGGCGTGGTAAACAAGGTGACGATTGAGGTCACTTTGTCGTTTTGTGTAGATGGGCCGGTCGTACAAGCCCACCATCCTCGTTTGGCGTGTACCTCTCTATAAATCCTCACCCCCCTCTCATTTCTCATTTTCCTTTTCTTTTGCTCAGGCGAATTCTTGTGCTTAGGCGAGTACTTCCGGTGGTCGACGTTTGTTTCCGGCGAAGTTTTCCGGCAGCTATCTTCTTTTAAGGTAATTTATCAATTATGTCTGTAGCTTCTGTCTCCGAAGAAATCTCTTGGTCCGAGCCCTCCCTCGAAGTTGTCGAGGATTCGACTCCGACTAAAGGCAAGAAGGTGTTCGGCAATGATTCGATCGTTCAAGATCCGAAGCGGATGGGTGAGTTCGGACAACTGCCGGGGCCGCTGACCGGGCTCCATAGAGTTAGGCAGCTCCCGGAGGATCAAGCCTAGCGGATCGTCCATGGGAGGGGGAGGTCCTTCGAGGAGAACGCCGCGAGGGAGACGACGGAGGCGGACGAGGCGGTGTCGATCCTGCGTGAGGAGGACTTGGCAGTGATCCGGGATTCATTCCACATCCCGGAGGAGTACGAACTCATGCTGCCGGGTCCCGGGGTTAGGGCCAATTCGCCGCTGCCAGTGACGATGTGTTGCTGGCCGGTCGATGCCTTTATCGCCGGGGCTCGGCTATCTCTCCACGCGTTCGCCGTTACCGTGGTGAGTTGGTTCGGGGTCAGCCCCATCCAGCTTATGCCGAACGCGTGGCGAGTGATAAATGGTTTCGTTCTCCACTGCTAGGCTGCAGGGATCCAGTCGCAGCTGAACGTGCTTCGGACGTTATACCGGCTCCACCAAGGGAATAAATCGGAGTACCGGTATTACTTGACTCCGAGGCACGGTGGCAGGCTCGTCATATGCCCCGACTCCATTAAGCACTGGCGAGAGAAGTTTTTGATTGTGCGGAGTCGGGAGGCGTGGCCGATCCCCTCCAACTGGGTAGAAGGGGTGCCGAAGAGGGTGAGGGCGCTTCCGAAGCTCAGTGTAGAAGAAGAAGAAGCTGTCCGGACTCTCCTCGATCGGCCAAAGTACGACTGGAGGGAGCTAACAGAGGACATCCTCTACAAGGGAGGGCTCTGCCGCGTAGATCTAGTACGCGGCTCTCGTTATGTTTTTGCTTTCCGTACTCTCTTCCTTGTTATTTGCAGTGTGCTAATCAATTTTTACTTTGGATGCAGAAACCATGGACTACGATGCCGTGCTGGCGCTCAGGGCCGGACTCGCGAGCAAGGCCCCCAAGAATCGCAAGAGGGTCGTGACCAAGCTGCCGTCGACCTCGAAGTCACCGAGGGTCACAGCCCCGGTCGAGGAGGTGGAGAACCTCGACAGCCCTGTTGCCGCCGTAGTGGGGACTTCGGCTTCGGCCGCTACCAGCGAGTTCCCTATTGCCGCAGCCCTGGGAATGGCGACGCCGCCCCTGACGGCAGTTGCCGAGGAGCTCCTGACGGAGGAGCACAAAAAAATTCACATTCCGGACTGGCAAGTCCGGAAGCACAACGGGTTCCTCGGCAACTCGCTGGCGAGCATGCAAGCCGTCAAGCATCTCGCTACCCCGAAGGACCGAGCCGCCATGGAGGCCGGGCAAGAGGGCGACGACGTGATCGAGATTGCTTGTTCGGCGGTGTCGGTAAGCCTTGAGCTTCTTTCATTCATTGTACTCTTTCAACCAAAAAAAAAAAAAATTCTAACTCCTTTGGTTCTTCTTTGCTACAGATCATCGTCCACTTTGGTCACCTCACCGAGAGGTTGACAGCTCTGGAGAAGGAGCTAAAGCAAGAATCCAACCAGGCTCGGAACGAGAAAGCTCGGCTGTCGAACGAGCTCGACAAGCTTCGCGTCGAGCTTGAGGGCAGGTCGGCAAGGATGGTGCACCTCGAGTCCGAGGTGACGAGGTTGGAGGGCGAGCTCCTTCGCCAGAAGGAGGGGTCGGCCAAGCAGCTGGCCGAAGCCGAGGTAGCCAAGGCGGCGGCTGTGAAGGCGGCGGAGGACGCGACCCTGGAGAAGGCGCAGGGGTTCCTCGCCCAGAACATGGCGAAGGCCTTCGCCGCAGCCATCGACCGGGTGTCGAAGGAGTTTCCCGAGGTGAACGTCTCGGGATGGAGGCTGTTCCCCGGCCACGTCGAGGGTTTCGACCCTGACTCCGAGGGGGAGGAGGAGGAAGGGGATGATGAAGGTAATGCCGAGGTCGAGGTCACCGATGAGGTCCCCGGTACCGTGGTCACTCGGCTGGCGGTGGCGTCCCCTTCGGAGAAGTCGACTCCCACCCGAACTCGTCGCCCGGGGAAAGAGGTCGCGCCTTGACTTCGCTCCTCATTTTCTTGTTATTTTTTTTTGTTATTTTTCCTTTTCTTTTCAATCATTGTAACGCCTAATAGCGGACTGGCCACCACTGCTTTTTTGAAATGAATGAAAAGAAAATTTTTTGAAGTGTTGGTGTTCGGATCTTCGTCTTTCGCCCCCCTTTTGTCGAATACTCTCTTTTTGTTTTGAAAGTCTCTTGTTGCGAAAATTTCTCAAGTGTGATGCTCCGGCAATGTTCGAACTTTTGCTGATTACTTCGATCTCTTTTCAGCTCATGGTGGTTGCTCAAGACGTCGAGCCTGCCCGTTCGGATGAGGAAGCTCGAGCCGAGGCTGGCTTAGGGGCGATGAGGTTGTGTCTGGCGAGATGCCGAGAGCGGCTCTACGAAGTCGAGCTTAGATTGCGATGAGCCGAAAGCGAGCGGAACCATCTCCAGCTCGTCCTCGGCCAGCGAGATATCGAGATTCGTCGTTTGGAAAGCAGAATCGCCAAAATGACTCCCACAGGAGAAGGTGAATATTCGCCAACTGCTTTCAGTAATGAGCTTCGAATTCAATGCATTCGTCATAACCTGTCCAAAATAACTGCTGAGAGAGACGACCTGCTTTCTGAGATCCGGCATCTGCAGTCCGTAGAGACGAAGCTTCGGACGGAAGGCGAGGGGCTAATGGCAGAAGTGGCCAAGTTGACGACCGATCGGGTCCAGTTGACAGCCAAGGTCGAAGCGCTGAAGAGAGCGACGGTGGATAAAAGTATCGAAGTCACTCATCTTCGGTGCCTTATAGCCAGTTGATCAGGCATGCCGGACTCCGCGATACCCCCTCGTTTCGAAGTTAACGTCAAAGACGACTCGTTGCGTGATCGGATCTCAGAGTTGGAGGCGGAAGTGGCTCGTCTCAAGCCGCATTCGGGACCAATCAATGTCCGAAGCACTTCGTGCACTCGCGCGGAGAGTGATCGGGGCATTACCTTCTACGAAATGGCAACTCGTCAGCGCATAGGCCATCCTAGTCCGGGGGACGCGCAAAGCTCGGTAGCAATTTCGTCGAGCGGAGCATCCGTTGGAGTAGCTGCTAGAAGCGACGCCGAGGATACGTCTCAATTTGCTGGCTTGGGGTCGTGCTCCGGAGACAAGCGTCGTCACTCTCGAGTGTCTTTGAAGCGGAACGCCCCGGCTCCAAAAAAGCGCTGAAGGCGTCGCCTCCGAGAGCTTTTGTATATTTTTTTAGCCAAGTGTAATAAGTCGGCATTGTAACTTTCTCTTTAATAACTTGTAATCCTGCTATGTCCGTCTTTGTATCGTGTCCCATTTATCAATAAAATGTTGTGCCTGAGTTTGCGTGCCCCTTGCTGTATGGCGTTGTTCGGAAAAGATGGGACCAGTTCCCTAACAGCATTAATGGTGCTCCGGGATCCGTGGGAGCATTCCACCTTCCCGAGGGCGTTGAGAGTGGGGCCCCATAATAAATACGCGGCTTCAGCTCTCTAGGCGTGACTGTTGGATTCCCGAGGGTCATAATGACAGTCTCTTGGGGGACGGATATAAGTACCACACCCCCCTTGTGGTTTCATTCATTGCATTCTTGAACTCTAGTGGCATCAATGGTGTCTGCCCTTGGGCGGATGCCAACCTTGTGAAAAATTCTCACCTTGAGAGGTTCGGAGGGGTGGTCACCCTTCTGCCTTGTTCTTTTCCCGTTCCTGACGACTACGATGTGGGTGTCAGGGCCGGGGGAGGACAAGGCAGAAGAGTTGGCGACCGTAGTCCGGACCCGAGGGAAAGGTTCTTCGGGTGGATGGGTTGTCGTTCTTCCACCATGATCTTCTCCTGACTCTGACAGCTCCGACGTGGGTGTCAGGGTCAGGGGAGATCATGGTGGACGAGGTGATGACCAAAGTCTGGAACTGAGGAGAGGGTTCCCTAAAACCTTAACCCAAACTCTTTTGAGGCTCGGCTGGACGCTCGTTCGGCACGGAACGACTGCGCTCATGCAGCTTGGTGGCCGGAGTGACTGTTGTTCAGTGCGTCGAGGCTTTCTGGTCGGCCAATTTGTTAGTTTGCAGGTCGGAGAGATGAGTGTTCGGCTAGTGGCGCCGAGCATTCTTTTCGACGCCCACTCTCGTAGTTTGGCGAACTCGCGAAACGCGCTCAAGCTCAAGTGTTTGACCTCGGATTTTTGCTATGGTGACTCGACGGTTGTAGGAGCGATGGCGATGTAATACCCAGATTTTTCAATTAATGAAAAATTATTTTTTATTTTGTACGTAGTGTGCACGTGCAATATTTTGGTTGAATTAAATCTTATAATTATTTTATTATGATGTGTATAAATATTTAAATATGTGTTCTCAAATTATTTTGTACAAAAAGCCTTTCTTTAAATAAATAGAAAGCCTTATTTTAATTTAATTAAAAGGCCTTTTTCTTAAAGCCCAAATTGTATTTTATTTATTTTTTTAATAACTATTTTGGCCCAAAATAAAGCCCATGGATTAACCTATTTTATTTAACTTGTCATGTAGAAGACTATTTTAAAACTATTTTATTTTTGCACAAAATTAAAATGTACAATTTTTAGGCCTAGTTGCATGCACGTGCACTACACGTACACGTGCAATGCACACTTCTCTTATGGAGGCCGGATTGCTTCATTTTGGAGGAAGTTTCGAATTTGGTCATGGTGTTCATGGAGGTGGTTATGTGGATGTGGGTAGTTTTTATAACTCATACTCTAATCTTGGCCCTCCATCCTACAACTAACTAGTCAATCCTAGCCATCCATTTCACTTGTTTTCTAGTATAAATACCCCCCCTCCCATGGCTATATTCATATGCAATTATATCTTTCCAAACTATAGTCTTATTTTAGTAATAGTGTGAGTTAAAAAAGAGTGAGAGTTGTGTGGGATTGCTTGCATTTTGCTTGGAGGAGAGGCCGGCCATCACAAGGAGAAGCATTCGGTGGTGGTGATTGTGGAGCTTGTGCGCGCATCGTCTAGGAGGAGGTGCATTCATTCGCAATGACTTTGTTTGCTATTGTGTTGTTTTCTCTCCATACAAGGTGGGTAACCTTTCATATTTCTAATATAGGGATCCATGCTAGATTTAACTATCAAAATTATGCATGAAAAATACTAATAAGAACCCACTTTAATTGAGAAGTTAGTTTGAAATGTGGTGTTTGATTTGTATGTGATTCTAGTATTAAATTAAATTGTGTGTAGAATTCTCCATGCTTATTAGAATAAAAGAATGATAGTGGTTCAATTTTCTTAAGAATGATGCTAGTATTGATGTTTGAAAATACGAATGAGAATGCTAGTTTAATTGAAAATTGAAAGCATGAAATTGATTAAGAAAGAGCACGCTTTTTGAATATTTGAGTTGTGAGCTTGTTAATGGATAAGTGGTTATATAATTTGTGATGTACATGATTGGACTAGAAGTATTGTTGATTTAAAGAAAATACATTTATTACCATCACTAATCGTATGTAAAAATTAGTACTTTGTTAGTGCTAATTCATGAAGAGATCTTTTGAATTATTTTGGGGTTGGACAAATTCAAAGAAATTAGATTTGTATGTTGAATAAAAGATTAATATCAGAAAATTAGTATAAGAAATTTTGGATAGAAAAGATTTGAAGACCTATTGTTATTCAATGTCGAAAATGAAAATATAGTGGTTATAATGAAAAGATTCATTGAATTGGGTGAAAAATATATTTTTATTAGTACAAAAATTATTTTATACTTACTGATATGAAGATCATGTGAGGGGAAGTTAATCTGGAATTTTTCAGTAACTTTTACAAAAGAAATATGAAACAAAGATTGATTGAACATCGAGATGTTTTAACAACAGTGGCAAAATGATTCATATGGGTTTTAATTTGGTACTGTGACAACCTGAGCATGTAGCTCAGGCGGTCACTTTGTGCGGTTGGATTCTCTGGGTCGATCGGTTTGAATCCCTGTATTCGCAAACATTTACCACATTTTTTGTAAGCACATAACTCACCGATCAGATGTAATAAATGCAATTTTCCCCCCCTTTATAACGCTAGCACAGATTGGCCTAGCAGCGGGTGCTCTTGGCCTTGTTTCCCGTGTGCCTGGGTTCGATTCCTACCTTTGGCATATATAAAAAATATTTTTTTGGGGGTTTCTAGATGTCCAAAAATTGTGAAAAAAATATGGTTATTCTCATAAAAATGTAAGGAATTTTATAAGAGTGATTTGGGTATTATTTGAATGAAATACACTATGGTTTGTGAACAAAGGACATAATTAGAACTATGGTTCTAGATTATGTATTTGTGAAAACAATATAGCTTATAAGAATAAATAAAAATGATGTATTAGAAAGTGATTTGGCAAAAAGAAACTTGGTGGTGTGATTTTAATGCAATTTATTTCTCATTGTGGAACAAAATGAAGTATGCACATTTGTTAATAAAGTGAAATTTGATTCGTTGTGATAATTGATTAAGTGCATGAAATTTATGTACAATTATGGACTTGTGAACAAGTTGGGAATCATGAAATGGAAAGAGAATATACATGTGAGTATGAGAACTCAACATGGAAAATTTATAAGTTGAAGATTGTGAAATGAAAATTGAAATAGAGTAGCTAAGTCTCCCCCGGCATTGAGAAATGAAATGAAATGAAATGAAATTAGACCAAGGTTGGTCACGTTGAAATGAATGAATAAGTCCGGTTAGTGGAGAGGCTAACTCTAGAGATTTAATTTTTGTTCATGATTTTTAATAAAACTAAGGATTAGTATATAGTGGAGACGTGATGAAAGTAGAAGAAAAACACGAGTGAGCGCCATCAGATTTGCGGCGGAGAGTATTTCACAGGTTCTTCACGATGAGTCGTGACATGACGTGGATACGGCTCTAGGGTACCGTGGCGGCGGAGAGTATTTCACAGGTTCTTCACGATGCATCGTGACATGACGTGGATACGGCTCCAGGGTACCGTGGCGGCGGAGAGTATTTCACAGGTTCTTCACGATGCGTCGTGACATGACGTGGATACTGCTCCAGGGTACCGTCCCTGTGGTGACACTTGTGGGATGTTTGGTGACTGCATGAGGATCGTGTGCCATGAAGGAGGCTGAATTGTCCATAGGTTCTTTACGATGAGTCGTGACATGACGTGGGATTCCCCTCCAGTTTCTGTACACGTGCTTGCACTCATAGATCATCTAAGACACTACCGTAGTTACAGTAGTAAATTAAGTCATGGCGAGGGATTGAACCCTACAAAGATGAAGAACGATTAAGAGGCTTGCCCTCGGACCTATGTAGTATGGGATGCATAGACTCCGAACAAGTGTGCATTAGTGTCATGTAACATAAATAATTGCATTAAGGACTAAGTGCACAATCACAACACGACATCAATAGGGTAGTCCCTGTAGCTTGATTTATGACAAGTTTGTGTTTGCTAAATATGGAAAGTTGAGTTATACTATTTCCGGCATAGAGAGGATGGCCGTGTATAATGTTCGTCGGTTGAATAAACTGGCGTACCCACAGTCTTATATGCAGGTAAATGACATGTTAAAGATTAAAGAGGAATGGATGCTTAAAGATTATACCATGTTGTTGTACATTTATCTAATTGTTGTAAATTTTACTTCCGCTGTGCAAAAGAAAAGTGTAATATTGATGTAAACTCTGATGTAAGATGAAAAGTTTAAATTTCCCTGTAAAATTGTACTAAAGAAAGTGAAAAGATACTGTAGAACATCTCGAATTCAGTGTATTTGAGATTCGGGGCGTTACAGGCGAACCACTTCTAGCTTGCTTAGAAGCGAGCTTGCGAAGTAGAATCGAGCCAAGTGTTGGACTCCGAACCATCGTTAGATTAGTTCAACAGTTGTGGGAGCAATTCCGAATGGCGAACCACTTCTAGCCCGCTTAGAAGCGAGCTTGCGAAGTAGAATCGAGCCAAGTGTTGGACTCCGAACCATCGTTAGATTAGTTCAACAGTTGTGGGAGCAATTCCGAATGGCGAACCACTTCTAGTCCGCTTAGAAGCGAGCTTGCGAAATAGAATCGAGCCAAGTGTTGGACTCCGAACCATCGTTAGATTAGTTCAACAGTTGTGGGAGCAATTCCGAATGGCGAACTACTTCTAGCCCGCTTAGAAGCGAGCTTGCGAAGTAGAATCGAGCCAAGTGTTGGACTCCGAACCATCGTTAGATTAGTTCAATAGTTGTGGGAGCAATTTCGAATGGCGAACTACTTCTAGCCCGCTTAGAAGCGTGCTTGCGAAATAGAATCGAGCCAAGTGTTGGACTCCGAACCATCGTTAGATTAGTTCAACAGTTGTGGGAGCAATTCCGAATGGCGAACTACTTCTAGCCCGCTTAGAAGCGAGCTTGCGAAATAGAATCGAGCCAAGTGTTGGACTCCGAACCATCGTTAGATTAGTTCAACAGTTATGGGAGCAATTCCGAATGACGAACTACTTCTAGCCCGCTTAGAAGCGAGCTTGCGAAGTAGAATTGAGCCAAGTGTTGGATTCCGAACCATCGTTAGAGTAGTTCAACAGTTGTGGGAGCAATTCCGAATGGCGAACTACTTCTAGCCTGCTTAGAAGCGAGCTTGCGAAGTCGAATCGAGCCAAGTATTGGACTCCGAACCATCGTTAGATTAGTTCAACAGTTGTGGGAGCAATTCCGAATGGCGAACTACTTCTAGCCCGCTTAGAAGCGAGCTTGCGAAATAGAATCGAGCCAAGTGTTGGACTCCGAACCATCGTTAGATTAGTTCAACAGTTGTGGGAGCAATTCCGAATGGCGAACTACTTCTAGCCCGCTTAGCAGCGAGCTTGCAAAATAGAATCGAGCCAAGTGTTGGACTCCGAACCATCGTTAGATTGAAGAGTTAAAAGCAGGGAAATGTAAACAGTAGCAAAAATATGAAAAAACTTTATTTATTAATATCCAATGATCGGCTGCTTCTAAAGTTGCTAGCCGTTATTACAAGGAAAAATGAAAGAAAATTACTACAAGTAACAGGAAAGGAACGGTTCGACATCTCGAATTACTTAGAGAGGCGTTGTTGCTCTCTCTTGGTATTTTAAGAGATGGTCGGCATTCCAAGTCCTGGGAATCTCCCTGCCTTCGAGATCTTCTAGTCGGTATGTGCCGGGGCGGATTTCTTTAGAAATCTTGTAAGGTCCCTCCCAGTTTGGTGCCAATTTAATTTTCTGATTAGGGAACGAGATGGCCAACTTCCGGAGGACCAGGTCCCCTTCTTTGAGGTCCGTTGGGCGGACTCTTTTGTTGTATGCTAGCTTGATCCTTCGTCGATAAGTTTGCTAGCGTATGGCAGCTCTCTCTCGGATTTCGTCTATCAGATCTAGACTTGCTCTGAGCTCCTTAGCGTTCTGTTCTTCTTCAAAGGCTATCAAACGAGGAGAGGGTATTCCGACTTCTAGGGGGATGATGGCCTCGGACCCATAGGTGAGATTGAATGGGCTCTCACCTGTTGGGGTCCGCTTTGTGGTGCGGTAGTTCCAGAGCACGTTGGGAAGCTGATCGACCCACAAGCCTTTGGAGCACTTGTCTAACCTTTTCTTAATGCCGGAGAGGATCTGTCGGTTGGCATTTTCGGCTTGGCCATTTGACTGAGGATGAGAGATGGAGGAGAATCGGTGTTGTATGGCGAGGTCTTCACATAAAGCTCGGAAGGCAGCCCCAGTGAACTGCGTTCCGTTGTCTGTAATAAGGACCCTGGGGATGCCAAATCGGCAGATCACGCTCTTCCAGAAGAATTGGACGACCTTGTTTTCGGTGATCGTGGCCAGGGGCTCGGCCTCTATCCATTTCGAGAAATAGTCGACTGCCACGACCAAGAACTTAAGCTGCCCGGGGACTGGTGGAAACGGCCCTAGTAAATCCATCCCCCACATTGCGAAGGGGATCGGACTTGATAGGGAAGTGAGTGGTGCTTGTGGAAGGCGTCGGATGTCGGAATACTTCTGACAGGAGCTGCATTGCCGAACGTGTCGTTCAGCATCCCGTAGGAGAGTGGGCCAAAAATACCCGTAGTTCAACACTTTGCGTGCTAGGGCTCTGGAACCTGAATGGGCCCCGCCGATGCCCTCATGAAGTTCTTGCAGGGCGTAGTCGGCTTGCCCGGGGGAGAGGCACCTCAGGTAGGGCCGACCGTCCACCTGGGTGAAGGAGCGTTTGTACAGGATGCCTCCGATTAGTGTGTAACGCTCGGCTCGGGTTCTTACCCTTCGTGCTTCCTTGGGATCCTCGGGGAGGAGTCCGTCCCTTAAAAACTCGATGAGGGATTTCATCCAATTGTCTTCGAGGAGGACAGGCAATGTCGCTATAGAGTCCAGTGTTTCGTCCTCTATGCTCGGCTTCAAGAGGACTTCTATCAATACGGTCTGCTCGAGACCTTGAAGGGAAGAGGAGGCTAATTTGGATAGGGCGTCGACTTGAGCATTTTCTTTTTGGGGGATCCTTTGAATGAGGGCCTCTTCAAACAGCGCCATGAGGCTCTTGACTTTGGCTAAGTATTTAACCATCCTGTCATCACGTGCTTCATATTCGCCGAGGACCTGGTTGACTACTAGCTGGGAGTCGGTAAAGATTCGGAGGCGTTGCGCCCCTGCATTTCGGGCCATTCCAAGGCCGGCTATGAGCGCCTCGTATTCAGCTTCGTTGTTCGAGGCTTTGAAGTTTATACGGAGGGAGTATTGGAGGATAAAGTCATTTGGGCCTGCCAGGATGACCCTTGCCCCGCTTCCCTCATTGCAAGATGATCCGTCAACATAAACCGACCAGACGGGTGGTCCCTTCGCTGTTTGGCTGGACTCGGGGATAGTACTCTCAACTATGAATTCGGCTAGCGTCTGAGCCTTGATCGCGGTCCGAGGCTGATAAGTTATATCGTGCTGGCTCAGCTCGATAGACCATTTCATAAGGCGACCCGAAGTTTCGGGTTTATGGAGGACCTGCTTCAGCGGCTGGTCGGTAAGAACGACCACCGAGTGGGACTGAAAATACGGGCGAAGCTTTCTCGCGGCCATCACCAGGGCATAGGCCATCTTTTCTATCTTCGGGTATCGGAGCTCGGCATCCCAAAGCACTTTACTGACATAGTAGATAGGCTTCTGAGCTCGGTCTTCTTCCCTCACCAAGACTGCACTGAGGGTCTGCTCGGAGGCTGCCAGGTAGAGGTAGAGGGATTCGCCGGGGATCGGTTTGCTGAGGAGAGGGGGATTGACGAGGTAAGCCTTGAGCTGGTCGAAGGACTCCTGTTGCTGCTGCCCCCATTCGAATCCTTTAGCCCCCCTGAGGGCCTTAAAGAAGGGGAGGCATTTCTCCCCGGACTTCGAGAGAAAGCGCCCTATGGCGGCTAGGCGGCCTGTTAATCTCTAAACTTCTTTTACATTTCTGGGAGGGGCCATGTCTAATATGGCCTTGATCTTCTCCGGGTTTGCTTCAATTCTTCGTTGGCTAACCATGAAGCCGAGGAACTTCCCTGATGAGACGCTGAACGCACACTTGTTCGGGTTGAGTCTCATATTGTGCTTTCTTAGAACGTCAAATGCCTCTTGGAGGTCGGTCACATGATCAACGCCTCGGATGCTTTTCACAAGCATGTCGTCAATGTATACCTCCATGTTCCGGCCGATCTGAGCCTGGAAAACCTTGTTGACGAGGCGTTGGTATGTTGCACCTGCATTCTTTAGGCCGAACGGCATGACTCTGTAGCAATAGAGGCCTTGGTCGGTCACAAACGAGGTCTTCGGGATATCCGGAGGGAACATCCGAATCTGATTGTAGCCTGAAAAGGCGTCCATGAAGCTGAGGAGCTCATGTCCCAAGGTTGCATCGATTAGGGTGTCAATACTCGGAAGAGGGAATGGGTCCTTGGGGCAAGCCTTGTTGAGGTCAGTAAAATCAATGCAAATCCTCCAAGTCCCGTTGGACTTCTTTACCATCACTACGTTTGACAACCACTCAGGGTAGTTGACCTCCTGTATGAACCGGGCATTCAAGAGCTTGTCCACTTCTTCTTTAATAGCGAGCTGACGCTCGGGGGCGAACTTGTGCCTCTTCTGCTGAACCGGTTTGGACCCCGGAACAACGCTCAGGTGGTGGACCAGGAGCTCTTCGGAGATCCCGTGCATATCTGCAGCTGACCAAGCGAAGAGGTCTTTATTTCTTCGGATGCATTGTACGATGTCTGAGCATAGGGTGGACGGGAGGGTCTTGCTAACAAAGAATTTGCGGGTCGGGTCCTGCTCGGTGAAGAGTACTTCCTCCAGTTCGTCCACCGGCTCGGAGGTCGGCCGAGCAGTATCTTGAGGGATTTCCAGAGTTTCTAAGGAGAGGACTGGTCCGAGGGTAGAGGTCATGTAGCACTTTCTGGCCGTTTCCTGATTGCCCCTTACTTCCCCGACCCCGAACCGGGTGGGGAATTTCATCTTAAGATGGTATGCTAAGGGGACGGCTTCCAGAGCTGCAAGGCCGGGCCGACCCAATATGACGTTGTAGGCGGCAGGGACATCCACCACCATGAAGTCCATTGGCTCCGTTCGGGTGGTAAGAGTTTGGCCGGCGGTTACATCGAGGGTGATCACCCCTTCAATAGTCACCGGCACTCCCGTGAACCCATGGAGAGTGTAGCCGGCGGGCTTGAGTCTATCTCGGGAGAGCTTTAGGCCTTTAAAAGTGGCGAGGAAGAGGATGTTGACGGAGCTGCCGTTGTCTACTAAGATCCTCTCTACTTTGAAGTTCGCCATGTGGAGACTGATGACGAGTGCGTCACAATGAGGGGTGCGAACACCTTCAAGATCTTCGTCGGAGAATGTGACGGGCACTCCGAGGCCTTTGGGAGGAGGGGTGGTTCGAACCGAGTTGACTTCTCTTATAAATGCCTTCCGAGAGGAGTTTGAGGAGCCCCCCATTGGGCCCCCATGAATGAGGTGGAGGACTCGCTCTTCCTCGAAGTCAGGCGTCTCTTCTCGTTCCGGACGCTTGTTAGCCCCCCGAGGTGGGGGAGGAAGTTCGGCTCGGTCCTTTCTTACAAATCTGGTCAGCTGCCCCCTCTGGATAAGCGCTTCTATCTCGTTCTTCAAGGCGCGGCAATCGTTGGTGTCATGCCCGTGATCCCGGTGATAACGGCACCATTTCTCTTTATCTCTTTTCTTGGCGGGGGTGTTCATCCTCGGAGCAGGAGGTATGATCCCTTCCTTTTTGACTTCCATCAGAATAGTTGAGACGTTAGTGGTGAGGGGAGTGAACTTCTCGAATCTGGGGGGAGGTCGGCGCTGGCCGGTATTATCCTTCTGGAGCTTCTTGGCTCCTTCCTCTTCTGTTCCCTTTCTCTTAAACCCGGAGGAAGACCCCTCCCAGTTGGGTCGCTGCTCGGCCTCTTCGGCCCGAATGTACTTTTCAGTGCGAAGGAGGAGGTCGGAAAAGTTCTGTGGAGGCTTCTTGGCGAGGGAGGAGCGGAGGTTGGAATTGAGGATATTAGATTGAAATGCTGCCGTAGCGACCGACTGGTCGAGGGATGCTATGGACCTGGCCTCAGCTGTGAACCTCTTCACATAGTCTCTCAATTTCTCCCCTTCTTCTGGTGGAGGTGCAATAGGGAGATGCTGGTCTTCTCAGCTCTACGGCTGCTTACGAAATGGGTGACGAAAAGGGTCTCGAACTGCTCGAAGGAGAATATTGAGGAGGGGGCAAGGCGAGAGTACCATTCCCGAGCTGGGCCCTTGAGAGTTGCGGGGAAGGTTTTGCAGAGGAGGGCATCGGAAGCTTGATGGAGGAGCATCAAGGTCTTAAAGCTTTCGATGTGGTCAACGGGGTCGGTCTCCCCGGTGTAAGTCTCAAATTGGGGAGGTTTGAACCCGAACGGCACAGGTGCATCCACTGTGGTTCGGGAGAAAGGGGGTCGGCTAGGACGTAGGGTCTTCCCCTTAAGCTCTTCTTCTCGGTCTATCTGACCCAGGCGCCTCTCTACCTCATGAAGACGGCGGTACATGGTGTCGTCCCTCCGACGGTAATCAGCCGAGCCTCTAGACTCCTCTTCGTATGAGGGAGAGCGAGAGCTACGGCGATGGTAACTTCGGGAGCGACGAGGACTTGGGGTACGCCGGGAGTTGCTAGGAGCAGGACGAGGAGATGGGGACCGTCGGCGAGGGCTTCGGACCGGAGGAGGAGAGGGAATCTTGGGTGCGTTGGTGTTGGGACGGAGATTGAGAGCTTGTAGGACGGTCGCTTGGAACTGCTGGAACTCGGCACGTGTGATGGGTGCCTCATTGTTCCTGGGCTGTTGCCGACCTGCAGGGGAGTGTGGCCTTCTTCGGTAGTGCTCGGGGGATTCTTTCCGACCCCTTCGGTTAGGGGACCTTCTATACTCCTGGTGGCGAGGGAACCGCTCGTCCGGACGGTGTTGGCGGGAGGTTCCCTCTCGGGCCCGCTTCTCATCCAGATGGCGGCGAAGGTCATCATCTTTCTGGCGATTTAGGGCGGTATTGTGGCGACTAGAGGCTCGGGGATGATGAGAGGCCATAGAGTCCGAAGAGGCGTTGTGGATGGAGACGTGGTCTTGGTGAAGAGGTTGTTTCTGAGGGTTAGGACCCTTAGGAGGTGGCTGATTATGAGGAGGAGGAAGGTCCTGTTGGAGCGGGTCTTCCGCTGGAGGAGGAAGTTGCCCCTGCTGTTGGGTAGGCTGGATGGGAATTTCTTGCTGCTGATCGGGGTTGGGTCCTCTGTTAGACCCTCTCGATCTGACTTTCCTAGGAGGCATGGCTGGAGAGGATCTGTTCACCGGGAAGAGGAGAGGTTTCTATTCGTTAGTTTCCCACAGACGGCGCCAAACTGTTGCCGCTAAATTTGGTGTGGGGGCAAACAGATAGTATTTGTGGATTCTTAGGAAAACTGAATAGTAAACCTGTATACCTGTTCCGTCGGGGTTTGATCGTCGTTCCCGCCGTACACCTGCAAAAAGTGCGAGACACCGGGGTTGTTCCCGGTGACGCACCCTCCGACGCTCAAGTCAGTAATCAGAGAGATTATGAAAGAGCTCAAAAACTGGAGAAAGATTGATTACCTCTTAATAGAGATGGATGGGGGGTATTTATAGGCGTCTTAGGGAACAGATTAGGAATGTAATTCCCGTGATCTGATAAGGAATATTCTCCTTGTAATCAGATTAGGAATGTAATCCCTAACCCCCAGTGGAGGGGTAGGCATGAATCAGGACCGTTGATTAGGATCTAATCAGGAGCCTTAATTCTGTCACTCTGATCGGGCTTTGTTGCTGGTGAAAAACCGCGCCCGATTGAAGCGGATCCGTTTGTGGGTTATTGGGTCTTTAACGGAGAGACCCAGTACCCATCTCAGACCCTATTTGTAGGTGAAATTTCCGTTTTACACCTGGGCTTCAAGATTCGTGTCCGATTTGGACGGTTCCGATTAACCCCCATTTTTAGCCATATCATTGTCCAAGTGCGATTTCTGGAAATCTGAAGTGGAATTCCTAGGTCACATCCTTTCTACGGAGGGAGTGGCAACTGATCCTCAGAAGATAGAGGCAGTGAAAGATTGAGCAAGGCCTACTACAGTGAAGGAAATCAGGAGTTTTCTTGGGCTAGCTGGATATTACAGGAGGTTTATCCAGGGCTACGCTTAGATGGCCGTGCCGCTCACTGGTCTGACCAAGAAGAATGTGAACTTCAAGTGGTCCGAACAGTGCGAGGCAAGCTTTCAAGAGTTGAAAGAGAGGCTGACTACTGCACCCATTTTGGCTTTTCCTAGAGCTGGTGTTGAGTATGATGTCTATAGCGATGCTTCACATCGTGGGCTTGGTTGTGTCTTAATGCAAGAAGGAAAAGTGATCGCTTATGGGTCTAGGCAACTAAGACCGCATGAAAAGAATTATCCGACTCATGATCTAGAGTTGGCTGCGATTATCTTCACCTTGAAGCAATGAAGACATTACGTGTATGGCGAGAAGCTGAACATGTACACAGAACATAAAAGCTTGAAGTACATCTATCAGCAGACGGATCTGAACCCGAGGCAAAGGAGATGGCTGGAGGTACTTGAGGACATTCGTTCGGAGATTAAGTATCACCCTGGGAAGGCTAATATTGTTGCTGATGCACTTAGCCGCAAGAGCAGTCTGGCGAGTTTGATTACAACTCAAAGGCAGCTGGCAGAGGAGTTGGTTCGGGCTGGTATTGAAGTCGTTCTGCAAGGCTTGGGATCATCTTTAGCTCAGTTGAGGCTTCAACCGACGATGAATGGAAGGATTATTGCAAGTCAGAAGGAAGATGCAGAGATTCAAAAGATGATGGAGCAGGTTGGTGCTGGCAAGTTGCCCGGATTTCAAATCAGGGATCAAGTGCTGTGGTTTGGTGAGAGGCTGTGTGTTCCGGATCAGTCGGACTTGAAAGAAAGTATTCTTCAGGAGACACATGATACTCTTTTGTCTGTACATCCCGGGAGTACCAAGATATATAAAGACATTAAACAGCATTTCTGGTGGTCAGGTTTGAAGTGGGATGTGGCTGAATTTGTCTCGAGGTATGAGATTTATCAGCAATCCAAAGCCGAGAATCAGAAACCCGGAGGTCTATTGCAATCGTTACCTATTCCGGAATGGAAGTGGGATAACATCAGTATGGATTTCATCACGGGTTTGCCTAAGAGTTCTAAAAGCAATGATGCAGTTTGGGTTATAGTTGATCGACTAACTAAGTCCGCTCACTTCTTAGCGATGAAACTCACGGCTTCGATGGACAAGTTAGCTGAGATGTATGTTGGTGAGATCGTCAGGCTTCATGGTGTTCCGTTGACCATTGTGTCTGATCGAGATGCGCGGTTTACTTTGCATTTCTAGAGGAGTCTTCAAATAGCTTTGGATACCAAGACAGATTTCAGCACTGCTTTTCATCCCCAGACCGATGGGCAGACCGAGAGAGTCAACCGTATTCTTGAGGACATACTTCGGTGCTATGTACTAGACTTTGGAGGCAGTTGGGAAAGTCATTTACCTTTGGTGGAGTTTTTCTACAACAATAGTTTTCAGACTAGCATTGGGATAGCGCCGTACAAAGCTTTGTATGGCAGGAAGTGCAGGATGCTTGTCTGTTGGTTCGAAGTTGGGAGCGTCAGATGTTTGGGCCTGAGATTGTGCAACAGACCTCTGAAAAGATTGATCTGATCAGGAAGAGGTTGGTGGAAGCTCAGAGTAGACAGAAGAGCTATGCAGACAACCGGAGGAGGGACCTTGAGTTTGAGGTTGGTGACTTTGTCTTTCTGAAGGTATCGCCCAGCAAAGGCGTGATCCGATTCGGCAAAGGTGGAAAGTTAGCCCCAAGGTTCATAGGCCCGTATAAGATATTGAAAAGGATCGGAAAAACTGCTTACTGGCTTGAGTTACCGGAAGAGTTGTTTCAGGTGCACAATGTCTTTCATGTGTCTATGCTGAGAGGTTACATTCCAGATCCAAGTAATCATTTGCCCGAGGTGCCAGAGGGTTTGTAGTTGGATCTGAGTTACATTGAGCTCCCAGTTGAGATTATTGATCGTCGGGAGAAAGTCTTGAGGAATAAGACGATACCGATAGTCAAGGTAGTCTGGAGAAACCAGTTGGTTGAAGAGGGTACTTGGGAATCTGAGGAGAGAATGATGAAGGATCATCCTGAGCTTTTTGTTTGATTGTATTTTCTTATTGTGTTTTGTTTTCTCACTCTTTAATTGTAGTTCCGGGGATGGAACTATTCTAAGGAAAAAGTGTTGTAATATCCTAAAATTTCATTTTTATAAAAATATTATTTTTCACGTGTTGTGCACGTGCAAATTTCATGTGTATATTTTTTATTTATTTTATATAAGATCTCATTTTAGTATGAACAATTATTTTTCTTTATTTTTCTAAAAGCATATTTCTAAAGCCTAAACACTATTTATTTGTTTTAGCCCACTTTAATTAATTATTAATTTGGTTGTCTTGGCCTACGAGCCTAAGCACACAAATTTAATAAATCAATTAAATGGTCACACTTGTCATATAGAGACAAATGATGAACATTTTGGTTAATTAAAATTATACAAACTTCTAAATAGGGGTACTAGGTGGCACGTGCAAAGCACGTAGTGTGCAATGCACACTATTTGGGGCCGGTTTGTGCATGAAAGGAATGGGAGAGTGGGTTTGTATGCATGGGTAGTTTATTTGTGTGTTGGTAGTTGCTATAACTTTCACTCCTATCCTAGCTCTCCATTCTACAACTATCCAACCTATCCTATCCCTCCAATCTACTCTTAAAATAGTATAAATACCCCCTTCATGCTTGTATTCTACACTAAAGCAAATATTAAAAGGAGACATTATATAGGAGATATATATATATATATTAGTGTGTGAGTGTGAGTGTATGTGTGTACCCCCCACCCCATTGGAGGTCGGCTATCACTACAAGGAGTTGCTCTCGATTTTTGGCAAGGAGCAAGGAGGAGGAGTTCGTGCATTGCAATCTAGGAGGAGAAGGCACTCGCTCGCAATCTAGGAGGCTCTAGGAGATATTCTTAATTGGTTTTCTTCAAAAGGTGGGTGTTTCTCATGACTTCTAGACTAGAAAGCAAGCTAGAAAATGAAATTGAATTATTATTATAAGCTACTAGTTGAAATGAAATACATGCTTGTTTAATTAGAAGAAAATTGTTAATTAGCAAATGTGTTGATTGATTACTAGAGTTATTGCCTATGAGTAAAGGTGTATGTTTCTCATTGTTATAAACATTAGAATGCATGTTGATTATGTTTAAATTTCAATTATGTGACATTTCGCTAGTAAGAAATTGAACCATGCTTTTTGATTAAAAATGCCAAGTAGAATAGTGTGTTAAAATTAAATTGATCGAATTGTTTGTTTACAGATGTAATGAATTTTCCTATTGTGATATTTTCCATGTGGAAGATTTGAATAAATGAAAAAGAATGTCTTTTTGCATACACATAATTAAATGTATCATGTGTAGATTAATTAATATAGAAGTCTTTACTCACTTATAAAAATTAATTTTTGTGCTCTAAAAATATTTTAGTTATCATTGTGTAAGCAAACATCATCGTATTGAATTTTGTACAAAAATCATCTTTGATTATGAACAAATATGTAATAGTTTTCAAATGTCGAAATAGTGTTCATAATATCCAATCTAAGGTTAAATACATGTTTTAAAAGAGGGAAAAATAGTTTTAAATATACTGGTTATGGTTAAAATAAATGTAAGTGTATTCTGGATATTTTTGTTTTCAAAAGAGGAGAAAAAGAGACAAATTCGTTTTGAAAATTTTGAAATTTAGTTTTGAACAGAGAGTAAAAACAAAACCTGTTTTATTTATTATCATATCGATATGTTCACTTAGACCAACTGGTCATAAGGAATTTGGGTTGCTACAGTACCGGAGGTCTCTGGTTCGATACCGCGGCTCTGTTTTAAATTTTTTGGTTAAAAATCCAATTCGCCGAGAACCGAAACATAGGGCTTTAACCCTTAGTTATATTGATGGGCGGCTGTGACGCTTTGGTCTTGTGCGCTGTCTGCCTCACCGCTGGTCGCTGGTTCGAATCTTGGTGGATTTGGAGTTTAGAAAAAATATTTTTAGGAAATTTTTTTGATTGAAATAGACTTTTTAAATAGAATAAAAATCAGAAAAATTATGGTTTAATTCTGAAAAATTATTGGAACTTATTAGGAAGTATTTATACAACTTTTGGTGAAGTGTGAATAAGAATTTGGAGTTTTGCAAGAAATGACTCATTTTTTAAATTAAATTATTTTTTTTAAACAAAGAAAAATAAATGAAAATTTTTGGGTATAAAAGATGAATTTTGAAAAGTTGTAATTTGTATGATTAAATGGAATTATAAAATGTGTTCGAAGCAAGATTTGATTTGTGAATAACAGATGTGTGGAACACACAAATTATTGGTGATTATTTATTGAAATTGACTCTTGCAAATGGATTGCAAGTGAAATTGAATTTTGATTGTGATGAATTATGAAAGACATGAATACATGAATACTATGCTTTTGGAAATATGGATTATGATTAATCATGAAAAGATCTTATGAGCATGACATTGTAATTATGAGTTGAAATTGAGAATTAGGGTATAGCCAAGGTTTATACCGACAATGAAAGAATTGTGAAATGATATTTGAAATGAGAAGACCAAGGTTGGATCATGTGAATTAAATGAATAAGACCGGTATAGTGGAAGTGCTACATTCTAAGAGATTGATTTTATTCATAATTCAATTAAACTATGGATTAGATACATAGTGAAGATGTGATGAAAGTAAGAGAAAAACATTGAGTATGAGGGCCATCGGATTGGCGGCGTGAGAGTATTCATAGGATGTCCCATGATGAGTCATGATAGGGCGTGGATACTGCTCCAGAATACCGTCCCGGTGGCGATACTCATGGGGTGTTTGACGACTGCGGGTGGTTTCATGTCTATGGTAGGAGCTGAATTACCACAGGATGCCTGCATGATGAGTCATGTGACAGTGCGTTGGGATTCCCTCCAGGGCGCCTAGACATGAGTTCGTAGGTCAGAAAACATCTAGGATACTTACCATAGTTACAGTAGTAGATTAAGTCATGGCGAGGGATTGAACCCTACAAGATGAAAAACGGTTAAGGGCTTGCCCTCGGACCTATGTAGTATGGGTTGCACAAGTGCGCATTACTGTCATATAATATAAATAATTGCATTAAGGATTAAGTGCACATTCACAACACGACATCAATAGGATAGTCCTTTTAGTTCTGTTGTGACAAGCTTGTGGTTTGATAAGAAATGAGAATCGTTATACTGTTTCCGGCATAGAGAGGATGACCGTGTATAATATTTTATCGGTTGAATGAACTGATGCGCCCACAGTTTTATATGGAGGGTAAAGATGATTGACAATTGAAGTATACATGCTGCGCATGATTGATTTAAATGTTGTTTCATGTAAATTTATTGTAACATTGCTTCCGCTGTGATAATGTACAAGTGTAATGTAACTCTGATAAAAGAAAAGTTTTTATTTTCTTATAAAATTGTACGAAAGAAGTTTAAAAATCCTGTGGAACTCGAATTCAGTTGTATGTTGGAATTCAGGGTGTTACATCATATTCAACAACACTACAAATATTTACAAGTAAGGAGACATCAACCATACAACTCGATTTACAATCCATCCCTGCGACTCATTGGGTGAGGAACGTTGCTCCTGAGAGACACAAGCCTCCTTGTAGAACGCCTGACAGTCACCTCCATCCCTTGGCTACCAACACCTCGCACAGCAAATGTCGATCCCAGCGACTGTGACTGCTGACCGGTGCACGAGGCGCGTGACTCTCCACCAACCAAAGTCTGACCCAACAAAGCCGACGCACCTCTTGGGGGGCCTACAGGGTGTTGAAAGGGAACCAACACTGTTTGCACAGCTCCCCCGACACTCGGCCCAACTGCACCTACTATCACACAATCTGTCGCAACAGTCGTGGTGCTTTTCTTCGTTCCAACAAGCTGATCCTCCCTAGAACCGGCAACATGTGGAGTGCTTGCCGTTCGCAATCCACCAAGCCTCGCTTGGAGGTGGTATAGCTCCAACTCCTTCTCAACGATTATCTCCATGAGTAGGGCGCATTCCCCAATGCTGTCCTTTGTCACTTTCGAAGGCAGTGGCAAGCTTGCCAGATGACTAGAATATAGGAGTGCTAACTCACAGTCCCGCTCAACCAGTGCCGACTTAAGGCAAATGGATTCCAACCGCTCATCGACCGACTGAGCATGCAAACGGTCGACCGCCAATTCCGTTATGCGCAGTTGCTTACGGAGGCACCCCACCTCGTTACCACAGGGACCTTTATCAGATCCCATGGTCACCTGTCAGCAAGCGCAAAAAGTATAATCAGATATGGGACCAAAGTACAAAGTGTGACAAGCAAACACCGCTCCAAAGCACATCAGCACAACATGACAAGCAATAACCAGTCTAGAAGACAGTTTCTATAAAGTACTGAAAGGAAATACAGAAATGCGGTGGCCAGTCCGCAATTAGGCATCATAGAAGCAAACTACAAAGTCTAAGATGAAATAATCCAACAATAAACTGGAAAGAAGAAAAGTACACCAAGGTGAATCAAGCATCGACCTTCTTCGGTACCCCCTTTGACAAGACACTTCTAACTGGGCCCTTCCCCTTGTCCTTCTTCCCAGAATCGCTCTTCGCACCTCCCGAAGGAGCATCAGCCTCAACATCGTCTTTCCTATTGGGATCTAGAGGCTCACCAGATCGAAGCGTCACATGGTAGCCCTTCCCATCAAAATAGGGAACACGCTCCACCACATGTGAGATCGCTAAGGCATAGGACCTCAACATCACACCCCAAAGTTTCGATTTACACTCCGCGTGGACCTTGGCCACTTCCACTTTCACATCCGAGGCCGTGTCTGCACGAGCCTTCTCCAACTCCAACAGGAGATTAGCATTCTTCTTCTCTGACGCCGACTCTCTCTCCATGGATGCCTCTAGCTCGAGGCGCATCTCCTCCATCTTCGCGACCAACGCCTCTAACTCAAGGTGCGCCTCCTGCTCCTTCTTTTTCATCCCTTCCAACTCCGCCTTGGACTCCTTGGCGACTTTCTTCTTGTCTTTTTCAGCACGAGTAATGCGAGCCCTCATGTTCTTCTCTTCGGCCGTGTAAAAATCCACCAAGTGCTCGAAGTGGCTCATCACCTGGAACATGGAAAAATCAGTTAAAAACATAACAATACAAGAGAAGGGAGCAAAACATAAATAACTAAGGAAACATGGCCATACCTTCACATGCGCCCTTGCAATCTCCAAGACTGATCTCTCGGGGGGCTCCATCTTCAACCTCTCCCTGTCAGAAGCAGTAGGGAGGTGGAGACAGGCCTCAAGACAGGCAGCGGAGTTTCCCAAGAAGTTCTCCTCGGCCTTCACATTCCAGTTGGGAGTGTAGACCACGTCTCCCTGACTAACAAGTATCGCGGCAGGCGTAGCATTCAGTGGGGCTGACGCGGCACCAGCCACAACCGTAGCTAAAGAAGAACCTGCCCCAACGACAGGCGGTGCCCCTGCAGGGGACTCAGTCTGTGCTGCAGGGGAATCAGTCTGTGCTGCAGGAACCGTGGGCGGTAAGCTCAGGGAAGAAGTAGGACGCAACGCCGTCCTCTTCTGCTTCTTTGGCTCCTCCTCCCTCTTGTTCTGTATCGCATCCAGCTCTGCAAAGATATCCGCAAAATCTATGTCCGCCCTACCTACAAGATGAAACACAGAATAGTCAAATGCCGTAAAATCAAAGGAAAGCAGTAAAGACATAAATCAAATAGCTAGAAATCGACAAATGCATGGATGACAAGGCATGAAAACAGTAACAACAAAATCATACTAGGAACGGCCGGTCCAAGGCCGCTTTCAAAGAGCACTTCGTTGGTAATATCTTGCCACGACAACACCTACAACCCAAGAAGCACGTCGCTAAAATTCTTCTCCTCTACGCTCATTATCGGCTCCACCCACATAGCCGAGGGAACCGCTTCCCTTCAAGTAGTGGGAATCCCCCACGGCTCGGCACTGCGGATAATGAAGAACTTCTCCTTCCAGCACTTTACTGATCGAGGAGTATCAACCAGCCCCATATTCCTGCGAGGGCTGAGATACCAATATTCTTCCATTTGGCTGAGTCGGCTAAGTTTGAAGTGTCTTCTAAACACCGCGAGGCTCGACACAGCTCCGAGTTGGCGGCACTGCAAGATGAAGCCAGTGACATGACTCCATGTGTTAGGCATCAGCTGCACCGGGCACAACCGATACCAATTAAGTACTTATTTAACGAAGGGATGGAGGGGTAGACGAAGTCCCGTGAAGAAAGCGTCGCAAGGAAAGAAACAATACTCCTCCAACATGGCATAACACACCCTGACACCAGGCCCTGGCAGGAGCAGGCTGTACTCACTAGGGATGCCAAAACCAGCTCTTATCATGATCAACTCATCGTGTGTAAGAATGGTGGCGATCTGATTAGCCTCGGTGGTATGAACAAGCTCGGGCTCTTCATATTCCATGCCGCTCCTCAAGAATCGGTGATCTACTACAGAGTATTCCCTAATCAACTCTGGGATGAGGAACAACGGGGTCTGGAGCCTACATCCCCCATCTCTTTCGGGTTCGACGATCGTTTCCACAACGGCAGAACAATCAGCCTCGCCATGAATGCCCCTCACTCCAGGAGGGTGATCAGGCATAACGCCCTCTTCTTCATCTAGACTAGCGAATCTAGTAGAGGCACAAACCGACGGGATACTAGACATGGCAAAACGACAATCGCAAGAAAGTTACCTAGTCCAAGCGGAGAAAACTTTGAGCCAACAACTAGAACTAGCACCGCCGAACTCAACGCCGCAATTTCTAGAGAGAGAAAGGAAATGTGGAAAATGAGAAAGGGGGGGTAGGATTAACCGTTATTTATAGGACCAGAAAGGGAAAAATCGCCACATGTCAGCATCTTAGCTCATCTCAACAGATCGACGGTCAGATCACCCCGATCCGGGTCCAACAGTAGCAGTAACTTAGCAACTAGACAGTCATTCGACAACACGAACAGCCGCCACAACGTTCGGTCGACAGAAGAGACAATCTCACAAACACCTTGTGAGCAACTTGGAAAAGACAATCTCACAAACACATTGTGGGCAACTTGGAAGAGACAATCTCACAAACACCTTGTGAACAACTTGGAAGAGGCAATCTCACAAACACCTTGTGAACAATTTGGAAGAGGCAATCTCACAAACACCTTGTGAGCAACTTGGAAGGAGAAAAATCACAAACACTTGGTGGGCACTATGAACACCACCAACAAAAACTCATCAAACATCAAGTTTTCTCCTGAGACGAAGCCTACTATCCCATGATGACCCGAAGATCAACCAAAAATCTCTCGACTGAAACAAACTTCAACAATCCAATTATTACATTGCTCCTACCTCAGCAAGAAGACACCACGACGAAGACGAGCCAACTCCGAGCAAAAGTGAGATTTTTTGGAAGACTAGACGATGGGTAAACTCACACGAAGATACGCGTATGTGTTTTGTTACCGATACACGAAACATATATGAATATTTTTGCGTGAACCCAATCCCTAGTTCAAACTCCAAAAAACACTTCACAAAATCCCCAAATATACTGCTCTCGGTGAACAAATGAAGGGAAAAAAGAAGCCGGGTCGGGTTTGGTTCCACGAACCAATACCCCAAACCTGTTCACAAAGTCATAGAATAGAGAAGAGTTGTTAACGGGTTGGATCCGAACCCGAAACCCAATACCTGCTCCGCTTCACTTCTTCTTCTTCTTTCTTCTCCTTCAATTTTTGGCACCAAAAATTCCCGTGCTCTTCACTTCGTTGTCGAAAACCCCAATAGCAGAGCTCGACCAAGAACCTCTCCCCTCCTCACTCCAACTCCGACTCCGACTCCGAGCCGAACTCTCCTCGCCAAAACCCATGGAGCTCAAACCCAAAGCACCACCGAAAACAAAGCTCAAAAATTTGCTAACACTATAGCTCGGCGAGACGCATCCATAGCTCAGTGAACCTGTGGTAGCTCGGCGAACACTTGAGCACAGTAGCTTGGCAAAGCGAGCTGTCGTAGTTTGGCGAAGCGAGCTACCGTAGCTCGGCAGCTTACTCGAACGAACCCAACCGTCGCTCGGCGAGAAGAGAGCTCTATAGCTCGGTGAGGTGGCTATTCCCGTAGCTCAGCGAACTAGTAGCTCGGCGAGAGCGATAACCCTATAGCTCGGCGAAGACAATCCCGTAGCTTGGCAAAACCCTATAGCTCGCCGAAGTGACCAATCCCGTAGCTCGGCGAGAACGAGCTTCGTAGCTTGGCGAATTCGTGGTAGCTCGGCGAAAACCATAGCTCTGTAGCTCGGCGACGAAGTTCGATAGCACGGTAGGGCGACTAGCTCCACCTCGGCGAACTCACGATCGACCAAGACGATCGACCTCTGTAGCCCGGCCAAAAATCACCCCATAGCTCCACAATCATGCCTCCGCCGAGCTACGCGTCGAAGCGCAAGAAAGTAGCTCGGCGAAATGGTTCGCCGAGCAAGGGGGTGGAGAAGATGCGCTACAGTCGTCCGATCTCCAAGATATTCGCGCATCACATGATCAGCGCCTCAGAGATTATTCAGCCTGATCAAAAGCTTTCAACCACCAGATCTCCTCAGCACGCGAGTCAATCCATGATGAGCGCTTCAGATCGCTCCAATACGCACGTCAGATCTGATAAAATCAAAAAAGTAATTAAAAATCATTTAAAAATCATTTTTAATTCGAAAAAACAATTAAAAAATTCAAAAATAATTATTTAAATTCGGAAAAATAATTAAAAAATCCAAAACAAATAATTAAAATTGAATTTATTAATTATAAAATTCGAAAGAATGATTTTGAGACAGTAGAACATTCCATAAAATTCGGAGAAATCCGAAGAACTATGGGAAAATTCCCAGAAAATTCCAGAAAATTCGAAAAAATCCAAAAAAAAGAGGAAAAATCCAGGAAAATACTCACTACCTTTAGAAGCTACAGATCAAATCCAGGTATCTCCGAACACTCCGACTGCAAACATTATTCGCCAGACTCTGAAAATAAGATGTACTACTTCCCGAAAGCCATGAAAATTGCCTTCCGAGAGTGGGGGGCTTATGATGATGGTAAAAATCACAGCAGATCAGAACCGTACGATCCATGCACGGATCTCAAAGCATCTATTCAGGATGATTAGCCATCACAGGCCTATTTTACAGGCCTGGGCCCACTCCAAGACATGGGCTTTCTTCAAGTCCATAAAAAGTGATAGACTAGGCCCACTAAGAGAGACACCCAACCCATGATGGCTAAGAGTCTCATCTCTTATCCTCTCACAGGGATATCTTATCTCTTCAGGAAGGGAGATATGAAAGATCTGACGGTCACGATTCGGCTTCTAGAATGTCTCTCAGGCCTATAAATACTCCTCCCCCTCCTCAGTTTTCAGGTAATCAATAATTCACCAGTTTTTTACTCTCTCTCTCTTTCTGGTTCGGAATTGAGCGTTGGAGGGTCTGTCGCCGGGGCCACACCCTGGTATTTCAGACGTTTTTGCAGGTCCGTCGGCTGCATCATCTACCATCCAATTCAAATCACAGGAGGTTAATCAATGGTTCAGATCCATCTTCAGGAGCCCTAACAGTCTATAACGGCCAGGTTACAACTTTGACTTTTAGTAGTGTTATTCATTTATTAACTCACTATCTGTTTGCTCCCACACCGAAAAAAGCAGCAACAAATACAAAATAGGTAATTAGCACATGTATTGCACCTTGTTTTTTAGAAATCTTCATCAAAGTTTAATTTGTCAGATCTAAATGGATTTTTTCTAAAAAGAATTTATTTTTTCTGCAATCTATGTAGCGAGACGATCCCAAATCTCTAGTTATGTTAGAGGTTAAACATAAAACATTACAGAAGAACTCATTAATACACAAAAATAACTTTAAAGAAAATTCCTAGATTTCATTAAAAAAATATTTAGAGAGAGAATACAATAATTTTAAAATTAAGTTGACATAGTAAGCAAAGTAATATATTACTCGGGAGAAAGGGATCTCAAAACTCCAAAACGTTTAAGGCTTTAGATAAAGAACAACTAAAAAGAATGATACTATATTTATATAAAAAATGCTATTTATTTAACATGCATATTGAAGATATTTGGTGGTGTTCCAGTGATACTGAGGTTTCTCAAAGTCCTTGGTTGCAGCTGAGCATCTTCTATCTGGAGCTTTCAAGCACTCATTCTATGCATCAATTTCCAGTTTCTACCACCAGGGCTCAATCTGCATATTTTCTGATTCTCTTTTAATCTCTCTTTTCGATTTTGTGACTGATTCTATGGTACTTACTGCCTCCATTTGTTTCTGATGTCTTTTATTATGACTTTTATTATGCTGTTTAGTTTTGGGACGAGCTAACTCAGATACCTAACCCACTTTCAATAATTATTTAGCTAAACGATCCACATCCAAAAACATTTAGCCAACTGACCCTCTTTTATAAAATATTACATCCAATTAACCTATTGATATAATAACCTAAAAACAAAATTTTCTATATAAGCCTACTTTAGAAATTATAAACTATAATATCTTTTATCCTTATAAAAGCTGGATATTTCACAGAAAATAAAGAAACAAAAATTAAAAAATCTTTTAAAATTTAAGATTAGATACATTGATAGAAGATTAACAGAAAAAAAAACATATTACTAATAGAGAAATATCAGAATACTTGTTACTAATAAGAAAAATAACTAATAAAGTGCTTAAAGAAATATAAAAACAGATAGCATACAAAGTATTAGATTACAGAAACGAAGAAACAAGTTGGTATCACCAACACCTACTAGCATACAAAATAACAGGCTAAGTATGGTCAATGAAGCAGTTGCATTAAATCCTAACATAAGTCCCGAAATTTATATGATAAACATACAAGAGTTAGAAGAAGATTGCAATGGTCCTGAATTTGTAGGAGGTATAAAAAAAGATTTTAAAATCATAAATAAAAATATAAAAGAATTAGGTAGATATATAACTGACTACCCAGAAGAGAGAAATATTATAAGAAAATCAAGACCAATTGATGATAGAGGAACTGGAGAAACCTCAGCACAACGAACCTTAGGTCTAAAAAAAATAATTACAAATTACGAAATAGCAATAAGAACAGAATTCACTATATACGATAAAGGAGAAAAACACGCTATATACAAAAAGAATGAAGCAAGATGGAGACTAAAGTAACTTAGAAATATGCAATATGTGTTATTTTGACAACTATGCTTGTGAATTTTGAGAATATTTTCAAGATAGTTATTATACAAAAAAAGAACAGAGTCCAATTTTGGACTCATTCTTTCTAAAACTACCTGGTCCATGAAGTATAAACATATATAGTGCATATATAGGTGAGAAAGTAAAACCAGAAGTAGAAACTTTAGGGTATATAATGCAATTCGTAAAAGATTATAGGGATAAAGTATGCCAGGATGCTAGAGCAACAATGAAATACTACAGAACTTATACGCAAAGAATTTGTTGTGAAGATGCAAAACCGAATCATTGGGGATGTAATAATAATTATAATTATACAAAAAAGAGTAAACACAAATTCCAAAAATATAAACCAAAATATAGAAATTTTTTTAAGAAATATAAAAATCTTTATGAAAAAGACTTTAGAAGAATAAATAAAAATAAAAGTAGACAATATACGAAAAACCCTAAGGAATGTAATTGTTACTGTTACCGCTAAATCTGGTTTGGGGACAAACAGATAGAATTTGTGGATTCTTAGGAAAACCGAATAGCAAACCTGGAACCTTTCAACCGGAGTTTGACCGTTGACCCCCGCCGTTAACCTGCAAAAAGTGTGAGACACCGGGGTTGATCCCGGCGACGCACCCTCCGACGCTCAAGTCAATAATCAGAAAAGATTATGAAAGAGTGTAAACTGGCAAAAGATTGATTACCTCTTAATGGTGGTGGATGGGGGGTATTTATAGCCGCCTTTGGTATCAGATTAGGAATGTAATCCCTAATTTCCCAGTGAAAGGATAGATGTGAATCAGGACCGTTGATTAGGATTAATCAGAAACCCTAATTCTATCCTGTTGGGGCGGGTCCGTTTCGGGTTTGGACCCGTACCCAGTTGAGGTGGATCCGTTTGCGGGTTACTGAGCTTTTGGAAAGAAGACCCAGTACCCACTTCAGACCCGTTTGTAGGTGAAATTACCATTTTACCCCCAAACTTTGAGATTCGCGCCTGATTTGGACGGTTCCGATTTAACCCTATTTTTAGCCATATCACGAGCCCCCCACTCCCGAAAATTGAGTTTGATCAGCTTTTGAGGAGTAGTTTTACTATTTCAATGGCTTGCGGAGTTGTATCGGAGTCCAAATAGGAGGTGTCTAATCCTTGTGTAGGGGATTATGGTAATTGTTGAGTTAGTTGCATGCCCTAGGTTGCTCTTGAGCTTTTCTGGATTTTTGGCAATTTTTCTCGATTTTTATCTATTTTTCGAACCATTTATTTAATTTCGTGAAACATTGATTCATTGTTCGGGGGTTTTAATTGACTTTTCTAAATAATAATTATTTACCCAGGGGCACAAAAATATTTCTCCGAATTTATAATTATTTTTTTATAGAATTTTTAATTAATTTTCCCGAATTTTTAATCATTTTTTGCGATTTTTAAATAAATAACCCGACTTTAAAACTAATTTTTAATTCTGAATTATGACGTGGCGAGATCTGGGCCGTTCATCTCGTATTGGCACAAATTTCTGGAAGATCAGACGGTCAGGGTCGCTCGGCACCATTTTCTCCGTATGAGCAGTTCAGATGGCTAGTTGCTCGAATTCCGAGCGATGTAGCTCGGTGTCATTTTCTTCGTGTGAGCAGCTCGGATCGCTAGTCGCTCGGAATCCAGTTTCCGAGGGACGTGGAACGATCTGAGCCGTCCATCAGGTCAGGGTGCGAAGTTTGAGGAGATCCGATGGCTTTTATCGCTCGGTTTTCCTTTCTCCGCGTGAGCAGCTCGGATCGCTTGTCGCTCAGATTCCGAGCTACTTTCTCGTGTGAGCAGCTCGGATCGCTTGTCGCTCGGATTTTGGTTCCGGGCGACGTGGAGCGATCTATGCCATTGATCACGGTGCGAATCTCGAGGGTAGGTTCAGATCACGAGAAAATGCTATCTTGTCGTTTTGTGGGCGTGTCGTGATCTGAACCGTCTGATCGAGATCTTGCACGAATTTTGGGGAGAAAGTTGTTTTTCTCCAATTCGCAGCTCGGATTGGCAGTTGCTCGGATTCCGAGCTACTTTCTCGTGTGAGCTGCTCGGATCGCTTGTCGCTCGGATTTCGAGCTACTTTCTCGTGTGAGCAGCTCGGATCGCTTGTCGCTCGGATTTTAGTTCCAAGTGACGTGGAGCGATCTGAGCCGTTGATCACGGCACGGATCTCGAGGGTAGGTTTAGATCACGAGAAAATGCTATCTTGTCGTTTTGTGAGTGTGGCGTGATCTGAACCGTCTGATTGCGATATTGCACGAATTTTGGGGAGAAAGTTGTTTTTCTTCAATTCGCAGCTCGGAATGGCAGTTGCTCGGATTCCGAGCTACTTTCTCGTGTGAGCAGCTCGGATCGCTTGTCGCTCGGGTTTTGGTTCCGAGGGACGTGGAGAGATCTGAGCCATTGATCACGGTGCGAATCTCGAGGGTAGGTTTGGATCACGAGAAAACACTATCTTGTAATTTTGTGGGCGTGGCGTGATCTGAACCGTCTGATCGAGATCTTGCACGAATTTTGGGGAGAAAGTTGTTTTTCTCAAATTCCCAGCTCGGATTAGCAGTTGCTCGGATTCTGAGCTACTTTCTCGTGTGAGCAGCTCAGATCGCTTGTCGCTCGGATTCTGAGCTACTTTCTCATGTGAGCAGCTCGGATCGTTTGTCGCTCGAATTTTGGTTCCGAGTGACGTGGACCAATCTGAGCCGTTGATCACGGTGCGGATCTCGAGGGTAGGTTCAGATCACGAGAAAATGCTATCTTATCGTTTTGTGGGCGTGTCGTGATCTGAACCGTCTGATCGAGATCTTGCACGAATTTTGGGGAGAAAGTTGTTTTTCTCCAATTCGCAGCTCGGATTGGCAGTTGCTCGGATTCTGAGCTACTTTCTCGTGTGTGCAGCTCGAATCGCTTGTCGCTCGGATTTTAGTTCCAAGTGACGTGGAGCGATCTGAGCCGTTGATCACGGCACGGATCTCGAGGGTAGGTTTAGATCACGAGAAAACGCTATCTTGTCATTTTGTGGGTGTGGCGTGATCTGAACCGTCTGATGAGATCTTGCACGAATTTTGGGGAGAAAGTTGTTTTTCTTCAATTCGCAGCTCGGAATGGCAGTTGCTCGGATTCCGAGCTACTTTCTCGTGTGAGCAGCTTGGATCGCTTGTCGCTCGGGTGTTGGTTCCGAGGGACGTGGAGAGATCTGAGCCATTGATCACGGCGCGAATCTCGAGGGTAGGTTCGGATCACGAGAAAACGCTATCTTGTAGTTTTGTGGGCGAGGCGTGATCTGAACCGTCTGATCGAGATCTTGCACGAATTTTGGGGAGAAAGTTGTTTTTCTCAAATTCCCAGCTCGGATTGGCAGTTGCTCGGATTCTGAGCTACTTTCTCGTATGAGCAGCTCAGATCACTTGTCGCTCGGATTCCGAGCTACTTTCTCATGTGAGCAGCTCGGATCGCTTGTCGCTCGAATTTTGGTTCCGAGTGACGTGGAGCAATCTGAGCCGTTGATCACGGTGCGGATCTCGAGGGTAGGTTCAGATCACGAGAAAACGCTATCTTGTCGTTTTGTGGGTGTGACGTGATCTGAACCGTCTGATCGAGATCTTGCACGCATTTTGGGGAGAAAGTTATTTTTCTCCAATTCGCAACTCGGAATGGCAGTTGCTCGGATTCCGAGCTACTTTCTCGTGTGAGTAGCTCGGATCGCTTGTCGCTCGGATTTTGGTTCCGAGGGACGTGGAGAGATCTGAGCAGTTGATCACGGTGCGGATCTCGAGGGTAGGTTCAGATCACGAGAAAACACTATCTTGTCATTTTGTGGGCGTGGCATGATCTGAACCGTCTGATCGAGATCTTGCATGAATTTTGGGGAAAAAGTTGTTTTTCTCCAATTCGCAGCTCGGATTGGCAGTTGCTCAGTTTCCGAGGAATTGTGGGGCGATCTGAGCGTTTCTCAATTTGCTTGGCGGAGTGCCTCGGTGTCTTGGGTTTTGAGGCTTAGCCAGGTAGTATGACTTACTTTCTCGTGTGAGCATCTCGGATCGCTTGTCGCTCGGATTTTGGCTCCGAGGGGCGATCTGAGCGCTTCTCATTTGCTAAGCAGGGTGCCTCGGCGTCTTAGGGCTTGAGACATATCCGAGCGGTGCGGCTCATACCGAACCGTCGCTACTCTTCTGAATGGTTGCCGCTCTTAGCTACTTAGTCGTTTGGGCTTCTTTAACATCTTGAGGGGAGGCCCAAGAGTTGCGACTTTACGTTACAAAGCCCAAGAGACGTTTCTTTTACTGTAAGTTTTCACCAACCCTCACACTTTATCTCACTCTTCACTTTCATTTTATACTTTCACTTGTACTCTCTGCTAGCGGATTTTTCGCTCTCGAGTGGCGCTACTAGCTGTCGCGGCAAAGGGGGTTCAAATTTCGGCGATCTTTTCCGTCCACAAACATCACTTCAAGGTTAGTCTCTCCCCTTATCCTTAGAGAATGTTTAAGTTTTCTTTTGAGGACGAGACCCCCACCTCGGACCAAGACCTCGGCCGAGCGGTGGTGGTTAGGCCGAGCAAGGGGAAGGAAGTTGCCGAGCCAGTTGGGGTGGTGACGATAGTTGAGCACCTAAAGACAGCAGGAGAGTTGGGTCAGCACCCATCTATTTTATCTAGTGTTGGCGGTGTGCGAAGTTACCCCGAGGATATCTTGGAGAAGGTGACGCAGGGTACGGCTCTGTCATACGAGGAGAATGATCCGAGGGACCCTTCCGAAGTGGATCAGATTTCCTCAATCTTGACCGAGGCAGACCTGCATCGGATCAGGGTGGGTTTCGGATCCCCAAAGAGTATGTGCTTCTACTCCCCGGCCCCGGTGTCCGAGCATGCACGGCGACTTCGGCTAATACTTGCGTCTTTCCGTATGACGCGCTGAACGCCAGACTTCGGCTGCCACTGCACCCCTTCGTGGTCGAGGTGCTGCGGTGGTATGGACTAAGTCCCGTTCAGTTCATGCCGAACATGTGGTGGCACGTCATCGCATTCATCCTTTAGTGCCAAGAGATTGGCGTGCAGCCGGAGATGGTTGTGCTTCGAAGCCTCTACCGCATTTGTCAGATGAGCAAGATGGAGGAGAGGTACTATCTGTCGCCGAGGAAGGGCGTGAAGTTGATCGAGAACCCAGAGTTGATCAAGCACTGGAAGGATAAGTACTTTCTCATCCGTGCTCCCGAGCTGTGGGTCTTTCTGACGCCGTGGAAGACAGGGGTTCCGAAGTGAGCGAAGAAGGAGCCCGTGCTCACTAAAGAAGAGGAAGAGGTGGGGGAGAAGCTCCTCAGACTTCTAACCCTCAGTTGGAAGGACATTACCGAGGAGGTCTTGTTTCGTGGGGGTCTCAGTCCGATCGACCCCAGTATGCTTTCTCTTCTTTTCTTGCTTTAGTTTTATCTTTTGGTTAATTTTTCTAACTCTTTTACTCGGCTTTTTTCAGAGAGCCCCGACATGGACTATAAGGGATTGATGGCCAAGGCTCGCGCGGCGAAGGAGCAGGAGTCGAGGAAGAGGAAGAGGATTGTAGCAGGGTCTCAGGGGGGCCGAGCTGCGAAGGTCCCCTTGGCCTCCCCGACCGTTGTGGAGCCGGTGGTCGAAGCGCCTTTGCGTGCACCCGACCAAGGCCATTTGGAGATGCCCGCCCCAGCTCCCTCGGAGGCTCTTGCTCAAGCTGCTCAGGCCGATGTGCCGGGGTCGTCGAGCGGGATGTTTACCATGGGTGCTGCCTTGGCTCTTGAGGTCCCACACCTCACCACTGAGGCTGAGAAGATCCTCACCGAGGAACATAAGCGCCTTTTCGTCCCTGATTGGCAGGTGATGAAAGTGGACGGGTTCCTCGGTGATGGGGGCATCTACATGCAAGCGGTGAAGCACCTGCCGACCCCCAAAGACCGAGCCGCGATGAAGGCGGGTTCTGTAGGCGACGACGCCATGCAGATAGCTCGGAACACGATGTCGGTGAGTATCAAAAAAATTTCTAAGTTTTTTGGTTCGGGAATAACAGTTTCTCTTGGGTCGCTTGCACACTCTCTGCCACTTCAGTCACTATTCGAGGAGTTTGCGACCCAAGAAAAGGAGATGAAGGTGCTGAATGATCGGGAGAGGTCGGAGCGCGCCAAGGCAGTCAAACTATTCGAGGCCGAGCAGCTACTCTCTGCTTCGCGCGCTGCCGAGGTGGCCAGTCTTGAGGCAAAGCTCGCCGAGGCTCTGAAGCACTCGGCTACCGAGGCTGCCAAGGTTGGAGCCTTGGAGAAGGAGAAGGCTCGTCTTGAAGAGGAGCTGTCCGAGGCGTTAAGGGAGTCCGAGGAGGCTCGGAAGGCGTCCGAGGAGGCATTGAGCAACCAGGCGTCGAGGGTGGCGGCAGCAGAGCAGGCTGTTCGGGACGAGGCCGAAGCCCACATGTTCAAAAACATGGAGGAGGCCTACGCTCAAGCACTGCAGCACGTGGCGGCTCGCACCCCCGGGTTCGACAGCTCCTCTTACTACTTTTATGACCCCATAGAGGGGGAGGACCAACTGCCCCTGGCCGAGCTCGCTGCCGAGCAGGAGGACAATGCCGAGGACGAGGTGAACACTGAGGGGGAGATAGTCACCATGCCGAGTGATGACGTGTCGGAACATCCTCACGAGGTGGACCCCTGACTTAGTCGCCTCTTTTCTCGTTGTTTTTGCTTCTTTTTTTGTTGTAACGCCAAATTGCGGACTGGCCACCACTCTTTTGTATATTTTGAATTTTAATGAAACGATTCACTTTCTGAAACCTTGGCCGAACGTTTAAACTCTTTGACTAAGTGTTGAAGACACTTTTTTGTTTGTGTTGAGAATTTAAGCGTTGCTGACACCCTGAAATTTCGCTAAGTGTTGAAGACACTTTTTTGTTCATGTTGAGAACTCAAGCGTTCGCCAAGTGCTGGAGGCTCATTTTGACATTCTTTTACTTTTCAGGTTGAGTCGAGTTCGGCAGCCGAGGTCTCTCGCCTTCGTTCTGAATTGAAGACGGCGAAGCGGGCCCTCTCTCGCAGCCGAGAGTGCTTCCTCAAAAGCGATTTGGATCTAGAGGATGTCAAGGCAATGGCGAGAGGGTATTTTTTCGAGCTAAAACAACTACGGAAGCGATCTCACGAAGTTCGCCTTGAGGGCGAGGTGGAATTACTCAGAAAGGCGCTATTCGACGTTACCCGAGCGGAAGGTGATCTTGTGGTGGAAGTTCAAGATTTGAAGATAGCTGAGGAAGAACTTTTGGCGGAGGAAGACGAGTTAGCCTTGGCAGTAGGTAAATTGATGGCCGAGCGCGACGAGTTGATGGCGAAGGATGACGAGTTGAGGAGGGTTACGGTTGACAGAAGTATCATTGCCGATAGCCCTGGCACTGGAGGCTCTGCTCAGCTCCTTCGCTTTAAGATATCTGTGAAGGACGACTCTTTGAAGGATCGGATTGTCGAGCTCAAGGAGGAAGTCACTCGACTCAAGCCTTAGCCGGCAAGAATCAACGTTCGGAGCACGTCGTGTACGCGCAAAGAGAGTGAGAGTGGAATCTCTTTTTACGAGCTCGCGACTCGTTCGCTTGTCGTTAGGCGGAGCCCGGCCAATGCTCAAAGCGGGGTGGCTGCCTCTTCTAGTGGCGCTTTGGTTGGGGCCACGGTCAGAGGCAGCGTCGAAGAGGCATCTCGGTCCGTTGGCCTACAGACGAGCTTCGAAGTTAGGAGACGCCGTCCCCGAGTGTCTTTGAACCGAAACATCTCCATTCCGAAGAAGCGTTGAATAAGTTGCTGTAATTATGCTTCTTTGAGTTTTTGTAGCGCTCCGTAGTAGTAACTCGGTCTTGTAATTTGGGTTCCTTTGTCGAACTTTTTAATGAAATAAAAGCTCGTTTTCTTTCTGATGTTCTTGTGTTGGATGTGCATGGTAGTTTGATTCGAAATGAGTCATAAGAACCAAACGTTAGCTCTTTTAAGTACTTTTCTCCCATGTCTAGTCTAGTTGTAGAAATTTCGCGCGCGTCGAAGGTTGTGGGAGCAATTCCGAATGGTGAACCACTTCTAGCTCGCCTTAAGAGCGAGTTTGCGAAGCGGAGTCGAGCCAAGTATTGGACTCCGGACTCGTCATTTGAGTATGTCTCAACGGTTGTGGGAGCCATTCCGAATGGCGAACCACTCCTAGCTCGCTTAAGAGCGAGCAAGCATAGTCGAGCCAAGTGTTGGACTCTGAACTCATCGTTTGAGTATGTTTCAACGGTTGTGGGAGCAGTTCCGAATGGCGAACCACTTCTAGCTCGCTTAAGAGCGAGCCTGCGAAGCGGAATCGAGCCAAGTGTTGGACTTCGAACTCGTCATTTGAGTATGTTTCAACGGTTGTGGGAGCAATTCCAAATGACAAACCACTTCTAGCTCGCTTAAGAGCGAGCCTGCGAAGCAGAATCGAGCCAAGTGTTGGACTCCGAACTCGTCGTTTGAGTATGTTTCAACGGTTGTGGGAGCAATTCCGAATGACGAACCACTTCTAGCTTGCTTAAGAGCGAGCTTGCGAAGCGGAATCGAGCCAAGTGTTGGACTCCGAACTCGTCGTTTGAGTATGTTTCAACGGTTATAGGAGCGATTCTGAATGGCGAACCACTTCTAGCTCGCTTAAGAGTGAGCTTGCGAAGTGGAGTCGAGCCAAGTGTTGGACTCCGAACTCGTTGTTTGAGTATATTTCAACGGTTGTGGGAGCAATTCCGAATGGCGAACCACTTCTAGCTCGCTTAAGAGTGAGCTTGCGAAGCGGAGTCGAGCCAAGTGTTGGACTCCGAACTCGTCGTTTGAGTAAAAGAAATTAAAAACAGAGAGATGTACAAAGTCATAAAAAATATGGAAAAAAGAAGCTTTTTATTGATGACAACTAGTCGGCCGCTTCTAAGTTGCAAGCCGTTATTACTTTGAAGAAATAAAGAAGCAAAATACAAGTGAAAGGTAAGGAACGGTTTGACATCTGAAGGTACTTAGAGAGGCGTTCAGGCGCTCTCTTGGTACTTCAAAAGATGGTCGGCATTCCAAGTCCTGGGAATCTCTCTGCCTTTAAGATCTTCTAGGCGGTATGTACCAGGCTGAACTACTTTTGTAATCCTGTAGGGCCCCTCCCAATTTGGAGCTAGCTTACTCTTTTGACTGGGAATGAGATAGCCAGCTTTCTGAGGACTAAGTCTCCCTCTTTGAGACTGGTGGGACGTACTCTCTTGTTGTAGTCTAATTCGACCCTCCTTCGATAGTTTTGTTGGCAAATTGAAGCTCGTTCCGGTAGCTCATCAATCAAGTCCAAGTTTGTCCGAAGCTCTCTAGCATTCTGTTCTTCTTCATAGACCGTGAGGCGAGGAGATGGTATTCCAACTTCTAAGGGGATCACAGCTTCGGACCCATAGGTGAGGTTGAACGGCGATTCACCTGTGGGGGTCCGCTTCGTAGTGCGGTAGTTCCACAGTACGTTAGGGAGCTGATCTGCCCATAAACCTTTGGCTGCCTTATCTAGCCTTTTCTTGATACCAGAGAGGATCTGTCGGTTGGCATTTTCCACTTGACCATTTGACTGTTGGTGAGAGACGGAGGAGAAACATTGTTGGATGGCGAGGTCTTCACACAGAGATCGGAACGCGTCCCCTGTAAATTGTGTTCCATTATCGGTTATTAGGATCCGAGGCACTCCGAACCGAGATGACATTCTTCCAAAAGAACTGCAGTACTTTATTCTCGGTGATTGTAGCCAATGGTTCGGCCTCTATCTACTTAGAGAAGTAGTCGATTGCCACGACTAAAAACTTGAGTTGGCCAGGAGCTGGCGGAAAAAGGGCCTAGTAAGTCCATCTCCCACATTGCAAAAGGGATCGGACTTGATAGGGAGGTGAGTTGAGCTTTGGGTAGGCGACGGATGTTGGAGTATTTCTGGCAGGAGCTGCACTGCCGGACATGTCGTTCGGCATCTCGTAGGAGGGTAGGCCAGAAATACCCGTAGTTTAACACTTTACTGGCGAGGGACCTTGACCCTGAATGTGCTCCGCCTATACCTTCGTGGAGATCTTGCAAGGCATAAGAAGCTTCTCCCGGGGAGAGGCACTTCAAGTAGGGTTTGCCATCTACTTGGGTGAAGGAGCATTTGTACAAGACCCCTTCAAAAAGGGTGTACCGCTCCGCTCGGATTCTGACTCGACGAGCTTCCTTAGGGTCTTCGGGGAGGAGCCATCCCTTAGGAATTCTATCAGAGGTTTCATCCAATTGTCTGAAGTTGGACGGGCAACGACTCCATCGAGTCGGGGGTTTCTTCTTCTATGCTCGGTCTCAGGAGCACTTCAATCAGGACGGTCTGCTCGAGACCTTGTAGGAAGGAGGAGGCCAACTTGGAGAGGACATCTGCTTGGGAATTTTCTTCTCTGGGGATCCACTGAATGAGCGCCTCTTCAAACGAAGCCATGAGATTTTGGACCTTGGCTAAGTACTTAGCCATTCGGTCATCTCGCGCCTCATACTCGCCTAAGACTTGGTTCACGATCAGTTGAGAGTCATTAAATATTCGGAGACGTTGTGCCCCCGCCTCGTGAGCCATACCGAGGCCGGCTATAAGTGCTTCATACTCCGCTTCATTGTTGGAGGCTTTGAAGTTGATGCAGAGGGAGTATTAGAGAATGAAGTCATCTGGGCCTGCTAGAATGACCCCGGCTCTGCTTCCTTCGGTGCGAGAGGATCCATCTACATATACCGTCCAGAGTGGAGGCCTGTTTGCTGCTTGACTGACCTCTGGAATGGTGCTCTCAACAATGAATTCAGCTAAGGCCTATGCCTTGATTACGGTCCGAGGCTGGTATGATATATCGTGCTGGCTCAGCTCAATCGACCACTTCATGAGGCGGCCGGAGGTCTCTGGTTTGTGAAGGACTTGCTTAAGGGGCTGGTCGGTAAGGACGACCACCGAGTGGGACTGAAAATAAGGGCGAAGCTTCCTAGCTGCCATGACCAAGGCGTACGCCATCTTCTCCACTCACGTAATAGATGGACTTCTGAGCCTTGTCTTCTTCCCTCACCAAGACATCACTGAGGGTTTGTTCAGAGGCAGCTAAGTAGAGGTAGAGTGTTTCCCCGGGGATAGGCTTGCTGAGGAGAGGGGGGTTGACTAGATAGGCTTTAAGCTGATCGAATGACTTCTGCTGTTGTTGAACCCATTCGAAGCCCTTAGTCCCCCTGAGGGCTTTGAAGAAGGGAAGACACTTCTTCCCTGACTTGGACACAAAGCGCCCTATGGCTGTGAGGCGCCTCGTGAGCCTCTGAACATCTTTCACACTCTGGGGAGGAGCCATGTCCAGAATGGCTTTGATCTTCTCGGGATTGGCTTCGATTCCTTTTTGGCTGACCATGAAGCCTAGGAATTTCCCGGACGAGGCTCCGAACGCACATTTGTTTGGATTGAGCCTCATATCATGCCTCCTCAATACATTGAATGCCTCTTGCAGATCGGCCACATGATCGGCCCCATGGATGCTCTTGACCAGCATATCATCAACGTATACTTCAATATTTCGTTCGATTTAGTTCTTAAAAACTTTGTTGACAAGGCGTTGGTAGGTCACACCTGCATTCTTCAACCCGAAGGGCATTACCCTGTAGTAGTAAAGCCCCTGATCGGTGACAAAGGAGGTTTTCGGAATATCCGGGGGGAACATGCAGATTTGATTGTACCCGGAGAAGGCATCCATGAAGCTGAGCAGCTCATGGCCCGAAGTGGCGTCGATCAGGGTGTCAATGCTTGGGAGAGGGAATGGATCTTTAGGGCATGCCTTGTTCAGATCCGTGAAGTCAATACAAATTCTCCAACTCCCGTTAGACTTCTTAACCATAACAACATTGGAGAGCCATTCGAGGTAGTTGACTTCTTGGATGAACCGGGCTTTAAGGAGCTTGTCCACTTCTTCCTTGATAGCATGCCGGCGCCCAGGGGCAAATTTGTGCCTTTTTTGTTGGACCAGTTTGGACCCCGAAGCAACACTTAAGTGGTGAACGAGGAGCTCTTCGGAGATTCCTAGCATGTCGGCAGCCGACCATGCGAAGAAGTCGCGGTTCTTTCTAATGATTTGGACTATGTCAGAACATAGGGCAGATGGAAGGATCTTGCTGATGAGGAACTTGCAGCTCGGATCTTGCTCGGAGAAGAGCACTTCCTCCAATTTATCCACCGGTTCGGACGTTTGCTGGACATTCTCTTGGGGAATCTCAAGAGTCTTGAGGGAGAGGACTGGTCCCCCGGTGGAGGTCATGTAACATTTGCGGGCCATCTCTTGACTACCCCTTACTTTCCCTACTCCTGCCCTGGTGGGGAACTTCATCTTGAGGTGATAAGCCGACCAGACGGCCTCTAGAGCAGCTAGGCCAAGTCGGCCTAGAATTACATTATAAGCACTGGGGACATCGACGACCATGAAGTCCATTGACTCCGTTCGGGTAGTAGGAGTTTTGCCAGCAGTTATGTCGAGGGTGATTACCCCTTCGATAGTCACTGGCACTCCCGTGAACCCGTGGAGTGTGTAGCCGGTGGGCTTAAGCCTGTCCCAGGATAGTTTGAGCCCTTTGAAAGCAGCGAGGAAGAGGATGTTAACGGAGCTGCCATTGTCCACCAGTATCCTCTCCACTTTAAAATTTGCCATATGGAGGTTGATGACTAGTGCGTCACAATGGGGGGTTCAGACATCCTCGAGGTCTTCATCTGAAAAAGTGACCGGTACTCCGAGGCCTTTGGGAGGGGACATGCCATGTACTGAGTTGACTTCCCTTATGAAAGTCTTTCAAGAGGAGTTGGAGGTGCCTCCAATGGGGCCTCCATGGATGAGATGCAGGATGCATTCCTCTTCGAACTCGGGAGTTTCCTCGCGCCTTTCAGGATGCTTGTTAGCCCCCCTGAGGGGAGGAGGTGGAGGATCAACTCGGTCCTTTCTAAAAAATTTAGACAACTGCCCCCTCTGAATGAGGGCCTCGATTTCATTCTTTAGGGCCCGACAATCATTGGTGTCATGGCCGTGGTCCCGGTGATATCGGCACCACTTCTCTTTGTCCCTCTTCTTGCCAGAGGTATTCATCTTCGAGGAAGGAGGCAGGACCCCTTCCTTCTCAACCTCCATGAGAATAGTGGAAATGTTGGCGTTAAGAGGGGTGAATTTCTTGAATCTGGGAGGTGGGCAGCGCTGACCCCCATTATCCTTCTGGAGCTTCTTGGCTCCCTCTTCTTCAGTTGCCTTTCTTTTGGCTCCGGAGGAAGGCCCCTCAAAGGTGGGGCGATGCTTAGCTTCCTCAGCCCGAATATACTTCTCGCTTCTGAGAAGGAGGTCGGAGAAGTTTTGCGGGGGCTTTTTGGCTAGGGAGGACCGAAGGCTGGAGTTAAGGACATTCGATTGGAAGGCTGCTACAGCGACTGACTGGTCGAGGGAAGCAATGGACCTGGCTTCCGCGGTGAATCTTTTCACATAGTCCCTGAGCTTCTCACCTTTCTTTTGGTTGAGGTAGAGTAGCGAAATGCTAGTCTTCTCTGTGCGACGGCTACTCACGAAGTGGGTGACGAAGAGGGTCTCAAATTGTTCAAAGGAGAATATGGAGGATGGGGCGGCGAGAGTACCATTCCCGGGCCGGATCTTTAAGAGTAGCTGGGAAGGTCTTGCACAGTAGGGCATCAGAAGCTTGGTGGATCAAAATAAGGGTCTTGAAGCTCTCGATGTGGTCCACGGGGTCTGACTCCCTAGAGTAAGTTTCGAACTGCGGGGGCTTGAAACCTATCAGAATGGGCGCCTCCATGATTGTTCGAGAGAAGGGAGGTCGGCTCGGACGGAGGGTCCTTCCTCTAAGCTCCTCTTCCTTGTCTAGCTGACCCAGGCGCCTCTCCATCTCGTGGAGACGACGGTAGACGGCGTCATCCCTTCGGCGGTAGCCAAACGAGCCTCTGGACTCGTCTTCGTATGGAGGGGAGCGGGGGCTACGACGACGGTAGCTCGGGGAGTGACGAGGACTAAGGTCATGATGGCGGTTGCTAGGAGCTGGGGGAGGAGTTAGGGACCGATGGCGAGGACTTCGGACCGGAGGAGGAGTGGGGACCCCCTGAGCATTGTTGTTGTTGGGTCGGAGATGGAGGGCTTGCAAGATGGTTGCCTGGAATTGCTGGAATTCGGCACAGATGATAGGAGCATTACCATCCCTCGGGGGTTGCCGATCAGTAGGGGAGCGAGGCCTTCTTCTATGGTGCTCAGGGGACTCTCTCAGTCTACGGTGAGGAGGAGATCTCCTATGTTCTCGGCGATGAGGGGATCGCTCATTTGGACGTTGTTGGCGGGAGACTCCCTCTCGGGCCCGCCTTTCATCCAAACGGCGGCGAAGATCCTCTTCTTTATGCCGATTGTTGAGGGCGTTGCGAAGGTCATCAGAGGCCCGGGGATTGTGAGATGCCATGGAGTTGGTAGAGGGGTTGTGCACGGAGACGTGGTCATGTTGGAGAGGTTGTTTCTGAGGATTGGAATGGGACCCCCCTCCCCTCCGCACTGGCATTCTGAGGCCCGGTTTGACCCCGAGGGGGCTGAAGATTCTGAAGAGGAGGTTGGTCCTGCAGTGGGGCTTGGTCGGGCTGAGGAGGGAGGCCCTGCGGCTGGACTGTTTGGAGGGGGATCTCCTGCTATTGAGGAGGAGTAGGTCCACGGTTGGACCCCCTGGATCTAAGTTTCCTTGGAGGCATGGCTGGAGATGATCTTAACCAAGGGAAGAGGAAGGAGTGCTATTCATGGTTTCCCACAGACGACGCCAATCTGTTACCGCTAAATCTGGTGTGGGGGCAAACAGATAGAATTTGTGGATTCTTAGGAAAACCGAATAGCAAACCTGAAACCTTTCCACCAGAGTTTGACCGTTGACTCCCGCCATTAACCTGTAAAAAGTGCGAGACACCGGGGTTGATCCCGGCGACGCACCCTCCGACGCTCAAGTCAGTAATCAGAAAAGATTATGAAAGAGCGTAAACTGGCAAAAGATTGATTACCTCTTAATGGTGGTGGATGGGGGGTATTTATAGCCGCCTTTGGGATCAGATTAGGAATGTAATCCCTAATTTCCCAGTGAAAGGATAGATGTGAATCAGGGCCGTTGATTAGGATTAATCAGAAACTCTAATTCTATCCTGCTGGGGTAGGTCCGTTTCGGGTTTGGACTCGTACCCAGTTGAGGTGGATCCGTTTGCGGGTTACTGGGATTTTGGAAAGAAGACCTAGTACCCACTTCAGACCCGTTTGTAGGTGAAATTACCATTTTACCCCCAAACTTTGAGATTCGCACCTGATTTGGACGGTTCCGATTTAACCCTATTTTTAGCCATATCAGTTACATATGTGGAGAGATAGGACATATATCACCAAATTGTCCTAAAAGAATGAAGAAAGAAAATGTAAAATATGTAGAAGATATTGAAGAAATGAATAACATAAATTATAAACCCATAGAATACGAGGAAGAATGGTCATAAATAAGTGAGGATGAAGAGATAATGGTAATGGAGGAAGATAGTGGAAGTAGTGAAGGTGAAACAGAAGAATATGAAATAAACATGATAACAGGAATAACAGAAATAGGAGAACCATCAGAAAGAGAAGAAAACAATGAATAAGTAAGGGAAAGAATATGCTTTGACATACAAAAATACGATAAAATAAAAGCAACCAAATTAGATATAAATCCAAAAGAAAATTTTAAACTACCAATATTCGAAAGAAAGAAAAGTACCATCATAATAGCCAAGAATAATGAACAACATATAGACATTGAACGAGCACAAGGAAAAAGCATAATCCCATTAATAACCGTAAGAATAATTAGACAAGAGATTGAAAAAATAAGTGAAAAAACCAGAAAAATATTAAGACACATACATTTAGGAGTTGTACAAATTATAATAAAAGCCTACTTTAAGGAAGAGATAAATACACCCCTGAAAATATACCTGATGCTGTTTATTTCTGAGGCCCGTGTGGAAGCACCAGGTGTGAGTTCGAACTCAATTTGTATTGAAGGAGATTGCTGCTCGTCTGCCGACCTTCGGTTGACCTTCTGGGGCCTACGATGAGCTCGGAAAGGCGTTGAAGGTTGGGCTCGGATCGGAAGGGTCGGATCCGAGGTCTTGTGTACCTGCAGACGGTCCTGAAACACCGGGGTTTGTCCCGGTGGCGGACCCTCCGACGCTCTAGTCAGTCTCTGTGAGAGAGTAGCAATAACTAGGTATATTTAAGTGGCAAAAGATTGATTACCTTCAAAAGGTGGGTGAGGGTCTAGTATTTATAGAAAATCCCAACCGGGTTTGGTTCCGCTTGGGGGCCGGGTTTGGATCCGAAAGCCCATGGGCCTGACGTGGCAGAAGGCCCAGGGGGTTTAGGGCGGTTGCTGTGATACCAGGAGTGGTATAGGGCTGACGTGGCGAAACCCTTGGCGGTATTTGGAGCTGACGTGGCCCATCGTGAGTCCTCTGTGCCTCTGGGGGAATCGGAGGGCCTAGGCTGCGCCAGGTCATCCTCTCGCCCCGTCAGAGAGGGGGGACGGCCTGAGGGACTGCTCCGGATCGGACTCCGGGGGATACTGAGGCTCGTCAGCACGAGGAAGCCGGCACTGTGGGGGCAAACACGAGGTTCGGCGCCGACCCTAAAGGGGTTCGGAGCCGAACCAGGTTGTCATTCTTGCTTTTCTGAGTAGGAATAGTATTGGGCCCTGGTTGGGCCTCAGGCCATTTTTACACTGTGACACAAGCTCCCCACTCCTGCAGGGGGTGCGGGAGCTAGCCGTGGAGGAGTGTTCATGATTGTAAAAAAAATGGGAGGGCGGATCATAGGGCCTTTCTGGTGGTGCTGTCCTGAAGCTTGGATAGGACCTCGAGCTAGTCGAGGGTCAAGGTGTAGGTGAAGGCGATGGCGAACCGTTGTCTCTTCCGGAGAAGAGTACCCTGGTGTTCGATTGAACCTCGAGGGGTCGAGGGATTACGCGTCGACAAGGGTGATGGCGAGCCGTTGCTTCTTCCTGAGAAGAGTACCCGGGTGCCAGACCGAACCTCGAGAGGAGGGGGAATTATGGGCTGGTAAGGGTGATGACTAGCCGATGGATCTTCCGAAGAAGAGTACCCGGGTGCCAGACCGAACCTCGAGCTGGCGAGGGATTGTGGGTCGGTTAGGGTGAAGGCGAGCCGTTGTTTCTTCCTGAGAAGAGTACCCCGGTGCCAGGCCGAACCTCGAGACGAGGGGGAATTAAGGGCTGGTAAGGGTGATGGCCCGCCGGTGGATCTTCCGAAGAAGAGTACCCCGGTGCCAGACCGGACCTCGAGCTGGCGAGGGATTATGGGTCGGTAAGGGTGAAGGCGAGCCGTTGCTTCTTCCTGAGAAGAGTACCCGGGTGCCAGACCTAACCTCGAGACGAGGGGGAATTACGGGCTGGTAAGGGTGATGGCCCGCCGGTGGATCTTCCGAAGAAGAGTACCCGGGTGCCGAGCCGAACCTCGAGCTGGCGAGGGATTATGGGCCGGTGAGGGTGAAGGCGAGCCGTAGTTTCTTCTTGGGAAGAGTACCCCGGTGCCAAGCCGAACCTCGAGACGAGGGGGGATTACGGGCTGGTAAGGGTGATGGCTCGCCGGTGGATCTTCTGAAGAAGAGTACTTTAGTGCTGGCGAAGGCGAGTCGTTATTTTGTCCGAACCGGCCCCGTACCGTGCTGCCAGCCTGGCACTGGGTGACGTCAGCAGCACGTGCTTCGAGGATGTGGCGTGATTTCCTAGGCGGTAGTTGCACGTCAATCGGTGAATAGTGACTGCGAAAATCGAGGAGTTGTTCTTATCCCCTATAAATGTTCCCCCCTCTCCTCCCGTCGCCCATTTCTTTCCTGCCTCTTACTTTTTGAAAAAATCCTTCAACTCTTCAGCGCTCGCCCCTTCAGCTTCCGGCAGCAAGGTCGTGTTTCCGAGGTGATTTCAGGTTAGTTGGTAATCCTGTTTTAACTTAGGCACGGATGGATAGGGCTCAGTCCGGCTCGTTGGCGTCGACCTCTGGGGAGGGGCCGGTAGGCAAGGAGGAGGTCGTATACAGCGTGAAGCCATTGCGATCTCGGAGGCATTTCGTGGTAGAAAGCAGCGACTCTGAGGAGGGGGGCGGCAGCTCAGACGAAGTCCAAACCCTAGGGTCGGCTTCCGGAGAGGAGGGTGGCTCCGAGGGAGAAGGTTCCGCGGGGTCTCCGAATCCGCCCGTTCTGGGGCGCTTGTCTACACCTTCGCCGGAACGGACTAAGAGGAGGAGGGTTCCGAAGAAGAAGAAATCGAAGATTGGCGGCCCGAGCGACTTGGGGATAGGGTCGTCCGCACAACCCCGGCCTTTCCGTTGCTACCCCGACGATCTTTCCGATAAGGAGTCCTCGGGGGTCCAGCCGTCGTCGTCAAGCCGGAAGAGGTTGATGGTGGACGCCTCCCCGACCGCTCTGGAGGCAAGCGACTTGGGGGCTCTGCAGTTGGCCTACCACATAGGGCCCAGTTATGAGCTTATGCTGCCGAGTTCTTCTCTTCGACCGACCGATCCCCTGCCGGACAGGTATTGTATCTTCCCTGTGGACGCCTTTATCTCCGGCCTGAGGCTGCCCATCCACCCATTCGTTCGGGAGGTGTTAAATTGGTCGTCCCTGGCGCCGATGCAGTTCGGGCCGAACTCCTGGAAGCAGATCATCTGCTTCGTGCTGTTGTGCGAGGAACGGAGGGTACCCTTACGGCTGGGCGTGTTCCGAGCGATGCTATTGATTGGCTCATCGGCAGAAGGGGTATATTATATCTCGCCTCGAGGTAAGGCGAAGGTTGTCCACGGTCATCCGGATTCCATTAAGTTCTGGAAGAAGAAGTATCTGGTGATCCGGAGTGAGGACCCTTGGGCTATCCCTACTCGGTGGAACCATACTAAGCCGAGCTACCCAGCACCGGGGCCAGGGGATTTGACGGCGGAGGAGTGGAGACTCGTTGAGCGCCTCCGTCTGTCGCATAGCATTAATTGGGGGAAGGTGACGGAGGCCCACCTGGCGAGCGTCGGACTGAGCCCCAGCCCGGCCGTGCCTCGTACGTGGTTGTTTCTTTCCTCACACTCTTCTTGTACTTTTTTGCTCATTTGTTCTTAATGGATCTCTTTACAGAAATGGATGAGGAGTCGATTAAGGCGCTGAGGCTCGCCATGAAGAAGAAGAAGGGCGAGAAGAAGGATGTCGCGGTGAAGACCACCGAGTTGTCCCAGGTTGTCTCCGAGGTCCCCATTCAGCCGAGGATGAAGAGGACTCGATCAGAGACGGGTGGGGACGCCGTGGTCCAGGGGGGTTCGGATCAGGGTGCGGTCGCCGCGCCTGATAAGGGGAAGGGTCCCCCGGTGGATCCCGGACTTGAGGAGAGGCTTCGGCGAAGGTGGGTGCCGGATTGGTCGATCCGCGAGGGTGATTGCCTGGTCCGGGGGCGCCAGGCCGTGGAGGTTGCAGATAAGTTGGCGACCCCTCGGGACCGCTCGGATATGAAGTCCCAGACCCTGGACGAGGCGTATGTTCGTCTTGCGCAGGCCACGGTGCTGGTAAGTCGATCGAACCTCCTAGCTTTCAGGTGATGTTATTTAAGGAAGATTTCTTAGTAGTGTCTGGTCTTGGCAGGCGACCGTGCAGGGGGCCCATGTGAGGGGCCTCTACGAGGCGGCGGTGCAGCGAGAGCGAGATCGGGCTGACAAGGCCGAGCAGGAGGTGACGGAATTGAAGGGAGAGCTCGAAGGCTCTCGTAAGAGGGAGGCGGAGACGAAGGTGGCTTTTGACAAGGAGAAGGAGGAATGGGCGAAGGCGAGGGCGGCTCAGGAGGAGAAGTCGGAGAAGGAGAAGGATGAGGTGACTAAGTCGTGTCAGATCCTGGTGATCAATGCCCAGGATAGTAGTTATGCGAAGGCCCTCAGCCATGTGAGGCACTTTTATCCGACCATCGACCTGTCCAACTTCGAGTATGATATGGAGATTGAGGGGACACCAAAGACTCCTGGCGGACAAGGGTCAGATGACAAATTGGTTACCGACCCTCCAACGGATCCGGCTGATATCGAGGTGGGAAAACCCGCTGTATAATTTTTGTCCTTCTTTTTCCTTCTCTCGATTGTATTTGCCTTCCGCGGACTGGCCACCGCATTTTTTGTATGGGGAAACTGAATTTATAAAAAGAGGGTTTTCTGGCTGGCTAAGTGTTCCAACTTTGAAAAATTTCTGAACCTCCTTGCATATATGTCTTGAGCGGGCTGGTTCTCTTGTAGGTCACGGCTCCCCTTCCTGAGGTGGACCCCCTTCGTTCCGACGTGGCGTGGCTTCGAGGCAAGGTCGAGGCCTTAGAGGCCACTTTGGTTCGGTATCGAAAGAGGGCTCGCGACACTGATGCGGCCTTCCATTATTACAGGAACAAGTCTGAAGCCCTGAGTGAGGAGGCGAGCCGGCTGAGGAGGGCGATGGTGGATCGGGAGCTAGGGGGCGTTGGTCTTGGATACACCATGTCAAGTTCTTCGGTGCAGAGGCCTTCCTCCGAGATGCTTCTTCGCGATGTGATAGTGGAAAAGGAGATGGAGATACACCGCTATAGGACCATGTTGGGAGTTTCGACATCTTCCTCGAGGGATCGGCGAGCAGAGGGGGCTCCCTCGGCGTTGCCACTGATGGAGTGCATTCGATCCGTGGATGCCCAGAGCTCCGTGGCCGGGGTGTCGACGGTGGCAGAACCGAAGGATCGTCATGACGAGGAGAGAGTCCCCAGTCGTTTGGTCGGAGTGGTTCCTCCCTTTACCGGGTCCGAGGGGCCCTAAGTCGGAGATCCCCTTTAGTTTGAGATGAGGGGAGTGGTTCTGTAACGGTATTTGCTTGTTTTCTCCGTACAAAAAATAAAAGAGTATGAAGAAAGCTTTCTTTTCCTTCTTTGCTCTGGTTATCGGGGTGGTGAAGGGCGGTTTAGGCGAGGTCGGGCTCCGCCGATTCGTGAGGAATCGATGCGGGGCGGCAGGGAGACCTCCTGCCCGTAGTTGGGTCGCGCCTGCCGAGGCGTTTGGGGATGAGACCCGAGGGAGAACCCTGATGCCGCCCGCCTTGCCCGGTACCGGGTCGGCGTTGCCGAGGTATTTAACTTTTGACAGAAGAGACTTCTTTTATACCAGACTGAGGGGGGGGGGGGGGTCGCTGAAGCGGCCCTTTACACATGAATGTTTACAAAGGCTTTAATTTACTTAAGCCACGCTGGAACCTAAGCTTGCTCTCCCCGGAATTTCATGAGGTGCTCAGCGTTCCAGGGTCGGCTGATGGGTCGGTCATTCATATCCGTCAGTCGGTATGTACCCGGGCGTACAGCCTCGACTACGCGGTATGGGCCTTCCCAGTTGGGAGCCAGTTTCCTCTTCTTGGTTGGGTCAGAGACAGATAGCTTTCGCAACACTAGGTCCCCTGCCTGGATGCTGGTGGGGCGGACTTTCTTGTTGTAAAATCTCTCGATCCGTTGCTGATAAATGCTCCTTCGGACCGCGGACTTTTCTCGTACCTCGGCGACGAAGTCTAGGTTAGCCCTCAGGGCGGACGCGTTGTCGTCTTCATCGAAGGCTATGATCCGGGGGGAAGGCAATCCGACTTCGACGGGGATGACTGCCTCAGTCCCATAGGTCAGATTGAAGGGTGTCTCCCCCGTGGGGATCCTCTGCGTGGTTCGGTGTGCCCATAGTACGCTGGGCAGCTCCTCCACCCAGAGCCCCTTGGGGGAACTGTCAAGGCGCTTTTTGAGGCCATCGAGGATTTGCCTGTTCGCATTTTCTGCTTGGCCGTTAGATTGAGGGTGGCAAATGGCGGAGAAACGTTGCTGGATGCCGATGTCCTGACAGAAAGATTGGAAGTTTTGCCCTTGGAACTGGGTTCCGTTGTCCGTGACGAGGATTCGGGGGATCCCGAATCGACAAATGATGTTCTTCCAGAAGAATTGTTGCACTTGGCGTTCGGTGATGCTGGACAGCGGTTCGGCTTCGATCCACTTGGTGAAGTAGTCGATGGCGACAATCAGGAATTTCTTCTGTCCTACCGCTGGGGGGAAGGGCCCCACAAGGTCCATACCCCACACGGCGAAGGGCGTAGGGCTCGCCAAGGATCGGAGGTTGGCTTGAGGAAGCCTTTTGATGGGAGAGAACCTTTGGCAGGGGCCGCACCTCTTGACTAAGTCTTGTGAGTCTTGGAGCATGGTGGGCCAATAGTACCCCTGATTCAGAGCCTTTTGGGCAAGCGTCCTACTCCCCATGTGGCATCCGCCGATCCCCTCGTGCAGGTCTTTGGGGACGTAGCTGGCCTCGTCCTTGGCGAGGCAGCGGAGGTAGGGTTTGCCGTCGGCCAGGGTGTACGAGCGTTTGAAGAGGATGTTATCGATTATGACGAACCTTTCCGCTCGGATTCTGATTCGCCTGGCCTCGGCTTTGTCTTCAGGAAGCTCGGCCTGGCTCAAGAATTTTCGGATGGGAGTGGTCCAGTCGTCCGGGCTGGTTCCTTCTTGTACGCACATTGCTTCTGGCTCTGGGCTAAGGATGCTTGGCTCCAAGAGGACCTCGACGAGCACCGTACGATCGAGGCCTTCGAAGGAAGAAGAGGCGAGTTTGGATAGCGCGTCGGCTTGGGCGTTCTGTTCCCTGGGGACTCTGACAACCGCAGTGTTGTCGAAGAGCGCCAAGAGTCGTCGGACCGCCGCCAAATATCTCACCATTCGGTCGTCGCGGGCTTCGTATTCTCCGTTGATCTGGTGGATCACGAGTTGAGAGTCGCTGAACGCCCGGATTCGCTTGGCACCGGCTCGGTGGGCGAGGGTCAGTCCGGCGATCATGGCCTCATATTCTGCCTCGTTGTTGGAGGCGGGAAAGTTGAGGCGCAGGGAGTATTGAAGTAGGAATTGGTCGGGGCCACGAAGGATGACGCCCGCCCCACTCCCCGTTTCGCAGGATGAGCCATCAACAAAGACCTCCCAGGTCAGATCCGGCTCTTCTACGTCAGGCTGCTCGGAGACAGTGCATTCAGTTATGAACTCGGCGAGGGCCTGCCCTTTAATGGCTGCCCTGGGATGATAGCTGATGTCGAACTGGCTCAGCTCGATCGACCACTTGACTAATCGGCCGGAGTTTTCGGGCTTGTGGAGGACGGTCTTCAGCGGTTGGTCGGTCAGAACTTGGACGGAGTGGGCCTGGAAGTACGGTCGGAGTTTTCGGGCTGCCATAACCAGGGCATAGGCTACCTTTTCTATCTTCGCGTATCTCGTCTCGGCCGGGTGTAGCACTTTGCTTACATAGTACAGGGGTTTCTGAACTCCTGCCTCCTCTCGGACGAGGACGGCGCTGAGGGCCAAAGCGGCTCGCCTGGTTCGGGCTTACTGAGGAGAGGCGGGTTGGCGAGGTACCGTTTCAGCTGTTCGAAGGCTTCTTGTTGGGGGGTACCCCACTCGAAGCCCCCTTTCCCGCGCAAGGCCTTGAAGAAGGGGAGAGATTTCTCCCCTGACTTGGAGAGAAAACGGCCGATCGCCGCCAACCGACCCGTGAGCCTCTGAACTTCTTTGACATTCCGGGGTGGGGACATGTTGATGATGGCCTGTATTTTTTCGGGGTTTGCCTCGATGCCGCGCTGGCTGACAATGAACCCTAGGAACTTCCCCGTGGAGACGCCGAAGGCGCATTTAGCCGGGTTAAGCCTCATGTTGTGGCGTCGGAGGACACCGAAGGCTTCCTCGAGGTCGGCGACGTGGTCCGGCCCAGCCCGGCTCTTGACAAGCATGTCGTCGACGTAAACTTCTACGTTGCGGCCGATCAGGTCCTTGAAGATTCTGTTGACGAGTCGCTGGTACGTGGCTCCGGCGTTTTTCAGCCCGAAGGGCATGACACGGTAACAATAAAGACCTTGGTCGGTGACGAATGAGGTCTTGGAGATGTCTGGCGGAAACATCCGGATCTGATTGTACCCCGAGAAAGCGTCCATGAAGGACAGTAGCTCGTGCCCTGAGGTCGCGTCTATCAAAGCGTCGATGCGCGGGAGGGGGAAAGGATCTTTTGGACACGCTTTGTTAAGGTCCGTGAAGTCAATGCAGATTCGCCAACCCCCCGTAGCTTTCTTCACCATGACGACATTGGCCAACCATTCGGGGTAGGTGACTTCCTGGATGAATCGAGCGGACAAGAGCTTGTCTACTTCTGCTTTTATAATTAGTTGCCTCTCCGGGGCGACTTTGCGCCTCTTTTGGACGATCGGTTTAGAGTCAGGGAGGACACTCAGTCGGTGCATGATCAAGTCTTCGGAGATTCCGGGCATATCGGAGGGCTTCCACGCGAAGAGATCAACGTTGCGGCGGACGCAAGCGATGATGCCCGCCTTCAGGTCCTCGGCGAGTGAGCGGCTCACCCGGAACCATTTGGACTCATCTTCAGCGTCGAATAGGATCTCCTCCAGCTCGTCCACGGGCTCGGGGGCGGGGCCGTCTTTCTCGGGTTCGAGTTCAACGGCGCTGAGGGGGAGTACGCCCGCGCTGAGGGGGGGTACGCCCCTTCTCCCTTTGAGTTCCAGATGGTGGGCCGAAGGTATCGCCTGGATGGAGTTTAGCCCGGGTCTGCCGAGGATGGCGTTGTAGGCCGCCTTGGCGTGGATGACCATGAAATCCAAGGACTCGGTCCTCTTGACAGGATCCGGTCCAGTGGTGACGTTGAGGGTAATAATTCCCTTCACCATGATCGGGACGCCCGCAAGCTTGAGCAACGTGCCTCCTGCTGGTTTGAGTTTCCCTCTGGGCAATCTGAGGCTTTCGAAGGTTCTGAGGAAGAGAATATTTACCGGGTTGCCGCTGTCAACAAGGATTCGGCGAACTTCACAATTGGCCATGCTGAGGCTAACGACGAGGCCCCCGCCGTGGGGGAGGTGAATTCCTTCGGGGCCCTCTCCTGAGAAGGAGACTGGCCGCGGTTGTAGCTCAGGGGAGGGGCTGTATTGAATGGCGTTCGTCCCCTGGGTGAAGGTTCTTTGGGAAGTATCATTTTCTCCCCTCACCGGTCCCCCGTGGATGTAGTGTAGGGTGAAGGGCGTATCCAGGGATACCTCGTATTCGGGATCCTGACCCTGGGTGCGGTTTGGGTCAGGCTTCGGGGTTGGTGATCCCCGGTTCCTATCACCTTGCCGATCCCGTGGGCCGTCATCCCTGTGGGTCCTCCTCGGATGGTTCGGGGCCGAGTTGGAAGCGGCCCTTCCCCAGTTGTGGGTAATCTTGTGGTTGAGGATTACTCTTTGTAGGTCCGGCTGGGCCGTCCAGCCGACGCTCGTTTGGGACTCTCGAGGGGGAGCCTTGTGTTTCGACGTGCGGGGCCCGGCTTCATCAGAGGGTAAGGGCGGGTCCCGTTGGTTGACGGAGGGAGCAGCCCCCTTGCCTTTGGAGGTCATGAGGATTCGGCTGTCGATGGCCTTCGAGGGTCTGGGTCGGATCGGCTTCTGGAGCAGCGGTTCCCACAGACGGCGCCAACCTGATGCTGTTTATTTCTGAGGCCCGTGTGGAAGCACCAGGTGTGAGTTCGAACTCAATTTGTATTGAAGGAGATTGCTGCTCGTCTGCCGAACTTCGGTTGACCTTCTGGGGCCTACGATGAGCTCGGAAAGGCGTTGAAGGTTGGGCTCGGATCGGAAGGGTCGGATCCGAGGTCTTGTGTACCTGCAGACGGTCCTGAAACACCGGGGTTTGTCCCGGTGGCGGACCCTCCGACGCTCTAGTCAGTCTCTGTGAGAGAGTAGCAATAACTAGGTATATTTAAGTGGCAAAAGATTGATTACCTTCAAAAGGTGGGTGAGGGTCTAGTATTTATAGAAAATCCCAACCGGGTTTGGTTCCGCTTGGGGGCCGGGTTTGGATCCGAAAGCCCATGGGCCTGACGTGGCAGAAGGCCCAGGGGGTTTAGGGCGGTTGCTGTGATACCAGGAGTGGTATAGGGCTGACGTGGCGAAACCCTTGGCGGTATTTGGAGCTGACGTGGCCCATCGTGAGTCCTCTGTGCCTCTGGGGGAATCGGAGGGCCTAGGCTGCGCCAGGTCATCCTCTCGCCCCGTCAGAGAGGGGGGACGGCCTGAGGGACTGCTCCGGATCGGACTCCGGGGGATACTGAGGCTCGTCAGCACGAGGAAGCCGGCACTGTGGGGGCAAACACGAGGTTCGGCGCCGACCCTAAAGGGGTTCGGAGCCGAACCAGGTTGTCATTCTTGCTTTTCTGAGTAGGAATAGTATTGGGCCCTGGTTGGGCCTCAGGCCATTTTTACACTGTCACAATACCTAATGGATGATAGAATAATATCATGTACGCAAGATGCCTTAATAGGAATAGTACAAGTAAACCTAATGTACCAAAAGATAAAATTACAATAAAACCTAATTTCTCTATAAGCATGGCAGAAGGAAATAAAGACAAAAGTCTAGTCATGTATCACAGATTATCAGGAATAGAAATGATAGAAAAAAGCAAAGTTATGTGTATAAAAATAAGAAATATTTATACGTTCACTAGTAAGCATGAAGTAAAAAATAGAAATATATATAATTTTAAAATAGAACATCTATTCAGCAAAATTATAAGATACAAATCAGCTAGAGAAAATCCTGAAATGACTATACCAAATTATATAGAATTCAACTTTAATAAAGCAAAAGAAATTGCAAAAGGAAAAGCCCAACAAATAATGTTCGGAAAGAGATCACTATCAATAAGAAATAAACAACAAGCATTGGAATTAATACCAATAATAAATACATTAGAACACCAAAATAGTAACCAATTTAAAATAGAAATAGAATATTATGACAATGGAAAATGGAATAAACAAGTAACCTTAGTAGATACATGAGCTACTAATTCACATATTAAACAAACAAATGTAAAAACAACTGAATTAATGTCATTAGAAAACCCATATTACAATCTAGACTAATAATAGACACCCAATTGTACATAAAATTATACTGTCAATAAGGATAAGTGGTAGAAATGAAATGTTATTATACTTATACGTAGATCCAGAACACCATATTAATGAAATATTTTTAGGAACTGACTTCCTTACATCAGTACAACCTTACTCAATTCAAGTAGAAAAAATCACAATAACAGTAAACAATGAAAGTATAGTATAAATAGATTATTGGACAAATAAATCCATTAAGAGCAACAAAAAACACATTATACATACTAACAGAATTTGTTTACGAAGGATACAAATCAAGAAACTATCATAGTCTAATAGACACCGGAGCAGGCACTAGCCTATGCACTACAACACATGTGCGATTTACCGGCGTATATTCCCCGGCGTTTTACCATTCGCGCCGGAGTAGGGAGTGACCAGGAATGGGACATCAGATTGGATGGTTATACACCGGCGGCCTTTATAAAATGCCGGGAAATCATGATATTCACCGGCGTTTTATTTAGAAACGCCGGTGAATGGTATTATTCACCGGCGTTTTAATAACACACGTCGGGGAATATATACATACATTCACCGGCGTTTGTAATTGTAAATGCCGGTGAATTAACTGAGATAAATTCCCGCGAACCCTAACATTTCGCTCGCTAATTTCCCAAACCTAATTTGGCCGCCTTCGTTTTCCCTCCTCCCTCTCTCTATTTCTCGCGCTTCGCCTCCGTCCATTCGTCATCTTCGACAGCCCAATTCGATTTCCCTCCTCCCTCTCTCTATTTCGCGGTGAATTTGCGATCGAAAACCACCGCTCGTCGCCCCGCTCTCTCTCTATCCCCTACGCCACCGCTCGTCACCCCGCTCGTCGCCCCCCTATCTCTCTTCGGTAATTTTTCTTGATTTCTCTCCTTTTCACTGTCAAAGATGCTGAATTCATGCACCTGATTGTCATCTTAGCATGATTTTTTTACCAAAATGGGTTAACTGTCAACTAAGGATGCTGGCTGTATACCAAAATCCTCCAAATCTGTACAAGAATTGGGCTGAACAAACCTTGTGCAGGTTTATTTTGGAGCCACAAACATCATGATTTAGTTGGGATGAAGAATTAATAGAGAAACATATATGCTTAGATACTGGAAATTTTCATTTTCTTTTACTGTTAAAGAAACTGATCGCATGCATCTGATTGTCATCTTAGCATGATTTTTTTTACCAAAATAGGTTCACTGTCAACTAAGGATGCTGTATGTATACCAAAATCCTCCAAATTTGTACAAGAATTAGGCGGAACAAACCTTGTGCAGGTTTATTTTGGAGCCACAAACATCAATGGTTTAGTTGGGATGAAGAATTAATATAGAAACATATATGCTTAGATACTGGAAATTTTCATTTTCTTTTACTGTTAAAGAAACTGAATTCATGCATCTGATTGCCATCTTAGCATGATTTTTTTACCAAAATGGGTTGACTGTCATCTAAGTATGCTAGCTGTATACCAAAATCCTCCAAATCTGTACAAGAATTGGGCGGAACAAACCTTGTGCAGGTTTCTTTTGGAGCCACAAACATCATGATTTAGTTGGGATGAAGAATTAATAGAGAAACATATATGCTTAGATACTGGAAATTTTCATTTTCTTTTACTGTTAAAGAAGCTGAATTCATGCATCTGATTGCCATCTTAGCATGATTTTTTTACCAAAATGGGTTCACTGTCAACTAAGGATGTTGTATGTATACCAAAATCCTCCAAATCTGTACAGGAATTGGGCGGAACAAACCTTGTGCAGGTTTATTTTGGAGCCACAAACATCAATAGTTTAGTTGGGATGAAGAATTAATAGACAAACATATATGCTTAGATACTGAAAATTTTCATTTCCTTTTACTGTTAAAGAAACTGATCGCATGCATCTGATTGTCATCTTAGCATGATTTTTTTACCAAAATGGATTGACTGTCAACTAAGGATGCTGTATGTATACCAAAATCCTCTAAATCTGTACAAGAATTGGATTGAACAAACCTTGTGCAGGTTTCTTTTGGAGCCACAAACATCATGATTTAGTTGGGATGAAGAATTAATGGAGAAACATATATGCTTAGATACTGGGTTTATTTTCTTTTATTGTTAAAGAAGCTGAATTCATGCATCTGATTGTCATCTAAGGATGCTAGCTGTATACCAAAATCCTCCAAATCTGTACAAGAATTGGGCTAAACAAACCTTGTGCAGGTTTCTTTTGGAGCTACAAACATCAATGAATTAGTTGGGATGAAGAATTAACAGAGCAACATATTAGTAGCCATATTAGTTTCTTTTGTGCAGGTTTATTATTATTATTATTATTATTATTTTGGGATAAGTAACTGATTATTAGTAGCCATGAACAGAATAGTTCATGAGTCATCAGATCTTCTTGTTACTGTATTTACAGCACGACGCCCTCGTTATTCGTCTGATTCCTCTTCCTCAGCAAATACCCTTTACCATCATCATCTCCTTGAACGGAAAGCCAAATACAGGAGAGACTATAGTCGAATCGATATTAGACTCGAACACAAGGTGTGCGATAAAATGCCACTAAGGTGGTTGTGATAATTTCCATAAAGGTAGTTTAGGGTTATGTGAATAGAGTAGATTGTATTAAGATTTAATTATGTTTTTATACAATTTTGGAACCACGATTTCTTTATTTTACAGTTAATTGTTATATCGTTTATTTATTTGCAGCTAGGGATGGTTTTAAAAAAGGTGAAATTAAATATACAAAATGCCTTTTACTGTCAATACTATTTAATATGTCAAATTTTAATTTCAGATTGTGTGCTATTGTTATAATGGATGGAAGTTGGATTAGTAAACCACGATTATCCAAGGAGTACCGTGATGGTATTAAAAATTTTATTATCTTTGCCAAACGACATTCCCGTGATCCCAACCTAATCCTTTGTCCATGCCTCCGGTGTACAAATTGTAATTTGAGGACATGTGACGTAGTACATACACATTTGGTTGTCAACGATTTTCTTCAAGGGTACACATGGTGGTTTTGTCATGGAGAGGATCATACGTCAGCTCCTGTTCGTCCGTTTGTACTAGAAAATGAAGATGAGCCCTAAGTGAACGAAGACTTAAGTGTTCCCGATGAGATGCATGCTTTGTTGCAAGACGCCTTGGGGATTCATAAAGTTTCTTTCCACACCAATAATCCAACAACCCAAGTTCATAATGAGTCAACAGAAACATCACACATTGGTGGTGGAGTGGACGAGGAAATGCCTGACCCCACCCCTGAAAATAATAAACAGCAAGAATCCTTCGCTAAGTTGCTTGAAGATGCTAGTACTCCGCTGTACCGCGATTGCACCAAATTCTCTAAATTCTCATTCATTGTCAGACTATTTCAGATTAAATGTTTAAACGGGTGGTCTGCTAAGTCCTTCAGTATGTTACTTGAACTGTTGAATGAAGCGTTTCCAGAAATCTGTATTCCAAAATCAGCCTATAAAATCAAAAAATTCCTAAATTCTTTCGATCTAGGGTAGGAGAAGATAACAGCATGTCCAAATGACTGTATGCTTTTCACGGGAGGTAAGGAAAGTCTGGAGAATTGCAAAGTCTGTGGTTCTTTGAAATGGACAGAAACACCAAATCTAGACGATTAAGCCAGTGGATCTACTAAGCGAAGTAGGAGAAAGAAGCCTACCAAAATACTGCGTTACTTTCCTCTGATTCCTAGGCTACAAAGATTGTTTATGTCTACGAAAACTTCTTCTGATATGAAATGGCATGCTGAAGGTCGCACTAATGATGGGATTCTTAGACATCCTGCTGATTCTCAATCTTTGAAAAAATTTGATGAAAGATATCCCGATTTTGCGGAAGATCCTCGAAATGTGAGACTTGGACTAGCTAGTGATGGTTTCAACCCTTTTAGGCAAATGAGTAGTACATACAGCATATGGCCTGTTGTGTTAATACCATACAATTTGCCGCCTTAGAAATGCATGAAGCAGTCCTTATTTATTTTGTACAGATTTGGAGGATTTTGGTATACAGCTAGCATCCTTAGTTGACAGTGAACCCATTTTGGTAAAAAATCATGCTAAGATGATAATCAGATGCATGAATTCAACTTCTTTAACAGTAAAAGAAAATGAAAATTTGCAGTATCTAAGCATATATGTTTCTAGATCCAGGATCACAAATTTTGATTGGGCTGTGATTGGATTTTTTAGTGACTATCAACAAGTGTTATTAATTGGGCTGTGATTAGAAAGAGAGGGCTCGAGTGGAGATCTGGAAACCCATATAGAGACATCTCGTTCATAATAATTTATTATTATTGTTGTTCTTGTCGCTCTTGCTGTTGTTGCTGATGTCTCTTTATGTGTGTTTGCTGAAGAGAAAGCAGGGATGAGAGAGAGATGAGGAAAATGCCGCTATGTTAGCCTGGTGTATCCTCATTCTCCACCATTCCTCTTTCTGGCTTCTATATTTAGTTTCCTTCCACGATAACAGGTCCTTAAAACTACACTTGATATGAGCCCCATTCTTATTTTTCTTCAATAAAAATGGGAGTTTTGGTTATCCAACAAACATGTACCCGCATACTTCCAAATGGCATTTCCTTTAGAAAGTCGGACTCTGAAGAATCGATCTATGACTAGAATTTCCATTCAAAGCCCAATCAAAATTTTTCATCCTAGATCTAAAATCTTCTTTGAGCCACAAACATCATGATTTAGTTGGGATGAAGAAATAACAGAGAAACATATATGCTTAGATACTGGAAATTTTCATTTTCTTTTACAGTTAAAGAAGCTGAGTTCATGCATCTGATTGCCTTCTTAGCATGATTTTTTTAACAAAATGGGTTCACTGTCAACTAGGGATGCTGTATGTATACCAAAATCCTCCAAATCTGTACAAGAATTGGGCGGAATAAACCTTGTGCAGGTTTATTTTGGAGCCACAAACATCAATGGTTTAGTTGGGATGAAGAATTAATAGACAAACATAGATGCTTAGATACTGGAAATTTTCATTTCCTTTTACTGTTAAAGAAACTGATCGCATGCATCTGATTGTCATCTTAGCATGATTTTTTTACTAAAATGGGTTGACTGTCAACTAAGGATGCTTGTTGTATACCAAAATCCTCCAAATTTGTACAAGAATTGGGCTGAACAAACCTTTTGCATGTTTATTTTGGAGCCACAAACATCATGATTTAGTTGGGATGAAGAATTAATAGAGAAACATTTATGCTTAGATACTGGAAATTTTCATTTTCTTTTACTGTTAAAGAAACTGAATTCATGCATCTGATTGTCATCTTAGCATGATTTTTTTACCAAAATGGGTTCATTGTCAACTAAGGATGCTGTACGTATACCAAAATCCTCCAAAACTGTACAAGAATTGGGCTGAACAAACCTTGTGCAGGTTTCTTTTTGAGCCACAAATATCATGATTTAGTTGGGATGAAGAATTAATGGAGAAACATCTATGCTTAAATACTGGAAATTTTCATTTTCTTTTACTATTAAAGAAACTGATCGCATGCATCTGATAGTCATCTTAGCATGATTTTTTTACCAAAATGGGTTTACTGTCAACTAAGGATGCTGTATGTATACCAAAATCCTCCAAATCTGTACAAGAATTGGGCTGAACAAACCTTGTGCAGGTTTCTTTTGGAGCCAAAAATATCATGGTTTAGTTGGGATGAAGAATTAATGGAGAAACATATATGCTTAGATACTGGAAATTTTTATTTTCTTTTACTGTCAAAGATGCTGAATTCATGCATCTGATTGTCATCTTAGCATGATTTTTTTACCAAAATGGTTAACTGTCAACTAAGGATGCTGGCTGTATACCAAAATTCTCCAAATTTGTACAAGAATTGGGCTGAACAAACCTTGTGCAGGTTTCTTTTGGAGCCACAAACATCATGATTTAGTTGGGATGAAGAATTAAAAGAGAAACATATATGCTTAGATACTGGAAATTTTCATTTCCTTTTACTGTTAAAGAAACTGATCGCATGCATCTGATTTTCATCTTAGCATGATTTTTTTACCAAAATGGGTTCACTGTCAACTAAGGATGCTGTATGTATACCAAAATCCTCCAAATCTGTACAAGAATTGGGCTGAACAAATCTTATGCAGGTTTCTTTGGAGCCACAAACATCATGATTTAGTTGGGATGAAGAATTAATGGAGAAACATATATGCTTAGATACTGGAAATTTTCATTTTCTTTTACTGTTAAAGAAGCTGAATTCATGCATCTGATTGTCATCTTAGCATGATTTTTTAACCAAAATGGGTTAACTGTCAACTAAGGATGCTGGCTGTATACCAAAATCCTCCTAATCTATACAAGAATTGGGCTGAACAAACCTTGTGCAAGTTTATTTTGGAGCCACAAACATCATGATTTAGTTGGGATGAAGAATTAATAGAGAAATATATATGCTTAGATACTGGAAATTTTCATTTCCTTTTACTGTTAAAGAAACTGATCGCATGCATCTGATTGTCATCATAGCATGATTTTTTTACCAAAATGGGTTCACTGTCAACTAAGGATGCTGTATGTATACCAAAATCCTCCAAATCTGTACAAGAATTGGGCTGAACAAACCTTGTGCAGGTTTCTTTTGGAGCCACAAACATCATGGTTTAGTTGGGATGAAGAATTAATGGAGAAACATATATGCTTAGATACTAGAAATTTTCATTTTCTTTTACTGTTAAAGAAGCTGAATTCATGCATCTAATTGTCATCTTAGCATGATTTTTTAACCAAAATGGGTTAACTGTCAACTAAGGATGCTGGCTGTATACCAAAATCCTCCAAATCTGTACAAGAATTGGGCTGAACAAACCTTGTGCAAGTTTATTTTGGAGCCACAAACATCATGATTTAGTTGGGATGAAGAATTAATAGAGAAACATATATGCTTAGATACTGGAAATTTTCATTTTCTTTTACTGTTAAAGAAGCTGAATTCATGCATTTGAAGATTTAAGATCCAGGATGGCAAATTTTGATTGGGCTGTGATTGGATTGTTTAGTGGCTGTCGTCTATGTTCTTAATTGGGATGTGATTAAAAAGAGAGGGCTCGAGTGGAGATCTGAAAACCCATATAGAGACATCTCGTTTATAATAATTTATTATTATTGTTGTTCTTGTCGCTCTTGCTGTTGTTGCTGATGTCTCTTTGTGTGCGTGTGTTGAAGGGAAAGAAGGGATGAGAGGGAGATGAGGAAAATGCCGCTATGTTAGCCTGGTGTATCCTCATTCTCTACCATTCTCTGTTTCCATTTCTGGCTTTTATATTTGGTTTCCTTCCATGATGACAGTTCCTTAAAACTACACTTGATATGAGCCCCTTCTTATTTTTCTTATTTTTCTTATATTTGGTTTCCTGTTGAACTAAATTATTGTTTTTTTTCATAGAGCGGTCACCCAGATGAAGGAAATTCTGATGATCAGCACTGAAGCTACTCGAGGGGTATGGATCTGTGGACGGCCTACTTTAGTTGTTGTTGTTATGTTGTCCTTGTTGTTGTTATATTCTGGATTGTTGTTTTAAGTAATTGTTGAGATATGTGGGATGTTAATTACTGTATTTGTTAATTATGACACTGTGTTAATTATGCGGTGAATTTGGACGATTAATGGACTATGTGTGAAACTTTATTATCTTAATTAATTCTTGTGTTTGGTTGTGATTCGCGCATTAATATACCTGAAATTGGTTGAATCAGTTGTGAATTAGTTACAGGTTTTTTAAATGAAATTGTGAATTGAAATCGAATGAAAAATTGGAGCAGAAAAAACCAACGGGCATACACCGGCGTTTAATAGAACGCCGGTGTATCTAATTGTTTAGTTGAAAATTTCGTTAGGGAGGCGTTTCCACGCACGCCGGTGTACCCATATATCTATAGCGGCGCGTCATAAAACGCCGGTGAATATCTATATACCGGCGTTTTATAACACGTCGGTGATTGTAATTAGGGAAATAAGGGCGCTCAGAAACAAGCATACACCGGCGTTCTATGACCGCCGGTAAATATTGGACATACACCGGCGTTTCTACAAACGGCGGTGAAAGATATATACCGACGGTATGTGACCTCCGGTGAATGTATATTGGGGAAAGAGCGATACTCAGAAATTCGCATACACCGGCGTTTGTCTGGCCGCCGGTGTATTTTCAAGATATACCGGTGTCCAGCAGAAATGCCGGTGAATACACCTATCTTTCCGCGACGCTCGATTCGGCGGCATTTGTACCGGTGTTTATAAAAACGCCGGTGAATGTTTCACCGGCGTAAAAAACCTCCGGTGTAGGTCTAAAAAAATGCCGGCAAATAACTTCTGTGTTGTAGTGATGCCGCGAGAATATACTACCAAAATTGAAACAAGATGAATATAATAAAAAAACAATAACTGGATTAACTGTACAAACTATCATACTTGATAAGTTTCAACAAAATGTTAATGTGCAAATAGGAAGTTACATACTAAAAATGCCAATAATATACTAGTTTGATGATATGAATAATGATGCGCTTTTAAAAAATGACTTTTTCCAACAATACTATCCCATAACCATATCATATAAATCAGTTGTATTTACGACACCTTGCCGACACCAAGCAATAGCAATTAGAATTATCCAACCTTATTCCAGAACCGACCTGCCACTGATCAGAGTTTCTTCAACCCAGTGTGGTGAATACCAATATTTACCAAATAAAACTAGAATACAACAAGTTCAAGAAATAACTACAAAACAAATTTTACAAAAAACAATTAGAAGATCTGTGCAGAGAAGACCCTTTGGCAAAATGGAACTTAAGTAAACTCACAACACATATAGAGTTAATAGATAAGAACAAAATAATAAAAATTAAACATATAAGGCACACTCCAACAGATCTAGAAGAGTTCAAAATACATATAAAAGAATTAATAGAAAATAATTACATAAGAAAATCACAAAGTCCACATTCATCACCAGCATTCATAGTAAGAAAGCATTCAGAGGAAAAAAGAGGTAAATCTCGAATGATAGTAAATTATAAGGAACTAAATAAAAATACTAAGAGGTTTGGATACCCACTACCAAACATGCAAATACTACTCAGTACAGTAAGAACAAGAAAAATATATTCAAAATTTGATTGTAAATCAGGATTTTATCATGTAAAACTAACAGAAGATTCAAAACATTTAACAGCATTTAGCACACCTCAAATATTTTATGAATGAAATGTATTACCATTCGGTTATAAAAACATCCCAGGAATATTTCAAGAATATATGGATAAGATATTTGAAAAATACAACAATTTCATATTAGTATATGTAGATGATATTCTAATAGGATCTGAAAACGATGAACAATATAAAGAACATCTACTAAAATTCATAGAAATAGTAAAGAATGCAGGTATTATGCTATCAAAAAAGAAAATCGAATTGTTCAAAACTGAGATAGAATTCATAGGAACAAAATTATCATATGAAGGAATAGAACTACAGCCACATATAGCAGAAAAAATAAAGACATTTCCTAATGTCCTAAAAGGAAAAAAGAGAAGTACAATCTGTAATAGGGTTACTAAATTAAACAAGAGGTTACTTACCAAATTTATCAGCAAAAACAAATTGGTTACAACAAAAACTGAAAAAGTTTAAGAAATGGGAATGGACCCCAGAGGATGAAGAAAAACTTAAAATATTAAAACAACAGACTTCAGAATTACATAAGCTAAGATTACCTGTTAAAGAATGTTCATGGATAATAGAAATAGATGCGTGTGAAAACAATTGGGGAGCAGTATTAAAATTCATTGAAATATGAGAACAAGAGGAAAGACTAGATAGATATACTAGTGGATCTTTCACACAAACCCAATAAAATTACCACATAAACGAAAAAGAACTACTAGCTATCTTAAAAGCTATAAAAAAGTTTGAATTATTTATAATTCATACGAAATTCACAGTAAGAACAGACAATATGCAAGCAAAGAGTTGGAACAACAAAATAATAGACCCAACTATAGCAAACAAAAGATTGATAAGATGGTAAATGGAGTTAGCATATTACGATTTCTCAATAGAAAACATAAAAGGAAAGGACAACATTTTAGCTGATTTTTTTGTCAAGAAATTAACTATTTCATTTGTTGCAGAATGAAAATTAGAGTCTAGCAAATAGAACAGGATGTTATTTACCTCAAAGGAACCATGGAACAAATAAAATGAGTATTTAATCAATTACAATTACAAATATGCGGGATCCAAAGTCTGTTCTACCAGCACGTAAGTCAGCATGTAACCACAGAATGTATGGTGGACAATACTAGCGAGAAAATGAGTGAGATAGGCGAACCTACTCATTCCTTAAAAGAGGATGCACTTACATCCTCAAAAGACTACATACAAGGAGACACTTCTTACTGAGAAAGCTCCTATCAAAGTATCAAAAAAAGTATTATTTTTACAATATATTAAAAAACTATGCCAAGTAACCGAGGTGAACCAGTTCATCAAAACCATATCACAACAACATATGAACAAGACCATCATTCTACTAGGAGCTAATCCAAGAACAACCAGGGCATTGTTCGAAAGAGGACTTATTCATTGCATCTATCCGTTTAGAGAATGTGAGGAACTGGTCCACTTACCAAGAGAAATTTACAAAGCAGTCAAGAGTTATTTTGGCTTCACAAAGGCCTAAAAAATATATGTAAGAATGTATTCAGTCATCCCTGAATATTTTGAAGACAATGAAGAGCTTCTAGCAGAACATGTTATAAAAATAGGGATGACCACCCAAGTGATCTATGGAGCATCAAATATTGTACCATACAAAACTGAGGAATTTGAAAAATTAATCCCAGAAAGAGGGGCCATGAGCTTCTGGAACATGTATTCTGAGTTAAAAGATATAAAACTAATAGATAGCAACATATGCATCTATGACAGCCCAGATCCAGAAAAAATAATAATGTATAGTATAGCAAAAATAAAACAGCCACAAGATAAGCATGAGTTATTTGACAGCTAGTACCAAATACTATCCACAGGAGCAATAACAATGACATAAGAGATAGCTAGATACTACTGTAGCTTGATGAAGACAGAACATCAACACAAATGTGGAGCATGTGAACATGTCTGCCAGGAGGAATCTCTTTTTCTAGAGTAGTCCACAAGGCAATTATTAAAGACTGATGTAAGCAATAACGTATGTAAGCTTTTTGTAAGCTGATCCCTTGATCTATAAAAGGGTAAGTTGAGTAAGGTAGAAGACAGACCATCTAGGAGAAAAGAAATCCCACATAAGTTTGTAAGAAAAGTCTGTAAGGGAATTGGGAGAAATAAAATTATCTTTCTATGAGTTCTACTACAAGATCTTGTACAAAATAAGTATGAAAAACTAATATGGAGAGTTTTGTAAGGCTCTGCCTGAAGGATCTTGCAAAAAGACCCATTTGTAACCTTCTATAGTTAGACTGTACACCTAGTAGAAGGAAACGAGCGAGGTTGTGGTTGCCTGTATCGAAGTGCTACTAGTTGTTCCAGACGTATCTCTCGGATGAAGCTCTCTTGAGAGCATAGTAATCATGAGATGGAAGGAACGTAAAAGGAGTACTAAAATCGGGTTGCATACCAGAGGTATTTTATCCACTGGTAGTAACTGGTACAGAGCAGCTCGAAGAAGTTTAACTAGGTCGGAAGCATGATGGGCCGTTTTGTTTTGATTTTTAGGGTATCCTTAGAAATCTCTCTTTACTCCTGATTTTATAATTATTGTTGTTCAATAGAACTAATGGATAATAATAGTTTGAGTATTGCCTTAATTTTTTCTGAATTAATGATTAATTATCAAGGAAGTGATAGAATGCTAGTTTTTGATGTTTATTATCCTCATAGAGTAACAAGCATGAATGATTATTATAAATTCAAATTACTCTTATTTAGTGTACAACGAGTAACAATTATAACAATAAATCAAATAAATCATACAGAAACTAGTAATATAAATGTCGAAATAATTGATGATCTAACTTTTTATGAAAGATCTTTATTATTTTATGAGAATTGTGTATTTAGTAGTTATATCTGGAGCCCTACAACAATATATAGACAATTTCTAGAAGAAAATGAACAGATTGGAGAAGAAAATAGACATATAGAAGAACTCGAAGAACCCCCATATGATAGTAATAGTGAAATATCTGAGACAGAATTAGAATATATGGGAGATCTTGAAGACACGTTTGATTACTTTTTTGAGATAGACAATATACATTATTTCGAAGAATATTTATTTACAGAAAATTATCATCTTTAAAATTTTTGATCCTTTAAAGTTTTAAAGTGTTTTGATACTCTATTTAATTCTATTTTTCAGGAGAGATTTTACGCTTTGCACTTAAGTTGGTATCAGAGCCAGTACAGAGTAAGTAATTTTTACTTAATTTCGGTAATTTTCTTTAAACTAATCACTAATTTATAAGTTATGGAATAGAAAACAAAAATTTAATAATAAAACTAGAAATTATACTAAAACCCAGAAATCTTTAGAAATTAATAAAAGGTCACACATCCTATAGAAAATACTAAAGAAAATATTATAGGAAGTATATTATAGAAATTTAATTAAGAATTAGGTCATTTTTCTTAATATTTTCTAAACAGGGTCGTTTCATCAAATATTTTCAAAAATGGGTCAAATAGCCAATTAACTCTTTTGGGACTTTGGTAGTTCACTGTCTGCTCATGTACTGAACTTTTTTTAATTTTATGCTATTGGCTGGAGCTAGGGCTGCAAACAAATCGAGCTATTCGCGAGCTATTTGGCTCGAGTTCGGTCAAAGCTCGGTTCGAACCGAGCTCGAGCTCAAAACTGAGTTCGTTTCCTTAACGAGCCGAACTCGAGATTTTTATTTTTTTTTATTTTTTTTAAAAAATTTTTTAGGCTAAGCTTGCGAGCTATTCGGCTCGAATACGGTCAAAGCTCGGCTCGAACCGAGCTCGAGCTCAAAACTGAGATCGTTTCCTTAACGAGCCGAGCTCGAGCCTGAAGGTATTCGGCTCGGCTCGGCTCGATTGCAGCCCTAGCTGGAGCCGAGGCTCTATCTCTATTATCTGGAAAAAAAGGGGAAAAAAATTGTACATTCACAAATTAAACGTATGAATGATGGGTCCCACTTTTCATTTTTCATTTTTTTTTTGTTTTTTTTTTGTTTTTTTTGGACCTCTTACTTGAGGAGCGGGGTGTTAATGTAAAGAATCTGGTGGGCAAAACGGACTTGGGAGCTTAAATTTATCATTCCTCAAAACTCTTCTCTTTGAATTTTTAAAATTGTATGGTGCACACGCAATTCCATCCGCCCCTGGCTATGTGTTGTTGTTTTTCGAATTTTTCGTTTTATCGTATTTTGCTACCTTATGAGTCATTTGGCCCTTCATTTACTTTCAATGTATTTGTTAAAGTTGTTCTATTTAAATTATACAGATACTTATGAGAGTTCTTTTTCGATATTTAGGCTTGATTATGCAAAGAGATAGAAAAATTTGTGGAGATGTTATACATAAGATCCAAGCAGGATGACTTAAATAGAGAAGTGTCAGTGGTGCTCTGTGTGAAAAACATATACTTTTGAAGTTGAAAGAAAATTTTATAGGACGACTTTTAGACCATTAATAATGTATGAAGCAGAGTGTTGGACAACAAAGAAACAACATGTCCAAAAAACGAGTGTAGCGGAGATGAGGATGTGAATGTGCGGTAAAACCAGGTGTTAGATGATAGATTAGTTTAGTCCCACATTGAATAATGTATTGGTTTTGTATTCTCTTCTCTTCTATATATAGGAGACATATTGTACTCAGTTCATTCAATCAATAAAAAGAACATTTTCCTATTCCTAATTTTAACACCAGGAATGATAGCATTAGAAATGAGCATATGCGAGACATGGTTATATCCAAGATAAATTAAGAGAGAATCGTCTCAGTTGGTTTATACATATCACATGTAAACCTAGTAGTGCTTCCGTTAAAAAGAGTGATTTGATAAGTATTAAAAGTAAAGTTAGAGGTATGAGAAGACTTAAACTTACTTAGATGGAAACGATGAGAAAAGATATAATAATTTGTGACTTTACAGAAAATATTGCGCTACAGTGAACAAAATAGAAAACCATGATTCATGTAGCCGACCCTAACTGATTGGGAAAAAAACTTTATTATTGTTGTTGTTCTATTTAAATTATGTAATATTTTATTGTCATATGAATCTCCATGTATCTGTAGTTTTAATAATGTACTAGATTTTCCCGTGGGCACGTGCCTATGGCACGTCTTCGGAACGATACAACACAGGAAAAGCCCTCTAAACAGAAAAACAACAATTATATAGTTCAAGTTTGAATAATATGATAATATTTAGTTGTAAATAAAAGTCCATATTTCTATTAGTATATGTTGAAAAATAATTATAAATGAGGGTGTAAAATCCAACTTCTTAGAACTTTAAGTGTGGAAAATGATGAAATTTAACTGTTGAAGAGATATTTGCTATTTTCAATATAACATGTGCAATAAAAAAAGCATAAAAATTCTGAAAATTTTACAAACCTGAAATCTTAAAATCTAAATTTTTAAGTAAAAATAAAGAAAGAATGAGAGAGATAGAGGAAGAGAGAAAAAGAGAGAAATATGAAAAAGTGAAAAGAGAAGAGAGAGATAGTAATAAAGTAATGAGTTTTTTAGTTTTGGGGGGGAAAAAATTTAATTTTGGTGTTTGAAATTTTGGACGAGAAAATATGTTTTATGAATCAACCTAGCCCATTGGTTTTAGGGGAGATTGAATGAGAGAGTAATGTGTTTTTTAGTTTTGGGAGAAATTTTTTTATTTTGGGATTTGAAATTTTGGGCGGAAAAAATATGTTTGATAAGAATCAATCTAAGCCATTGATTTTATGAAAGATTGAATGAGAGCCAGTCGATTGCTTTCTTTGTAATTTATTATATAGATTCCATCAACAATTTCTTCCAAGCACCAAGTCACCATCTTCTAAGCTCTGATGTACGACACAATGTCCTCATTTAACCTTCTCTCTCTTCTCATTTAACCGTCTCTCTCTCTCTCTCATCCTTTAAGAATAGGTCTTAGAGCATCTGTAGTCGTTTGCTAAAAATCGATAATATGCATATTTGGCTCAAAAACGAGATACACTCGTTTGCCAAATATCCATATTATCCATATTTCGCTACAGTCGCCTGCTATAAATGAGAATGGATTTGAGATTAATCTATATATGAGAGACGACACATCATGTGCCGTCCCACAAAAAAAACTATTTTTTTTTCGTCGGACGGCACTTCAAGTGCCGTCGCTTGATTATTTTATTTTATTTTCAATTAAAAAACCCCCAAATCCCTCGGACGACACTTCATGTGCCGTCCCTTGAATTTTTTTTTCCGATTAAAAAACCCCAAATCGCAGGCCCAAATTCCTCGGACGACACATGACACTTCATGTGCCGTCCGGAGTTTTTTGCAATTTTCAAATTTTTTGCAATTTTTGAAAATGTTTTTGCAATTTTTAAATTTTTTTTGCAATTTCTGAAATGTTTTTGTAATTTTTTCGTAATTTCTGAAATGTTTTTGTAATTTTTTATTTGCACCCTGGGTACGAATTTTTATTCCTCCGACGGCACTTCGAGTGCCGTCGACGGCCGTCGACCCCGTCGGTTTTTTTTTTTTTTTTTTTTTTTTTTTTTTTTTTTTTTCTCCGACGGCACATGAAGTGCCGTCGCTTATTATTTTATTATAAAAAGCTAAAAAATAGCTTTTGACGACTGCAACAAAACTTCGATTTCTATTTTCATTTATCCATATATCCATATTTTCCCCTTCAACGATTACAGATGCTCTTACATTCAGTTCATTGAATAATTTGATAGTTTGGGTTTTCTCCTTGCTTGCTTATAAATAGATTCCGATCCCTCTCTTTTAGACATGATTTTCAATCGAAGAGCAAACATATTAAACTATCTCACTGCTTTAGGGTCCTTGATGAATGATTTTTTGGTGACTTACTTTGCAAATAATGTACCATCAACACCATTAGTTGAAGCTATCATGTAACTATTTTAGAAGATGAATGGATGCATGTTATCTATATAATGTAACTTTTATTTATGTAGTTTAGTTGCGGATTTGTGTCTGAGTGGGCCCCTGTTCGACAAAGTCATGATTTACTTACATGAATGTCTTACTCGATCATAATAATCTCTACTATTATAATGGGAGAAGGGGTTAGTGTCATCTGTCATTATTGTCATTTTGAAGCCAACACGCGCAGCGCACGTGTTGACAAAATGACCCACTTTGGTAAATATTTTTGAAAGCGGACCAGTTTGGTAAATATTTTTGGGAATGGATCAGTTTGGAAATTATTTACTTTTTATCCTTTTCATTTTTTTTTTGATGAATCGGATAGAGCCAAAAGGCTCCAGCCATCAAAAATATATTAATCAATAAAACAGTACAGGTACAAATAAATAATCGGTGGCTTTACAAGATGTAAAACAGATAAGAGCGAGCTAAACAGTAATGAAATCCTAACTAGGAGGCAAAGGATGCCTAATAAGGAAGCTAAAATACAACAGAGAAAACCCCCGCAGAAAGAGGAAACTAAAAATACAGCCTGGAAAGCAAACTCGCGAAAAGAGAAGAAAACCGCCCTATCTCAACCCCCTGACGAGAAGAAACCATAGGAGCGACGAGCCAAACGCAGTTGAAGAGGACCTCCTACCAAGCAGATGACAACCTCCTGCGGCAGCCACAGAGGAGAGGCTAAAGCGGCACAACAGGAGACCATCAAACAGAAAACGCGAGAACTCAACTGAGCACCGACTGACGGGACATCAAAACTTGAGCTTGCCTGGCGAGGATACGAGCACTCACGCGCGTCGGCTTAAGATTACTGACCAGCCTCTTGCGATAATGCTTAACGGGAGGAGGATCAGTCTCAACTGAAGAGGATGAACTCGAAGCTGGGGCAATTAGAGACTCTGCGTCTATAATGGAGCAGGGAGGGGAATTGTGAGCCCTAGTGCTCACCGATGACGAATTAGCGATGTGGTTAGAGCGATAGGAGGAGACAACAATAGGAGAGTGAGACCGCCTCTGAGAAGACTTGGGTGGAGAAGGGAGCCGAACGAGCGATATCTCCCTTCGGAGAAGATCGAACGAAGATAGCTCCCTTAAAAATAGATAGAGCGAGTAGAAGCTACTCGACGAACGGCAAGAGATCGACGACAGTTGGGGAGAAGAAAAGGTCGTCAAGCCAAGAAATTTATCAAGAAGGGTAGGATCCTCCGCAGGGTCATAGGCTCTGACCGATGGGGGAGAGATAGTAATGTTGCGAGACCCCGAGTCTCCCGCCGCACTGTGATGCCCGTGGTGGTAAGAAGAATAGGATTTAAACAAAATCGTATTATAATCTAAACTCAACCTCTGCACAGGAAACGCGACATGAGAGTGGGGACGGGCTAAAAAAGGACCCGAACGAGAAAATGAAAACGGGTAAGAAAAGACCTTGCGATCCTTAAATAGTGAAGAAATATTAGGACGGATAAGTCTTATAATAGAATCACAAGGAGCAGGAAACGATCTCGATGTGTTCGAATCAGAAGAAGGAGCAACTGCTGAAGCGACAGAATACTTTCCAGGACCAGTACTGGGAAACGAAGCCAAGCCAGCATGCAGCTTGCTTTTCAATAGAGGGTAGTTAATGAAAGAGAGGAGTTTGGTTGGTAAAGGGCGGCCTCTGGGAAGACCAAGAAGAGTTTGAAGGGCATAGCAGCGACTTCGCGCGTGACCGAATTTATCACAGAAAAAACATTTCATTTTATACCTACACTCACGCTTGAAATGCCCAGGTTGGAAGCATCTGTGACAAACCCGAGGCGGTGCGGGCTTGCCAGCAGAAGGGGAAGAGAATGTATTAAGAGAGGACTGATGTAAATAAGGGTTAGACAAAAGAGGAGGAGAAGAATTGATCTCCAGAAACTGTTTAGTCGCTTTAGCTGCCGGAATGGCGAGAGCCATGGAAGCAAACAGATACGAAAAACTACTACTTGAAACACCAACAGGCTCCAATCGAGGGAGAAAAGTATTCCGATCTATGGAAAGGATCCAAACAGAATACAGATCATCAACAGATGAAAGGAGATATAACCTCCGAGCAATACTACAAGGAGGCGCTAAACCTCCGAGCGAGAACAAAAAGAGAACCAGTAGAGAAAAGACTCTACCTAGTCACTGTTACTAAGCCACCGATACAACAAGGCCGAAGCCGATAAAAAAACCAGCTCAGCCCCTGCTTGCTGCCACAGAGAACGAAAAAGAAAGGCCACAACCCCAATCTTACAAGATGGGGAAGGCAATACCACCAGATAGAAAGAAAAGAAAGTGAGGAAGATGGAGGGTTAGAAGAGAGGGGAATACAGGAAGGGGCGATCAAAACCGCGGCTCCAAGCACGCAAGAAACAAAATGCCAGCACACTCCAGTGGAACACAGTACCATACAATCGCCAGCACACCCAAAAAATAGGGAAGATAGCAGTAGCTTACAGTGGTTGGGAGGGGGGAAGAGGGCGATGCGACGAAAACCTGCTCTTGGAGCGTCCGAGGAGGGAAAAAGTAGCGACGGACAACGACACGTAGCCTCCAATCCGAAGAAGGAAACACCTCCACTGGATCAAGTACGAGTGGGGAGCAAAACACCCGAAGGGGCCAGAACCAAGCACACAGTAGCGCCGAGAGTTGCAGCTGAGATGGATACACTTCGGAGCTAGGCACGGAGAAAGGCAACGCGGAGAGGAGCCGAGATCCAAAGTGGAGAAAAACAGATCGATGAAAGAAAAATTGGGATGAGGATGTAGATCAGAGACTGATCTACAACTTTAAAGAAGGAGGGTCGATGGATAAAGGTTTGGATCGAGCGGATCTGAGGATAAAGAGCGAGGAAGATGGAGGAAATAGAAATCGCCTTGTTTCTGATCTTTTTATCCTTTTCATTAACCCTTCAATTTTTCCCACGTGCACGTGTGCACGTGTATGACACTAGTCAATAATAATGCTAGGACCACAATATTTTCAAAACTGGGTCCTCGCATAAGGACTTTCTTAATCGATTACACGAAAGTAATCAGTATTTTGAAGAGAAGCGAAAGAAGAAAAACTTATTTTAAAAAAAAAAATCAAAAATTCAAGAAGTTGTCACCACATAACATAATCCACTTGAGAAGGTCAGTAGCAATTTCCTTCAAAAAAAAAAAAAAAAAAAAAGGTCAGTAGCTATATCTGCTAAGGAATATTTTAATGAAGGCATATAGGCATTCTCTTTACCGTCTTAAGTAGTCAAGACTAGCATTGAATCTTCAATTCTTTAACCGTTGAATCTTCACCAGGTTTGCGTCAGCAACTGCGTGAACTACAGACGAGAATTATCCAATCTGGGGTGTTGTGTGCCCAAGGCCCAGACCAGTTGCGTTGGGGATTTGAGAAGAAGGGAGTGTTTTCGGTTAGATCCCTTTACCACTGAATTCACTTTCGGGGATGCAGACCCAGCTGGGCAACGGTGTTATGGAAGGCAAAAACACCTCTTAAAGTCAGAGTCTTCCTCTGGTTAGTGCTTAACAATGCTATACTCACCAGAGAGAACCTAGCCAAGAGACAACCTCACATTGCGACCAACTGTGGATTCTGCAACACTCACACAGAAGATCTGAACCATTTGTTTATTCACTGCACAAGAAGTAAGACCATCATGATAGAAGTCCTAAGAGCCCTAGGCACAAGTGACTACCCAAGAGAGTATGAGGAACTATGGGTTGGCCCCAGATTTGCATCGACCCGACACGACATGAAGGATGCGTGATATATTGCCATTGCGGCAACCACATGGGTGTTATGGCTAGATAGAAACAATTTTTATTTTCGTGCTTCATGTAATTCTATTTCTGGTAACCTTACTCAAATCATGCATCTAATTTCCTTTTGGGCTACAGCTGCTGCCTCAGGAGCGAGAGGGAGGATTGCTCGGGTCTTCCAGGTGGAAGAATTTGACGATGATAAGATAGAGTTCGGGCCGACTATGGATTGAGGAGTGCACCCACCTTACTACCCAGTTGATTCAGCGGCACCCACTGTGTCTATTTAGGTTGTGTCACTTCTCTGTATTTTGGCTGAATGAGGTTTAGATGTAGAAACCCACCTCCCAGGGATATGTTGGGGGTTTATGTTTGATGTCCTGTTGTCTGAGGTTTAGATGATAAAACCCACCCCCCAGGGTTCTGTTGGGAGTTTATGTTTTATTTCCTGCACTGCACTTTTGTTTTTTTTCCCGGTTATGCGGGGTGTTTATTAATCTCTTATTAATAAAACAGGGTGGTGTTATTCCACCTTTTAACTCAAAAAAAAATTCTTTAACCGTTGAATAAATGACCAATTTTTGACTCCCTCCATCTTTGAGAAATTTTTTTTTGCTGTACTGACCCACTTTTTGAAAATATTTTAGTGCTCTGACTCACTTCCGAAAATAATTAGCGAACTGATACAGTTTTGGACACGTCAGCAGAAAACGTTATTGGGAACAACGGTATAGGTAATTTTCATGCCCTTTTTTTTCCAATAATGGCATCTATTTAAAAAAAAACTTTCACATTTTTTTTTGGAGTAACGGCATAGGTTATTTTTATTTGAAGAAGCATAGTCTCAATTGTGAGAAAAAATTGCAAGTCTGAAAATTCGAATATCATATGCCGTTCTTTCCGAAAACGGCATTCTCATAACTGATGCTGTTATTTTGAATAACGACATCAGTTATTAGTTTCTTTGCATATACACATTGGCTTTCCAAATATGAATTTATTAGTTTTTTTCCAAATATGAATTTAATTTTTTCCAATTTGGTTATTAACAACAATTAAATTCAATTCATATTTGGAAAAATGTCAATACACCTATTTTGTTATGAACGAACTATTAAATTCAATTCATATTTGGAAATTAAATTCAACACACAATGGCTTTCCAATTTGGAAAAAAATAAATTCATATTTGGAATGCATCTCCTGTGTATGCACAAATAAGCAAAATTATTGGAATTCATATTTTGAATACACAAACGAGCAAAATTAAATTCAACTCCGTCTCTGTGTATGCAAGAGATAAGAAATCTTCTTGTGAAAGCTTTTTCATTTTAGTCCTTTGGGTTATCTTGTGCCTAAGAGATGAATGCATCTCATTGTGGAAAACCATACGATCTTTCACATCAAGGAGGCCATTAGTTTGTTTGAATAACTGATGCCGTTATTCAAAATAACAGCATCAGTTTTGAGGATGCCGTTTTTGCAAATAGCGACATCTGTTATAGGATTTTCACACTTGCAGTTATTTCTCAAAATTGAGACAATAAGCGGTTGAAAATAAAAATAACCTATGCCGTTACTCAAAAAAATGACATGAAAGTTTTTTTTAAAAAAAATAGATGCCGTTATTGGGAACAACGACATGTAAATAACCTATGCCGTTATTCCCAATAACATTTTGTGCTGACATGTCCAAAACTGAGTCAGATCGCTAATTACTTTCGAAAGTGGGTCAGAACGCCAAATATTTTCAAAAAGTGGGTCAGTACGGCAAAAAATTCCATCTTTGAAGATCACATGTGCAAATGGGGCATTAATATTCAATCCAATATTGTCTTTATAATCCTCAAATATTCTTTTATTATCACGATTACCAACCTATGCTCTTTGGTAGTTAATTGGTTTCTTAAGTATTTTATTATATGTTTAGTCTCATATCGGATTATATATCAGTTTAGTATTTGGTTCACTCCTATATATATGAGATATTGTACTTAATCCAATTTATCCACTAATATTTTCTTATCTCTCTGTTAACCTTATCATGGTATCAGAGTACCAATAATACAAATTTCTATTCTTTTGCTTTCATTTTTCAGCAGCAAAAGTGGGGGGGGGGGAACCCAAATCCCGATGGCAACCTTCATCAACTTCGACACCTCAACTCCCCGTCGACCATCCAAATCCCAACTCCCGGCGAACTCGACGTCAACACAGCATCCCGAAAAAATCCTAAGCAACTCCCAACTCCCGGCGAACTCCCACCGACCTCGAAATACAGAAACTACTATCGAAACCCTAAGCCACTTACAACTCCCGGCGAACTACCAAACCCTCAACATCTCCCACTGGCAACACAAACTTCCCAAACCTTAGCTGCACAAACCAAAATCTTTGGCGAACCCATATTGCGTCTTCGTCCGCCCCCAAATTCCTAAACCCTGAACTCCCAAATTCCCCATCCTCGACCTCCCTTAGTCGCCTTTATCGCTTCAAACCCTAACCCTACTTCTTCAGTTCCAAAATTTCAACACTAAGCCCTCTACTCCAATACCCAATCTGAATCCAAACCCGTATCTCCTAATACCCAACCTGGCCCGGCCCACTTACCCCAAAAAAAACCATCCAAACCCTAATCCTACCCAACACACATCACAGCCCTACCCTACCCAATCCAAATCAAACCCAAACATCTATTCTAAAACCCTAACCCGAATATCCTAACTCAGGACAACTCCAACCCTACCTAAACCTAGACCTACCTCTACTTACTATTTCTGGTCTGTTGTTGTTGTCATCGCCGCCGTTCGTCGTCGTCGTAAAAAAAATAAAAATAAAAATAAAAAAATTGCAGGTACTATTACTTCTCCAAAGGAACCCCAGTTTTGTTAGTATCTTTCCGTATCCACCGATTTTTCCGGTGCCCCATCTTCCTCTTCACTCTCCCTCCCATCTCTATCCCCATCCAGATTCGAAATACAGCACCGCTGCCATTATCCTGCTTTCGGCTCACTCCTCTCAACATCATCTCTAACCCTGCCCCACCCCTTTTTCCGACACCGGTAGCACCACCCAGCTTTCTAATCTGATCCCAACCCCATTAACATCTCTGTCATCCTTTTGATCTTTACCACAACAACACCAGTCTCACTCCTCGCAGTGCTTCTTCCATTACATCATCGGCCATGACTGTTACTCCAGCCTTGCCATCTCTTACTTATTGGGCCAATCTTTATCATTGCCTTGCTCAGCTGGACCTCTAGCTCTTGGGTCAGTCTGTCACTGCTGGCCCCTCTGCCCTGCATTCTCTGTTACTCCTGATATGAATTCTTCATGGATTTTAGATTCTGGTGCATCACATCATCTTTCTAGTAATTATATACTGCTCACCACCAGCACTGTACTTCCATCTCACTCTCCATCCCCTTACACAGCCGATGACTCACAACTTCTCACGCACTCATGGTCTATTAGTTCTTCCACTTTTGCATTGCCTTCTGTTCTTTATGCTTATTATTTATCCATGAACCTTATTTCCATTAGTGCACTGTGCGATAGTGGTCTTGTCATTAAATTTTATTTTTTAGGTTGTTCTATTACCGATTCCCACACTGGTCAGGAGTTTGGGCGTGCTAGTCGACAGTGTCGTCTATATCATCTATATTTTCTACATGCATATACATCTCATCCTAATTTTACTGATATTTTTTTCTATTTTGTTGATCTATGGCACAGACGTTTAGGCCATGTTAGTGAGTCTCAAGTTAAGGTTTTAGCCCGTAGTGGTGCCCTGGGTCCGCTTTTTTTACACATTTGTCTGATTGTCAGGGTAGTCATTTGGCCAAACACAAAGCACTCCCTTTTAATAACAAAAACACTTCTCAAACCACCCACCCTTTTCAACTTATTCTAACTGACATATGGGGACCCTCTCCTGTACCTCCGTGCAAAGGGTTTCTATTATGTTTCCTTCATCGATGACTTTACTAGTTATACATGGGTGTTTCTTATGCGCCACTCTGAGATATGTGCCATTTACCAGTTCTTTACGAACATGGTTCACACACAATTTGATGTACGTATCAAAACATTTTGCTTAGACGGTGCTCGTGAGTACACATCCGCTGCTATAAGATCAATCCATTAATCTCATAGTAAAATCTTCCAGCAATCATGCCCTCACATACATGAGCAGAATGATGTAGCTGAATGCAAGATCATCACATCTTTGAGACAGATTGCACTCTTCTACTCTCCTCTTCTGTTCCTCGTTCCTCTTCTGTTCCTCGTTCTTTCTGGGCTGAAGCTATCATGAAGTCTGTCAGTCTTATTAACATCACTACCTCGTCTACCGTATCTGGCACAAAATCTTATGAGGATCTTCATCACTCATCACCGGACTATAATATGCTGCATACCTTTCGGTGCACCTGTTATATCCTTCTCCCTACAACTGAGCGCACGAAGCTCATCGTATTTTCCGACATGTCTCCTTTATGGAATACTCTCCCTACTACTTGATCTCTCATGTGGATGCTAGTTTTCTCTACTCCCAATTTGTTGGGCCTATCTCCTTGACCATACCTTCACGCATTCCATTTGATCCCACTCCTTGGCTCCTTTCCCATCTCATATTGACGTTCCACCTATTATTACTCCTACACATACACCACCTACATCCCCCCGCATCATGCACCCTTACCACCTACATCCCCACCATTGCCTGTGCATACTCCACTTATCTCACCCCCACACACTGTCCATCTGTGTCTGGTCCGTCAGTCTACATGTTCTACATCGGGCATCCCACAGGCACGTTATACACATAATGTCACTGGTCCTTTTGATTAGTTTGGTTTTGCCACCCTAGCCTCCCACTCACCATAGTTTCATGCGTATCTTACTAATATATACTCCACACGTGAGTCCAAAATTTATCAGGAAGCTATTCAATATCCCGATTGATGGGAAGCTATTACAGAGAAGTTCTGTGCATTTGATCAAACTGACACTTAGGATGTTGTTCCACTGCATGTGGGCATCCATAGCTGCAAGTGGATCTTGAAGGTCAAATATCGACCTGATGGCTCCATTGAGCGGCATAAGGCTCGTCTAGTTCTCCGAAGATTTACTCAGGAGCATGGCATTAATTATGATGAGACTTTTGCTCCGGTTGCACAGATGACTACAGTTCGCACTTTTCTTGTCGGTGCCGCCGTTGGTCAGTGGGCGTTATACCAGATGGATGTGAAGAATTCCTTTCTTCATGTACTTTATCTGATGTTGTTTTTATGCATTCTCCTCCTGGTCTTACCGCACTACAAGGAATTTGCCATATACCAACGGACACCTATAGTGACGGATCACTAAAACCGTGGGTATAGCCATCATATACCTACAGATGCGTAGTAAACTGTGGGTATAGACGAGATAGAAAACTTTTAATTCCCACCAAAATCCCAATTTCTAATTTCATCCCCCCTCCCCCCCCTCTATTTCCCTTCACGCGCTCAATCCTTTTTCTCTTCACGCGCTTCTCCGAAACCCTATTTCCCTCTTCTTTTTCCTCCTCGCACTCAACCCCTTCGAAACCCAATTTCCAATTTCCCTCAATCCCCCTATCTCCAAATCCCCCTCCTCCCGCCGCCGTGCCCCCTCCCCGCTGCCGTGCCGCCCCCAACCACATCTCAAACCGTACCTTGATCTCACTATCTCTCTCTTTCGATCTCAAATCATCGACCCGCCCCCTATCGTCGTCTTGCCGCCACTTCGCCATCATCGTCCCTCCCCCGCTGTCTTCGTTTCCCTCAGGTTTCATTCTAAGGTTCGTATTCTTGATTTTAACCAGAAATTTGTTCGATGGAATGCCCATGAGAAAAACGTGGGAACTTTAAGGCGTCATGCAGCATAAAGCGAGTAACCAACTTCTAAACCTTGGTTTAATTGCTTTGATTTTGATTATATATGCATGTATGTACATAGTTATGTGCGATATTAACTTTGAATTTTTGTTTAAATAAACATTTTAGTAGATGAAAATGACGACCATGTTGAGAAAATGGCATCAGCATTTATAAGATGTTTATTTTAGTTACTTGGAGCTTAAATTGCAGTATTTTTATTGTATGAAAATTGTTCTAAACGTTTTACGGGATAAGTATGTGATAGTCCTCGATGTGAAGTGGATGCAGTATAATCAATTATGCAAAGACGTTTGTGTGTAGTTGTTTGAATCTTTGATTCTATTATGCTGTTGTGTGATAATTATTTTAAATCTCGTATTTAATGTGTGTGAATCTATGTGAGGGAAAGTGGAAGTTTATATTTATTTTTAATACAATGTAGCTATGTGACTGGGTGATTTCTTGTGCTAGTGCTAAGAAATATGTGCAACTTACTTTATAAGATGAAACTGAATAAACTATTCAAAATTAATGATAAATGTAGTTCATAGTAGTGAATGTGAATGAATGATGCAGTACGTGAGTTTGAAAAAGGAGTGGTAGTCAATTTAGGGTGGAATAGTGTGTCTGGTGATTTCCAGCTGCTGTCCATCTCAGTGTGGCCCTCTTTAGGCCACTGAAAGATATCCAAACCGGAGAGAAACCTGGGATAGATGAAGTATGTATGACCCCAAAACTTCGGGTAAGCAGATACACTAATACGATTCTTAAGAAGATGAAAAACTCAATGGGGTTTTTTATAGATCTAAAAAAGGTCTTAACACCATGAACAACACTATGGATGAGAATCTACTCTATTTTCATCTCAACATTTTTGAAATCCTTTGTCCTATCCCCATATATTCCCCTGATTTGGTTGGTGAAACCACAAGCACCAAGTCAGTACCATTAGTAAAGGAGAATTAGATGAGAGGTTAGCATTACTAATTAATGTTAATTATGCTTTACAGCTAGATTATTAACACAATATATAAGAAACTGAGGTGCATGGAAAATTAGCTGCTATGTGAGGTCATCACTTAGCAACCACCATAGTTGCATATTTTTTCTTCAAGGAACTAGAAATAGAGGAAGGTTCAAGTGATGTGGCAATTAAGGACATCAGCTAAACCAATTGTTAAAGCTTCAATAGAACAGAAATTTTTTTTAGGAAAATGGTGGTGTTGTTGTCATATACATCTCTTTTTGACTGATTTTGTTTGAAATCCTTTGACTGAAAAACTTCGATGTTAATTAAATCCATCAGACCCCAAAACATATTGCTATTACATCCTGCTGCTCATATTATGTATACCAATGGGATACAAATTTAGGAGATGGTATATCCATTAATGACAATTAATGTATCCATAAGAATGAGAATGGCTTGAACTTGTTCTTCTAATGACAATGGATTGAACTTGATACCATAACTGACAATTCTGTGCTCAAGTTTTTTTTATTGAAATTTTCTTTAGTATTCTGCAAAATGTGAAATAGATGTGTAGGTAATCTGAAGAGATCATCAATGTCTGCTAGTATATTATTGTTAGCACTGTGTTTATATAGCCATATACATATCCACTTATTAATGCTTACTGCTCATACATACACAATATACACACACACTTTATGCAATTTTTAAGCTCTCCACTTATTAAGCTTGAGTAGACCATTTTAAGCAAATTCTTAATTATTATTTATTTACATTTTCTTCTCTATTTTTTAATTATTATTTATTTACATTTTCAGTTAATTATGTCAAATGGAGTATAGAGGGTGGATCCACGATCCATCAAAACAAAGTTAAGTATATATTCGAGGGATTAATGAATTTCTTGAATTTTCTTTTCAACATTCAGAAGACAATGGAAAAATATTGTGTCCTTGTACAAGAGCTACAAGAGTTATGGGATGATGGAATTGAAACATTTGATGCCTACAAGAAAGAGACATTCCAACTCCTGGAAGGCGTTTGCTATCGAATAAGGGGCTCCTGGAAAAACATTCTGGTCCAATAATACAATTTTTTCCACGACTTGTGTCACAAATCACAGGTGACTGGAAAATTTGTCTGTTGGAGGTTTGTCTTCACATTAACTGAAAGAAAATTGGTTGTTCGTTTCTGCAAGCTATATATATATATATTTAATATTCAGTCTACATTAAAATTAGTAACTCATGCTCTATTGAGTCACCACTAGCCTATCTTATTAGTACTAATTGACTTGATGATTATTAGTTTTGTACTCCGATATGTTATTTTAGTAGATAACATGTTTTTCCTATTTTTTATAACGAACAAAGTATCATCGATAGAAGTTACTAAAACTACTTTACTGGGCCATATACAGGTCTTTACCGATGCGTTTAAACATTGCAAAGTGGATTCCAAGCTCTGTTAGGCATATCTTTCTGCAACTGAAGAAATGCTTCTTCCTGTAAGTCATTGCCCAGTTTCTTGTACTCAACACCAGTGTCATTAAAATTCGAGTACTCAAAAGAGATACTGGAAGTACAGGTGATCCTTGGCTGGCAAATTCGAGTTTCAGCTATGTAGACAAGTATACAATGTGAGAACTTAAAATTCATTGTAAATTTTTACTTAAATTACTGTTCTTTAATTTCTAACTTCAGGTTCTTACTGATGACTCCTTTCAATATGCAGAACCTGAATGTCTTGGTGTCAAACAGGTAGGTATTGTTAGAAAATCACTGAATAAATATGTTTTTTTTCTTCTCTTGTGTGTGTCTGTATTGCCAGCTTGTTAGATGATCAAAATATATAAGTTCTGGCTTTAATCAAGTGTTTCTGTTGGAGATCAATGCCAGCTTGGTTCAGTCATAATGTGTAAAAAGGGTCTCTGGCACCAATTTACCGTTGAATCCTGCTTTCATAAGGTAGGCTCCGTAGGGATTATGTGGGGTACTGATCTCGTGTCTAGATTCTAGTTTGCAGTTGTGTTTTAATGGTGTGGTTTTGTTACTTGGTAATCTCAGTGCTCTCAGTAAATATTTTACTTAGTTGATTTTCTGTTTATTATTCCTAGCTTGAAAATGGTTTCATTCATATTTGGTGAGCCTGTCATCGTTATTTCTTTGTTCATGGCAGCCCAGATACAATTAATTGGTAGATAAAAGTAAGTTATTGATTAAGATTTGTAACCTGTTATGAAGTTTCAAGCAATGAGGTTATCCGTGATCCCTGGGATTTTGATGATAGCTTATCCATCTTGTCTCTTTTCATAGTTTTTAGGGGTTTGAACTTTGGAAATGTTAATGTTTTGATGGATGGATTAGTTCAAGTTACCAGCAATCATGAAATGGTTCACATTGTTTTGTTGCGGTAACTATTTTCTCTGTAGATATATTTTTGTTCCCGTAATACTACCATTTCGTTTTCTTTTACTGCTGGACTGAAACAAATCTTCTCTTCTGTTATGAGCAGGGAGAAAGCTGACCTGAGCTACTTTGAGAGCAAGGGCAGCGGAGCGTGATGTTGCTGGATTTAAGGGCAGTGAGGTGGAGAGAGGTGAGAAGTGGGCTGCTTTATATGTGCACTTGATTCTTGTGGCTGTAACTCTTGTTTTCCCGTTCATTGCCTGATGAGGGCAGCAGGTTATCTGGACGTGTATTGGTAACGTTGATCCATGTTCATTTTGTTCATTTTTTCCATAGCTTTTTTTCACTTACATGTGTCCCTATGCCTGTAATAGAGGGTACTTTGTAACCCCCCCCTCTCTTTCATTTTAACTTCTACAGGAAGTAAATTTGATTTTTTAATATATGGAGATTCAATTTATAGTGGAAATGTGCTTGAACAAGTCGGTAAACTATCATCCTATATTGGTGATGTAGACATCAATGAAAAACTTGATTGTATTTTATTTATTGTAGGTTAACTAATGTTAATGAAGAAGGGCATCTTTATGGGGTTTCTGGAAGCTCAGGAGGTTATGCTGAAACGGTTTCCCACCACGCTGCTAAAACCAACTTTAATGCATTAGAAGTAAGTTTATTTTTAAGAGTTTATACTTACTTTCTTTAGTGATTTATTTCCTGATATGTTACATGGTTTTCTTTTTCGTAGATTGATGGTAAAATAGTTTTGAGATTTGCCCTGTGCCGAACAAATTTTCTTTATTATCCTTCGCTGAATGTGCCTAATAACTATTCCTTTAAATTTTTGATGGTACAGGAACTTGCTGAGATGATTTTCCAGTCAGCATTGTAGATCGGAGATATTTATTGACGAGTTGTAGATTTACACTATTTATTGGCAATGGAAGCTAATTTTCTGTTGATGGGGCAAACCTCGAAATTAAGTGGATGAGATTGTTATAAGACTTTATATGCTTATTATGTGTCAGTATGGTACTTTTAGGTTGATATTTTAACTATTTTGTAATTTGAATTTGACATGCTTGTAATACTTCATTAATTTTTAATATGATTGAAGTTTAATTTTATTTAATTTTGTTTCATAAACACATGTATTTATTTCATTGTGCATTTGGTTTATAACTGAATTAATATTATAAAAGAAAATATTAAATTATCATAAGCGTAATTAAAGAAAAAATTGTGTATAGAGCGATGAGTATATTTTCAAATAATTGGATGCGAAAACCATCGCTAAAACCTATAGCAATGGAGCTTCAACCGTGGGTATAGGAAAGCAAAATGTGTCTTTAAAACCTATACCAACGGATCCAAAACCGTGGGTATAACACCGAGGTTTTGTCCAACGGGTGAAAAAACCGTCGCTATAGGCTATAGTGACGGCATTTTGCCGTGGGTATAGCTAATTAAAAACGACGGAAAAATATGTCCGTTGGTATAGGTTTTACGGGCTATACCTACGATTTTTCGCCTTTTTCCCACGGATTTTTGCTGTCACTATATGTCAAATTCCTTGTAGCGCGCTCTAATAATTTTCTTTTTTCACCGGCGTTTCTCTAAAGCGCCGGGATAACAACGCCGGTGTAGACTTATTTTGTTGTAGTGAAGAGATTGGAGAAGGGAGATGATTAATTGCTTGTAGTTAGGACAACGAGGGGGACAGACTACGCTTACATACAAACATGAAGAGAAAATAGAGGAAATTACATACTGCATGGGAAAATAGAGGAAATTACATACTGCATGGGCTTAAGAGAAGTCATGCATTACTTAAATTCACATAACATGATATCGGTTACACTTTGCAAAGGGATACAAAATCAAGATTCAGTCTTTCAGATATATCTTAAGTAGCATTACATTGCCATAATACAACACAACACTGATCTACGTACCATTCATATATAAGATATGAGACTCCTTTTAAGTTCTCTTATGTTGAATATATGTAACATATTTCTCTCCAAACAATTTACTACTTGCTAACATGCTGTTAGGTTAAACTACAGTACTTGTTCCTCTTTAACAACATATAAAAGTCACTTCAATTTTCTTCCCGGTGGCTTCGGAGTGTGGCGGTTATTCGGTCCTGATCCTGGGTAATCATTGCTTGCCAGATACATTCTACCTTCCTCTACTGTGCCCTCTTCGAGGGCATTCTGCTTACATAACAAGAGATACAAAATCAGCTTGCATGGTTATCATATGTACACACTGAATTATGATCCTATATGTGAACTTAAGTTCTGCCAACCTAATTAAGTTAAAAACATGAAATACAAGTATTGCATTGCATGGAATATTTTATATCTATGCAATTTTTAGATGATAATTTCATGTGGAACAACAGAAGGTATATGTATTGATGACCCTACCAATGGACCAAAACTTCAAAGTTGTGGTAAGGATGAGGGTGGACAATACGCAGCGGTATTATTTTTTTTTAATCCGCATTTAAATTGCGCAGCCGGTGATATTCGAACTTGGGATGATCTGATACCATATTAATGACCCTACCAATGGACCAAAACTTCGAAGTTGTGGTAAGGGTGAGGGTTTTAATATTTATATTCTAACAATATGAAGACACACACACACATATAGTCTCCTTCCAATGTGCACTAATCTCAGTGTGCACTCAGCCTTTTGGCCTTCGTATCAACAATCCGAATTATTCACATTGATCTACACATCTAAATTAGTCTCAATATGTACAATCAAGTCATTTGAAATTCATTTGGCTATGTATTGAAGTGTTACAAAATTGTATGGCTGAATATTTTTTTTATTTATTTATTTATAATGACATGATGGATGGACAAATGAATTTCAAATGACTAGATTTTACATATTTAGAATAATGTAGATGTGTAGATCAATGTGAATGGTTTGGATCGCATAATAGAATGTTTCTTATATATATATATATATATATATATATATATATATATGAGAAATGCTCAGTTGAAAACGCAAAAGTCTGTGAAAACGTGAAAACGACCCTCGGCCTAGGTTATAATACATTATAACCTCCAACAACGGCCTTAGTGGTTTTCCACGTTTTCACAGACATTTGCGTTTTTAGTCTTAGTGGTTTTCCACATTTTCACAGACATTTGCGTTTTCAATGGAGTATTTCCCATATGAGAAATATATATATTATATATATATATATATATATATATGAAAATATATATATATATATATATATATATTTTCATATATATATATATATATATATATTTTCATATATATATATATATATATATATATATATATATGAAAATCTTCCATTGTGCACCACCCCTCCGTGTGCACTAGTCCTTCATGCATTCGTATCGACGATCCAAACCGGTCACATTGATCTTACGCATCTAAATTTGTTTAAATATGTAAAATCAAATCATCTGAAATTCATTTGCCCATCAATCATGTGACTATAAAAAACAATAATTTTTAGCCATACAATTTTGTAACACTTCAATGGATGAGTAAATAAATTTCAAATGATTTAATTTTATTTATTTAGACTAATTAAGATATGTAAATCAATGTGAACTGTTCGGATCGTCGATATGAAGGCGGAAAGGCCGAGTGCACACGCCGTGTGCACCATAGGTGGTGTGCAACGGAAGACTTTCTCTCTCTCTCTCTCTCTCTATATATATATATATATATAAGAATCTATATAATAAAACACAAGAAAGCTATCAAGTGACTCTCATTCAATCCCTCCAAAATAAAAGGCCCAGATCAGATCTAATCTTAGAGAACACATTCCCCCTTCCCCCCCCCCCCCCCCCCCCCCCCTCCGATCAAATTCAAATCCCCCCAAAACAAATTCTTTTATTTATTTAATTATTTCTCTCTCTCTCTCCATATATATATACTTATATATATACTTATGGAACCAGGACTTTTATACCCGAATTTATAATTATTTTTCAACATATACTAATGGAAACATGGATTTTTATTTACAACTAATTATTGTCATACTATTCCAACTTGAGCTACATAATTGTTGATTTACTGTTTATAAGGATTTTCATATGCTGTATCGTTCTGAAGACGTGCCGTAGGCACGTGCCCACTGGAAAATCTAATTTATTCTACCATATTGTTCATATTAGCAAGAATTATTTATATGAATTGGACAGAATATTCTTCTCATTAAAAGACATGATGGTAAAAACCGCAGCAAATCAGGGCCGTACGATTCCAGCACAGATCTCAAAGTTTCTACAGGCAGATTAATCATAACGGACATTTTTAATAGGTCTGGGCCTTCTCCAGGCCCCTCTACAAGACAGCGACTTCTTCCAAACCCATAAAAGTTACAGACTAGACCCATTAGGAGAGACACCCAGCCCATGAAGGCTAGGAGTAAAATCTCTTATCCCCTAACAAGAAAACTTATCTCTTGAGGGGGAGGAACATAAAGGAAATAAGAAATTCATATCTATCAAACAGATCTAGATCAATCTCTTGAAATGTTTCTCAGGCCTATAAATACCCTCCCCCCCTCCACAGTCAGAAGGTAATGAACAAATCGCCAGTTTCTCTCTCAAACTCTTTCTCTTTCTAGTTTTGATTTGAGCGTCGGAAGGTCTATCGTTGCCCCCCTTCCCCCCGCGGGTATTTCAGGATTTTTGCAGGTTCATCAGCCGCGTCAGCAACCGTCGGATTCAGATCACGGTGGTCAGTCAACGATCCAGATTCAACTTCAGCAGCTCTAACCGCATTTCACGACAAAGATCAAAGGTTAGATTTTTAGTAGTTTCTATTAAATAAGAACTCACTATCTGTTTGCTCCCACACCAAAATAAGTAGCAACAAGACATTACCGAAATAATAAATTTAGGAATATTACCGAAATAATAAATTTAGGAAGTATATTATTTATATTATGTGTATGTGTGTGTGTGTGTGTGTGTGTGTGTGTGTGTTGAGGGAGGGAGGAGGGGAGGGGGAGCTATTATGATGAAATCCATGAACATCTTGCTAGAAGTTACAGAAATTAATTAGCAAGTAATCGACCATTGAGGTTATGGCTTAAATAATAGCCCTACGCACTACAAAAAAAGTTATTATTGCTAGCAAATGTTTACCAGCATTATGTTTAAACGCCGGGAAAAACTATGGATTAAAACCCGCTTTGTTTATCCTGGCATTTTAGAAAACATAGGGAAAAAATTACTCTATCCTGTCATTTTTTAAGGAAAATGCCATGATATCATTACTTTATCCTGACATTTTTCAAGAAAACGCCGGGATCCCCCCCTCCCCCCCTCCCCAAAATTCCAAACCCCCCAAATTCAAATATCTAATTAAATCCCCCAGTTCCAAAACCCTAAATCCCGACCTCGATCGTCATTGTCTTCCTCACCGTTGCCGCCACCACCTCCTCAAGTCACCATCACCGTCGCCTCCTGAAGTCGCCATAATCGCCGTCTCAATGTTGCCGTTGCCGCCTCTTCCTCAAAGTTGTCATCGCCTTCGTCTCCTCAATGCCACTCCTCGATCACCATCGTCTTCTCACCTCTGAAAACCTTAACATCTCTACCTCGCTCCGTCGTTGTGGTCAATGTTACTACCGCCTCCTCAAGTCGATCGCCATTACAACCGACTCCTCATTGTTGCCATCGACACCATCTTCATTAGATCTCCAACCCTATCTCAGTTTTCTAATGCAGGTTAGATCTTTCAAACTCTGAAGTGAGGTTGATCTTTAGTATCAGGTTTTTTGTATGTCCGTATGTGCACAACAATGGTGATTGAGGTTGATCTTTTTTTTCTTAGTATGGACTCTGGATTTTAGGTGGGGAATTAACTAGTTAATAATTTATCTAATCTAAATGAAAGAAACATGAAAATAGTGACTAATAATTTGGTAATTGGCAAATATTCACAATATTATAGAAAAATAATTATGTATAAAATATGAGTTAATTAGTTATATAAAACTAAGGTTTAAATTCTTTGTACATCTGACCTTATATGTATCTCATCTATTTTCCTGTATCGGTGTCACTAGGTCATGCATCGTGATTTGAAGAATCGTTTTCACAACAATATGTTATAAAAGTTAAAATTTTTAGTTTTTATATATCTCATAAAATTGTTATTGATTAATTTATCAATATTAGATGATTCGAAATTTATTTGGTTTGCTAACAACATGCAGTTTTATATAACAGAACAATTCATTAATTATTGAACTTTAGAATAAAAGTTTTCAAATTTGTGAGTAGTCAAATGAATACACCTCAAAAAGATGATTTAATGTGTGTTGATCTATTATATATCTATGTAATGTTAAATTAGAGAAATTTTAAAACTTAAAAATCCATGTTGAACAACAAAAAGAAAATGGCCAACTAAACCCTAAAATTGTAAGAGGGAGGAGTAAAAAGTGGGTGGAATTTGAAAATCTTGTCTATGTTGAATAAATTTACTCTCAAAACCAACAAAAATTGTGATCACGTGAAGGGGTGCAATCTATTGGACTAAAACAACTATTTGATATTATATAGTTTTAATAACTATCATGGTTGTTAACCTTCAGTGATCACCAAAGATAAAGCTAATATATGTCTATAGATGATAAATATCAAATTAAACAGAGAGCTTGAGTTATAAAATCAATAAGAATATGCTAATTGACTAAGGTCAAGAATCACTTGATTGGGACTAATGGAAGAATCAATAGTATAGTATGAAGATTTGAAGAGCATATGTAAGATTGAGTCTCCTATATATTCCACATTTAGTCAACTTACTATGATGGTTTTACAGTTAGTTTTTTTTTCCTTCTTTCAAACATCACTTCGACGTAAGTGCTTTTCATTAACAAAAATGATGAATAAAGCCTTAATCGTGATTGATAAAGCATGAAGAAAAAGAGGGAAAGTAGGGCACAATCGTCATTTGGAATGATAGTGACACTTTGTTTTTCACTAAAGAAAATGGGGGTGGACTTATCTTTTTCTTGTTGAAGTAAACCAAAATTTGGAAGACAACATAGATTGTATAAGTTGTGAACAAAAACTGAACTAATAAATTAATTAATTAGCAGTATATGATAATTAAATTAATTACATTTAATAAATAAAGATTGATAACTCAATCATTACAATTCATACATGTGTAGAGAAAATTTCTAAAATTTAATAAGAACAAAATCAAATAAGAAAAACTCAAACATGACTCGAAGTTTATGATGGGAACAAATATACCTAATTAAGTAAACTTCAAATAAATATATCTCGTTACTTGGTAACTAGGGGTGTAAAATGAACAGGACGGTCCGTCGTTCGTCCGAGTCCGGTTCGAGAAATGGTTCGACCGTGGATCGTCCGAACTGTTTTATGAACCGAACTCGAACAAATTATTAGGTCCGATTCTTTACCGAGCTCGATCTGGACATAAATCCGTCTGAGTATTATTACGGTCCGATACTTTATCGAATCGAGTTCGGACTATAAAAATTTTGTCCGACCGAGACCGAGCCAGACATAAGCCCGTCCGAGTAGAATTTCGGTCCGAGCTGAACATATGGTTGTCCGATCCCGTCCGGTCCGATTCACAGCCCTATTGGTAACTCAATTTAAGGAGCAAATATTAGAAGTAGATTCTAAAGTATGAAAGACTTCAAGTAGTACGAAGAATTATCCTTAACCAAGTGCACATCGAAGGAGCCATCATGAAAATTAAAAACTTATACCAAATCAAGTCGACATATCGAGATGGATTGTATATCGAAATTGTGGATGAGATTTTATTGATTATTTCTAGTTTGGTCGAGAAACGAAAATTACATATTGAGATGGATTGTACTTTGAAATGGTGGATGGGCATGTTTATGTTTTGTTCATATCGATGTATATATGATTTGTGCATGTTCATGTTAAGTGCATGTTACATATTGATGTATATGTTTTGTACATGTTCATGTTTTGTGCATGTTCATATTGACAAATATTCGATAATTTTGTGCATTACATAGGTCCAATAGAGAGTACCATCTGATTCAAGTCATGCTAATCTACCAAGGCAACATGAAAATGAAACTACCAATGAGCATGAAAGTAGTGGAAGCAACTATGGTGGAAGAAGACATACGCAGTAGTTTATAACCGGTTTTTTTTATTTGTTCTTAATTCTTTAACTATTATACTTTGAAACTTAAGTTTTTGTGAAACATATGTCTTGTTTAGCCATATATTTGTGCTCTTAAACACTTGTACATATATGTAATTATTGCATTCTTTTTATTTGTCGATGATTATTAGAATGAATTGCTTATTTTGCTTGATTATTGGAGTTTTTATGATTATTGGAAAAGCACTATTCCATTGTTTATTATGTCTGATTTTTGGATTTGTTGATGATTATTGGAATGAATCTCAGGAAATGATTGTGAATTGAATTATAGGTATTTTGGATTGAAAAAATATACAAAAAAGGAGGGAAAAAAATTAGCATATCCCGGTGTTTTTTTTAAATGCTGAGAAAAGTGTGCCACTATCCGGATGTTTTTCTTAAAAAAAAATGTCGGGAAAAATGTGCCATCTATCCCAGAGTTTTTGAAAATAATGCTGGAAAAGTATGCTACCTATTCCAGCAAACAAATGAAAAATGACTGGATAGACTAAGTCTATACAGGCATTTTACGATAGACTATACATCTTTCCGGGCACCGAGCCATCGATTGTACCGGTACAATCTTTCCCGATGTTTTAAAATGCCGAAAAAGATCGAAAAAAGGCTGGGAAATCCCTTGCGTTTTGTAGTGACATTGGAAATAAATTAGATGGTTAGATTGTTAAATTAGATTAGACCATAGACTCCAATAGGGATTATCCCTTTTGGATCATATATGGCAATGAATAATTTATCAAATATGCATCTGGACTATGTGGGCCAAAGTTAATGGACCTTTAGTTGTTACAAAATGTTATCGGAGCATAGGATTTCGTGACGGCTGATAGCAATTCGCAAATTCGATGGAGCTAGTTTTGCATTATGGAAGATCCAGGTGGTGGCATATCTGCATCAAAAGATCTAGATGATCTGATTTTTTATTGGAAGCTAGAAGGCGTAGACAACTATGCGAAAATCTTGGCGGCATGGAATTGTTTGGACCAAAGTACACTCGGGGCGGGTGCAGGGTTGCATATCTAGTAGGAGTTAGGAACATGGTGAGAAGGATCCTAGAGGATATCATGAATTTGCTACGGTGATGGTTCTTTATGAATGGTGGAAACTTCAAGTTGCTCTTGTGATATTGAGAGCATTAGTATCGAAATGCGAATTGAAGTCAATGAGTATGGCCGAATTAGTTGTAGTGAGGTTGTGAGTGATGTTTTGCGGTATGCAGATATTATGGAGGTGTCCTCCATGAAGGCTTCGAGTACATAGAGTGCATTAGCTTTGAGAGGTTTTGTACTATGTTCGGTGTTGGCGGAGATTCTGCCAGTTGAGCAGTCTAGCAATATGGAATTCGACACAGTGAAATTGGGAGTGTTTCTCCATTATCCGTGCCCTATGCGATAGATGGTGGGGCCTTCATGAGTTATGAGGGGTGTTTGTGCTCTCTACGTGGTGGAGGGGCCTGGGGTGCTCTTCATATGAGTGAGGGGTACTTGATTTTTCATAAGCAGTGGGAGGCTAGCAGAGGTGATGCAAAAAAAAGAAATAATTTTTTTGAAGATATGTGTTTTGATCCAAGTAGGAGATTGTTGGGTTTTCATTTGGATTAAAACACAAAATTTTGGCTTATGTGCAAAGTAGGTTCAAAGGAAGGGGCAAAAGGAAAAGTAGCAAAAGATAAAAGTAGAAGAAAGTTGGATTCAGAAGCTTTCCAATTAATTAGTTGGATTAATGGTTAATTAAGGGATATTAGTTAATCCTGATCCACAGGAAATTAAGAAGCTTGCGGAAGAGGAAAAATCAAAGGAAGTATTAAATTCCATATATTTATCCAAAACAGTAACTATAGTTTGTTTGGGTATTGAATTTGATTTTTTTGGCTCTCTTTGTGTTTATTTTTTAGGGTTTACTTCGACCTATAAATATAGATATAAATCCTAAGGTTTTGCCATGGTATACCATGTATTCCGTCTGGGGTTTTACGGTATGTCGTCAAAAGATAAAGTGAGAGATTGGAGAGAGTTATCTATTTTGTTCTGAGCAATTCTGGTATAGAAAATCTCTTGGAAAAAACTTGTATCTTTATACTTTTCGGATAAGAAGTATTAGTTTCATATCGTTTTGTTCTTACGTTTATGAGATCTTTGTTCGTATGGAATCTTATTGTTATTGGTGTATCGGGTCTTTGAGGGCATTTTGGGCACTACAAAGTAGTATCAGAGCCCATGGTAAAGATATTGTGGTGATGTTGGGATATTATTGGGTTGTCGTGTGTGCAAAAGTTATTGTGTCAAGTTAAATGGTGGTGGAGGCTTTGACAAGTCATGAGGTTGGTGGATCGACATTGTCTTGTCGAGTCAATGAAGTGTTGATGGGAGGCATGGGTACTGAGTCACAGTGGCGGAGGCAGGGTTAAGTCAAAAAAATATTGGCGAAGGCATATGAAATATAGTCTAAGGTAGAGACTATGAATCTCTAAAGTTCTCCAATGTTCTGGCTCGATGGTTGCTCTCCCGGATTCTATTCAAGGCGGAGATTGTTGAGATAGTGGCTCGAATAATAGTCCTACAGTGAAAATTAAATAGATGGATAGATGATTAAATTAGATTAGATCCTATACTAATATGTATGATTCCTTTTGGTTCATTAACCAACTATCCATAATGGATAGTCTAGATGGTGCAATAAATAAGTTACCAACTAACTATCTGGACTATGTGGGCCACTGTTAATGAGCCTTTAATTGTTACGTCAACTACACACTATTATGAAGTACAAATTACCTGCGGAGTATCATCAAATACTTGAAGTTTTGAAGTATTTTGAAGCATTCTCTGAGACGCTAGAGAACAAAATGAATAACAGACTAAATTAGAAGAAAAACACATTACTAATGAGAAGTAGAAGAATGCATGTATATGATTCTATGCAAGTGGGCTAAATAATATGAAACCTTACTTGTTGAGCGAATAGCATAGGTGGAAATTATGATGTGAGAGAAGACCAGTAGAATCACAAGTTGATGGAGTAATACCCTCTCCATCCTTACAAAGCTCTCTCTATCTTAGTCTATGTTTCCGGCCGTAACCTAAAACCGTGGCTCTTTTTATGTATAGCAAATATGTGAAGATGACTACTCTACCTAAACATCTTTTAGGCACAACCCTAATGACTGTTAACAAAGTCAAAAAGGTTGGGAAGATACATGTTAGTGTCAATGGACATCTACTTAGCACTCACTTACCTATTTTTTATATACTGATGAATAAGAGAAAAGTCTCCCTCACCTCAAGTTAGTCTCCTTTTTTTAATTTATACATAAATTCCATACCCTTGAGAAGGAGACCAAAACTTGTTCAAGGACTTGATAGGAATTTCCTGCAGAAGCTTATCAACCCAAATGAGATCTCTTGGATGTGAGTTTAGTGTGGTTAATTAGGTGTCATGAAGTGCGGAATGGAGGAATTAATTATTAGCTAGCAAATAGTTGATTGATTGATTATGCTTGAAGTGGAAGTGGGAAAGATAATTTGTCTAAGACAAGAGTGGAGTATGACATGTGAGAATTGATGATGCATTTTTACCATAAACCTTGGTACTTGTTGCAATATGGTTAATTTAATTAAAGTCAAGATTAATGAATGCAATTGTCATAGAAGTCAATTTTATATGACTTAGGAACTTCATTCCATATACTATAGAGTAGGGAGATTCGTATGGTATCCATTTATATGTCACAGTACTGAACTTCTCGAGTTTTTGCACATAATTTCATAGACTAGCATGTATAAATGCTATAAATGCTATATATCTCTACTACTATAATGGGAGAACCCCTTAGTCCTTAACCCAACCCGTACAATGCACGTGTTGGGTTATGGACTAACTTTGGTAAATATTTTCGAAAGTGGACCAGTTTGGTAAATATTTACGAAGGTGGATCAGTTTGGAAATTATTTTTTTTTTGCCCTTTTCATTATCCCTTCAATTTTTTCCACGTGCACGTGTATGATACTAGTTTCTAGAATGAGAAGAGAGGCTAGTATTATTGGTGTACATTAAATTTTACTGTGTCAAACTATATATTTGTCCTCTACAGGCTAACTTGTTATGTTATGACCCAAATTGCTCTTAAGGCCTATTGGGCTTAATATCTTAATATATGTAACAATTAGAATCAAATGAAGAATATCAACATTTTTGGCATTTTTTCAATAGTCGGCTACTGCCTCTCCCTCTCTCTCATCTCTTCCTCATCTTCTCAAATTCCTAACAAATCAAACCCTAACAAATTGGTATCAGAGCCAACACCAAAACCCCCACACCTCCAGCCAAATACTCCTGCCCCAAATCCCCCCCGTCTTCTAGCCATCGCGACGACGTCCTCCGCTGTTGTTGCTGATTTCGGTGTTGTTGTTGCTGATTCCGGTGCTGTTGTTGCTGATTTCGGTGCTGTTGTTGCTGATTCCCTCCGCCACCATCGACCCCCAAGCCCGGATCAAGAAGGAGAATGTTTGATTTTGGTGATTTGAGTAATTAATTTTTTGGGGAAAAATTTGGAGTTTTGTTGAATTGGGTTCAAGAAATTTGAATGGATATGTCGGAGAAATATGATATTGAGAAGTATGATGGGAAGACGAGTTTTGCATTATGACAAGTGCGTATGACAGCGATTTTGTCGAGCCAAGGCGTTAAGGATGCCATTTTTGGTCGAGAAAAATTGATTGATGTGGTGGCGGATAAGAAATGGAGAGAGATGGATGATAAAGCGCTCTCTATTATCCAATTGTGTTTGAGCGATTCAACATTGCAAGAGGTCCTATCGGAGAAGACCGCTAAGGCTTTGTGGGAGAAATTGGAGAACATTTACACGAAGAAGTCTCTCACCAATCGTCTGCGGTTGAAATTGCGCCTCTACACCCTTCGCATGGTTGAAGGTACATCAATTTCCGATCATATTACGGAGTTTGCATCTATTTTGAATGACCTAAGTAAGATTGATGTTAAGGTGGAGGATGAGGACCAAGCCCTTATGTTATTATGCTCATTACCTGCATCATACAAGGCTTTTAGAGACATATTGATTTATAGGAGAGATAAAATTTCTCTAGAGGATGTTAAGAGCAATTTGCAAGCCAAGTTGCACATTGATAGTGAAATGACCAATAATGAGAAAGGGAGCTAAGGTGTTGGTTTGGTTGTTGATCGAGGTAGGTCATGGGACCGAAACTCGAAAGATATAAGGACCCGTTCGAAGTCTAGGCACAAGAATTTGACGTGCAACTATTGTAAGAAGAAGGGATACAATAAGGCCGATTGTTTCAAACTTAAAAATAAACAAAAGGCGGATAGTAAAGGTTCTTCTTCGGAGGAGGCCAATGTGGCCGAATGTGACACGGATGATACTCTTTGTGTGATAGTTACTAATGTTGATGATATACATTATTGGGTGATGAATACGGGTGCTTCGCAACACATGACTCTGAATAGAGATTGGTTTGAGACTTATGAGCCTACGGATGGTAAGGTTCTCATGGGGAACAACAATATGTGTAAGGTTGCCGGAATTGGTTAGGTGACAATTAAGTTCCATGATGGAAAGGTCCGAAGGTTGACGGGTGTGAGGCATATACCCGAGTTGTCTAAGAATTTGATTTCTTTAGGGTCTCTTGAAGAAAAGGGGTGTAAGTTCCAAAGTGAAGGTGAAGTGAAGGTGTAAGTTCCTTAGAGTTTCTAAAGGGGCTCTCACAATCATGAAGGCGAAGAGAATTGGAACTCTTTATTTCCTACAAGGTTCCACGGTCACGGGCTTGGCCGCCATTGCACGTTCGGGTACTATCTCGGATGAGGATGCTACTAAAATATGGCATATGAGATTGGGGCATATGAGCGAGCGAGGAATGACCATTTTGAGCAAGAGAGGCTTGTTTTGTGGGCAATGCACGGGCAACTTGGAGTTTTGTGAGCATTGTGTATTTGGCAAGCATAAGAGGTTGAGCTTCTCCACGGCCATTCATTCGACCAAGGAAACACTGGACTACATCCATTCGGATCTTTGGAGACCTTCTCGTGAGCCTTCCAAAGGTAATGGTTCTCGTTACATGCTTGCTTTCATTGATGATTTCTCAAGAAAGGTTTGGGTTCAATTCTTGAAAGAGAAAAGTGATGTGTTTCGCACCTTCAAAGAATGGAAGTCACTTTTGGAGAACCAAACGGGAAAGAAAGTTAAGAGGTTGAGAACCGATAACGGTTTGGAGTTTTGCAACCGTGAGTTTGATAATTTTTGTAAGGCCGAAGGGATTGTTCGGCACAAGACGGTGGCCACCACTCCACAAAAAAATGGTGTTGCAGAAAGGATGAATAGGACACTACTTGAAAGGTCTAGAAGCATGCTTTCAAATGCGGGTTTGGGTAAGGAGTTTTGGACGGAAGCCATTAACACATCTTGCTATTTGGTAAATCGATCTCCTACCACTTCAATTGAGTTGAAGACACCGGAAGAAGTGTGGTCGGGTAAGACGGCCGATTATTCGAATTTGAGGGTATTTGGTTGTCCCGCTTATGCACATGTGAATGAAGGAAAGTTGGAGCCTAGATCAAAGAAGTGTATTTTGGTTGGGTATCCCGCAAATGGGAAGGGATATAAGTTGTGGTGTCCCGAATCATCCAAGTTTCCTATTTCAAGAGATGTCATTTTCAATGAGTCGGCCATGTTGAAGGCAAATGATGTTGCACCCGAGCCGACAATTAAGGAGAATGAGACGGTTGAGAAGAAGGTGGAGTTTGAGGTGCAGGTCCAAGAAGGTGATGATTTGATCTCACATGATGATGTCAATTTGGAGAAAGTCCAAGAAGAGGCACAACCATATGTATTGGCAAGGGACCGAGCTAGAAGAGAAACACGACCACCTACAAGGTATGGATACTCCGACTTTGCTTATTGTTTGGCAATTGCAGAGGAAGTGAAGTATTGTGAGCCATCTTCCTACAAGAAAGCCATTTCTTCTAAAGATGCGGCCAATTGGGTTGCCACTATGAATGAAGAGTTACAATCTTTGCAACAAAATGAGACTTGGTCTCTTGTGAAGCCTCCGAGTGGTAAGAGGATTGTGGGTTGCAAGTGGGTGTTTAAGAGGAAGATTGATGGCTCAAATCTCGTGGATTTTCGATTCAAGGCAAGGCTAGTGGCTAAAGGGTATAGTCAAGTCCAAGGTGTGGACTTCAATGATGTGTTCTCTTCTGTAGTTAAGCACACCTCCATTCGAGTTTTACTCTCTTTGGTGGCAATGAAGGATTTGGAATTGGAGCAAATGGATGTGAAAACTGTCTTCTTGCATGGTGATTTGGAGGAGCAAATTTACATGAGCCAACCGGAGGGTTTTGAGGTTGCGAGAAAGAAGGACCGTGTGTGTCTTTTGAAGAAGTCCCTTTATGGCCTTAAGCAATCACCGCGACAATGGTATAAGAAGTTCGACTCATTCATGGTGAGTATTAATTTCCATCGTTCCAATTATGATAGTTGTGTTTATTTCAAGAAGTTGGATGGTGGGGATTTCATTTACTTGTTGCTCTATGTGGATGACATGTTGATTGCATCCTCAAACTTGAAAGAAGTTAGGAGATTGAAAGAGCAACTAAGTTCGGCATTTGAGATGAAAGATTTGGGGGCTGCTAAAAGGATTCTCGGTATGGAGATCACAAGGGATAGGTCCAAAAGAAAGTTATTTCTTTCACAAAAGAGTTTTGCCGAGAAAGTGCTACGCTGTTTTGGCATGGAGAAAGCAAAAGTTGTTATAACACCTCTTGCGGCGCATTTCAAGCTTTTGGCCGCTTTAAGCCCAAGATCCGATGAAAGTTGTTACAACACCTCTTGCAGCGCATTTCAAGCTTTCGGCCGCTTTAAGTCCAAAATCCGATTATGAGAAGAAATATATGGAAAAGGTTCCATATTCGAGTATGGTCGGGAGTCTCATGTATTTGATGGTGTGTAATCGACCCGACATTGCTCAAGCCGTTAGTGTGGTAAGTAGATATCTCTTTTGTCCGGGGAAAGGGTATTGGAAAGCGGTGAAGTGGATCTTCTGCTATCTGAGAGGTACTATTGATGCTCGTTTGGAGTTTGGTAATGGCAAGAAACTAACGGGTTTTGTGGATGCGGATTTTGCGGGTGATTTGGACAAGAGGCGTTCTTTGACGGGTTATGTTTTTACCCTTGAAGATTGTGCAATTAGTTGGAAGTCTACACTTCAAGCCACTGTTGCACTCTCAAGTACCAAGGCCGAATATATGGCAATTATTGAGGCTATTAAGGAGGCTATTTGGCTCAAGGCATTTGTTGGTGAGATGTCTTCACTCGAGGGTCCTATTACGGTGTTTTGTGACAACCAAAGCGCGATTCATTTGACTAAGGACCGCATGTACCATGAGAAGACGAAGCACATTGACATTCGATACCATTTTGTTCGAGATGTGATCACGCAAGGCAAGGTTGCCGTGAAGAAGATTGGTACCGAATCGAATCTGGCCGATATGCTCACAAAGCCTCTTCCAATTGCAAAGTTCAAGCTTTGTTCAAGTTTGATGTCGGTTTGTTTCTAGCTAGTTTGAGCTAGTTTTGTTTCTAGCATGTTGCTAGTATATCTTTATGTTTTCCTTTATTTAGGTTATATTTGCTTTATGCATTTGCTTTATGTTTTAGTTTGTTTTAGATGCAGTTTGGTTTAAGGTGGAGATTGTTATGTTATGATCCAAATTGCTCTTAAGGCCCATTGGGCTTAATATCTTCATATATGTAACAATTAGAATCAAATGAAGAATATCAACATTTTTGGCAGTTTTTCAATAGTCGGCTGCTGCCTCTCCCTCTCTCTCTTCTCTTCCTCATCTTCTCAAATCCCTAACAAATCAAACCCAAACATAACTCTTTGTGAAATAGGATGGCTATGACCATTTTATAAATTAATAAGCAATATAGGATGCATGAATGTCTACATGCATACTAACTATATTAATCCATTACTAGCATTTGGCAAGTTTGCATTATATTTAGGTGTTCTGAACCAATTTTGTAGAACTGACATGAAACTTGATACTACAGAACACAAAACAAGGATACAATACCAACATCATCAACGAGGTTTTCTTGTGTTCTGATAGTGAGCAGAGCATGCATAGAGGAGGCGAAGACATATGATGAGAGATCAAATCACTTGAATGTTTTTCAGAACCAAACCTCAGAGTTCATCAGAAATCAATTGAAAATTCATGAGTTTTAATCAAGAATTGAGGTTGCGAAGTAGAAGAAAGATACATGAGGTTGAAGGAAAGGAAATTGAGATTGAAGAGAGTTTGTTATGATTCTTGAATGCCTTCTCAAGTTCTACACTGAGCTTTATTATATAACTACATGATCAATTAACTATCCCCCTGTTTCTGTTATTTCCCGCTAAACCTCTTCTTCAAATTACACATGCATTTTACACTGCAGCTTCCTTTCAAATTACACGTGCACTTCACACTAAATATAATCCTCCAAATGCAATGGATTCACTCTTTTTCGCTTGACTCTCAGCCTCTCATCAGCACTATCATTCAAATTCGCATCAATACCCTCGCCTTGAAAATGAACCTGTTCCTCAAGGTTCAAATGTGGAAATGCCCTAGACATTGCCCTTGCATCTTCCCAAGTTGCTTCCTCCTTTGCAGTCCTTCCTATTGAATCAAAACTTCTTTGAACAAACCTGCGCCTCCTTTGATCCATCTATGAACCAAAACAGATACAGGTTGAAACACAATTTGCAAATTTTCATTACAGTCAGGTAGTGGTACTAGTACTGCTGCTGTAACGCCCATTTTCGCAAATACGTATTTTCTGAATATTTTCTGTATTTCAATTATTTATAGATTTATTTTGTGTTAATTTCGTTTTGATCTCCTCCCAAAGTATTATTTCTAATCAACAATTACATTATTTCGAATGGTGGTATATTTTAACTTTATTTTTCCTAATTGATCGACTAGTTTGGATTTTAATAAATTGGTTAATCTCGAATCTTATTTTGATACATATCATCATCATCATTATTATTATTATTATTATTATTATGAGTATTATTGTTATTACTATTATTATTATTCTCAGTATTATTATTATTACTGTTATTATTATTATTATTGATGTTGTTATCATTATTATTATTATTTTTATTGTCATTATTATTATTATTATTATTATTGTAAAGCCCAATGTTATTACTATTATTATTATTTGTGTTAAAGCTTATTGATGTTGATCAATCTTGTATTATTTAAATATTTAATTTGAAGCCCAATCCATGCCCATCTCCTATTGAATTCTAACCCAAACCCATCTCCTATTGGATCCTAATCCAAACCCATATCTATTGGATCCCAACCTGAATCCTCATCAAACCCAATAACCCAGTTCTCCTATTATCTCCTATCTGACCAGATCAACTCTCCTCCACATTCACATCCCCACTAAACCCCATATCTCTCCACTATCCCTATTAATTAGCCTTTCTATCTCCCCCATTATTATAATAATAATTATATTTATATAATATATTAAAACCCCTTCCCCACTTTCTCTCTCTCCCGTTACTCTCTCTCTCCCATCTCAATCTTCCTCTGTTTCGAAAACGAAACAGAGCAACCCACCTTCAACCTCCCGTCGCCTCATCTCTGCAACCTTCCCACCTCGTCCTCCTCGACCATCCTTCGCCCTTCGTCTTCCTCCTCGTCGACCCTCCATCAGTCATCCTTCGCTGCTTTCCCCTGTCCTCGACCAGCACCCCCAGTCGACCTCCTCGCCTAGTACCGCACCTATGCCGCACCCCATTGAACCCGCCAGTCCACCTTCGAGCCGCCATTGCCATCCCCGTCCAGTCACATCACCGGGCTCATCTTCCACTTCTCGAGCCCGTCGTCTTCCCCAGTCGCGACCAGCCATCACTCACCTTCCTCTTCGTCATTCTGTCGCTCCGACTGCCCACCTAGCACACCCCGTCGCCATCTCCCTTGCCTCCTTGCCACCATCACGCAGCCCTTCGACTGTGCTCCCCACCATCGCCAACCGCCTCCTTCTGCACCCTATCTCCTCCAATCCACTGCCTGAGCACTATCGGAGCCACCTCGCGCTTGTTGTCCCATCGCCCTATGCATCTGCTGCCTCCTTGCCGCCCTCGCGTAGCCCTTCGATCGGCCAGGAATGGTTCTCGAAGATCTCCCCCAATTTTATTTTTTCCTTCGAGCAACTAGAGTCGAGCTTCCTGGCTCACTTCGTAACCAGCAGGAAGGTTGAGAATATGAGCGCTTCTCTCCTGAACCTTAAGCAGAAGGAGGAGTCCCTACCGGATTTTGTTTGTAGGTTCACAACCGAGGCCAGGGCAGTCTCTTCCTTTGATGCTTGCATCGTGTCGGCTGCCTTCAGGCATAATGTATGCCATGGCCAGCTGAAGACCTCTCTCACAAAAAAGCCGCAGATTTATTTCCCTGACCTCTTGAATCGGGTCGAAAAGTACATAGAGCGGAAGAGGCCTTACACCCTGGAGGTGTCACTGAGGCATCATCCAAGGGAAAGAGAAAAGCAGAGGGGCCCGATCCTGTGAAGAAGGCTCCAAAAGATCTCCCCATTCAAAGAAGGCAACATTCGATCCCTCGCTTCGAGAAATTTACGCCATCGACACATAGCGTGTCGGCCATTCTCATTAAAATTGAGGATAAAGGGATCGTCCGCCATCCTCCTTGTTCCAGCAACAACAAGAAGAGGGACCAAAGATTTTACTATCGGTTCCATTGGGACCACGGGCACGAGAACGATACCTGTCGTGCTCTTAAGGACGAGATCGAGGCCCTCATTCAGAGGGGCTACCTTCGGGAAGTCACTCGCCCTAATCAACAGGATCGGAGGACCTTTCCTCCACTTACCCGACCAGAGCCGGAGCCCGAGCACGAGCAAGATGGTGGTCCGGCAATCCTACATTGCGTTCATGGTTGCCCCATGGGTGGAGAGTCTAACCCCTCCCGCAAGGCCTTCTTGAGGGAAGTCAATTCCATCTGTAATAAGCCGCCCCCAGTAGCCAAGGACTAGCTGTGTGATTTTCCAACCATGACCTGGTGGGCGTCCGCCTTCTTTACTGCAACGCTTTAGTGATCAGCCTCGCCATGGTGAACCACGAGGTTGCATTCTCGTCGACAACGACAGCTCTGTCAACATCCTATTTCTTGCAGTGTTCGAGGCACTCAAACTTTCCCGAGAAAGGTTGAAGCCGGCAGGATATACAGTGCACGGATTTTTCGGCATGCCTATACAAATCGAGGGAATCATCACACTCGATGTCACCGCCGGAACTGTGCCGACCATACGAACGAAGGCCATGGACTTCATGGTGGTAAACATCAAAGCTGCCTACAATGTGATTCTGGGTCAACCGGGCCTCTCTTCTCTTCAGGCCGTACCATCAGCGTACCATCTGAAGATGAAATTCTCCACCAAACATGGAGTCGAAGTGGTCAGAGGGAATCAATAATCGGCTCGGTCCTGCTACATGACCGCGCTTGGGGGCACGGTGCTGCCCCTCGACGTAGTCGAGTTTTCGTCAGAGAGAAACTCCATGGGATCGGAGCCCATTGATGAGTTGGACGAAATTGCCTTTCAAAACGAAGACTTATCTAAATGCTTTCGCGTGAGCCGGGAGCTCCCCCTGAACCTCAAGGATGTTCTCGTTGAGTGCATTTGGAAGCACCTCGACCTCTTTTCCTGGACACCTGGTGACATGCCTAGAATCTCGGAAGACCTTATCATGCATAGGCTCAGTGTTCGAACAGATTCAAAACCCGTTCACCAAAGCGTCGCAAGTTTGCCCCTGAAAGACAGTAGGCTACGAAGGAAGAAGTGAGCAAGCTTCTGTCAGCACATTTTATACAAGATGTCAACTACCCGGAATGGCTAGCGAATGTTGTGATGGTGAAGAAATTGAGCAGAAAGTGGAGGATATGTATAGACTTCACCGACCTAAATAAGGCTTGTCCGAAGGATCCATTTCCCCTCACAAGTATTGATGCCATGATCGATTTAACGTCAGGGCATGAACTGCTGAGCTTCATGGATGCCTTCTCGGGCTATAACCAAATCCGAATGTTTCCGCCCGACATCCCTAAGACTGCATTCGTGACCGATCAATGCCTCTATTGCTATCGGGTTATGCCATTCAGGCTGAAGAATGTCGGCGCCACCTACTAGAGGCTCTTCAACAAAGTTTTCAAGCATCAAATTGGCCGGAACATGGAAGTCTATGTCGACGAAATGCTCGTCAAAAGATGTAAAGGCCTCGACCACGTTTCCAACCACGCGGAAGCCTTTGGGGTCTTGTGGTCACACAACATGAGGCTCAACCTCTCTAAATGCACCTTAGGCATTTCATCCGAAAAATTTCTTGGGTTTGTGGTCAGCCAAAGAGGCATCAAGGCGAATCCCGAGAAGATCCAGGCCATATTGGACATGGCACCACCTAGAAACGTCAAGGAAGTGCAGAGGCTAATGGGCAGGTTGGCGACCATCGGCCGATTCCTCTTAAGGTCCGGAGATACATCCCTCACATTCTTCAAAGCTCTCCGAACTTCAAAAAATTTTGAGTGGGGCGAGTCCCAACAGCTAGCCTTCGACCAGTTGAAGTCACACCTTGCCAACCCTCCACTCCTCAACAAGCCAGAGTCGAGGGAACCTCTGTATCTCTACCTCACTGCGACCGAACATGCCCTCAGCGCCTTCCTCGTCAGAGAGGAGGACAGACCCCAAATGCCCACTTACTATGTCAGCAAGGTACTGCATGATGCCGAGGTCTGGTATTTAAAGATTGAAAAAGGGGCCTACGCTCTGGTAATGGCCACGCGGAAACTCTGACCTTACTTTGAAGCTCACTGCATCCGAGTCTTAACTAATCAGCCTCTTAAGATCGTCCTAAACAAACTAGAAAATTCAGGGCGACTCATTAAATGGTCGATCGAGCTTAGTCAGCACGACATCCACTACCAACCCCGTATGACCATCAAAGGCCAAGCGCTCACCAAGTTCTTCACCAAGTGCACAATTTCTGAAGCTCCAGAATTAGCAATGGAAGAACCTCTATGGGAGATCTATGTAGACGGATTGTCCTGCGAGGGCAGAAGCAGAGCCAGTGTCATTCTCCTCGGTCCATACGGTTTTGTATTACAATACTCTTTGCTCCTCAGATTTCCAGCCTCCAACAACGAGGCCGAATACGAGGCAATGATCGCTGGACTCACTCTCGCCCGTAATGCCGAGGCCCATCATATCAGAGCCTTTAGTGACTCTCAACTAGTGGTGAACCAAATCTCCAGAGCATATGAGGCACAAGACGCTCGAATGATCCTATATCTAGATCGAGTAAAGTTCCTTTTGGAATCCTTCGACCAGGCCGACGTCGAACGGATACCCCGATAGCGAATTCAGGTGGATGCCCTATCAAAGCTGGCCTCATCATCCTTCGAGGGTCTCGACCGCAGCGTCCTGATCGAGATACTCCAGATTCCAAGCATAGAGATGCCTGAGGTCCTTTCCAACGATACTAGTGCACCAACAAGTAATTGGACGGACCTCATCCACCGCTTCCTGGCAGAAGGGGAACTACCAGAGGATCTTCCCGAGGCCAGTAGGATAAGGGTTTAGTCACAAAGGTTCACGCTGATCGATAATGTGCTTTTCAATTGGTCATACACACAAGTTGACGGGAGACCCTACCTTCGATGCCTAGAGCCGGAAGAGGAAAAGTATGCCCTCGAAGAGCTAAATCAGGGAATAAGAGGATGCCATATGGGCAGCAAATCGCTTGCTCGAAAGGTGCTCAATCACGGGTACTGTTGTTCGACGATAGTGCAAGACACCACAGACCATGTCAAGAAGTGCGTACCTTGCCAAAAGTTCTCCCTGATTAGGTGAATGCCGCAGGCTGAGCTAAAGAGCCTCTCTAGCCTAGCCCTTTTTGTAATGTGGGGGATGGACCTAGTTAGACCCTTAGGGCGATCGCCCAAAGGTGTTTCCTCATAGTTGCCAACGACTACTTCTCCAAGTGGGTAGAAGCTGAACCATTAACCACCATTACCGAGCATCAAGCACAACAGTTCTTTTAGAAACACATCATTTGCCGGTTTGGGATCCCTAGAATACTTGTATCCGGCAACGAAACACAATTTACAGGAAAAAAATTCCGAAAGTTTTGCGAGGACCTAGGAATCGAGCAACGGTTCTCGGCGATAAAACACCCTCAATCAAATGGCCAGGCCAAAAATGCCAATCGACAAATCATTGACGGGCTAAAAAAGCAGCTAGACAATTCTCCCAAGGGCCTCTGGGCCGATGAAATGCCCAGTGTGTTGTTGCCGTATCAGACGACTAAAAGGATCCCCACCGGTGAATCGCCATTCAATCTTACATATGGGGCAGAGGCCGTAATTACCTTACAAATCGGACTCCCTTCGCCCCGGGTCATGGGCTTCGATGAAGAGTCTAATTCGTCAGATGCCCGAGCCAATCTGGACCTGGTCGCGAAAATCTGTGAAAGGGCTAACGTCAAAAGAGCCATATACCAACAGAGGATCGAAAGAACAAATAAAAAGAGGGTCCGTCCGAGCAACATCGAAGGGGGTCACCCCGTCCTTAGAAAACTCGCCATTTCCCAACCCACCTCTAAAGGAAAGCTCGCACCTAACTGGGAAGGCCCATACAAGGTCTCCGTGGTACATCTTGGCACCTACCGAATAGAAGAATCCGGGGGGGGGGGGGGGGGATGGTTAAGAGGCCCTGGAACGTGGAGCACCTTGTTAAGTTCCAGGAAAAAACCTAAGGGGGATCCACTACTGTAATCGGCGTTAGACGCCGTGTACTTTTGTAATCACAATAAATACAAGCATGGATATTTTTTGTGTGAATAAGTCGAATGTTTGTGTACGAGAGATTTCTCAATCTCCCAAGAATTTCTCCATCAGTCAAGCCCTTGCCGCTCGGCGTGGACTTCGACCACACATGGAGAAAGTTCACATCCGCTACGTCCACGTCTCTTGACCCGGACTGCGGGCACCCAAGAGAGATTTCTAAATATCTCAAAAATTTCTCCATCTTTCAAGCCCTCGCTGCTCGTCATGGAATTTGACCACACAGGGAGAAACTTCACATCTGCTACGTCCTCACCTCTCGGCTCGGACTGCGGGCACCCACAAGAGATTTCTCAATCTCTTAAGAATTTTTTCCATCTGTCAAGCCCTCGCCGCTCGGCTTGGACTTCGACCACACTTGGAGAAACTTCACATCTGCTACGTCCTCACCTTTCGGCCCAGACTGCAGCCACCCACGAGAGTTTTCTTACTCTCTCAAGAATTTCTCCATCTATCAAGCCCTCGCTGCTCGGAGTGGAATTCGACCACACATGGAGAAACTTCACATCCGCTACGTCTTTGCCTCTCGGCCTGGACTGCAGGCACCTACGAGAGATTTCTCGATCTCTCAAGAATTTCTCCATTTTCCAAGCACTCACTGCTCGGTGTGGACGTCAACCACACATGGAGAAACTTCACATCCGCTACGTCCTCACCTCTCGGTCTGGACTACGGGCACCCACGAGAGATTTCTCAATCTCTCAAGAATTTCTCCATCTATCAAGACCTCGCTGCTCAGCATGGACTTCGACCACACATGGAGAAACTTCACATCCGCTACATCCTCGCTTCTCGGCCCGGACTGCGAGCACCCACGAGAAATTTCTAAATCTCTCAAGAATTTCTCTATCTATGAAGCACTCACTGATGGCAACAAAGTGGAAACAAAAAAAAAGAACATCATGAAAAGCCATTCTCTCTTATTCACAACTGCAAATGCACAAAGGGCTATTGGTACAAACAGGATTCATTACAACACTCACAATCAACCTAAGACCCCTCAAAACCGATCGTCGGATTGTGACAAACCAGTTCAATCCCGGCCGAGCGGCTTTGCTCCCCAACCTAGCCACCGGAATTTCTATGGGTAGCCAAAGTGGACGCACCTGCCACCGAGCTCTGGGCGTCACCCGACATTGCATGCTCCAATTTCCGAAACAGAGAAGATGCCCCACTTGAAGGGCGAGTACCACCAAAGGAGGTGGATCGTGACCCCGAAACCCCCAACATTGCCTTATAGAGTTTTATCTCTATCTCATTCTCTACGATGATATCGCAAAGGAACGACTCAGAAGAAGGTCGACGGGCGGAAGTACTGGACATGGAAAATTCGAAGCTGGCACTTCCCAGGTCGCAGTCGACTAATACCTTCTTCAAGTAAGCCGCTTTTACGCTGAGTTTCTTCGACATGTTTCTAAAATAATGAACAACTGCCTCTCGGTCTCGAGCCTCCTTACGATGTCGTGCGAAGGTAGATTCTAAGACTTTGACCTTGCTCTTGAGGCGCGTCGCATCGGCACAACGGGGATCCACCTCGAGGAGGGAGGTCATCTGACATAGGCGAAACAAGAAAAAATGGGATCATTTTGAACCTCATACACTTGTTATAACTTAAAGAAAGCAACAAAGCTCCAAGTCACAAGGTAAATTCAAACAAAGCAACAAAGCTCCAAGTCACAAGGTAAATTCAAACGAAAAAGCTTCTTGTTATAAATCAAAGAACCATACAAAATATTGCAGTGGCCAGTCCGCCTTAGGTAAATACATTTTTAAAAAAGGAGGGGGGGGGGAGCTACTGCTTAGAAGTGCCAACCTCTCCACCTCTCCCTCGACGTTAGCCTCGACATTGGGTTCGGCTACACCGTCTCTGCCTCCCGCTTCCTCTTCGGTTTGGGCGTTGCCCTTAGGGGTCTTCAGTAGCTCGGGGATGGTCATTTCGTAGTCATACCCTTCAAGATCCAGGGTCGGGAAGAAGTTCTTGACATGCCCCAATGCCCGAGCGTACACCTTATCTTGGGCCAATTTATCCATGAACTCGACCGCCATGGGACCCTCCATCAAAGTGTCTCCCGTACGAATAGCCCAGTCGGGAGCCCAAGGCTGGAGTCCCTCTTTCCCAACCATCTGCTGGGCATCGACGCGAAGAGGAGGTACCCCGCCCTACACGACCTTCGTAGCCTTGAGGCTACTAAAGCTTGGTCTGGTCGGGGTATCTTGGGCCAAACGAGCCCTTATCTTCTTGGTCCTTAGCTCTGAGGGACCTTCAGAAGGTGCTTGGAAAGTAGACTTCACTCGATTCTCGTGCTTGGCCTGCTTGGCCTTCTGTCTCTTCAACATTGCCCTCCTCTTGGCAATCGAGGCAGGGTCTATGTCTGCAAAAACACAAAAGAAAGGCGATGAGAATGAAGAAAAAATTACGTATGTAACACCCCGAATTTTAAATAAGGATAAATTTGAGATTTCACAGGATCTTTACTTCACTTCGTACAATTTTACAAGGAAATTAAAACTTTTCATTCACCATACATCAGAGTTCCTTTACACAGCGGAAGAATAAAAGATTACAACAATGAAATACAACTTGTATAACTTTAACATCATTTGCAACATCTTTAACTTTCATATAGCAATAGCATGTCCACTTTATAACTCCATGAATGGTCCTTTACCTGCATGTCAATCTGTGGGTACGTCAGTTACTTACAACTGACGAAATGTTATACACGGCTATCCTCTCTATGCCGGAAATAGTATAACGATCTCATACTTTAACAAATCACAAAAAAGAGATTGAATGAACAAGTAAAGTGTCAAGGGTGATTATTCTAAATATAAGTGTATGTCATGCCTTAATGCCTAATGCACACAATTCTACACTAGGATGACACTAATGCACACTTGTTCAGATTCTATGCATCCCATACTACATAGGTCTGAGGGCAAGCGCCTACGTACTCCACATTGAAGGGTTCGATCCCTCGCTATGAGACTACCCGGTAATAAAACAAATTTTAGAGTTATTTCACAGATACGGATCTCAGCCTTCCTGGCTATTATATCGTGAGAATAATTCCGTAAATGCCCCTTTAGCCCCGGTATATACATATTCTTTGGAGTATGGTAAACATCCGCCGACTACCCTAAGTCCCAGATAAAATACAGTCCATCTCCTACGGAGCAACCACAGTCCACCAACTGGGTCTATAGCCACGGAGATCCACCGCCGACTATATAGAAGCACCCATTTACGTTTGCACATGTCAATTACGTCTTCACCTAGGTGCCTAATTATTTTTAGTTCAAGACATGAATATGTTATCACCCTAGAATCAGTTTTACCTCATACCGGATTTATTCACAAAATACGAGATCGCCCGACGACATTATCTCAAAATCAAGTCTCAAAATCTTTCTTTCAAAATTACCGGTAACCGAGGTCTGACTAATTCTAAATCATAAACCTTCATGTACAAGAAACATGGGTACATATACCCTTTAATAATCATGTCTTAACTTATTATATTCATGTCCTAACTTATCCATAATTTGACCAATGTCTTATTTAGCATTATATATGAATCTCTTAACCAATCATAAATTTCATTCACAAATCAACAACAATAATTCTTACTCACACTTTCATTTGTAATTTAAAACTCATGAAATAATTCCAATAATCAAGTACAAGAACAATTAATTTCACATACCATATTTCTTTTATTCTTCTAAAATAGTATCATACCTTTTTAATAATAAATCTTAAAACTTTACTTACTTTCTATCTCAATCTTTCTTTTTAAAGTCATAAAAATCTTAGAACTAATTTTAGTAAGTTCTAAATCATTTTATAGGAATAATAGTATTTCTTTCCAAAATTTTAACTTGCCTTTAAAACTCATTAATTCAATAAAACATCCACAAAAAAAAAGTAAAAGGGCACCCTGTGCCTCGAACCCGTGACCAATACAGTCGGCGCCCAAGACTCACCCACTAGCCATTAAGTCCAAGTGGACTTTGCGTTCATATTCATTACTGAAAGCCTCTTATGCTAACTCTCGGATTATGAGTGAATTTAAAAAATAAAGTAGAAAAGAAAATAGTTGGGGTTTACATGATTCGAACCCAGACCCAACAAGGAGGCCAGCGCACGGCAGACCACTAGGCCAAAAGCACCCAACGACATAAATTCATTTCGTGGGTTTTTGTCCCAACTTTCTGTTAACTTATTATTTTTCATAAAACTTGATTTTTCACTTGATCAAATCCTTTCATTAACCTACAAATAATTTATTTAGATTGAAATCTACTTTCTAACAGAAAATTATGGATTAGAAAATTTTTCATATTTGATAATACATCTAATTTCAAATCCATTTCTTCTCTTTTATTACATGAATTCATTTTTACCAAACTAGAAAATTTGTATCTTCTTATAAAAAATAAAATAAGTTATGTATACTCATTTTACTTTATAAAAATTCCTTTTTAAACATAAGTGAAATCTCTTCAAAATATTTTCACAATTACTAGTTTCTATTAACATACAAATGACAATTTCTCCCTACTAAACAACACAATTTTGCATTCGTTCTTTTTAGTCAAGGATAGCATATTATATTTTTATAACAATCCAATGAGCTCTATAACATAAATTTTTCTTTATAAAAATTTATTTAGTTATCAAAAGAAGTGTTTCCAACATTTTCATAAAAAGCTACTATTCTTCATGTACATCAATTCATGACAGAATAATCAATTATCTATTTTCTCATTAACAACTACATGTTGTAATTTAATTTATATGGTTCACTACTATTTTTACCATATTCAATAGTTTATCATAATCAAAATTTCCATACTATTCATTCATTTTCATTAGCATGTACTTTTTCTACAATTTGAAAGTAAGAGAACATTCACTTTTATGTTTTACTACTCATTCTCAGCACATATAAAAATGTAAATTAAATCTACTTTTCATATCTTATTCAAAATATACATTTGCCAAGGATGAAGTTCTAACATGAATTATGGTATCAATTCTTACATCATAATTTTCTATTATTTAACCACACACATATTATTCATATCATGTATAATAGCATGAAAATCACCTACAAATCAATATCATCTCATAGAACTAATTTAGAATTTCTAGCATGACATTTCTACAACTAGAAAGTAAGAAACCACCCACCTTATTGAAGGCTGAAAACTACAAGGGAATGGTTCATTCTTGCTCCTAGCTTCACAAGCACCTCCTAGTTCTCTTCTCCTCCTAGCAAAAGCTCCAAGCAAGAGAACACTTCTTTTCTTACTCTCTTTCTTTTTTCTTACTCTCTTTTCTTTTATTCTTTTCTTTTCTCTCTTTCTCTTATTTTCTATTTCTTAGATTCTATTTTTTTGATGTGTGAAATGAAAAGGGGTATGATGCTATTTATAGGATATGTAGAGGGTTCAATTTGCAAAATTACACACCTAATAACTCACTCAAATTAATTTTTTTTAACCTTTCATTTTCCTAACTCTCAAAAACCTCCAACTCTTCAACTCACCAACTCTCTCACATTAACTCACTCATATTAATTTCTAACATTTCACATTTTATAACTCTCAAAACTCCTAACTTTACATCTCCCCACTCTCCAAAACCTTAACTCTCATTCACTTCTCTTCCCTACTCCAAGAACCGGCCACCCCCTGCCACGTTACCGAAAGCACAGCACATTTGTGTGTTGCTTCACTATAGCTTCATGTGGGCTTCATTCACAATATATATATATATATATATATTTTATTTACCAAATTAACCATAGCAACCCACTCTTCAACTCAACATACCCAAATCGTGGGCCCATTCATCACATTATACTATCCATCAACAGCAAAGTACACTATTGGTTTTTATATCAAAAGCTATTAACCATATGTTAACTTATACATATGTATACACTACTAATATATATAAATATACTATTATTTATATTATTTGAAAATCACGTGTGTTATACATGCTCCGAAATTTATTTTGAAAAACAAATGCGTTTACCGAAAACACGTGCATCGCACGTAAAATATCAAAATGCGAAAATTAATTTTATTGATGAAAAATTATTAAATATAATCGAAAACAATATAACCAAAATTATATTTACTAATTTACATATATTTCATGATGAAATCACAACACGTAGAAAGCACGTGCATTATATGTGCAGAAAATCGAAAAATGCATTTTAATCAAAACAAGGGGAAAATAAATTTTCGTTTTATAAAATAGATTTAAATACATAAAAATAAATAATTTAAACCCATAGAAAATATTATACGTAGTGGTGGAAACACGTGCATCAAAACACGTAAAAAGCACGTAAATCCCAGGGATTGAAATATTATATTTTAGTTGACTGAAATCAATACGGAAAATTTATAAATAGTACGAATCCAAAATATGTAGTGAAATACATTACAAAATATACGTGCGTAACACCCAGGGGCAAAATTGTAATTTCCAATTTTGCGGGGTGTTACAACGTAAGGAATGAAAGACATACGAGAAGGGGTGGGGCTCAGTCCGATTCGTACCATATGACTCTCTGTCACTTTCGGCCAACTTATACTGTTGCTTTTACAGAGGCGCTCGACATCCGCCCACTCTTCATCCGACAGGTCGTTCTTTCTCGGGCCCTTGAAGTTTGGCTTGTAAAAATTCCACCTAGTCAAAATTTCCCAAGGCTGGTCGCTCCGTACGACAAAGTACTTCTTCTTGCACACCTTTATCGAATCAGGATGGCCATTCATGACTTTCCTCCAAGTGCGAGGCGACACAAAATTTTCCTTCATACTCACCGGATGAGCTGATACCAAGCATAGCTCGAAAGATGTTCAACTTCAACGGTACCACCATCTCCTCACAGAGTAGAATGAAGCTCACTATCTGCTTCCAAGAATTTGGACCATATTGCATCGGACATAGTGAGGCCCAGTTGAACACCTTCCGGATAAATGGATGGATTAGCAGCTGCAACCCCGAGGAGAATGCGTCCATAGGAAAAATGATGTACCAAGGCGCTAGGGGATCATCAACTCGTAGTCCCTCCCAATGAAGTAGCTTGCATGGATTACCGGTAGGTCATCCTCCTTTAACATGGTCGGCGTACCATCCATATTAATCTTTACTCGGCTTGGCGATGAGGGTTGTACTCCGTAGCGAACCAAGTCTTCACCATCGTCAGGATACATCCTAATCAAGGACGGTTGCGAGAGAAAGGGAACATCGAGCCTTTGACGTGGGACCGCCTCGTCAGGACTACTGGGCATGATCCACTTCAGCGTCTTCTTTCGAATTCGGGGAGCCTTCTCGAGGGAAGGTGTGGCCAGTGGCTCGAGCACGGGGGTCCTAGACGATGAGTCGACCTCTCCGACCTCCTCCCCCTCGTCACTGAACACACTTCGGTAGAGCCTTCCTATGCTTCATCCTTCGAGTCACTAGTCTCTACCACGAACGACCTTCGAGTGCGGAGCGGCTTCACAACGTAAACATTCTCCTCTCTTTCCCAAGAAGAGGAAGAATCAGAAAGGCCTGTGCCAGTGTTCCGACCCGTGGTGGAGGCTGTAGAACCGGACTGAATCCATCGACATATTAAAAATACTAGCCTGTTGAAGTTGCTGGAAGGCTGATCACCGGTGGCAATAAGAATATAGAGAGAGAAGCTATGAGGTTAAGTGAGAGAAAGCGAAAGTGGAAAATGAGAGGGGGGGGGGAGGTATATATAGAACTCTACAACTCCTCGACTCTCGCAAATGATGTCAGCAAACGACTCCTCAATTCTCGTAAATGGCTCCTCAAATTCTGCGAAAATAACATCAGCAACACAAGCGTCACCACCTGAATGGATCACACGGAGTACCATTTATCTCAAAAAACCAATTTTTACCTAAGTATAATGCCCTCGGAGCTCGGCAAGCACTTCGAGCTAGTCGTTGCACTGAAGAAAACATTCTAGACCACCTCCCTCGACGCTCGCCAGAAACCGCAAGCACATGGGCAGCTTTTTCAAGCAAAAAGGCATCTCGCAAGATGCTCGGTGCCGACCACTCGCTCGATGCTCGACGTGGATCTGGAGCACGGGGGTAGCTTTCTCAAGCCAAAATGCTAAGAGCTCGAAGCTCGGCACCGACCCCCTAGCCTCAACACTCGACGTGGATCTCGAGCGCATGGGTAGCATTTTCAAGCAAAAAAGGCCCTCGTTCGTCGGTCGGTGCCGGCCCCTTCCTCGACGTTCGCCATAAACCGTGAGCAAAGGGGTAGCTTTCTCAAGCAAAAATACCTAAGCTATATGCTCATCGCCGACCCCCCAGCCTCGATGCTCGACGTGGATCTCGAGCATAGGGGTAGCTTTTTCAAGCAAAAAAGGCCATCGTTCATCGCTCGGTGCCGACCCCTTCCTCGACGCTCGCCATAAGCAGCGAGTAAATAGGTAGCTTTCTCAAACAAAAACGGCTAAGATATATGCTCGGCACCGATCCCTCAGCCTCGACGCTCGATGTGGATCTCCAGCACAGGGGTAGCATTCTCAAGCCAAAATGCTTAGAGCTCGACGCTCGGAATCGACCCCCTAGCCTCGATGCTCGACGTGGACCGTGAGCACAGGGGTAGCTTCCTCAAGCAAAAAATGCCTAAGCTATACGCTCAACGCCGACCCCCCAGTCTTGATGCTCGACTTGGATCTCGAGCAAGGGGTAGCTTTTTCAAGCCAAAATGCTTAGAGCGTGATGCTCGACACCGATCCCCTAGCCTCGATGCTCGATGTGGACTGCGAGCACAAGGTTAGCTTTCTCTAGCTAAAATGCTTAGAGCTCGACGCTCGGCACCGACCCCCTAGCCTCGACGCTCGACGTGGATCTCAAGCACAGGGGTAGATTTCTCAAACATGAGCGCTTAAAGCTCGACGCTCGGCGCCGACCCCCTAGCATCGACGCTCGGTGCTGACCTCATCAGTTCGTTGCTCGGCAATAACCTCGACGATCTAGTCTCTGCTCGTCGCTCGGAGCTCGGAGCTCAGCGCTTAATTACGGTCGGCATCCGGCCACCCAGCACACTTCGAAAATCTGCTATCAAATCTTCGCAAACACTCCCTATCAACTTTCTCATAAGAACAGACTACTCCTCGACGGCCGATGCATAGAACCCCCCAGGAGTGGGGGACCTATGATGAGGGTAAAAAACAGCTTGGCGCGATCTAGACCATCAATCTTCTCAGGATCCGCTCGCTCCAGATGATCAGGTTAACTAGTCCAACGGGCCGTTTGCAACTTCAGGCCCACAGACAAACGGGTCCAACCCGGCCCAATGGAACTCCAGGCCCGTTTGTCTCTCCCTGTAAATAACAGACCCCCTTTCTCCACTTAAAAGGTAATCCACTTTTTCTAACCTGCTAGCTTTCAGTTACTGTTCCAGTCACTAACTAGAAAATCGGAGAGCCTGTCGCCGGGGATCCCTCCCGGTGTTTCTAGGCCTTCTGCAGGTACCTTGGTCAACCGGCCACCACCAGCCTCATCCGTCCCGACCATCGAGGCTGACCAGAATCTGCAGTTGAGATCTGTCTCCTTCCGCTTTACAAATTACAAGAAGAACTTACACTTGTTGCTCCCACCACTTAAATCCAGCAGCATCAGTGGTTCACAGAGACGATGTCTGATTGGTATACAATGTCAGGAATGAACAAAGGAAGATACACAATTTCAGCACAGATTACCAAAAATAATTCATATGCAACGTGACTTCATCTGTAAAATTCATTTTTTCTTTTCTCGACAAATCATACAGCAGAAAGCTACGCTCACAACTCTGTTAATTAATTATCTAAAGATTCGATGTACCCGTTGATTATATTATTAGAAAGGTTATCCTTTCAAATTCAACAACTGTCATGTATTAATGGCTCGTCATTGTCTATCTACACATTCTTGCCTAATTGACCACTAGGCTAAATTTTACGGAAAAAAAGTCCCTCAATTTTGGGTCTCGTTTAATTAACACCCGTCAACTTTAAAATATATATATATTTCTTTCGAAAAGAAATCCTTTAACCTTTTATTTTCCCACTGGGTGAAATTGTGCCAATGAAAATCAAGATGATAGTTTTAAGAGTAATGATGCAGCCACTACTAATTTCACTACATTTTTCTTCACTATCTTAGGTGGCACACTTTAATAGATAGGGGATGATAGAGTAGGTGGAAGAACTCTCCAATAGGAGTATGCCACCTAAGATAGTGAAGGAAATGATAGTAAAATTGGCAGTGGCTAAAGCATTACTCTAGTTTTAATTAAACGAGGTTCAAAGTTGAAGCAGCTATTTCGTTGTAATTTAGTGTTGTAATTTAGTGTAGCGAGTAGCGAGTAATTTCAAGACACCTATCTTCAGTTAAGTTGCATCTAGATATAGAAGGTGAAATTAAGCAACAACAAACATCCTTCTCTAGTTGCTCCACTTAGAGTATCTGTAGTCGTGGGCTAAATACCCAAAATTTGGAAAAATTTAGAAAAAGTGAGCTGCAGTCGTCGTCCAAATACCCAAATTTTGGATATACGAGAATAGTACGTTGCCAAATATAGCAGACGATTTGGCCAAATGCAAAATATAGCTAACGAACTATTATCTTTCGTCCGTCAGAATTGACGAAAGATTAAATTTCGTCTCGTAGGTGAGACGAAGGATTAAATTAAAAAAAAGAAGGGACGGACGAGTATACATCGTCAATCTTAATGGACGAACCATAATCTCTCGTCCCAGGTATTTTTCCAATTTAAAAAAAAAAATGGGACGGATGATTACACCACGTCAATTTCATTGGACGGGTGATAATCTCCCGTCCAGGTATTTTTCCTTTTTTTTTTTGTCTTTTAGTGAAAAAAATTAAAAAAAAAAAAATGGGACGGATAATTACACCACGTCAATTACATTTGACGGGTGATAATCTCCCGTCCAGGTAGTTTTCCCACTTTTTTTTTTTTTTTTTTTTGGGTCTTTTAGTGCAAAAAAAAAAAAAATTTAAAAAAAAAAAAAATTTGGGACTGACGATTGTACCTCGTCATTCTTAATGGACGAATGATAATATCTCGTCCGGCTATATTTTAGCTTTAAACGACTGCAGCGCGCACTCATATTTTCTATTTCCAAAAGCCAAATACCCAAAATTTACAAATGAACGACTACAGATGCTCTTATTAATGATTAGATGCAGGGGCGGAGCATAGTGAGGATCCCGAAGTGTCCTATCCTTTTAGAGTTTTCAAAAACTTCATTCACACTATTGAAAATTTTATAAATCCTTAAAAATTATAATTTGGCTTTCCTGAATTCTATATTTTATTGTTGGATCTTCCTAAAAAATTATGAAAAATTCTCTATATTTTTATATGTGAACATAGAATTTTTTCTTGGTCTGACTTCGCTTGGTCTGACTTCGCCCCTGATTAGTTGATTACTTGGCAACCAGTGGAGCAGTTGCCACCAATGCTTTATAGTTTAACCGGGAGCAGTTGCCACCAATGCTTTATAGTTTAACCGTACTACTTTGATCTGAGCCATTCTAAACAAGTAAAAACAGAGCATTAAATTATTGCACTGGATAAAAGAAGCTCCACTTTGGTTGAAAAGGCAATGGGAGTAGTGCACTACTTACTATATGATGATAAAGAGGCCAACTTTCCTCATAAGAGGAGTTAGTGGGGAACAAGACCTAACTTGAGAGATACCAGAGCATGAGCACAAATCTGGCATGGGCATTTGTGGTGGAAATACTAGTTTAATATGTTCTGTATTGCGGATTGGTTGTTTAAGGCTCTGGATCTTGGAGTCGGTAACTTTTTCACCCGCTCACCCCCTGTATTTTTCTTGTGCCCCCTGTATCGGTTTGTCGACTCTTAAATGGGTTTCCCCAGACTTGACGGTTTTGATGCGGGAGTCTCGGAGTTTTTCTCACTCCGCCCCCATTTCTTCTATACTTTGCCGTGACGTTCACTTGTCACGGGAAAGGATAGATCTTCTCTCCCCTTCTCTTTCTAGTTCGGTTGATTCGATTGTCCGATCCCCCCCTCCGCACCTTTCCCTGGAGGAGGGGCGGTCGGCCTTAGGTCGGCCACCCTTCGGCAGGCTTTCCAATCGAATCATTAGGTCGAGCGCGCGTATTTGGGCTAAAAAATCCTTAGCTTCTTTGCCTGCCATCCCGGTTGGTCTTGGATCACAGGATGAGATCCGTAAAGATGGATTTCCTCCTAGCCCTCAGAGGCGTGCTCAGCCTAACCTTTTGGGCTCTATATTTAGGCCCGAATTCGAATCTCTTTCAGATTTAGATTTGGCTTCCATCATTCACGACTTGGGATTCCTGATGGAATCTCATGACTCTTCTGTTATCCGTTCCATTAAACATTTAGAACGTTCCCGAGTCGAGGAGCTCTTAAACCGTAATGATTAGCATCTCCTGGAATATCCGTTGACTCAACTGTCCCAGCAAACAACAAGTGGTTTTCGACTTAATAGCTTCCTCTCATTGTGACTTAATTTCGCTCCAAGAATCGAAGCTGGATGCCCCCTCCCCTTCCATCCTTCGTGCCTTGGGAGGTTCCATTATTTCCAAATGGATCTCCCTAGACGCGTTGGGGGCTAAGGGTGGAATCCTTCTTGGATTCAAGGAAGTGTCATTCTCCCTTATTTCGGTTCAACATCTTAATTATTTTCTTATTGTCCACCTGCACTGGACTGCTCTCAACTGCCCTCTCACGGTCATTTCGGTCTATGGGCCTTCCACGGCGGCGGGTCGACCTCATTTTTGGAACGAATTTAGATCGTTGGACCGATTCTCTAACGAGCTTTGTTTCTTCGGTGGTGATTTCAACGCCACCAGGTTTACCGCTGAGAGGTCGACCTCGGTTTCGTCTATTTTTCAATCTTGTTTGTTTAACGATTGCATCCGTTCTCTTCAGTTAACCGATATGCCAATTAACGGCAGATCATTTACCTGGTCCAACCAACGTTTTCCTCCTACATTGGCCAAACTGGACCGTTTCCTTGTTTCCCAGAATTGGCTAGCCAAATTTCAAAATTCCTTTGTCAAGGCTTTACCTAATCATTCTTCGGACCACGTCCCTATTGCTCTTTTCTCCAACTTCCAGTTCGCTCACCAGCACAAATTCCGCTTCGAAAAATTCTGGTTGCAAGACCAGTTGTTTATTAATCTGGTTGTGGAATGCTTAACCTCTGTTACCGGGTCTTTTGGTCTTGGCAATATTCTGCTCAAACTGCATGCCATCAAATTTGGATGCAAGATCTGGCGTCACCAAAGATCCAGCAATACTTCTTTCCTAAAAAAATTTCTTCTGGCTTCCATTGATTCCATTGATAAATTGGAGGAGCAAGGTCCGTTGTTGGAGTCCTCTCGTGCCGAAAGGCGATCGTGCAAGAACGATTATGCTGACATTCTTCACCTTGATCATATTAAATGGGCTCAAAGAGCCAGGATTAACTGGTTAAAAGAAGGAGACGCCAATACCCCTTTCTTTCATAATTTTGCCTCCTTCAGGCAGCGTTGTAATCGTATCTCTACGATCAGCGACAACGGGCGAGACCTTAACTCTGATCATGAGATCCACCTCGCCTTCCTCTCTTTCTATAAAAACCTGATTGGATCGCATAAGCAGCGCTCCATTACCCTTGATTGGTCTCACCTTTATGGTAGTCAATCGCATGATTTATCTGGGCTTGAAGCCCCGTTCTCCATGGAGGAGATTAAGTATGCCGTTTTCGCTTTAAAAAGCGATTCGGCTCCGGGACCAGATGGTTTTCCGGCTTTCTTTTTCCAAAAATTCTGGCCTTGGTGGAAAGACGACCTTTTCAACATGTGTAAAGAGCTGCATCAGGGTTCTTTCTCTTTCGATCGTATTAACTATGCACACATTGTGCTCATCCCCAAAGCGGAGGGTGCTCACGTATTGGCTAATTTTACACCTATCAGTTTGATCAACACCTCTTTCAAAATCATCATGAAAGTTCTTTCTGCTAGGCTTAGCGCTATTATCTCTCCCCTGATTGACCCTGCTCAATCGGGCTTCATCAATGATCGTTTTATCCTTGATAGTGTTGCATCGGCGCAAGAGATCATCTCCCATTATCACAGATCTCATTCCGAAGGGATTTTGCTCAAACTTGATTTCCAAAAAGCCTATGACAACGTCAATTGGAAATTCTTGTTAGATATCCTTCTGTTTCGTGGATTCGGTCCTAAATGGATTGCTTGGATCAAATCCAGTCTTTTCTCGGGAACCTCTTCTATTTTCATTAATGGATCGGAAGGCCACAAGTTCAAAATTAAATGTGGTCTTCGACAGGGTGATCCCCTCTCATCCCTTTTATTCGCCCTGGTGGCGGATGTTTTTAGTAGGTTGCTGCATAACGCCCACCAAGCTCAGGTCATTGATGGCCTGGGTCAGTCCCCCCTTTTTGACGGTGTATTGAATCTGCAATACGCTGATGATACCATCATCTTCACCAAGCCTAACCTCCATTCTCTTCGTAACCTTAAACTTCTCCTTTATTGTTTTGAATTAACTTCGGGTCTTCCGATCAATTTTCAAAAATCTTCGGTTCTGTGGTTGGGTGGGTCCCCCAATCATCAGCTTGAGGCTGCGAATTTCTTCAATTGCCCGGTTGCTTCATTTTCCATCACATATTTAGGTATTCCTCTGAGATGGGGTAAACTCCATAAATCAGACTGGTTTCCTCTGATTGACAAAGTGGAAGCCAGACTCAATGTCTGGTCGGAAAAATTGCTCTCTAGGGGGGGGGGAGCAGACTGATTCTCATGAACTCCATCCTCTCTTCTATCCCTATATTCATGATGTCCTTATTCTTCGTTCCCTCCTGGGTGATCAAAAGGATTGATCAGATCAGAAGTAACTTCTTCTGGTCTGGATCTTCATCTTTTAAACCGGGATCCCATCTGTGTAATTGGAGTGCGGTTTGTGTTGCCAAAGCCGATAGGGGCCTGGGGGTATTGAACCTCAGGAACCATAACATCGCGTTGCTGGGTAAATGGCTTTGGAGATTTCATAAATTCCAGCATTTACCTTGGGTCCAATGTATCCAAAGCCACAGCCATTTGCACTCCAATTGGTGGGATTTCCCCCCCCCCCTCCCCCCCCCAATGTTTCTCGATACGCTTTTCCGTTCTGGAAAGGGGTTTGGAAAGCGGCCGCTGCGTTCCAGTGTGGTATTTCTCACCAATGTTTCGACGGCTCCAAGACCAAATTCTGGTCTGATCTTTGGATCGGAACCATCAAACTGGCCTCGGCTTATCTGTCTTTCTTCCGGCTAGCGGCTAATCCTACTGCCTCTGTAGCTGATTCTTTCATCATGGTCAATTCTCAGAGAGTATGGGTTATCTCTCTTTCTGTAGAGCTTCCTCCGACTCTGGACTCTGACTTCAACACTCTTATGTCATCCCTTCATAACTTTAGTTGGTTCCCCAAAGAGGACATTGCTTGGAGGTGGAATTCGTCCGGGGCTTTCTTGGTCAAATCGTTTTATTATTTCCTCAGTTTTCGAGGTGTCCGTCCGCCTTTCGCGAAATTCGTTTGGGGATCCTGCGCGCCTCTTAAGGGTAAAATCACGTCCTGGCTAGCCTTTAACAACAAATTACTAACGGTCGACATCCTCAACAAGAGGAATCTTGCGTGGGGGCAACTGTGCCCTCTTTGCTCGGAAGCTCACGAGGATGTCGATCATCTTTTTGTGAGCTGCCCTTTCATCCTTCCCCTTTGGAAGCTTTGCACCTTAGCCTGAGAATTCCCTTCGATTCCTCCCAACCTAATCTCGTGTCGGTCTATCCCATCTTTATCTAGGTATTCCAGTGCCTGGTCCCTCTCGGTACTTATTATCATTTGGATTTCGTGGAAGGAAAGGAATCATAGGATTTTGAAGAACTGTGTATCGTCTTCCCATAAGTGTATTGAGGAGTTCATGTTTCTGTTTAGACTTTGGTCTTCGACGATTAAATCTGAGGCCATGGCCAGTTCTTTCTGTCGTCGCTTAGACAAGTCATTGTGTAGCCTTAGCAGCCTTAATGCATTATGAATCTTTGGTTTCTGTTTATCTCTGTGTTAATTTTGATTTTCTCTCACAGGTATGACCGCTCTGTAGGTTGCCTCCTTTTGCCCGCCTAGTCGCCGGGGATTTTTTGTTCGGGCTTCAACTGCCCTGTTTGTACCAGCTGTGGTATAATGCTTTTGGCTCCAGTTTGTTTGTCTGGGTCTATTAGCTTATTTTCTCTGACTTCTGAGATGGTTTCTGAGCTGGTTTTTGCTTTTGGGGCTCCTTATTGATGTCTCCTCTACCCGTGCTGTTTATTTAGTTGGGTGTTATGGAGGTTGTTTTTTTGCCCTGGCTGTCTCACTATGCCATGGGGTTTTGTATCGGAGGAGGGCAGGGTTCTAGAAGTTCTGGAATGTGGGTTTGTACTCTATGTTGTTAACTTTATGCTCTTTTATTTAAGCGCTCGCTTTTCTTTCTTTGTTTTATGCTCTAATCAGCATTAACCCTTTAGTTTTCTCTTGGTGGCTTTCTTTTCTGTTGCTACTATGGCTTTATCTGTTCTTGTGTTGTGATTGATGGGTGGTTATTGTTATCTGTGGGCCTATTGCTCTGTTTTGTATATTGATGGCCATTCGGGCTTCCTGGGGATTCAAGCCAGGGCATTCATCCCCTTCGCAGGATGCGCTGTTACTGGAGCTGGTTGCTCTGGTTGGCCTCTGCTAACTGTTGAAGGCTCGGAGATGCCGGAGGGATTAGGCTGCCTTTACCTTGTGCCTGCTGATCAGCCCCAACCTTTGTGATTGATAGTTCTGATGTCTTTTGGTGTCTGTTTCCCCGCTCTGATCCGCGTGACAGGTCTTGAATTTCCGCGTCTGGATGGTTTCCCTATGGCTCTTTTCTTGCTACTTCTACCGGGTGCACCGCGATGGGGTTCCGTTTCGTATTGTTGTTGTTGTTTTAGTCTGTGTGGCTGGCTCTTTTCGTGTATTCTCTCGTTCGCTCTGTTATTTTTGGATCTTTGTTTTACAGCTTGTAAAATGTGATTGTAATTGATGTTATAATTTATATATTTTTTGGTATGGCTGGAGTCGGCAGACTCTATCCAATCTATCAAAAAAAAAATGTTCTGTATTGAAGAAAGATGAGCTTGAATTTGGAGAAAGATGTCAATCTCCAACCATGATTACTTCTATATATCTTACCAGAAGACAGGCGGGTTACACTGACACTATACTCAAGTAGCTGAAGTAAAGGGGGGGTCTCTTTCAGTGGTTGAGTACATCAAACTGGGAAAAAAGTGGGTGCACTTTTAAGAAAAAAGAAAAATGAAAAAAGAAAAAAGAAAAAGAAATGCACCAGAACTAATGGAAAGTTGTCACTTCAACATCAATATAGCCCCATGAAATTGAGATTTTTTTTTCCAAACTGCCCCACTTTTTAAAAGTTTTTTCCAAACTGTTCTATTTTTAATTTTAATTTCCAAACCATCCTACTCAGTATTTGAAAGACCGAGTTTAATTAAAACTAACTCGGTTTTTCAAAAACCGAGTATTATTCATGGATTTTTCGATTTCTAACACTCGGTCTTTGAAAAACCGGTCTTTCAAAGACCGAGTGTGTCATTTTGATAAATACTTTCGAAAATGGGTCAGTTTGATAAATACTTTCAAAAAGTGGATCATTTTGATAATAAGTTCTTTTAAGATACATATTCTTATATGATCTTCTTGAATTTTAAATATGCTCCTCATCTCAGTCAATAATTTAGACTATTTTTTTCTGCTGTAGGGAATCATATAGAAGACTTTAAGAGATTTTCTTCCCCATGCCTAAAAATGGTAAGAAATTTAAAATATAAAAATACATGAATGAGAAAACAATGTGTAATTGTTCTATTTACAATTTGTCTAAATAGGTGGGTTACAAAGATGTTAAATGGGGCATGTTTTTTATTAGATTAGAAAGATGAAAGGCTTGTATATTTGTCTGATTGACTTTCATTTTATCCACCCAAAAAAAAATGTAACTTAAAAATGTATACAAAAACAAAATAAAACAAACAAAAACAAAATAAAACAAACAAAAACAAAGGCTTGCATATTTGTCCGATTGAATTTCATTTTATCCACCCAAAAAAAAATGTAACTTAAAAATGTATACAAAAACAAAATAAAACAAACAAAAACAAAAAAAACCAACAAAACCAACATATATGTATACAAAAAATTTACACATTGTTGGAAGCAAAATATGCAAAATATATAAATTTGTTTTAAATTACCCAAATTTAAAGTCCCAAATTCAATTCAAGTCTTCAAGCTTAAACCCAATTTTTTTTAATAAAAAAATTAAAGGTTCAAATAATTATTTTTAGACCCCTAAAAACAGTATTTTTTACGCTCAAAAGACGTGTCTATATTTACAAAAGAATTACAAATTTGGGGACCCCTAAAATCTCAAAAATGTCGGGAGCCTGAGGCGGCCGCCTCACCCACCTCAAGGGTGGGGCCGGCCCTATATATATATATATATATATATATATATATATATATATATATATATATATATATAATTTTAATGGGAGAGTTGGGGTTTGTAACAAACAAATCCTAACTTTGTAACTATATAAACACGTATAATACACGTCCAAACTATATCCAACAAATATAAATGTACACCGCACGTGTAGCCCAAATCAAAACATTCAAATATAAACTATTTTTTTTCTTTTTCAATATATATTCATTTAATTTGATAATTTTACTTTTTAGACGTGCATCTCAAGCCTTGAGGCGGGTGAGGCGGCCGCCTCAGGCCCCCGGCATTTTTGAGATTTTAGGGGTCCCCAAATTTGTAATTCCTTTGTAAATATAGACACGTTTTTTGCGTGTAAAAAAAAATACTGTTTTTAAGGGTCTAAAAATAATTATTTGAACCTTTAATTTTTTTATTAAAAAAATTTGGGTTTAAGCTTGAAGACTTGAATTAAATTTGGGACTTTAAATTTGGGTAATTTAAAACAAATTTATATATTTGCATATTTTGCTTCCAACAATGTGTAAATTTTTTGTATACATATATATTGGTTTTGTTGTTTTTGTTTTTGTTTTATTTTGTTTTAGTATACATTTTTAAGTTACATTTTTTGGGGTGGATAAAATGAAAGTCAATCGGACAAATATACAAGCCTTTCATCTTTCTAATCTAGTAAAAAACTTGCCTATTTAACATCTTTGTAACCCACCTATTTAGACAAATTGTAAATAGAACAATTACACATTGTTTTCTCATTCATGTATTTTTATATTTTAAATTTCTTACCATTTTTAGGCATGGGAAAGAAAATCTCTTAAAGCCCTCTATATGATTTCCTACAGCAGGAAAAAATAGTCTAAATTATTGACTGGGATGAGGAGCATATTTAAAATTCAAGAAGATCATACAAGAATATGTATCTTAAAGGAACTTATTACCAAAATGATCCATTTTTTAAGTATTTATCAAATTGGACCACTTTCGAAAGTATTTACCAAAATGATATACTCGGTCTTTGAAAGACCGAGTTTAGTTAAAAATAACTCGGTTTTTCAAAGTCCGAGTGTTAGAAATCGAAAAATCTAAGGCTAACACTCGGTCTTTGAAAAACCAAGTTAGTTTTAACTAAATTTGGTTTTTCAAAGACCGAATGGGATGGTTTGAAAATTAAAATCAAAAGTAGGGCAGTTTGAAAAAAACTTTCAAAAAGTGGGGCAATTTGGGAAAAAATTCTGAGATTTAGGGGAGCTCCTTTACCTCAATTTTCTTTCGAGCTTGAGATATTCAACTTTTTGATACACATCTCACGAGCAATGTGGTGATGCAAGTGAACACAATTTTTTTTTTCTTCTGGCGAATAACATTTGTTAACCTTTACAGCTATAATAGATGTTTAATTATCTTCTATCTGTCTATCGTCTATCAATCTATTGAGTATAAGATTAAGATGCGATCCCTATTTCACGAGTACCACATAAGAAATTATACTGTTTGACGAGGAAAAGTGAATCTTAGCACAGAGGATTAGGAAGATTTCAAGTTTGAGATAATAGGATCAAAAGAAGACTGGAAAAGAATCAGTATGGATCTTTCCTAATAGTTGTTTTGGTAAATATTTAAGAAAATACTTATGTGGTTGTGATCGTTTGTCGTTTTAGATTGTATAGTATTCTTTTTTTTTTTTTTTGAGGAAAAGGTGGAATAATGCCACACTGTTTCATTAATAAGTGATTGATAAACAGCCCCGCAGTCCCGGAAAAATAAAAGTGCAGTGCAGGAAATAAAACATAACCCCCAACAAAATCCTGGGGGGTGGATTACATCAACCAGCCTAAAGGCAACCAAAATACAAATACAAAATACAAGGCCTAATACAACATATGTAATAGTGGGGCGATAGTCCACTCATCAGTCTAGAGTTGGCCCGGTCTCTATCTCCTCGTCATCAAAATCATCCACCTGGAATACCCTTGCAATCCTCCCTTTTGCTCCTGAAGCAGCAGCTGAAGTCCAAAAGGAAATTAGATGCATGATATGAGTAAGATTACTAGAAATAGAATTACATGAAGCACGGAAATAAAAATTGTTCCTATCTAGCCATAACACCCATGTGGTTGCCGCAATGACAATAAACCATGCATCTTTCATATTGTGACGGACTGATGCAAATCTGGGACCAACCCACAGTTCCTCATAGTCTCTTGGATAGTCACTTGTTCCTAGTGCTCTCAGCACCTCTATCAGGACGGCCTTACTTCTAGTGCAGTGAAGAAACAGATGATTCAGACTTTTCACGTGTACGTTGCAGAACCCGCAATTGGTCGCAATGTGAGGTTGCCTCTTGGCTAGGTTCTCTCTAGTGAGAATGGCATTGTTGAGCACAAGCCAGAGGAAGACTCTAATTTTCAGAGGTGTTTTTGTCTTCCAAAGAACCGCTGTCCAGCTGGGCCTGCATCATCGGTAGTGAATCCGGTGGTAAAGTGACCTAACCGAGAACCCTCCCTTGTTCTCGGGTCCCCAACACATGTGATCTGGGCCTTGGGCACAAATCACCCTAGACTGGACTATGCGCGTTTGTAATTCATGCAGTTGCTGTAGCAAACTTGGAGAAAGAGTTCCTTGGAACGACGGTCTCCAAGTCCCCCTTTTTCATGTTTCCGCCACCGAGATATTCGGTCGATTCGTTTTAGCAAACAGCTCTGGGAAACCTTCCTTAAGAGAATGAGGACCGCACCATTTGTCCCACCAAAATCTGGTGGTTCGACCATTGCCGATCAAAGATGAAATTGCTGAGTTGAAAGGCCCGCTCGCTTTAGCAACTCCTTTCCAGAAACGGGAGACTTTGGGTCCTACTCGAAAGCCTAGACTTCTTGTCCCTTTCCCTCGAAGGTAAGGTTGGATAAAGTCCTGCCATCCTTCCCCGCCGTGATGGAACATTTTCCACCACCACTTTACCAGGAGTGCTAGATTCATATCTCTGAGGTTAATGATTCTTAGCCCGCCGTGCCTCTTTTTCATGCATGCGATATTCCATTTAATAAGGTGGTAGCCTCCCTTATTTGAGTCTGCACCTTTCCAGAGGAATCTTTTCCTGATACGATCGATCCTTTGGATCACCCACTTAGGGAGTTCAAAAAAGGACATGTAGTATATGGGCAGGTTGGAAAGCACAGAGTTGATGAGTACCACTTTGCCCCCAAGAGAAATTGATTTGCCTTTCCATCCGAACAGTCTGTCCTCCACCCTGTCTATAATAGGCAACCAGTCAGCCTTAGTGAGCCTCCCAGGACGGAGCGGAAGCCCTAGGTATTTGATTGGGAATTCTTCTATCGCGCAGTTAAGAATGGTGGCATGCTCCCGAATTTCAGCTTCTGAGAGTGAAATAGGAACTAGCGCGCTCTTGTGGAAATTAATTCTCAGGCCAGACCAGGCTTCAAAGCAGTAAAGGATCCCTTTAAAGCAAATTGTTTCCGCTCTAGTCCCATTACCAAAGATAAGGGTGTCGTCAGCATATTGAAGGATCGTGCATCCCTGATTAGCATTGCTGCTGGCCACAGGCGATATCCACCCTTTTCTTTGACAATTATCTAGCATTCCTCTGAGCACATCCGCTACAATAGTGAATAGAAGTGGGGACAGAGGATCCCCCTGACGGAGTCCCTTCTTACACGGAAACGAGGGACCAGGGCTCCCATTCACTGAAATTGCCGTTTTGCTAGAATGTAAACATTGTTTAATCCATCTTATCCATTTGTCCCCAAAACCTCTCCCCCTGAGAGCCTCTAGCAGACATTCCCAGTCCACAGAGTCGTATGCTTTCTCAAAATCCAGTTTGAGGAGGAAGTTCTTGGAATTGCACTTGTGGCAGTGGTGGATAACTTGTTCAGCAGTAGCCACGCAGTCTAGGATACATCTGCCCTTAATGAATCCCGTCTGTGTTCTACTGATAAGACTGTCCATGATGCCTCCCAAGCGGATGGCTAGGACCTTAGTGATGATCTTAGCCGAGCAGTTTATCAGGCTAATTGGTCTAAAATCCCCAACGCACTTAGAATCCTCCCGTTTGGGGATCAACACAACTTCTGCAAAGTTGAACATTCCCAGCCTCAGGTTATTGTGAAAAAATTCCATCATTACATCCATAAATTCTCCTTTAATTTCTTCCCAGAACACTTGGAAGAACAACATAGGAAAGCCATCTGGCCCAGGTGACTTGTCAGCTCCCATCTGGTCAATGGCCGCTTTGACCTCTGACTCCGTGAAAGGTTCCTCCAGGGAGGAAAGGTTTTGACCCGGAGCAATCTGATACTCCTGCCAGAAGTCTGCCCCCATTGGAATCCTAAAGTCATTCTTCTTCCCGAATAGACCTTTATAGAATGACTGGAAGGTAGTGGAAATCACCTTTACATCCTGCGATGTTCCTGTAGCTGTCTGAATTGAAAGGATAAGATTGGATCTCCTTCTTGCACTTGCAACCCGATGAAAGTAGGCCGTATTCGCGTCTCCCTCTTTGAGCCACGAAATCCTGGACCTCTGTTGCCATTTGATCTCTTCTAGTCTATACAGATTGGCAATGTTATTACGAAGCTCTAAGAGCCTGTTTTGCTCTTCCTACGAAAGGACTCTAGTCTCTTCCACCCTCTCAAGCTCATCAATACCTTCCAGATAGGACTCTTTATCACGCCAGATGGTCGAAAATCTCGACTGATTCCATCTACATAGCCTTTTTCTCAGTCTTCGAATTTTTCCACACCACCGAGACGCCGCGTCCCTGCCGACCAATGGGAGTGCCCAGTTCTCCATAACCATATGATGGAATCCCTGAATTTCAAGCCATGCCTTTTCAAATTTGAATTTCCTAGGCTTGCGGGCTCCCCGCTTCCCCACGTCGAGGAGGATCGGTGTGTGATCTGAAGTTGGTATGGGGATCGTTCTGGCTGATGCTAGAGGAAATAAAGCTTCCCAATTCATAGATACTAGAACCCTGTCCAACTTGGCCATAATCAGATCCGCTTGCAAATTAGACCAAGTAAAAAGTCTGTCATTGATTGGGATATCAATCAGTTCCAGTTCCGTGATAACTCTATTGAATACCTCTCGGTGCCTGTCGCTAGCGCCTCTTCCCTTGTGCTCAAAAGCAAATCTAGTAATGTTGAAATCCCCCCCCACAATCCAAGGTCCCGACCAGCGCTGACGGATGTCGGCCAGTTCTTGCCAGAAGGCCTCTCTGTCTGTGGCCACGTTCGGCCCGTAGACAACCGTCACCGTCTGCATCCAATCATCTGACCGTCTCTTAAGTCGGGCAGTCAAGGAGAACGTACCACAATGTTCCTCTTCGCAGGAAAGAAGATCCGAATTAAACCCTATAGCAATCCCCCCTGAGGCACCGACAGAGGGGCATAACAACCATTCTTTGATTCTGTTCCCCCCAACTCTCTTGAGTTTGGTCCCATGACAAAGTTTGGTCTCCTGGAGCCCCACCACCTCTGCCTTGGACTTCGAGATAACATCTCTAACCATGTCTCTTTTACCTTTACCCCCCAGACCCCGGACGTTCCAGAATAGTTTATTCATTGGGGAAACGTTTTCGAGGTTACAGTGAGTGAGGGAATTGGGCCGCACTCGCCCTCAGGGATAGAGACCCTCCCTGGTAAATAAGCTAGTTCCTTAGTGTCACTAGGCTTCGCTCTCTCAGATTCCCACCCCTGCAATTTGTTAAGAAGAAACGCGTTGCGTTCTTTATCACATACTTCCAAGCCACAGGTAATAGCTAATAAAAAAAATTCAGCATCTGACATGAAATTTAAAATATTGGCAAGAAAAGTTTTTGTACCTCCACTGACGTGTTTAGCCGCTTTGGCGGTCGTAGCTCTCTCCAGAAAGTCATCCAAGGACTCCGCATGAGCCCGCTTGGGTGATCGGAGAACTCTGCAGCCACCTGACCTCTGAGACAACCCTGTTCTTCCTCTGGGAGGTGACTCTGGCAGAGTAGCTAAAACTATCTCTGGGGAACCCCCCCTTTGTGTATCTGCCACAACCTCTAGATCCTCAGAATCATCGTCAGACACTGTGAAGTCAACGTCTAGGTTCAAACGCCCTTCTTGGTCATCCTCACTATCATCTGGCTGAGACTGAATGAAAAGATTGGACTCTGTCGTCGTGGACTCCTCCGAGAGCCCTACAATCGACATCGTCCCTATAGAGCCAGCAATGTTAGTACTGGTAGACCCCTCTCTGGGCCCACGCTCAGTGCACATGGTCAATGCCAATGCCTCCCCAGACTCGGAATCTAGCAGAAGCTGCTTGGACCCCTCTATGGGCCCAAAGTCATCAATAGTACTCACCGAATGTTCTCCCGCATAGGATCTCAAGTCCTTGGAGAGACCAGGTTTGGATAAGCTGTGCTGGCGGATCACCCTACCGCACTCCTCGACTACCACGCCAGACACGCTCTCATCAAAGGCGGTAAGATTACCCTTTCTGCCACCTGTCTCCACGAGATTGGCTGTGGCTTCGGTTGGCTCAGGAGACGAGGCACGCCTCGATAACTGTTTTGCCTCTTCCGCACTCTCTTCTACCTCCTTTTGGTAGATCTCTCTCTCAACCCTAAGCTTCCTATCCCCTTTCGAACCCTGCGAGCTCTCCAAAACAGCAACCTCTCTCCCTTCTTTAGCCACTGTCGAAAGCTGCTCATCCCCTCTCCTATCCTTGACCCCACAGCCCACGCCCCCTCCCACCAACTCCTGCTCCTCCGTGCTGCTTTGCCTGTGCTCAAGCTGCTTTATGCAGTTCTCTTTGCCCTGACCAGGCTCTGACCTCTGCGCTTCTGTTGCCTTCCCTGGGGTAAACCACCCTCTAATCACCCACTCTTTTGTCGATAGTGTTCTCTCACAAGCCACCTGCCCCGCCTTGGCTTTATCCGCCACCAACCCCAACCTCTGACCCTGCATGCTGTCAGATAGTGAAAGTTTCCTCCTTTGGGGGTCAGTCCGCCCTGGCCCTAAGCTCTGAACATCTGTCATGCCTTCTGGTGAGTGGTTGTTTGGTGACGCCCTTTGGACCACTGCGTTGGGGGCCCCAATGGGTCTCTGACCTTTGGTCCTAACGGTGCTTTGCCCTCCTCCATCTACCAAGGTCGGAAAATCCATCGCCGTCGGTAGATCCACCTCCGGCGAGCTCTGGCGTCGTTTTGGACCCATGGCCGCCCTGATAACCTCGCGGTGAGCCCTCTCAACCTCATGGGCTCCATCGATAGTGCTGCTCTTCAGCGGGGACAACACCTGTTTGTAGCTACGATTGTCTCTGATCAAGGATGCAGGCTTGGGGGTGGTCGTCGGCGTTGTTTCAACTCTCTGGTCAAGCAAAAATCTCACTAAGTATGCCTCCTCAAAAGAGTACATTTTTGCAAAGCGTGGCAAGAGAGCAATGTCAGTACACCTGATCAAAACCCTAGCCGATATCAGATCTGAGCGTCGCTCTGTCTTCTCATCAATTTGTTTCACCGTCCCAAACTCCGAAATAATCTCTTGAATGGCTTCTCTCTTCCAAAATTGAATTGGGATATTGTGGATCCAAATCCAGAACTGTGAACCCTGGGGAAGTTCAGCTCCAAAGGTTGGCGACCATTTGCTGAACTCCACTTGGAAATGTCCGAAATCTACATTCCCTAGTCCCACCACCTCCGAGACCTTCTCTGGCTTAGGGAAGGAGATCAAGAACTGTTGGTGGCACAGCTTCTTGACGACCCCATCGCGGTCGGCATGCATTGGCCATCTGTGATTCAGGGCATGGAGAAAGTGCTCCTCAGAGGGGCTCCCCGACCGGATCCTAGCTATTGCACACCACTATTGGAGCCAAGCTTCTTCATGCTTAACCACCGCAAGGCTGTTGGCAAGCTTTATCCTGGTGGGGCTATCCGGCGACTTCCCTCTGAGGACAAGCCGCTCCTCATCCACACTGGACTTGACAACGTTAGTGCATGAGTAAGACAAGTGGCCCCATTTCAAGCATCTAATGCAGCGTACTTCCTTCGTGCATTCGGAGCGGAAGTGGCCGAGGTCCCCACAGTTGAAGCAGGGGGCGGGTTTCCTCTTACCCTTTCTGTATTTTTTCTTTTCACCTCCACTGTGAACCAGTTTTGAGGGGTGGTCTTCGGAGAGGTTTTCATGTTGGATAGTAGTAGACGTGGCCCAGTTCTTCCTCTTACCCCCTCTGCCGACCACCACCCACGACTCCGCTTCCTCCCCTCTCGAGCTCGTTCCCCTTCCTCTTGCGGCACTTCGTTTGGAACCCCTCGTTGGTCCCAAGCACTAGTGCCCTTGAGGTGGGCTGGAGCTTGCTCGCCGGAGTGGACGTCGAGGCTTTGCGTGGTTGGGCCGGCAGCAGGATGGCGTGCGATCGGAGCCTGGACACCCTGCTGCGACCTCGGAGCATTGGCTCTGTTATTGGGGGAGAGGTAACTAGATGGTATTGTTACATTGGAATTTTTCTTTTGGTTCAAAGCCTCCCTTGGAGCGCGCGAATTATCTTTGTCCCCAGTGTCAATGACACTCCGCCGATGGTGTTGCTGGACCGTGTTGGGGGTTCTCTGCCGCTCTCTGATGCGAGTAGGAGGACCCCTCTCATGGGCCCTTCCCCTCGGTGGAGACTCCCGATGCTGGCGATGATGAGCGTCGCCTTTCCCCAGGCCTTGGTGTGCACTACGGTGTACCTGCCTTGTGGAGAGCGCGCGCCTGAGCCTATGGGAGTTCTCAACCATTCTGTGAGCCTCCGTGGATGCTGTGGTTTTGGTAGGATGGGTTTGGAGTGCCTCAGCACCACCCTGTAGTTGGTTAATGGATGCGGTTTGTTTATGATCATTTGTAAGTATTGGTATATCGAGTTTTTGTGGAGACAGGGCGTTGAAGACGGAGGGAGGTTGAGCAGGATGGGGTGGGGGTTTCGGTGGGGGAGCTGATGGGTCTGGATGGGAGTTGCGGTCCCGCTCACTGGGTCCACAACCCCTCATCTCAAGTTCAGAGAGCATTGGTGAAGCTTGTTGTTGGGGGTGAGGAAGAAGGTGGGAAAGAGAGGGGCTGGGAGTGGAATGAAGGTGGGATGAGTGGTTTTCGGCCGGGAAAAGAAGCTGGGGAAGTGGTCGGAACAGTCTCAGGGAAGGATAGTTGGTAGGAGCTCATGTTTCTTTTTTGAGCGTAATAAAAGAAAATTGTTTGTAATAGTATTCTTTTATTTTATCCTCTTTCAAGAAACAGATGCGGAGTAGAATTTTTTTACCGTACTATGCTACTTTTTGAAACTATTTGTCTTTTTGGACCACTTTCCAAACTGTTAGCACTTATAAGCTAGTTGCTTTCGCATCAACAGCGACCACTATTCCTATTAGCGGCCTCTTCTTTTTAGGAGGCCGCTAATAGGAATAGCGGTATCTCTTTTAAATTTTTTTAAAAAAAATTTATTTGTTGCACTATTCCTATTAGCGACTACCGCATATATGAAATCGTTAATCTGATTGGCGACCTTAAATGAATGAATTGAGACACTTAGTAAATTCTAGAAAGCATTTTCTCTATGGTAAAAGAAATATTTTTTTGAAACTGAGGTCGCTAGTCCGAATAGCGACCTCAGCATGGAACTAAATCTCTCCTTGTTCTCTGTAGGATTTGTAAAATAGTCACACAACTAAGATCTCTATTTGAAAAAATGACCTTAGTACAACTAAGACCTCTATTCCGAATAGCGACCTCAATAAAGGACTAAATCACTTTATTCTCTGTAAAATTTGAAAAATAGTCATACAACTAAGACCTCTATTCAGAATAGGGACCTTAGTACAACTAATGCCTTTATTCCGAATATCGACTTCAGTAGGGACTAAATTTTCTTATTCTATGTAAGATTTGTAAAATAATTACCCAACTAAGGTCGCTATTCCGAATAACGACCTCCATATCAAAAATATTTTAGTTGTTTTTTTTTCTCTGAGAGCAAAAGCTTTTAGAATTCGCTAAGTATCTCAATACAGTTCATTTAAGGTCGCTATTCTGATAAGCAACTTCATATATGCTCTGGTCGTTAATAGGAATAATGATATGAAACGAAAATTTCAAAATAATTTAAAATGGAGATTGTTTGTCCCATTAGCAGCCTCCTAAAAGAATAGGCTGCTGATAGGAATAACGGCTGCTATTGACATGGCATCGACTAGAACAAAGAGCAATTAGTTTGAAAACTAGCCTAAAAATACAAATAGTTTCAAAAAGTGACCTAGTACGGGCAAAATTTTTTGGTGAAGTATAGCAACCCTTTAATTAATCTCAAAAGTTAATGAAAAGGTTTTTGATGAATCGGATAGGGTCTTACGATCCCAGCCATCACACAAAAATATTATTAATGATAATAAAAGGTTAATTTTACAAGCCGTAAAATGGTGCAACTCAACCAACCAGAGCACAAAGAGGCCGGAACAAAAAAACTACAGTAAAGAGCCAAATTACATAATCCCTAGGGATCGAAGAACTACACAGCAAAGTAAACTGGTCCACCGGGCTTCACTCGACGCCGAGTCCTCCCACCCTGACCCAAGAATCACCTGGAGTGGAACAGCGAGCGAACCCAAGGAAACGAGGGACGCTGCAGGCTGAGAGGTAATCGCAATTAAGAAGACGAGATACCTCACGCGAACAGCATGCATGCGGTCATCCGGCCTCCACCAAAAACTCGAAGAACTACCCACAACAACTAAAAAAGCTCTGGTTGTAAGGAACCTCATGAAAGAGGAAACTAGCTAAAAATGAATTAAACAAACAGACATCATCAGTGGAGGGAAAGAGCCACCAACAGCAATAGCGCTAAAAGTAGAGACTAGAGCAAACTGAGCACCTCAACCGCAGCATAGCAACAATATATCAACAAACACTCCAAGTTATAATGAAAATAAAAGTAAGAAACCCATCAGTAATAACAAAACCATCAAACAATCCACAGATGGAATAAAAGAGAAGAGAGAAACATAGTCCCACTAAAATACTGATGATAATAGTAACAAAATAAAGAGAACATCTGAAGACCTAGGCCGAGAGAGGCAAGATGCCGTAGGGATGAGGGAGCACTGCCATGGCAGTGGTGCTGAAAAAAGTCAAAAACATAGCAAAGAAGGCAAAGGAAGTAATGCCGCAGTCCGGAGAAAAGTAGCAAGGTTGCGGCCAAAAAGCGCTACCAAAACCGCTCAAAATTAAGCAAGCCAACAGCCATAGCAGCCCATAGATTGGGTATCAGACCCACAGAACCACAAAACAGAAAAGCCAGCTAATCCCCTAGGGGAGCCTCAGACCTGCAGTCGAAAAGGGGGATAATAGAGGAAAAGATGAGCACATAATCAATACAGCAGAAAATTATAAAGCATGAAGGGTGCGAAGACAGTGAAAAGCATCACATAATCTTTGTTTAGCAAAAGAAACATTGTCTTCGGATTTCGACTTCGAAATCCAGAGATTGAACAAAAATAAAAAATCATCAATCAAGGCACTTGTAGGCGAAATGCGATGCTGGAACACTCTGATGTTTCTCTCCTTCCAAATGATCCAAATAATGATATGGACCGACAAGATCCAAGCACTTCGAAGCGAGGCGCTTAAAGGCTTAGCGGACCAAACAGAGGCTAACATAGGGGGAATAGGGCCAGTGTTCCACGCAAGAGAGCAAATCTTCCATAACGGGATGATGACGGGACATTGGACAAAAAGATGATTAACATCTTCTGAGTGATCCTCGCAAAATGAGCAGAGTTGTCCCCAGGATAAATTTCTTTTGTTAAGAACTTCAACTGTGAGTAACTTGTTATTAAAAGCAAGCCAAGAAGTGATTTTCACTTTAAGAGGGGCACAAGAGTCCCAGAAAAAAGTAGCAACCGGCGATTTAACTCCCCTAGAATTGAGGAAGCAATAAAAAGATTTAACTGAAAAGGTTCCAGAAGAAGACCATCGCCAAGCAATGCCCTCAGAAGGCCTCCACGTGTAGCTATTGAGGGAATAAATGAGATTATCAAAATCCTCTGCTAAAGATAGAGGAAGATTAATTGTGAACGGGATAACCCAATGGTGAATATTGCCGATCAAGGTAAAAGATTCTGCTACAGAAGCTGTCGGAGAGGCAGCTAATTGAAAAAGTGAAGGGAACGCAGTGGCTAGCGTGGAGTTGCCGATCCATAGATCGGTCCAGAATTTCGCTCTAGAACCGTCATGGCAAGTACGATAGATGCCGCAATGAAAAGCGGCAGATGCCTTCCAAACACCTTTCCAAAAAGGTGAAGCTTGGTAATAAGCAACCGCGGGAAACTCCCACCAATTAGAAGAGGTGGACCGATGACGCTTGATACTTTTAATCCACGGTAAATGATCAAAATTGTGGAATTTCCACAACCATTTACCTAATAGGGCTATGTTATGTTGACGAAGGTCCAAAACACCTAGATCCCCTTCCTCTTTGGAAGTACAGATTAATTTCCACTGGCACAGGTGGGATCCAGGTTTAAAGGAGGAAGTACCCGTCCAAAAAAAATTGCTCCGGATTTGGTCGATCCTTTTGATCACCCAGGATGGTAAAAAGTAGAAAGACATAAGATAAAGAGGCATAGCCGAAACCACAGAGTTGATAAGGATCAGTCTGCCACCTCTAGACAGTTGTTTACCCGACCAGACATTGAGCCTGGCTTCCACTTTATCAATGAGAGGGAACCAGTCAGGTTTATGCAGTTTGCCCCAACGAAGGGGAATGCCTAAATAAGAGATCGGAAAGGAAGCAATGGGGAAATTAAAAAAATGGGAGACCTACACTTGGCAATTGGGAGATCCACCCAGCCAGAGCACGGAGGATTTTTGGAAATTGATAGATAATCCCGATGCCATTTCAAAGCAGTAAAGGAGCAGTTTAGGCGTTGGGTTTGATGAAAATAATTGTGTCGTCTGCATATTGAAGGTTCAACACTCCCTCAAAGAGGGGAGAACTACCTAGAGCCTCGATCATTTGCAAATTCCAAGCATTCCGAAGAAGCTTGCTAAAGACATCAGCTACAAGAGAGAAAAGAAGCGATGATAGAGGATCCCCTTGACGGAGGCCACATATGATTCTAAACTTGTGGCCTTCCGAACCGTTGATAACGATGGATGAGGTACCAGAGAATAGGCTGGATTTAATCAAAGCGATCCATTTGGGGCCGAAGCCTCGATTAATAAGGATGTCCAGAAGGAAATTCCAGTTCACATTATCGTAGGCCTTTTGAAAGTCAAGCTTGAGAAGGATGCCTTCCGATTGAGTCCTATGACAATGAGAAATGATTTCCTGGGCTAAAGCAACGCTATCAAGAATGAAACGGTCTTTGATGAATCCCGATTGGGCTGAGTCGATCATAGGAGAGATGATCGAGCTCAATCTAGAAGAAAGGACTTTCATAATGATTTTAAAAGAGGTGTTGATGAGACTGATCGGTTTAAATTCAGTGACCAAGTGAGCTCCCGCTATCTTGGGGATAAGAACAATATGAGCATAATTGATACGGTCAAAGGAGAAGTGACCCTGATGAAGGTCTTGAAACATTTTGAGAAGGTCTGCTTTAAGCAAATCCCAAAATTTTTGAAAGAAGAAGGCAGGAAAACCATCGGGCCCAGGAGCAGAGTCGCTTTTTAACGCGAACACTGCCGATTTAATTTCATCTAAAGTGAAGGGAGCCTCAAGCGACGAAAGATCATGGGGTTGGTAACCATAGAGATGGGACCAATCGAGCTGAATCGCACGATGTTTCTGCGATCCGATAAGGTTTTTGTAGAAAGAAAGGAATTCCTGATGAATAGCCTCATCGGTGGTAAGTTCCATCCCCTGAACGGAGATCGAGGATATACGATTGGATCGTTGTCTATGGGAGGCAAAGTTATGAAAGAAAGCGGTATTAGCGTCACCCTCCTTCATCCAATTGACTCGAGCTCTTTGAGCACATTTAATATGGTCTTGATGGAGAATGTCCGCATAATCTCGCTTGCAAGATCGTCGTTCCGACTGAAACGATTCAGATAAGGGACCTATTTCTTCCATCTTGTCAATGGACTCGATGGATTGCAAAAGAAATTTTTTGAGGAAGTTGGTGTTGAATTGTCTCTCAGAACGCCAGATTTTGCATCCGTATTTAATGGCGTGGAGCTTAAGGAGAATGTTGCCCAGACCGGATGAACCGGTGATAGAGGCGAGACATTCCGACACCAAATTAACGAAGAGCTGGTCTTATAACCAGAATTTTTCAAAGCGGAATTTGTGATGATACTTGAAGTGGAAATTGGAATGCAGCACAATCGGGACATGATCAGAAGAGGGATTAGGGAGAGCCTGGACAAGAGACTGATGGAAACGCGCTAACCAACTTTGAGAGACCAGGAAACGGTCGAGTTTGGCAAGCATCGGAGGATCTCGTTGGTTGGACCAGGTGAATGACCTACCAGAGATAGGTAAGTCCGATAGTTGTAGGATACGAATACAATCATTGAATAGACAAGATTGTGTGTTAGAGGAGACCGGGTTCGATCTTTCGGAAACAAAACGAGTGACATTAAAGTCTCCACAAAAAAGGCAGAGGGTGCTGGAGAAATGCTGTAACGACAGAAATTCGTTCCAGAATAAAGGACGTCTTTCAGAGGAAGAAGGGCCATACACTGAAATCACAGTCAGCGGGCAATTAAAAGGCGTCCATTGGAGATGGACAATGAGGAAGAAGTTAAGGCGTTGGACTGCTATAAGCGAGAAGAGGGCCTCCTTGAATTCGAAAAGGATCCCTCCCCTTGAGCCAACTGCGTCCAGAGAAATCCATTTGGAGATAGTAGAACCGCCTAAGGAACGTAAGGTTGCGATGGAAGGAGACTCTAATTTGGATTCCTGAATGGAGATCAAGTCGCAATGGGAAGAGGAAATTAAGTCAAAAATTGCTCTTTGCTTAGAAGGGTAGTTCAAGCCTTGGATATTCCATGAGACACTAATCATTAGAACAACGGTGCTCCAAGACTCTAGTACGTTCCTTCTTCCTAAGGGCAAGAATACTGGGAGAATCAGAAGGATCAATCATAAATCCCATGACTTGGGCAGAATCAGCAATTTCCATATTGGAAAGCGAATCAAAAATGGGAGAGAAAATAAATCCTAACTGATTATAAGCTATTAACGGTAACTGTGGAGACGACGGTTTCAGCCAGTCGCACTGGGGATCATCTAGTTTAGCAGGGGATAAGAAATAAGAGGAGTGTAGTATATTTTTAGCTTTAAGAAGCGCACTAGATCTGATATATCGTAGTGGCAATCTAGAGGATTGTTCATTAAGAAAGAGTGGTAAGCCCTTCTCCCGACAGGGAGAAGAGAGAGTAGGCGAAGCACCCGAGAGAGAAGCTATAGGGGAAGATTGCTCAGCCTTAATCGATCCCGTAGGAACAATGGGGATGCGATTAGAGGGCTTCAAAAGATGGGGAAGAGGGGGATCCAGAATAAACCGGGTCTTATCCGCGAGAAATGGAGAAATCCATCCACGGAAAGTAAACCCGAATGGAGTCGCCCTAATATTGGACCAAATACGATGACAAGCGGTACCAGCAAAACGCAAGAAACCCAAATGTACAAGTTTAAAGAAACAAAATGCCACTAAATAAGAATCAAGAGAAGAAAACATAACCACAATAATATTGAGTACCTGTTTGGTCTGACCAAGAGCCAGCTCCGCTTCCTCTTCCAATAAAAGGGGATCCTGCTCGATCCATCCCGAGTCTTTGAGAGAAGTCGATGGCTTGAGACTGGAGGGAGAGAAAGCTGGATCCGATTTCTTCGGAGTGGGAAAATGTGCGAGCTGTTGGAATTGCTCCCAATCCAATGCGAAGTTCGGGTTAACTTCCCAGGCAGGCCAGTTAGAAGAAGACTTCTTATCCTTAATAGAGGGGGAAGGTGATTCAAGCGAAACAGCAGAATTGAACACAGTAGTCTGCGAGATCTTTGGCGGAGGAGGAGGGGCAGGTTTATTAACACTGGTTGCACCTTTCGCAGCAAGCCGCTCTGGATTAATCCAAACCAGGTTGGGGGCTTTCGACGGGGAGATCTTCGGGATCGAAGGTGAGGCTGTGGGCCTGCTGAGAGTCTTGCTGCGAGGTGCCCCCAAACCTCCCACCTTCGCCTTTGAGTCCTTTGTTTTAGTAGAGGAAGACCCTCCGGGGTGAAAATGAGAGGAAATGTCAGATCTAAAGGACTGCGAAGGAGGGAGCTTACTAACAGAGGTAGATTCATGGTAATGCACCGAAACGGTGAAAGAAGAGATACCATCAGTAAGAACGAATGCCTCTATACGAGCTGGGGAAGAGGGGCATCGAAAAAGCGCTTCGATTTGCAAACTACCAGAGGCCAATCTAGCCTTAGAAATGATGTTAACAATTTCACCAACACATTTAGCCATAGCTCCGACTAAGCGAAGAGAGTCACAAAACGGGGGAAGGCCTACTAGGGATACTTTGGTGTCGGAGGTACCAAGACATTGAGAAGGTGAAGGAATACGCACCCACTGCCGCACTGAAAGAGAGATGCTGCCAATGGTGAGGGATTGATTCGCAATAAGATCCTCCAAAATCTTAGGAGAGGGACAATGAATGACCATGTCACCGTTAGAGCAGTTGTAAAGAACCCAATCCCAGTCGTTGATGTTACAGAAGTTACTAAGAAAGGAGTTGAGTGTGAAGAAAGGCACTGAACCTCCCGAGAAAGAGATGGCTCCATAGGTACCAAAACATACCAAACGGTCCGTCAACTCAGCTTTAGGGAGAAATACCTGAGTGATAGACTGTTTAGTGGGGCAATCAGGCTGAGCCGACTGCAGCGGAGGGGAAGGGGGGCTGAGAGAGATACGGCTCTCTGAAGGGGGGGTGGGGAGCAGCGGCGTGTTGGATGAAGAAACAAGCTGTTTCTGAGGTTTAGGAGGTTTAGAGATCGGCAGCTACTTGCGGAGAGACTGAAGATCCACAGCGCTAAGGATTTGATCAGAAATGCGCACTCCCATAGAAAGCCCCAGGATCTTTTGAAGCGCATAACATCGGTGCTTGGCGTGGCCGGATTTATGGCAGAAAAGGCATTTCATCTTGTTAGGACAAAAAGAATTGAGATGGCCGCTCTGAAAACAACGGAAACAGATAGGAAGATGTCTGCAGGATTGAGAAGATGAGTTGGGGGAAGGAGATGAAGATGAGGGGCGGGAAGGGGAAGGTAAAGAGCCCGAGAGAAGCTTCCCGCATATGGGCCTAAACAGGGCCGGAGCCACAAGCCCATAGCCGGTAGAGAGAGGAATTACCAATTTTTTTTTCTTTTTACTACTTCCACCCACGATGAGTCCATGGGCCACTGCTGAGGCGGCCCACAAAGAGAAACTCAGATAGGGAGGGGAAGTGGAAAGAAGGCCCATGGTATAACCAGAGGGCAGAGAAACTAATACGTCGACTGCAGTCGACGGGGGAATGGGCAAATAAGCACACCGCCGAGTGCTACTATAACCCACGGAGAGGGGAGTGCTCTCCAGATGAGGAGATAAGAATGGTGAAATCAGTAATTGGGAATAGCTTGGGCAGCAGCAAGGACTGCGCACTCACAATTCCACAAAGGAGGAGAAGGGAGATGCTCAAAACCGACTTAAGGTCGGACAACCGTACCAAAACAACAGAAAAGACACCCCCTCGGCTAAGAGGAGGGCACCCAACGCTCAAAATCCACAAAATTGCAGATAAGAACAATCAACACGAGACAAGTTAAGAAGAGACTTACAGTGCTATGGCAAACAATACCTCTGAAGAAGAACACAGGTCCTCGATGCAAGCAAGAGCATGCCGACCAACTGAAAAGCGATAGGTGCAGACTAAACGAAGGAAGCTGTAACGACCCTGCTGTTTCCGACGAGCAAAACTAGGATGCTGACCCAGATCCAGAACCCTCGAGAGGCCACCCGAGCTGACGAAGCCCTAAAGACGATCGGAAAATGCCGAAGAGACCCAAGCCGAAGAGACCCAAGCTAAGACGATCGGAAAAAGCCGAGAGGCCACCCGATCGGAAAGGTGCAGACCCTCGAGAGGCCACTCTCAGAACCAAATCGCTCCGATAGAAAGAGGGGAAAAACTCAAAAAAGGAGATGGGCTTGTAGAGGGAAACGAGGAGAGCAAGATTAAAAAAAGGAAGAGAGACAGATTTGAGTAAATCTGCTGGATCTGGGAGGAGAAGAAGATCGGAAAAAAGGGGAGAGAAAATCGCCTCAATAAAGTTCTCTGTGTTTTTACAATCATCACTCAGAATATACTAAAGTTAATGAAAAGTTAACCCAAGAAACTCGAAAAAGTACAACATAAATGAATTAGTATTAAATTATAGTACATGCCCTCTAACAACACCCAGAGAGTGGAAAGAAATAGAAAAAATAGTAGAACCCCACTACAACCCTCCGGGATAGGTGCAAAATACAATATTTTTTTTTACTTTTTTTATGAAACGGATAGATTCTAACGACTCCAGCCAGGCAATCAATAAAATACTCTAACATTCTTCTAGTATTAAATTATAGGTGTCTATCTTGATCTCCTCACTATCAGAGCCCTTACGCTTAAAAGTACTTACTATACGGCCCCTTGGACCAACAATAACTCAAATTTTTTTCCCAAATTGCCCCACTTTTTGAAAGTTTTTTCCAAACTGCCCTACTTTTTTTTTAATTTCCAAACTATCTCACTCGGTCTTTTAAAGACCGAGTTTAGTTAAAAATAACTCGGTTTTTCAAAGACCAAGTGTTAGTCTTAGATTTTTCAAATTCTAAAACTCGGTCTTTGAAAAACCGAGTTATTTTTTACTAAACTCGGTCTTTCAAAGACCGAGTGTATTATTTTGATAAATACTTTCGAAAGTGGGCCAGTCCGGTAAATACTTTCAAAACGTGGATCATTTTGGTAATAAGTTCGGTCAAATACTGGTCTCTCAGTTAGTATTTGTTTATTAGGCCTTCAAATTCTCAGATGTGTTGTTAATTGATATAGATGATTCCTCAACTTGACAATTTCGTATGGTACGTAGTTAAGAGAACTAATATGCTATGACTAGAAGCACTTAAGACTTGTGCGTACATGACAATATTGGATTTTTTGCCGAAATAGGCCACTTTTTAAAACTAATTTCTAAAATATACCACTTTCGCAACTAATTTTGAAGATAGACCACTCACAGTTGCAAACTGTGGCCTGTTCGATTATGAGGCTGCAATTCCCAACTGCAGCCTTTTCAAAAATATATTTTTTTGACTGCGGCCTTAATTCATTTTATATTTGGGCCTAGAGAGAGTTGGAGACTTGAATAAAATTTTCTAAGTATAAAAGGGTTCAATATAGGCCGCAGCTGGAACTGCGGCCTAAGTCATTTATTTATTTTAAAAAAAAATTATTAGAATAAGAAATAATTATAATAGAGGCTGCAGTTCCCAACTGCAACCTATATTTAGCCCCTTTTTACTTAGATACATTTGTCTAAGTCTTCAAGTTTCTCTAGACCGTAGCCCAAATATGAAATGAACTAAGACCGCAGTTGGGAAGTGCGGCCTTGAAAAAACACATTTTTAAAGCCTCACAATCGAACAATCGAACAGGTCGCAGTTCGCAACTGCGAGTGATCTATTTTGGAAATTAGTTTGAAAGTGACATGTTTTGGGAATTAGTTAGATAAACCTCTTTAGGGCAGATGCGGAAACAACAAAAAGTTCAGAAGTTCTATTGTTTTCCATTCCATTTCTATTTAGATTCCAGAGGCAAAAACAATGGCATCCTTTTTAAAACAACGTGCTATTTAGATTCTTTTTAATCAGTATAATCTCAACATAACATACATACTTATCTTAAAATAAACATAACTATGAAAATTTAAAACAAAGAATTAAGTAGTCAATGTGTTACATATCTTGTAAAAAAAAGGATATATACTTTCTTTTCGTAAGCGAATTTTGTAAGCAAACACACATGTATTCATAATCATTCAAAGTAATTGAGACATCAACGGAAATGCCAAATTTGAATCTTCCGCACTTATCATCCGATCCATTTATATCACCACATCAAATTCCCTTTCAAAACCTTTGAAAGGCATCTCCATCCAACTTTATAGACATTAACAAATTCTTGGATGAAATAAAAAAAACGTAAGACACACACCCGCAACCAAACATATTAATCGAGACATTAACAAAAATGCCAAATTTGGATCTTCCCCACTTATGTGCAGATTCATTTCCATCATCACATCAAATTCCATTTTAATACCTTTGAACAACCTCTCCACTCAACTTTGTAGACATTAACAAATTTTTCGTTAGCAAATTCTAAAATAAACATATGAAATACACATACGTAATCATACAAAGAAATCGACATATTGACGAATATTCCAAATTTGGATCTTCGGCACTCATCTACCAATCAATTTCTATCATCACATTAAGATTCCCAATCATAACCTTTGAACCGACTATCCACTCAACCAAAAGTTTTCCATGCCAAAGGAGCTCATAGAAAGACTTATTAGTATGAAGTTATGCAAGTCTAATACATTTCAACTAAATTTCCCACTCAGCAAAAGAACCATAAACCATATAAATCCAAAAAAAAATAAATACAACAACAATAATTGAATACAAAAATGAAAAAAAACAAGTAAACCCAATGCATATTTTATTTTAAAGAAGAATCAACAACTCACTAGATTCCTCACAGCCTCCGATTTCGTCACCATCCTTCTCCTCGAGAACAGGCTGTCAGTACACTGGGGCAAAGGAGTACTCGCCAACGACCCGATCAAAACCCTCGGGGCCTTCTAGGCGCGATAGCACACTGCATTCGTACATTCCACTGCTCCTCTCTTCCCCTTTAGAAAGCTGAACTTGTTATCAAAATGACCCACTTTTTGAAAGTATTTACCAAACTGACCCACTTTTGAAAGTATTTATCAAAATGACACACTCGGTCTTTGAAAGACCGAGTTTAGTTAAAAATAACTCGGATTTTCAAAGACCAAGTATTAGAATTCGAAAAATTCAAGACTAACACTCGGTCTTTGAAAAACTGAGTTAATTTTAACTAAACTTGGTCTTTCAAAGACCGAGTGGGATGGTTTGGGAATTAAAAAAAAAAAAGGGTAGTTTGGAAAAAACTTTCAAAATGTGGGGGCAGTTTGGGAAAAAGTTCCAATAACTCCTTCTACTTAGAAGAAAATTAGATGCATAACCTGAATTAGTTTATCACAAATACTAGTACTTGTTTCGAGATTTTTTTTTCTTCTTTTCTATCTAACTATACAACTCAGGTCGGTGTTGCAGTTGCAATGTACCAAGCTGCTATTATGTTTTTTGCTTGTGTTTAATAAATATAGGTCCCATCCATAAATCTTCATAGGAATCCAGGTAGTAAAAAAGATCCCTTCCTAAAACTGTACAAATTCTTCCAATGCATTCAACTTTCTAGATGTATGTGATGATTAAATAGGTGCATATGATGACATCTAGACAGATGAATCTTATATGAATTGTACGATGATCAAGTACTACCACCAGAGTGGTCACACAGATATTCAACTATATCGAATCACTCATGTATGAAATTTGACATCCTGGGTCTCCTAGTTCCATCGATATCAAGGGTTCGTAGGGCATCCTTCCAGAAGAATTTACTCGAACACTCAATAAGAAGATGGTCTCTAGTCTCCATGGGAGAGTTGCAGAAGCCACAATCCACCACTAAGACTAGTTGCCTCTTCTAGAGGTTTTCTAAGTAAGGATCACGTCATTTGGGAGTAGCCAAAGAAAACCATTGATTTTGAGTGGTGCTTTAGCCTGCCACACTATTATTGACTTGGGGCATGTAGATCCTCAAAAGTGGATCATACAGTATATAGTTAGCACCTTGAGAAGACATCGTTCTTTTTTAGCTCCCATGCCTTACTATCCGGGCTAGTGCTGCATTAGATTCTTATACTTTTATTTTGAAGTTACATATGTTGGAAGAAACTTAGAAAATACATATTTAATTAATATATAAATAAACTTTTGCACATAAATAAATCATGACAATTGTAATAAGGGAAAATAAGTTTAGAAAGGGCTTGCCAGCCGTAAGAATAACGAGACACTATCTGTCCTAAGAGGTAGACTTCCATTCCACGTGCGAACTATTAGATGTAGAATATGAAATTACGGTTTACTTCAAGAACAAAATATGAAGGCTATTATTTTGCTTAAAGTATAATACCCTAGATATTCGAGATACCTAGCATACTTCTTTGAGGCAACATATATGTTACAAGATTTTGATTACAAAAATCGTTTGCCTGTTGACTCAAAGGCAGGTCAAGTACCATGCTTCGCCTCACATCCCCTCTCACCTAAAAAAAAGCCTTCTCCTCGCTCCCAAACAACGCAATAAAATCAAGTATTGTTGAGTGGCACAAAATCGGAAGAAGAAGAAGAAGAGGGAGAAAACCAATAAAGAAAATTAAATTACAAACCAAACAATTTCTGTCGAGATTTGTATATCACACAATCTCCTTAAAATAGATTTCGCCTCGTCCGAGTGCAGAAATTTGGCTAGGCATTTGTTTCTTAGGATGCAACGACAGAAGAGTTGACGCAGGCATCACGTCAAGCTCTCGAACTGGACAACATTTGAAATCTATCACCGAACGATCGAAATGGAACTTGGCTCGAAGCACAGAACAGAGGAGGGGGAAGAGAAGAGTTTCTAGTGTATTGATTCAGGGGAGATGGAGCCTCTATTTACGTAATGGCAGACAACTCATTGACTGCATCGACTGTAATGGCAGACAGATCCTTTAATGCACCGACTGTAACGGCAGACAGAATCTTCAATGCACTATAACGGCGGACAAAACCGTTTCTACTGTTTAAAAATGAATAAATGGCAGACAGAATCATTTCTGTATTTATTTCAGCCATTACAGATTGGAAAAACAAAATGGATTCACGTCGGTCGAGCATTCGTGTTCGCAGGACGTGCGGGCGCACACAAGCCGCATGCAATCCAGTCTGAGATTTCTATCCCAAATCCATACTGTTGAACATCTCTTTCAAATCTCCCAAATCCATGCTATCTTCTGTATAAATGACAAACACAGTTTAAGAATTTCATTTAGAATTCATTGATATTGCATCATAAAATGTATCATACAACTCAAAAGAACTTAGTACAAATCATATTCATAATAGGAAGAATATCATATATCAGAGCATTCATACCACATTTAAATTATATTGGAATGTTGATCTTATAGTTTCTAACTCACTTTGAACCATATGATATTTCTTATTTTGAATGCTTAAAATCATCAATGAACCAATCAAAGAAATACAATCATCAAGTTTGGAATGATTGTACCTTACAATTATCAAGTTTGGAATAACTGCAAAATATCGTCTTATAGAACATGTCATCAAGTTTGGAATGACATTAAATAAAAATTTATATTACAATATATATCTCACTGTAATTTTCATGATTTATTTTGGAATAGTCAATGACTAAACCGTACATAAAATTATAATAAATCATCAAGTTTGGAAGAAATATCACCATAAAATATTTGGCCTAACTTTGGTAGACTATCAGAACACTATGGTGCTCAAAAATTTGATTCCCACTCACCTTCTTGGCTAAATATTCTAGAGAAATACTAAAACGCATGAATACTATGCACTAACCTCAAAGCACTAGTTTGATGAAACATCACTTTCATTTTCCCACTTGTTAGAGTAATTGTATTAATCTTATTAAGTATTTAAAACAAAAGCTTGATGGATCTTCAAACCCACTTCTCTATATGTTTTGAGTGTTAGTTGTCTAGATAAACCTTTTTGTAAGGACATCAACCACGTTGTCCTTAGAACTAGCATGCATCAAATAACTCAATATACCCCTTCACTTGAAGAGAATTTAATTAGGCGTGTCTAATCCGTATATTTCTCTTTACCATTGTAGAGTGAATTTGTCTCCATTATCATGATAGACTGATTATCATTACTGATAGGTACATAGCTTACTGTAAAGCAGTATATCTGAATATTCAATACTAATTTCATAACTCACTTTGTTTCATTCCCTGCAAAAGAACAACAACTAGTTCAGAACACCCTTGATGATTCAGCAAGAGAACTTTGTCTATTTGATCTCCAACCAACAGTCTCACCACCCAATGTAAACACATAACCAATGATGAACTTACTATCCCCCAAAGAGGCATATTTTCCTTGTAGGATGGGGGGATGATCTCCGTAATGCAACACATAGTTTTGAGTATTAATTAGATATCTCATTAGCATATCAATGATCTTACAATGCTTACTACTTCGATTACTAGTGAAGCGACTCAAAGATGCCTACAATGTAAGCTATGCCTAGCCTTGTGCACATCACAACATACATTAGACTATCAATTAGCTTACAATAATCAAGCTGGCAAATAAGATCACCTAAATTAGGCTACAATTTAATATTATTATCATATGGAATTCCTATGGTCTTTCTACCAGTGTATCCCCACTATCTAATTGTGAATATGTGTAGTGTAACTGACTAAGTGCAATTCTGGATTATTAACACACACTTTCATACCAAAATAGTGTCCACAATCCTTAAGTCTTTTCCATGCTAAGTGCTTTAGATAACCTTGATTTGACTTCATTAACAATTGTAATATTAGTGTCACATATCAACATGTCATCAACATACAAGTATACCAACACAACTTCAACTTTATCACATTTATTAAGAATGTATAGACATTTATCAGATACACTTGGTTCAAATCCTAGCTTTCTAACAGTCTTATCAAACTTTTTATGCCACAGTTTAGGTACATGTTTTAGACCATATGGGGATTTTGTCACGCCCCGCTTCCAAAAAAGAAATACGGAATACGGATACGTGACAAAGTCCAGCGAATGGCTTTCACCATTCATAAGCTGTAAGGATCTTTTCAACAATACATAGGAATAAACAAGAAATAAACAGGGAATAATCAACCACACATGCATGAATCAAATTTCTAAATCAACAGAATTTACTTAATAATTTAGAATACTTAATCTCAAATAAACCATATCTGGAAACAATAAGTAATAAGTTCTGGGACAAAAATGCCCAATACAAGATCCAAGTAGCAATAGATACAATTTATTCAAAACAGGAAATAACTCAAGAAGGAACTCTAGCTAAGCCTAGAACACTTGGTCACTTACTCCTTCGGGTAGGTGGTCACCAAAATATGCAAATTTAACAATTTGCAGGAAAAGAGAGCATGAAAGAATATGTCCGTTAGTGCAAGTTACGGACCGTATGTAGTGCAGGCAACAAGTATGAAAAACAGATAAACAAGATACAGAGTAGCAACAAGAAGCAAGTACTGAAGTAAGTATGGAAGGAATGTGACAGTAAAATAGAGCAACTAATTCTTAAGCCAAGAAATAGAATCAAGTGACATGATTAGATAACAGGGTACAGGTGACATGTAGCGGGTATCAAGTAGCATGCAAGCAGGTAAACAGGTAACAAGTGTCAGATAGCATGTACAGGTAAATATGTAACAAGAATGTGCAAGTGATCATGTATCCTCAAGTCTTGTATTTAGTCCTATCTAGGTAGCACTTCATGCGTCCCAAATTTTACCACATGGTTGCTACATTCAAATAAGCTGTGTTTAGATTTTGTAGTGGATTATATAGAGTCGTATACTCAGGTATCAGGTAAATAGGTAAACAGGTAAACAGGATCATATATCATGTAACCATATAATCATATATCAGGTAATTATGTATCAGGTAGGATCTACAGGTCCCCTTCTGAGTACACCTTCCTATAGGAAAGTATGTAGCAAGGTAATCAGGTAAACAGGTAATCAGGATCATGTATCATGTAATCATGTAACATGTAACAGGTGGGAAACACGGGCTCCCCTTCCAAGTACACATTTCTATATTTTCCATTACCAGATCTTTCCTTTAACCCCGACTTGATTACGTGCACAAACAGGGCAAGAAAAGCACGGTAAGAAACAAGGAAAAAACTCAAGTTGGATAGAAGATATGATCGGGTGACAAAAAAAAAACTCATAATAGATTAGGACAACGAGACTTTCAATTCTGGACAGCAAGACGTTGCTATACCAAATCTGAGACCCCCGTTGCCACAGGAATGAAAATCTAGATCCATCAGAATTTCTAAAAACCATACTCTCAGCTAAATCCAACGCATATACACAAGTCATATAACAACTACAGCAACAGGGTTCAAAACAACATTTTACACAGAATTCATGTTCAGCCAGAAATTGCAAAGTTTTGTTTATAAACATGAAAAAGGTATAAAAACACAATAGTTAAATCTAGGAAAATTCTGGAAGGTTCCCTAGTATGTCTAGTATCAGCATATGAAATTTCATAAAATTCCATTGCAGATAGCATAGTAAATTTAATTTGAAAAACAGAATGATGCAGCGAATTTATGAATCTGAAATTTCAGACACAGTGGTACTAAAATAGTGATAAATCACACAATACAACTCGAAATTCAAATCGTTAGAAGGGTTGTAAAATAGACATAATAGGATATATTTCATGTTCACAAAGTGTCACGCCCCGCTTCCCAAAAAGAATACGAAATACGGATACATGACTCAACCCACCGAATGATTTGCATCATCCATAAGATGTTCAAGAATCTTTACAACATCTCAGAAAATAATCAGAGTCGGAAGCAAAAGAATCAACCTCACATGCAAAATTGAATTAATAAACCAACAGAATTTACTTGAAACAAAATACATTAAGCTCAAATAAATCAATGTCTGGACAAGTCAAATATCCTGGGTCACATCGCCCAAATACAAAGTAATCATCCAAGTACTCAAAATACATTATTCAAAGCAACAATAATAGTAATACTAATAAGCAAGAAATCCAGCATTAATATCTCATTTCACCAATACCATTGGGCAACTGACCATCTGATCTGCAATTAATAATTGCAGGAAAAGGAAGGAGAAAAAAAAGTACCCGTCAATGCAAGTTACGCGCCACTTATAATGTAGGATACAAGTTCATGGAATAGTCAAATCTAAAATAACAGCGGAAATGAATATAGCATGGTATAATGCATCAACAGTAGTAACTAGCATGAATCAGTAAAACAAAGTCAACTAGCATGGTATATTAACAGTACAAATGAATGTGTCAAGTATAGTGTCATATGGCAACTAACAGTTTCCAGTAATAGTAAGCTCAGTATATCAATGTAACAGTATAACAATTTCAGTCCAACAGTATTAGTCTAACAGTATCAGTCTTATATTCTTACAGTCTTGTGTGTATTACTAGCTAGGTAGCACTTCATGCGCCCCAAAATATAATACATGGTTGCTACAACAAACAGTTCCGCTTTTAGATTTCATAGTGGACCATAATGGGGCAGTGTACTCAGGTACCAGTAACTGTAGCAGTAGCAGGAAGAAAGAACAGTAAAAGTAGCAGTAAAAGTAACAATAACAGTAACAGTAACAGTATGGAATACTAGTTTCCTTCCAAGTACACGTTTCCATATTTTCAACTACTAGATCTTTCCTTAAGAAACCCCGGCTTGATCACTTTTATTATGGTTATCAACAGACAGGATAGTACATGAAATAGTGTCAAAATATCATGGTATAATCAGTATTTGGTTCAGGGAAACAAATAAACATTCCTAGATGATATACGGTCACATAAACGAGCAAGACAGTATATGTTCATATTCAGGACAGCATGACAACACAGTACTAAAATAGTGGTTCCTGTTACTACAGAAATCCAAATTTGAATCCGTCGAAGAATCTGGAAAATAGAATTCCACACAAATCCAGCAATTATATATAAGACATATAGTATTTCACAAAATCATAACTCAAAACTGATTTGAATCCAGAAAATACGTTCAGCCAGAAATCAGTAAATCGTATTCAATGATAGGAAAACAGCATTAAAACTCCTCAAATAAATCCAGAAAAAATCTGGGGTAATCCCCTATATGTCTAGTATCAGAATATAAAGTTTCATAATATTCCAGTAAAATTAGTTTAGTAAAAAAATTCAGAAAACATCAAGAAACGATAGTTTGGCAATCTGGAATTCCCAACACTGCTGTACGAAAACATCAATATCTCGCAAACCATAAAACGAAATCCAAATCTATCAAAGGCATATGAAAATAGAAAAAATAAGATAACTTTCATATTTCATAAATATTTTCCATACAGTAAAAGGAAATAGGGTGAAAATACGATTCTTTACAGAACAACGAGCAAAATACAGCAAGTATAGCTTTCATAAACAAGTATGAAACGGCATATAAAACTCATCAATAAAATCCACCAAAATTCTGGATAATCCCTAGATAGGTATAGGAATACTGTGAAAAGTTTCAGATCAAAATAATATATTTAGGACTAGTATCAAAATAGTTTAATCATCAAAATCATCAAGAAACAAAATCTGGGAATAGAATACACCTCTGTAGTAAAATAGCCATAACTCACTCGTACGAAAACGAAATCGATCAAGGTCAGAGATTTTGGAAACAAGACGGATTTCTCTAAAATATATGTCTAATACAAAAATTAAGAATTCTGAACTTAATAGGGTCTAAAATACAAATCAAAGCTGATCATCGACAAATACAGATTTTCTCTTGAAAACAAAACCAACATAAACCACACGAAACTCGTTCCAATCACAATCAAACATGGTATAGAGTCTACTAAGTGTCCAAACATCATGAAATAGAGTATATAACATATTCACAACCATCATATCACATGGATCTCATCAAACACATAATTTTACCTAATTATCTCACACATATGAATAGATCAAGAACGGTCAAACCTAGTTGTTTTCATGTCAATTTTTGTGTCGTGAGGCAACTATGGTCAAATAGCACTATAGAGATAAAACCCATCAAAGATAACACACACACGAGTTGTCTCTATAACCCAACTACACTATAAGCGGTATTTTTGACTTGTATCATACAAAGGAATTTGAGTACAAGTTACTTGCCTTAACCGAAGACTAAAACGAAGAACACCAAGAATAACGGTAACGGATCCCGGCAATGAATAAGCCCAAGAACAAGAATCACGAACCAAGCAACCGCGATCCCATGTGCACAACCTCGAGCATAAGCAAACAACAAAAGACGAGAGAGAGAGAGAGATCGGTCGGTGTCGGGACGGTGGCTGGCTGCTGCTGCTGCTGCTGATCGGACGGTGGATGGCAGGACGGAAGGGAGAGAGAGATGGATGGTGCAATGGGGTGATGGTCTGGGTATGGAGATCGGGAGTATGGCCGGGAGTGGGTGCAGGCTGACTAGGGTGCAGGCCGAAGGTGGGGGATCGGGTTTGGGGGTTGTGGCGGCTGGGTGCAGGTCGATTGTGAGAGAGAGGGAGGGCGGGAGAAGGTGAGGGTTAGGGTTAGGGTTATGGAGAGGGAGAGAGATAATATATAGGGTTTTGGTTTAGGGCTTGAAATAGGATGTTGGTAATTGGGTTAATGGGTAGTTTAGGAGTAGTAATAGGATTTGTTCAATTAGGGGTTGATTAGAATCAAATTGTATAGGACTCAAATTAGGATTGTAGGTTAATTTGGCTTTGGTAAACAATTAGGGATCAAAAGCAATCGGATTAGAAATAGGGTAACCAACCAAAACACCAAGAACACCCAAGAGCAAAATAAAGAGAACAAGAATCCAATAAGAAGAAAAGAACAACAATCAATGGAGAATGAAGCAAAAAGACGAACAAATCCAACACAAAGAGCTCAAAATAAAATAAGATGAATATATATTGAAAACAACTCCAATATACGGTCCAAGAAAATACAAGAAAGTACAAATACTCAAGAAAGAAGAAAAATACATAAGACTACGAAAAACGAATAACAGGGGTTACACAAAGTTTTAATCAAAAGTGACTAGAATCAGGTTGAAAATAGAGTTATTTACTGAACAACATGGAGTTTGACAATTATATGATTAGTTTCACATGCATGAAATAAGTTATAAAAATCATTAAAAATTCCATAAAAATTAGGGGTTGATCCCAGTCATATCTAGACATACCCAGAAAAATAGTAAGTCCAAATTTTATTTTTAACATCAGTTTTAAAAAGAATAGATCGCGTAATGATCTTATAATTCAAAATCTAGAAATTACGATACAGCTGCAGCAAAACAAAGATAACTCACACATCAAAAATCGAAATTGAGATATGTCGAAAGTTCTGAAAAATAGACACCGAGTCCTACGAATCATGCTCACAAAATAATTTATTTTACTGACTTAAACAGGGTCTAAATTGATGTACCAAATCAGGACAACAGCAAAAAGAAAGTTTCTTGCATGCATTGTATCAAACAATTCATCTACGATAGATTCAAATTAGAATGTAATGCGAAACATGATATATTGGACATTCAAATAACATGGTATGGGTATTAACATGTCCACAACGAGATGACACATCTAGCACATCAATCATGTATCAAAAGTCCACAACATACAATAGATCACGAACAAGTTTATATACATCAAGAAATCTATCTAGATTTAATTTATTTTCATGTAGTGTGTGTGTGTGTGTGTGTGTGACAACCTCTTGTGGTTGATCATGACTACGAATGGATCAAATGAATGTGATCAATATTTATCAAGGAATAATCATGTGGGTGAACACAAAAGTGAAATCTAGACCACATGAGGTATTTGAACTTGTACAAAGAACAAAAATAATATACAAGCTACTTGTCTTGGTGAAGATGACGAATCCGATGGAAAAGAATAATGAGAATGGATTCTGCAAGACGAACACAACCACAACGACCATGAACAACAGAAAGCTTGTGGGAATGAAGATCAATGGCGGCTCAGATGGCGGCAGGCAGGATGGTGGATGGCGATGGGAGCACGGCACCGACGGGAGGATGGGACGGACGGAGAAGAATTGGAGGTCGACAGTTGAAGGAAGGAAGGGGTTGCAGGATAGGATGAAGGCCGAGGAGGGGGGTCGACGTGGGCAGCCGAATGGTCGATGGGACGTCGGGGCGGTGCGGGGAGCGCGCGACAGCGAGGTGCGACAACAGTTGGTAGCCGGCTCTGGTCGACGGGCGGGGTGAGGGGGAGAGAGAAGGTGGGTTGGAGAGAGAGAGAAAGAGTTGTTGTTTAGGAGATAATGACTGTAAAGAGAAATTGATAACAATTTTGGTTAGGATTTAATGAGAATTTGGTAAGTTTGGATTTTCCCATCTCCCATGTCTGTCTTGTGCTGCCTGAAGATGCTTCCTGATCTGAGTCACCGCATTAACTGTCCTGGTGATCAACTCCGAACCCAACAACTTTCTTTTACCAATGTCATCCCAGCACACTGGTGATCTGCACTTCTGACCATATAGTGCCTCGTACGGTGCAGCTTTAAGACTGGTCTGATAGTTATTATTGTACAAGAACTCTACAAGATGTAAGTGGTCCTCCCAAGATCCTCCAAACTGTAGCACACAAGACCTCAACATGTTCTCCAGAGTCTGGATGGTTCTCTCTGACTGCCCATTTGTCTGAGGATGAAAAGCTGTGCTATACTTTAGTTTTCTCCTTAGAATACTTTGAAGACTTTCCCAAAACTGAGATCTGAACCTCATATCCCTGTCGGATACAATACTGACTGGAACCCCATGAAGCCTGACAATCTCTTGCATGTACTTCTCTGCTAGGCTCTCAGTAGACTTCCCAACTCTGAAGGGAACGAAGTGAGCACTCTTTGTCAGTCTTTCTATAATCACCCAAATGGCATTGTGACCTTTGGGACTCCTCGGCAAGACGGACACAAAATCCATCGTGATGTGTTCTCACTTCCACTCCAAAATGGGAAGAGGCTGAAGAAGTCCGGCGGTTCTCTGAAGCTCTGCCTTCACCTGCTAGCAGGTTAAGCACTGAGACGCAAATCTAGCTACGACCCTCTTCATACCATGCCACCAGAAGTGAAGCTTCAGGTCCCGATACATCTTAGTACCACCGGGATGAATAGAGTATGACGACTGGTGGGCTTCCTCAAGCAACTTCTGACCGACTTCACCCTTCGGAACACACCGTCTGGACCCATAATGAAGCGATCCATCTTCATGAACAACCATATCTGTTATGGAACCTGCCTCAACCTCTGCTCTGAATTTTTGCAACTGCTCATCATCAGCCTGTGCTTTTTTAATCTGCTCTACAAGAGATGACTAGAACTAAAGCATCATACAACTCCGATCAGAACTCGGCAAGAGCACATCCAATTCCAACCTCCACATCTACTCAACCAGTTCCCTCTGCTAATTCAGGAACATGGCGACTGGTCTCCTGCTCAAAGCATCTGGCACCAAGTTGATCTTACCGAGGTGATACTGTAGATTTATATCATAGTTAGCCATTAACTCCAACCAACGCCTCTGCCTCATGTTCAATTCCTTCTGGGTGAAGACATATTTGAGGCTTTTGTGGTCAGTAAATATTTCCACTCGGTCTTCAAGCAAATAGTGTCTCCACAGCTTCAAGGCAAAGATCACCGCTGCCAATTCCAAATCATGAGTCAGATAATTCTCTTATGTGGCCTCAACTGCCTAGATGCATAGGCAACCACTCGGCCCTTCTGCATCAACACTGCACCAAGACCCTTGCCAGAAGTATCACAGTGAACCACAAATCCACCTGAACCATCCGGAATAGTCAACACTGGCATTGATGTCAACCTTCTCTTCAACTCTGAAAAAGCTTCACTGTAATCTCCATCCCAGATGAATTGCTGATTCTTCCCTGTCAACTTAGTCAGTGGCCCAGCTATGTTCGAAAAATCTTGGATGAATTTCCGATAATATTCGGCTAGTCCAAAGAAATTTCTCACATCTGAAACTGACTTAGGTACTAGCCAATCTTTCACTGCAGCAATCTTGGACGGATCAACTGAGTTTCTCTTGCTCGAGATGATATGCCTCATAAAGGTAACTCGGTCAAGCCAGAACTCACATTTGCTGAGTTTTCCATAGATTTAATTCTCCGTCAGAGTTTGCAGAACCAACCTTAGATGCTCAGCATGTTACTCCCAGTTCCGAGAATAGACCAGAATATCATCTATGAAGAACACCAAGAATATGTCCAGAAATAGGGAAAAGACCATGTTCATCAAACTCATGAATATAGTTGGCACATTCGTGACTCTGAAAGGCATCACTAGGAACTCGTAATGCCCGTACCTCGTCCTGAACGTAATCTTCTGCACATCATCCACTTTCACCTTGACCTGATGATACCCTGAGCAAAGGTCCAACTTCGAAAAGACTGTTGCACCGCCCAACAGGTCAAACAAATCATCAATCTTGGGCAGCGGGTACCGATTCTTCACAGTAACAGTATTCAGTTCTCGGTAATCAATGCACAACCTGCAGCTTCTGTCCTTTTTGTTGAAAAATAGGAATGGAGCTCCCCATGGCGAAACACTGGACCTGATGAATCCCAAATCTAGCAATCCTTGGATCTGCACCTTCAGCTCTGCTAGCTCAACTGGTGCCATCCTATAGGGACTTTTCGATATCGTCGCAGTACCTTGCTGAACCTAAATACTGAATTCCACATCCATATCTGGGTGTAGCCCAGGCAACTCCTCTGGAAATACATCCAAAAATTCCCGCACTACTAGAGGCGCAACCTCACAGCCTGTGTTAGACTCCATAACACATGTCTCTTGATCAACTACAGTCTTAGCTCGGCCAAGGGGTGTCTCCCCAGCATGGAACTCAAACTCTGCATGACCTGGAATTCTGAATACAACTTTCTTGGCTCGACAATCTATGACAGTATGGTAATCACCCAGCCAATCCATACCGAGATTGACGTCGAATCCAGAATTCCCAATTACGATCAGGTCAGCCTTGAAATCTACGCCACCAATAACCACGGAACTTTTCTTACACTCCCGGGAACAGACGACAACACCGCCACCCGTAGCAATGTTCCAAGCCACTGGCATGACACTACACTCCAACTGATGCCGATCCACGAAATGGGAAGTGACGAAGGAATAGGTTACCCCGGAATCAAATAGGACACTAAAAACCTGACCTTTGATTTTTATCGTGAAGTGCAGTTAGAGCTCCTGAGAATGAATTTGGATCGTTGATTGAATACTGTGATATGGATCCAACGGTTGCTAATGCAGCCGATGGACTTGCAAAAAGCCTGAAACACCGGGAGTTGTCCCCGGCGACAGAGCCTCCAAAGTCAAAACCAGAGTGAGAATGAGAGATTAAGAGAGAAAATGTTGATTATCTTCTGACTGAAGAGGATGGGGTATTTATAGGCCTGAGAAACAGTTTAGGAGATTGAGATGTATCTGTAGATCGATATAAATTCCTTATCTCCTTTATGTTTCTCCCCCCAAGAGATAACCTTCATTGTTAGGGGATAAGAGATTTGACTCCTAGAATTCATGGGATGGGTGTCTCTCCTAGTGGGCGTAGTCTTCACTTTTTATGGGCTTGAAAGAGGCCCATATCTTGTAGAGAAGCCTAGAGAAGGCCCACACCTGTTAAAAAGGCCCATTATGATTAATTCACCTGTATAAGTTTTGAGATCTGTGCTGGAATCATACTACCTTGATTTGCTGTGATTTTTACCATTATCATAAGCCCCCCACTTTCGGGAGACAATTTTTTGGCTTTCGGGGAGTAGTATGCCTTATTTTTGGATTCTGGAATACAATAGCTTACACGGTGCTTGGAGATACTTGGAACTGATCGGTGGCTTCTGAAGGTGGCGAATATTTTTCTGGAATTTATCGTATTTTTCGGATTTTTCCCATTTTTTTTGGATTCTTTAATAATTCTCCCAATTTTAAAATCACTTTTTCATATTTTATAATTAATAAACCCAATTTTAAATTATTTTTCAAAAACTTTAATGAATTTTCCAAATTTAAATAATTATTTTTTGGATTTTTAATTAATTTTTCAAATTTAAAATGAATTTATGGGATTTTTCTTGAATAATCGAGCTTTGGCGTGCTTCTTGATGTGATCGGGGTTGTAGATCATAGTCTGGCTCGCCCGCTGATGGGTTTAAATGACTGTGATGGCTCCTTGTTGGTGATGGTGATGTGGCTTGATCTGAGGTGTTGATCCCGCCCTAGCTCGGGCGCTGAGTGCATTGAACGACAATGATCAAGTTGTGATGGAGCTGTGATGGGAAGCGACGTGGATTGGTCTGGTACATTGATCAAGCACTAGCGCACATTTTAAGGGGCTCTACTGGCTTGGAATAGAGAGGAAGAGAGGAGGAAGAAGAAGGGCGATGTAGGCACATTTCCTTGGATATCTGATGGCCAGCGGCTGCAGCAAACGACTACCTAGCTCGGCCAACAATTTTTTTGAGCTATGGACATTTTTTCTTGGTTGTTGAATGTTGCCGACCTATGGGACACCATTGTTTACATCGAGCTACTGTTGTTGGTGAGCTATGGAGACTCCTCGTCATTCTCGATGAGCTATGAGAGTTTTTTGGTCACCACCGAGCTATGGGGGTGCTCGTTGCTGAGCTATGGAGTTCTCACGTCGTTCACCGAGCTATGAGCTATGGGTTCTTCAAACTTCTCACCGAGCTATTTGCTTCGAACTCGTCAAGCTATAGTACCGTTTGTTCTCGTTGAGCTACAGAGCTCTTGCTAGCGCTGGCGAGCTATGGGTCCTTGACTTCTCACCAAATTATGGAGATTTGAGCCTCTCGTCGAGCTTCGGAGTTGATCATCTCCTCATCGGCGAGTTAAAGAGTTGGGGCGAGCTGCTCTGTTTTTTGGGAAAAATGCTCTGTTTTCTAAAGTTCGGTCAAGTTATGAGCTGTTCGAGCTATGGGGATTCTCACTTCGGTCGAGCTATGAAGATGGCACTTTCATCCTCGAGCTATCAATGAATTGGGGTCGAGCTATGAACTTTTCAAACTACCGTCGAGCTATAGCACTATATCTCGTCGATTTCCTGCCAAGTTATGAAGTTGGCTATTTTGCAGAGCTTCGGTGGAGTTTGGAGATAAAGCTTCGGTTAAGGGAGAGTGACGGTGGAGTGGTAGAGCCCCATTTTGGTCACTCTGGGCGAGGCTTTTGGCGAGTCCGGCAACGTTGAGGAGGTAGGGAAGTAGCTCGACGGTGATGGAGTCACCTTGTTGTTGGTTTTGGGTTGTGAAGAATGAGTTTTTCGGGTTGTGTATATCGGGTTTGGATCTTGTACCAGTTTACACATTCTAAAGTACACCTAAGGGATCTTGTTTGTGGGTTTGGATTGGGGACCCAACCTGAATCTTACTCTTAATACCCGCTTGCTCCTCTTTTTTGAATTTTTGGAGAATTTGTTGGAGTTTTTGTGTAACACCCCGAATTTTAAAATACAACTAAATTCGAAGTTCCACAGGATCTTTACACTTCTTTCATACAATTTTACAAGGAAATAAAAATATTTCTTACATCAGAGTTACATTATACCTTTACATCATTACAACGGAAGCAATTTTACAATAAATTACATGAAACAACATTTAAATCAATCTTGAGCAGCATGTATACTTCAATTTGTCAAGCATCTTTACCCTGCATGTAAAACTATGGGCGCGTCAGTTCATTCAACTGACGAAATATTATACACGGCCATCCTCTCTATGCCGAAAATGGTATAACGATTGTCAATACTTAGCAAACCACAAACTTGTTCACAAACAAAGCTAAAGGGACTATCCTATTGATGTCGTGTTGTGAATGTGTACTTAGTCCTTAATGCAATTATTTGTATTATATGACACTAATGCGCACTTGTTCAGAGTCTATGCAGCCCATACTACATAGGCCCGAGGGCAAGCCCTTAACCGTTCTTCATCTTGTAGGGTTCAATCCCTCGTCATGACTTAATCTACTACTGTAACTACGGTAATTATCCTAGATGTTTTCTGGCCTACGAACTCATATCTAGGCGCCGTGGAAGGAATCCCAATGCACTGACACATGACTCATCATGCAGGCATCCTGTGGTAATTCAGCTCCTACCATAGACATGACACCACCCGCAGTCATCAAACACCCCACGAGCGTCGCCACCGGGACGGTAATCTGGAGCAGTATCCATGCCCTATCTTGACGCATCATGGGACATCCTGTAAATACTCTCACGCCGCCAATCCAATGGCCCTCATACTCAATATTTTTCTCTTACTTTCATCACATCTTCACTATGTATCTAATCCTTAGTTTAATTGAATCATGAATAAAATCAATCCCTTAGGGTTAGCACTCCCACTATACCGGTCTTATTCATTTATTTCACATGATCCAAACCTTGGTCTTTTCATCTCAAATATCATTTCCACATTTCTTTTATTGCCGGTATAAGGCTTAGCTACACCATAGTTCTCAATTCCAACTCATAATTACAACATCGAGCTTTTCATACTCATAAGGTCTTTTCATGATTATTCACAATTCACATTTCATAAACATAGTATTCATGTATCCATATCTTTCATAACTCATCACAATCAATAATTCAATTTCACGTACAATTTATGCATAAGAATAATAAGTCTCAACTAGTAGTAATCAATAGTTCATTTATTCCACAAATCTATTATTCTCATTTCCATCCATACTACAAGCACAATTTATAAGTCCAATTAATTACACAAACCACAACTTTCAAAAATTCCTCATTACTAATTTTCATCTTTATAACTCTAAAAAATTTCTCATTTATTTCTCATTTATTTAAAAAGAAAATTTAATTTCAAAACGAAGTCCTTTTCTTGCAAAAAGCCTCAATTTCTTAATTACACTTTATCAAAAGTTGCGTAAAATTTTCTCATAAAGTCCAAATAATTTTCAGTAATTAATTCCATATTTTCCCCAATTTTTAATCTACTTTTAAAAACTCAAATTAATATTAAAAACCCTAAAAACTTTTTCTTAAATCCAAACCCCTAACCGGATTCGAACCCACAACTAGCGGCCCAATAAACAGCGCACAAGACCACTGCGCCAAAGCCCCAAGGCGATATGACTAGGGGTTATAATCCCTATGTATCAACCCTCGGCATTCGGATTTTAACAAAAAAATAAAACGAAAAGCCTTAGTATCGAACCCGAGACCCCTGACTAGCCCTCGCTACTGTAGCGACCGAAAGCTCTACCGACCAATTGGTCTAAGTGGCCATATCGATTTGAAAGTAATTTAGTTGGGTTTTGTGTTAGTTTTCTGTTCATATCTATAATTCATGAATTCTCAAAACAGATTTGCTTCTTTTTCTTCTCTTTTGAAAGCAACTTTTTCTAGAATTAAAATACACACAAATCTACAGCAACCAGTATTTTTATAAGCATTTTTAGCTCTATAAAACATGTATTTTAGTCCTATTTTGTGTTCCATGTCCATAATTCGACATTTGAGAACCATAGCACAACACTTCATAACTAAAGTTAGGTTTCCACAAAAAATCACTACGTTATTGTTCTCTTTCTTATTGACAATCTACCATATTTTTAGAACACAAAAATCATCTTTTCTAAAGAATAAAAATTCTATTTTTTGTCAACTAATTACACATGATGCATTCAATCAATTATTTGCAAAATACAATCTCTTTTATTTATTCTAACATTCATGTGGCACATACAAAAATGGAGAATTCTAACACATAAATTAACAATTATCCATTAGAAATCATTCCATCATTTTATCTCTAATATTACCACTCTACTTTAATCAAACAAACATGGTTCCAATTTCCCACTAGTTAATTCCTATAGTTTTATTAAAACATACCTAGCATGAATTCTAATATTAGAAGCAATGAGAAACACTCACCTCTTTGGAAAAAAACCAAATAAAAGCTCCTAGAGTCTCCTAGAATGCGAGAGAGTAGCCTTCTCTTTCTAAATTGTGTTGCAAAAGCTCTCCTTCTTGCTCTTTGTGCAAAAACCGAAAGCTTCCTTGTGCTTGATGATGGGGCCGGCCTATTGCTTGGGACACACAACTCACACTCACTCTTTATACTCCCTTATGTATTTCTCTCTTATATAATTTCTTTCTTTCAATAATTTTTTGTGTAGTATACATGAAGGTAGGGGGTATTTATACTAGTTCTAGGATGGATTGGAGGGCTAGGATATCATTAGATGGTTAGAGATGGATGGCTAGGATAGGAGGGGAAGTTGTAGCAACCACCCATAATCAAATAACCACCTATGCACACACACCCACTCTCCCATTCCTCCTTAAGCAAACACCCGGCCTCCAAGGCATGCAATGCACACTACGTGCATGCACGTGCCCTCTAGTACCCCCTATTTGAAATTTGTACAATTTTAATTAATCAATTGTTCACAAATTGTGTCTACATGAAAAGTGTGACAATTTAAATGATTAATTAAGTTTGTGGGCTTCACAAATAGTGGGCTTAGACTTGTGGACCAAAACAATAAAATAATAAATTATTAAAGTGGGCTCAAAATAAGAAAACAATGTTTTAAGCTTTACAAAATAAGCTTTTTAGAAAAATAGAGAAAAAGAAAGAAATAATAGTTCATACTACAAAATGAAATTTTTATAAAAAGAAAATAAATATACATACGAAATTTTGCACGTGCACAACACGTGAAAATCAACATTTTTATTAAAATGAAAGTTTAGGGTATTACATTTTGAGATTTTGAAGCTATCTCAACTCCTTTTATTTGGAGTTTGGAGTTGCAAGGTGCTCGTGTGTAGTCGTGGTAGGAGATAAATTTTCCTTATTTGAGCTAAGTAGCAAGAACTTTTTCACCTCTCCCTTTGAAATTTTGAGTTTCTGTTTATTGTACTTGTCGATCAAACGTCTCGTTGCTCATTTTGGTGGACCACTCTTTTGTCGACCAAGCATTGTGTTGTTAGATCATTTTTTTGATTGAGCTTTCATCGTTGGACAAGCATTCTGTCAGTCTAGGAGCAGAGTAATTTGATCATTGGATCTAGTATATATAGCTGACCTAGAAGAGTTCTAGTAGACTTGTCGTTTGATCCCAGTTTGGTGAGGCAATCCTGGGATGGAGTTGAATGTTTGAACTTGCCGTTTTCACCCAGCAAGTTTTGTAGAGGTAACTCCGTAATGGAGTAGTGCATAGAGCATGCCGTTTGATCCCAGCGGGTTTGTAGAAACAACTCTTTGACTGAGTTAATGTAGAGCTTGTTGTTTGATCCCAGCAAGTTTGGAGAGAACTCTGTGACAACGTTGGACATTTGAGATTGCCATTTGCACCAGGCAAGTTTGGTATAGACAACTTTGAGACAGAATTGAACGTTTTGCTTGCTATTTTGTGCCCAGCAAGTTTGGAGAGACAACTCTAAGATGGAGTAGGTCGTTGAGCTTGCTGTTTACACCTAGCAAGTTAATAGTGAATTCCATGATGGAGTCGGACGTATGAACATGCCGTTTGCGCCCCTCAAGTTTGTGGAGACAACTCTGAGGAGGAGTTGGTTGTAGAACTTGTCGTATCTTGTAAGCACGTTTGGATCCGTGAACACAATCACTCCCCCGTAATTTTGGAGAGAGCCCTATGATATCATTGGATGTTTGAGCTTGCCGTTTGTGCTCGACAAGTTTGGTATAGGAAACTGTGAGACAGAGTTGACCGTTATACTTGCTATTTTGTGCCAGCAAGTTTGGAGAGATGACTCTAAGATGGAGTCAGTCTTTGAGCTTGTTGTTTACGCCGAGCAAGTTAATAGTGAATTCCATGATGGATCAGGACGTTTGAAATTGCCGTTTGCACCCAGCAAGTTTGCGGACACAACTCCGAGGTGGAGTTGGTTGTAGATCTTGCCATTTGATCCTGGTAAGTTTGGAGAGAACCCTATGATGGAGTTTTTCATTGAACTTTTCGTTTGTGCCCTGTAAGTTTTGAGAGACAACTCTAAGGTGGAGTTGGAAGTTTGAACTTACTATTTGCGAACAACAAGTTTTGTGGAGGCAACTCTTTAATGGAGTTAGTGTTGAACATGCCGTTTGATCCTGGCGAGTTTGGAGACAACTTTAGGCCGGTGTTGGATTCCCAGCCTATTGCATGAAGATGAGTGGTTGTTGGAAGAGCTCGAGCTAAGAGCAGAGTGCTGAACTCGTTGTTTGGATTCAATGAATTGTTGATGGAGTTTGAGCAGAGTGCGGAGCGTTGAATTCGTTGTTTGGAGCCAACGAGTTGCTTACGGAACTTAAGCATAGATCAAGGCGTTGAACCCGTTGTTTGAAGTCAACGAGTTGTTGATGGAGCTCGCGCGGTGCGCGGATCATTGAACTCGTTATTTAGAGCTACCAAGTTGTTGATGGAGCTCGTGTGGTGAGCGGAGTGTTGAACTCATTTTTTGGAGCTACCTAGTTGTTGATGGAGCTTATGTGGTGAGTGGAGTGTTGAACTCGTTGTTTGGGGCTAATAATTTGTTAATGGAGCTCAAGTGGTAAGCAGAGCGTTGAACTCATTGTTCGGAGCTAACGAGTTGCTTACGGAACTTGAGCGAAGAACAAGGTATTGAACCCATTGTTTGAAGTCAACGAGTTATTGATGGAGCTCGCACGGTGAGCGGAGCATTGAACTTGTTGTTTGGAGCTCCCAAGTTGTTGATGGAGCTCACGCGGTTAGTAGAGCATTGAACTCGTTGTTTGGAGCTACCGAGTTAGTGATGGAGCTCGTGCAGTGAGCAGAGCTTTGAACTCGTTGTTTGGGACCAACAAGTTATTGATGGAGCTCGTGAGCAGAGCATTGAACTCATTGTTCGGGGCCAACGAGTTGTTGATGGAGCTGGAATGGTAAGCAGAGCATTGAACTCATTGTTCGAAGCCAACGATTTGCTTACGGAACTTGCGTGAAGGACAATGTGTTGAGCCCATTTTGAAGTCAATGAGTTGTTGATGGAGCTCACGCTGTGAGTGGAGCATTGAACTCATTGTTTGGAGCAACTGAGTTGCTGATGGAGCTCGTGTGAACTCGTTGGTGATGGAGCTCGAGTAGTGAGCAGAGTGTTGAACATATTGTTTGGGGCCAATGAGTTGGTGATGAAGCTTGAGTGATGAGCAAAGCATTGAACTCATTCTTCAGAGACAACGAGTTGTTGATGGAGCTCGAGCGGTGAGCAGAGCATTGAACTCGTTGTTCGGAGCCAATGAGTTGCTTAGGAACTTGAGCGAAGAACAAGGTATTGAACTCATTGTTTCAAGTCAACGAGTTGTTGATGGAGCTCGCACGGTGAGCAGAGCATTGAAATCATTGTTCGGAGCCAACGAGTTGTTGACAGAGCTCGAGCAAAGTGTAAAGAGTTAAACTCATTGTTCGGAGTTGACAAATTGTTGGATAGGGGAACTCAAGTGGCGTGCAGAGCACCAACTCATTTTATGGAGCGAATGTGTTGTGAGTGCTCTGAATATTCTTAATATTGAAGTAAAGTCACTTGTGTTTGTTCAGCGTTGAAGTGATTCCACTCTTCTCTTTACTGACAAGTAGTTGTGTACATCAAATGAGGTCCTCAGGACATTGAGCTTGCACTCCTTCGTGATACGGTGAGCTTGACGGCGTTGGCGCAAGTCCGTTTGTGCGGCGCTTCATGTGGGATAGAGTTGGAGCCTGCTCAGGTGAACGTGGTAGGATAACCCTGGACCTTGCCTGCCTAAGGAAGACTTGTCTTGAATTTCATTGTCAAGAGTTGAGGTGGCCCTGGGGAGCTGTTAGCTGACAAGAGATCGATGAAGTGGTTTGTGTCTCTTAGGCGGAGCATCCCTCTAGTTTGTAGTTAGAAGAACGACTTGCAGGACAGTTTGTTGTAGAGTGTTTACAAGACTTTTGTACCGATTCTTAAGCATGTAGACTCATTGTAATTCTGTAGTTGTGATGATACTTGTTGTGTGTGAAATAAGAAGTCTTCTACACGCCGGTGTCTTATCCTGTGACTCATCGTCTTGGGGGTTAGCTAGTTGTATAAGCAACTCTTGGGGAGAGTTGGACTCTGGACTTGCCGTTTTGTATTTGTAAATATCTGTAGCGGTAGTTGGATCTAAACATAGGGGTTTGCGATAGTACTGTGATTTTCAGAATTCTTTTCATATGCTTCATCCTTATTGCGTAACTTGTCGTTGAGATCGATAAATCGTCGACTGGGCACTTTGCAGCTACATAACAGGGCCTCAAGTCTGTTGTGTATAGCTAACGAACTGTCGACGATGTGCGACAGAGTTTAGAACTTACCAGTCTGGTAATCAGCTAGTTGTAGGAGCAACTCTGAGGGTGAGTTATTTTCCGAAGTTGCTGTATAGGTCCTCCAACAATTTGTGAGAGTCACATCGAGTGGCGAGTTGAACTCCGGACTTACTTTTTGATAAGTTGCTAAAGTAACATCGAGCCATGGGTATGGACTCCGAACCTATCGTCGATGCACTAACGGATTGCAAGAGCAGATCTAATGGTGAAGCGAACTCTGAACTTGCTTTATTGCAAATTGCTAGAGTAACTTCGAGCCATGGGTATAAACTCCGAACCCGTCTTGTAAGGAGCTTCTAATGACTTTTTTGTGTCATTTTTGTGTATAAGTTTGACCCTCAACTCATTGTATGCATCCGTAGAGTTGTACAAGAATTTTGTAAAAATCGATACAAAGTTTATTGGAAAATAAAACTAAACGGCTACTCCAGTGGCTATAACTTGCAACTCAAAAATTTGTAGTAAAATAGACATAACTTGCAACTCACAAATCAAAATTGAGTCCTGTCAGAAATTCTGGAAAGTAGACAGAATTCTCTATAATTCATCTTCAAAAATAATTTTCATATACCAACCTTAATAGAGTCTAAAATACTGAACAAAAATGGGGTAACTGCAAAAACAGAAATCTTCTTCATGCATAAAATCAACTAGGTTATATGAAACACATTCAAATTATAATAAAATACGAAATATGGCATACTAGATGTCCAAGCAACATGGTATAGGGTATTTAACAAATTGACAACAAGTTATTCTACTACTAACACATCAAGCATACAAGATCAAACGACACCTCATAAATCACGAACAACATGCATGTATACATCAAGAATTTATTAGATCTAAGTTATTTCATGTCATGTGCGTGATGAGACAACTACGGACGGATCAACACATAGAGATAAGATCTAACAAGAGTTTTCATGAGAATAGATATTGAAGCAACTACACTACAAGCAGTATTTAGTACTTGTATTATACAACAAAAGGAATACAAGTTGCTTGCCTTATAATTGACGACGGATACGATGATAAAAAGAGAATAACGGGAATGATTTTTCGGGCACGATCTCAAGCGAACGAATCACGAACCAATCACGAACACATGATCAGAATCACAATCACGAACACAATGCACGGATCTCAATGATCAAGATAGCGATCACGATGTGATGATGATGATGAAGATCAAGTGATCCAACTGTTAAGATTTCATTCGGACAAAATGATTAAACCACTGCACACACACAAAGAGGGGTAGTCGGTTTGAACTTGTGCACTGCAAGGAGGAGACGACGGTGGCCAAGGGGACAGCACCGGAGGGGACTGGCAGTAGATGGGAGAAAGCAGGGAAAGGGAGTCACGAATGTGAGTGTCGCCGTCACAGATGCTGCAGTCGTCGCAGTGACTGGCTGATGCTCAGAAGAAGGCAGGGCGACAGAGAGGCTATCGCTGCTGCCGGCCTCAGAGTGAACAGCCGAGGTGCAGGCGACATGCTGCTGTCTGCTGCTTCGCTAGCTTCGTGGGAGCGCAGCACAGCGAGGCATCGGGATGAGGGGCAGGGGTCACCGAAGGGGGATCAGGGTGTTGGGTAGGTCGGGGAGAGAGAGAGAGAGGTGAACGGGAGGTTGGGAGGTAGGGGACGAAGTATAGAGCAGCTAGGGTTTGATGGATGGGTAATATAACAGGGTAGTTAGTATATAAAGGGTGGGTGTATTAGGGTTAAGTGGAAATGGGTATAGGTAGAACGGGTTTCGGGTTGGGGTGTTATTGGGTATTGGTTATAATGGGTTATGAGGTATTAGATAATAAATGATTTCAAATCCAATAGATATTAGGATATAGGTTTAGAAATGGATCCAATAAGAGATAGGAACAAAAAATAAAATAGGACATGAAACAATTAACGATAAAAATAAAAAATAACCGATCAACCAGAGATGAAATAATAGGCAGACAAAATTGAATCAAGAAGATTAATTCATAAGCGAAAAAAATTTAGATGAATTAAATTGAGAATGAAGATCAAATACACGGTTCAGAAGAAGAGTACAAATGAATAGAATACTCAGATAAACACATCCAAATACAAGAAAATGGAAAACAATGGGTTACAAATCCTACCCACCTAACAAGAAAAATTTCGTCCTTGAAATTCAAACAAGAAGTACATAAGATAACCCCGAAAAAGAAAAGAAAGAACAAAACAAAAAGCTACTCAAACAGATGAGAAAACTTCTGCTGGATCTCCTCCAACTCCCAAGTCGACTCACCCGGCGAGTGAGGATTCCAAGAAACATGAACCAGCTTGATGACCTTATTCTTAAGCACTTTCTCCCGCCGATCCAAAATAGCAACTAGCAGAATCTCACAAGTCAAATCCGGCCGCACGGTCAACTCAGAATAGTCGATCGCGTGGCTCTCATCACGGATATATCTCCTGAGTTGTGAGACATAAAAAACATCATGCACTCCTGATAAAGCTGGCAGCAATGTAAGACGATATGCCACCTTTCTTACTCGTTCCACGATATCGAACGGTCCAATGAACCTAGGGCTGAGCTTGCCCCCACCACCAAACCGAATGACACCTTTCAAAGGCGATACCTTTTGGAAAACATGATCACCAACCTCAAACAAAGCTCTCCGATGGACATTTGCCCATCTCCTTTGCCTATCCTGAACTGCTTGAAGATGCTTTCTGATCTGAGTCACCGCATCAACTGTCCTGGTGATCAACTCCAGACCCAATAACTTCCTCTCACCAATGTCATCCCAGCACACTGGTGATATGCACTTTGCCCATATAGTGCCTCGATCGGTGCAGCTTTAAGACTGGCCTGAAAGCTGTTATTGTATGAGAACTCGACGAGATGAAAATGGTCCTCCCAAGATCCACCGAACTACAGCATACAGGACCTCAACATGTCCTCTAGAGTCTGGATGGTCCTCTTTGATTGTCCATCAGTCTGGGGATGAAAAGCTATACTGTACATCAATTTACTCCCCAAACTACTCTGAAGACTCCCAAAACTGAGACCTGAATCTCGTATCCCTATCAGATACAATACTAATTGGAACCCCATGAAGTCTGACAATCTCTTGCATGTACTTCTCGGCTAGGCTTACAATAGACTATCCGACTCGGAAGGGAATGAAGTGAGCACTCTTCTTCAGTCGGTCGACAATCACCCAAATGACATTATGACCCTTAGGACTCCTCGGCAAAGCAGTCACAAAATCTATAGTGATGTGTTCCCACTTCCACTTCTGAATGGGAAGCAGTTGAAGAAGTCCGGCAGTTCTCTGATGCTCTGCCTTCACCTGCTGGCAGATCAAACACTGAGACACAAACCAACACTGAGACACAAACCGAGCCACAGCCCTCTTCATACCGTGCCACCATAAATGAAGCTTCAAGTCCCGGTACATCTTAGTACCTCGAGGATGAATAGAATACGATAACTGGTGGGCTTTCTCAAGCAACCTGTGACGAACTTCACCATTCGGGACACACAACCTAGACCCAAAACGAAGTGATCCATCAGCATGAATAACCATATCTATTCGGGAACCGGCCTCCACTTCTGCTCTAAAACCCTACAACTGCTCATCACCAGCCTTAGCCTCTTTGATCTTATCGACAAGAGAAGACTGAAGTTGAAGCACCAAACAACTCCGATCAGAACTCAGCAACAACACATCCAACTCCAACCTCCGCATCTGCTCAACCAAATCTCTCTACTGAGTAAAAAACATAGCTGTCGGTCTCCTGTTCAAAGCATCTGGCACCAAGTTCACTCTACCAGGATGGTATTGTGAACTGATATCATAATCGGTCATAAGTTCCAACTAACGCCTTTGCCTCATGTTCAATTTCTTTTGGGTGAAGACATACTTGAAACTTTTGTGGTCTGTAAAGATCTCCACTTGGTCCCCAAGTAAATATTGTGTCCACAGCTTCAAAACAAAGATCACTGTCGCTAACTCCAAATCATGAGTCAAATAGTTCTTCTCATGTGGCCTCAACTGCCTCGATGCATAAACAACAACTCGGCCCTTCTGCATCAGAACTGCTCCAGGATCCTTGCCTGAAGCATCACAGTGAACTACAAATCCGACTGAACCATCTGGAATAGTCAACACTGGAGTTGAGGTCAACCTGCTCTTCAACTCAACAAAAGCTTCACTAAAAGCCTCAGACCAACAGAACTTCTGATCCTTCCCTGTCAGCTTAGTCAATGGTCCAGCTATCTTCAAAAATTCTTAGACGAATTTCCGATAATAGCTAGCTGGACCAAGGAAACTCCTCACCTCCGAAACTGGCTTGGGAACTAGCCAATCCTTCATAGCTTCAACCTTGGATGGATCCACTGAAATACCATCGCCCGAGATAATGTGTCCCAATAAGGTAACTCCGTCGAGCCAAAACTCACACTTGCTGAGTTTCGCATAGAGCTGATTCTTTCTCAAAGTTTGCAGAACCAACCTAAGATGCGTAGCATGATCCTACCGGTTTCGCGAATACACCAGAATGTCATCAATGATGACCACCACAAATCTATCCAAGAACTGGGAAAATACCCTGTTCATCAGACTCATAAATACAATTGGCGCATTCGTGACCCCGAACGACATCACAAGATACTCATAGTGCCCATATCTGGTCCTGAATGCAGTCTTCTGCACATCAGTCGCCTTCACCTTGACCTGATGATACCCAAAATGAAGATCCAACTTTGAGAAGACAGCTGCTCCGCCTAACTGATCAAATAAGTCATGATCCTATGCATGGATACTGGTTCTTCACAGTAACACTGTTCAGTTCTCAATAATTGATGCACAGTCGAAGACTACCATCCTTCTTGTTGACAAAAAGAACTTGTAAGCCCTATTTTCAGATTTTATTGTATTTTGTTTTCTTTTGTTTATTGTATTTGGATTCATTTGTCATAGTGTATTTTGTCTTTTCTTGAGTTATTTTGTTCTCTCTTGATCGATCTGTGTTCTTTTGGTTGGATTCTGTTCTTTGCAAATTTTGCTGTTTCTACTTTGAGTTTGATTTGTTCTTCTTTGTGTTCATCTCGTCACATTGCATTTAATTTTCTCTTTTCGGAGCCAAAACCGATACCCAGAACCCACATAATCTCAACCCAAAACCTAATTTCTTGATCCTTATATATACCCTATTAATTAAACCCTAATAATAATCTCTCTCTCCTCAATCCCAAAACCCCTCTCTCTGTTTCGTTGCACCCCAACCCAAACCGCAAAAACCTACCCCCGTCACCGTCTCCGATCGCCTTCGACCTCCGTCACCACCATCACCCTCACCGTCTCCATCCCTTCGCCCTCATCACCATCTCACCGTCCCATCATCACCCCCGTTCTCCTTGTCGTAACCTAATCCACAGAACCTTCACTTCGCCGTCCCTCACCGATCACCCACGTGATCACCACAGGTCCCCTAGCGTCGCCGTTCGAGTCTCAGAGCATTTCCTTCGTCGCTCTCTGTCTCCAACCACAAAACAGATTTCGCACATCTAGGTTGTCGTTGCCACTGTCGCTTCCCGACCGTGGTGCCAACATCTTTGCCGTGGGCCCCGCCACTGTGCCGTCCCGTTGCATCGCAGTCACCATCGAGATGCCGTTCTCTCTCTCTCTCCTTGTCGAAGGTAGGAGATGATCACCCATTGGGTGATTCTGCTGTTCGGTGTTCGGGCGCATCAGATCCCCATCTGCTGTCCTGTGTTTGGGCCGATCCGGTGTGAAGGAGGCCACCCATTGGGCAATTTTGTTGTTCCGTGTTCTAGGCGCATCAGATCGCCGATCGCTGTTCTGTGTTCTGTCAAATCCGGTGTGAGGTTTTTCTCTTGGCTTTTGCTGTTGCTATTGGTTCTTTGCACGTATTTTGCACGTGACTTTGGGAGTTCGCTCGGGATTCTGATCCCGTAATTCTTATTAATTGTATCTGCAATATAACAAGTAAGTCTCCTCTTGAACTAGTATTTTAATCTGTTCAAGTTTATTTGATCTCCTGCAAGTAGATCCGTCCATTTTGTTATCAAACTACCTTTGGCAATTCCGTTAAGATTATCGAGGGTTTATACGAGCTAACCCGACATACTCTTAACATCGTGCTATCTCTTTGATCTAAAACTTAGTTCCCATTGTTTCATGCATATGTACATTTAAATAACTAGATTCATGTATAGGGCTACTTGATAAATTGGACATGTTGAATTGAACGTGCCAGATTGAGTGCCTAATGAAATACCACCATGCCTGTGATAAATGTATCTTAAACCTTAGAAATTGCATGTTGACACCTAGGATTCACTTGATTACCAATTTGCATGCTATATGTGATTATATGAATTATTTATTTGCCTATTTATGTTAAGATAATTTCTGGACTGCTAGTTACTTCATTTTGTATTAGATTTTCACCCATGTTAATGTCATAATTTGACTTTCCTTTAAAAACATGAATTTTTAGCCCCTGATGTCTAGTTTAACATTCTTTTGACGGATCTAATTTCCGCTGTGTCATTTGCTAGATATCAAAATTTTAGTACAGCCATGTTAAAAATTTCAGACTCATAATTTCATGCGTATCCTGCTGTTCTATATTTTATTTGACCTTATTAGTAGTAAGAGAAAAATTTGAAATAAATTAGGCTGGACATAGACATGCATAGCTATCACCTAGAATTTTTATAGATTTTATTAATGAGTTCTCTGACTTGAAATAATTAGTTAAACACAACCTACTGCACGTTGCCTGAACATAAAACCTGTATAGAATAGAGTTTTCACCGTAGTTCCTATATCTTTTATATGCCTTAATTATACTCGTTGGAACCGTATGGAAGTCTACTTTCTAGGACTTCCAGCGGATTCAGATTTTCTATTTTGTAGTGGATGTAATCTATATTTTAGTACAGCAAGGTCATGCTGTCCTGATTTTGTGAAATGTGTTTATATGATGAGTTTGCCTCATGCTTTGACTGTAATGCTTAGAAATTAGTCACACATAGTAATATACAATATTGAAACCCTCTCGCATGCTCACATAGTATGAAAATAAATTAATAAAAAGCTTGGGTATCATGGGAAGACTTGGTAGTGAACAATTGGAAACTGTACTCGGTCGGAAACTGCTGCCTGATCTGTACCGACCCGTACTGATGGCCATAAATTACTGCCCGATAATTACTGGCCCTGAAAATGAAATACTGATTACTAGGCTGAGTACACAGACCGAGGGCTCACCATCAGTCTAAAGCATATACTGCGTGTTTGCGCCGAACCTGTAGAATGAGATGCAGTAGTATGTGCGCTAGTTAGATTAATAAAATACTTAATAACCTGCATTGCCTGCTTAATCCTAACATCACTCATTACATGCATGATTTACTGTAGACCTTTGATAATATTGCTTGCTCTTTGCTTTGTTCTTTGTCTTTGACCATGCCCTTATTCCTTGATATTCATGCTTTCCTTTATTCTTTGTTTTCTCTACTTGCTGCCCATGACTTGCTCTAAGGGCACTCTTTTCTTTCTTTTTAGATCAAGATTTTACAGGTGCTGAAGGATCTATTCCTGAAGAAATTGGTGAGCAACGTTTCTAAAGATGGATCCAGTCTTCGCTGCTTAATTTTATGTGTTGCTAATTTCATTTCTTGAATATTATCATGACTTGTACTCTGTTTTGGGCTTTATGACTTGTAGTTTGTTTTGATCCCAGATGTTGGATATTTATATTGTTGGATTATTTCATTATTATTGGAACTTTATCTTTGATTCATGTGGTTATTTTTCCTGCGTGGTTGTACTTTGTTGTTCTTATTGCTGAGTTAGTCTGGTACAGCTTATGGATGGTATTTACATCATCCGCTGGGCCTACGTTACGCACTCGTGTTCAGTATTTTAAGAAGCGGGGCATGACAGAACTGGAGCACCCCATGGTGAAACACTGGGTCTGATGAACCCCAAATCAAGCAACTCCTGAATCTGCACCTTAAGCTCTGCTAACTCAACCGGTGCCATCCTGGAGGGACTTTTCAATATCGGTGTCGTACTAGGCTGAACTTCAATACCGAACTCCACATCCCTATCAGGGGGTAAGCCAGGCAACTCCTCTGAAAAGACATCCAGGATTCCCGTACCATTAAAGGCACAGCCTCACAGCCTGAGTGCAATTCCATCGCACAATCCACCTATTCAACTGCAGTCTTAGCTCGGCCAAGGGGCGTCTTCTAGGCATAGAACTCAAACTCTGCGTGACCTGAGATTCGGAATACAACTTTCTTGGCACGGCAATCAATGATGGCGTGGGACTCACCCAACCAATCCATACCGAGAATAACGTCGAATCCTGAATTTCCAATTACAATCAGGTCGGCCTTGAAATCTGCATCACCAACAACCATGGGACTCTTCTTACACTCCCGGGAACAAACGACAACACCGCCACCTGTGGCAATGTTCCAAGCCTCTGACATGACACTGCACTCCAACTGATGATGAGCCACAAAACGAGAACAGAGGAAGGAATGGGTTGCCTGGAAATCAAAGAGAACATGGATAGGGAAAGAACAAACAAGGACAATACCTGATATGGCTAAAAATGGGGTTAAATCGGAACCGTCCAGATTGGGCACGAATCTTGATGCTCGGGGGTAAAAAGGTAATTTCACATACAAGCGGATCCAAAGCGGGTACTGAATCTCCTCCTCGCAGATCCAATAACCCGCAAATGGATCCACACCTATTGGGTACGGGTTCCGACCCGAGACGAACCCAAACCAACAAGAGACAAATCAGGATCCATGATTTGGCCAAATCAATGGCCTTGATTTGCTCTCACCGGGAATCAAGGAAAGATTTCCTAAACAGACTGAGGATTTTGCTCCCGGCTGTTACACAGGAAATCAGACCCTTAAACAACTCCCCTGGCGACTATAAATACGACCCCTCTGCCTCCATGACCAGGTTAATCACTTTTTCACCACCTAAGCTCTTTCTTAATCTTTTCTGATTACTGACAAGAGCGTCGGAGGGTGCGTCGCCGGAATCAACCCTGGTGTTTCGCACTTCCTTGCAGGTCGCAGCAGGAGCAAGAAGGCTGAGTCAACTGTTCAGGTTTTTCTCGGACTCACAAATTCTATCTGTTTACCCCCACACCGAAATCAGAGGTAACAGATTGGCGCCGTCTGTGGGAAAAAACCACACGAACAGCCTCAGCTACTTCCTCGTCATCCTCTGCAGCAATGCCTCTGAAGAAGGTCAGATCTAGAGGGTCGAACCGTGTGGCCAACACCGCCGACCCTACGGAGGAAGTCCCTGTCAATCCTATTCCACAGTCCGATCTTCCTCCACCGGCCCAGCAGGTCCCACCTCCTCATCCCAAGCAGCAACCCAACAATGGCCCTTCCGGCCATAATGCTCGAAAACAGAAGCAGCCAATCAATCCGGAGCATGTTTCGGCCCATAATGGGTCCTCGGACTCAATGGCTTCTCATCATCCCGACCTCCGCATCACCCTCCTGAACCGCCAGAAGGACGACGACCTCCGCACCCACCTTGACGAGAGGCGGGCCCGAGAGGGAGCCTCCCGCCAGCGTCAGGGTGAGCGGTCCCCTCGTCGCCGAGACGGCAGAAGGTCCCCAGACCGCAGAGGCTGAGCGGCGTCTCCCGAGCGCCGAAGGAGGAGGCCACGTTCCCCTGGGGATCGGCGTCATCCGAGGGACCGAGAGGTGCCTATCAGTCGGGCCGAATTCCTCCAATTTCAGGAGACCGTTCTGCAGGCTCTCAACCTTCGGCAGAACGACCAGAATGCTCAGAGGGCTCCGACGCCTCCGAGGGACCCCAGTCCTCGCCGCCGAACCCGAAGTCCTTCCCCGGCTCCCAACCGCCAGCGGCAGCAATATAGTCCTCGCCGATCCCAGGACTACCGGCGCCAGAGTCCGTGCTCCCCCTCCTATGAAGAGGAGTCCGGGGGGTCGTACGATTACCAGCGAAGGGACGATGCCCTCATCCGCCGTATCCACGAGGTGGAAAGGCGTATCGGCCGCATGGACAGGGAGGAGGAATCCCGAGCAGGAACCTTTCGTCCCAGCCGACCCCCCTTCTCACGATCGATCATGGAGGCCCACATACTGAGGAGTTTCAAACTGCCACAGTTTGAAACATACTCAGGGGAATCCGACCCGATCGATCACGTCGAAAGCTTCAAGACCCTGATGCTGATCCATCAAGCTTCCGACACGGTGCTCTGCAGGACCTTCCCTGCCACCCTCAGGGGGTCGGCTCGGGAATGGTATTCCAGGCTCGCCCCCTCATCCATCTTCTCATTCGAGCAGTTCGAGACGCTGTTCATTACTCACTTCGTGAGTAGCAGGCGAGCCGAGAAGACAAGTCTTTCCCTACTGAACCTGCGGCAGGAAAGGGAAGAGAAGCTGCGGGACTATGTGAAGAGATTCACCGCAGAGGTCAGGTCTATCGCCTCCTTAGACCAGTCCGTGGCCACTGTGGCGTTCCAGTCGAACGTCCTTAACGCCAACCTCCGATCATCCCTAGCCAAGAAGCCCCCGCATGACTTCGCCGACCTCCTCCTGAGGTGCGAGAAGTACATTCGAGCAGAGGAGGCTGAAGCCCTTCCGAGCTTCGGAGGGCCCTCCGCAGGGTCGAAAAGGAAGGCGACGTGGGAAGAGGGGTCCAAGAAAGCTCAGAAGGACATCGGCGGTCAGCACCGCCCTCCCCCCAGGTTCGAGAAGTTCACTCCCCTCACCACTAATGTCTCTACTATCCTAATGGAGGTGGAGAAGGAGGGGGTCATCCCTCCGGCTCCGAGGATGCACACCCCAGTGAAGAGGAGGAACAAAGATAAGTGGTGTCGTTACCACCGAGACCACGGCCACGACACGAATGATTGCCGGGCTCTGAGAGATGAGATTGAAGCCCTCATCCGGAGGGGGCAGTTGGCCAAATTCGTGAAGGCTAACGATCGGACGGATCGCAACTCTTCTTCGCCTCGGGGGGCTAACATGCGCTCCGTGCGGCGCGAGGAGACACCCGAGTTCGAGGAGGAACGGGTTCTGCACCTGATCCACGGAGGCCCCATGGGGGGCTCCTCTAATTCCTCCCGGAAGGCCTTCGTCCGAGAGGTCAACTCGGTCCACAGTGCCCCTCCCCCGAAAGGTCTCGGCGTCCCTGTGTCTTTCTCCGATGCCGACCTCAAAGGGGTCCGAACCCCACACTGCGATGCCCTCGTCATCGACCTCCGCATGGCCAACTTCAAGGTGCAGAGGATTTTAGTAGACAATGGAAGTTCAGTCAATATCCTCTTCCTCTCGGCCTTCCGAGGCCTGCAGCTGTCCCGAGACCGTCTCAAGCCGGCCGGTTACACACTCCATGGGTTCACAGGGGTCCCGGTAACCGTCGAAGGGGTGATAACCCTAGACGTTACTGCGGGAAGCACCCCTACTAACCGGACCGAGCCGATGGACTTCATGGTCGTCGACGTCCCGGCAGCATATAATGTCATTCTGGGCCGACCTGGCCTAGCCGCCCTGGAAGCTGTCCCCTCGGCATACCATTTGAAAATGAAGTTCCCCACTCGGTCGGGAGTAGTGGTAGTCAGGGGAAGCCAGGAAATAGCCCGGAAGTGCTACATGACTTCCACCGGGGGACCAGTGCTCTCGCTCGAGACGCTAGAAATCCCCGAGCCGAAGGCCCGGCCAACGTTCGAGCCGGCTGACGAGTTAGAGGAAGTGCTCTTCTCAGACGAGGATCCGAGCCGGAAGTTCCTCATCAGCAAATCCTTGCCGACCGCACTATGCTCGGACCTGATTAAATGCATCCGAGATAACCATGACTTGTTTGCATGGTCGGCCGCAGACATGCCCGGCATTTTCGAGGAACTGCTCGTCCATCGCCTGAGTGTCGAACCGGGGTGCAAACCGGTCCAGCAGAAGAGGCGAAAGTTCGCTCCCGAGCGACAGCAGGCCATCAAGGAGGAGGTTGATAAACTTCTAAAGGCCAAGTTCATACAAGAGGTAAATTACCCCGAGTGGCTGTCGAATGTTGTGATGGTCAAGAAGTCCAATGGCTCGTGGAGGATATGCATTGACTTCACCGACCTGAACAAGGTGTGTCCGAAGGATCCCTTCCCGCTCCCGAACATCGACACCCTTATCGACGCCACCTCGGGCCATGAGCTCCTCAGCTTCATGGATGCCTTCTCGGGGGTACAATCAAATCCGAATGTTCCCTCCGGACATTCCGAAGACCTCCTTCGTCACCGACCAAGGCCTCTACTGCTACCGGGTAATGCCGTTCGGCTTGAAGAACGCAGGCGCCACCTACCAGCACCTCGTCAACAAGGTCTTCCAGAGCCAGATCGGTCGAAACATGGAGGTGTACGTTGATGACATGCTCGTCAAGAGCATCCACGGCACCGATCATGTAGCCGACCTCCAGGAGGCCTTCGGCGTGTTGAGAAAGCACAGCATGCGGCTCAACCCGAACAAGTGTGCGTTCGGGGTCTCCTCGGGAAAATTCCTCGGCTTCATGGTAAGCCAACGAGGAATCGAAGCTAATCCCGAGAAGATTAAGGCCATATTAGACATGGCCCCGCCCCGGAACATCAAAGAGGTGCAGAAACTTACTGGTCGTCTCGCCGCTATCGGTCGGTTCCTCTCGAAGTCAGGAGAAAAGTGCCTCCCCTTCTTCAAAGCACTCAGGGGGGCTAAGGGTTTTGAATGGGGTCAGCCACAGCAGGAATCGTTCGACCAGCTGAAGGCCTACTTGGTGAACCCCCCTCTGCTCAGCAAATCGGTCCCTGGCGAGACTCTCTTCATCTACTTGGCTGCTTCCGAGCAGACCCTGAGTGATGTCTTGGTGAGAGAGGAGGACCGGGTCCAAAGGCCCATCTACTACGTGAGCAAGGTGCTTCGGGACGCCGAGCTCCGCTATCCGAGAATAGAGAAGATGGCCTACGCCCTGGTCATGGCCGCGAGGAAGCTTTGGCCGTACTTTCAATCCCACTCGGTCGTCATCCTCACCGATCAACCCCTAAAGCTGATACTCCACAAGCCTGAGACCTCGGGTCGGTTGATGAAGTGGTCCATAGAGCTGAGTCAGCATGACATCTCCTATCAGCCTCGGACGGCAATTAAGGCGCAGGCCCTCGCCGATTTCATCGTGGAGTCCACTATCCCTGAGGTCGGCCACGTCCCGAATGGACCCCCCATTTGGACAGTCTTTGTGGACGGATCGTCCTGTAACGAAGGAAGCGGCACCGGCATCATACTGAACGGCCCTGACAACTTCGTCCTCCAGTACGCAATCCGCATGAACTTCAAGGCCTCGAACAACAAGGCGGAGTACGAAGCACTCATCGCCAGGCTCGGACTCGCCCGAAGTGCTGGAGCCCAGCACCTCCGGATTCACAGTGATTCCCAACTAGTCGTGAACCAGGTCTTGGGCGAATATGAGGCCCGAGACGAGCGAATGGCGAAGTACCTCGCCAAGGTCCGGGACCTCATGAGCCGGTTCGAAGAGGCCATCATCGAACGAGTCCCTCGGGAGGAGAATTCACAGGCCGATGCCCTTTCCAAATTAGCTTCGTCCTCCCTACAAGGTCTTGAACAGACCGTCCTGATCGAAGTCCTCTCTAAGCCGAGCATCGAAGATGAGACGCCTGCCTCGGCGGAGTCGTTGCCAGTCATGTTACAAGACGATTGGATGAAGCCATTGATAGAATTCTTAAGGGATGGAGTTCTGCCCTCGGATCCCAGAAAGGCTCGCCGAGTCAGGACCCGGGCCGAGCGGTATGTCTTGATCGAGGGTATCCTATACAAATGCTCTTTCTCTCAAATAGACGGCCGACCGTACCTAAGGTGCCTCTCTCCGGATCAGGCCGAATATGCCCTACAAGAACTCCACGAAGGCATCGGAGGAGTGCACTCGGGGTTTAGGTCCTTGGCCCGAAAAGCTTTGAATTATGGGTACTTCTAGTCGACACTCCTTCAAGACGCCAAACGACACGTTCGGCAATGCAGCTCCTGTCAGAGACACTCTAGCATCCGACGCCTCCCTCAGGCCAACCTCGCCTCCCTATCAAGTCCCATCCCCTTTGCAATGTGGGGCATGGACTTACTAGGGCCCTTCCCTCCGGCTCCGGGTCAGTTCCGGTTCTTGGTCGTAGCCATTGACTACTTCTCGAAGTGGGTCAAGGCCGAGCCTCTCGCCACTATAACCGAGAACAAAGTGGTACAGTTCTTCTGGAAGAGCATCATATGCAGGTTCGGCGTCCCCCGTGTCCTCGTAACGGACAACGGGACTCAGTTCACAGGCGCAGCGTTCCGAGCTCTATGCGACGACCTTGCCATTCAGCAGCGCTTCTCGTCCGTCTCCCACCCTCAGTCGAACGGACAGGCAGAAAATGCTAACCAGCAGATCCTTGCAGGCATCAAGAAAAGGCTCGTCAAAAGTTCCAAGGGTTTATGGGTCGACCAACTCCCCAACTTCCTATGGAACTATCGCACGAGCAAGCGGACCCCCACAGGCGAGTCCCCTTTCAACCTCACCTATGGGTCCGAGGCCGTGATACCTCTTGAGGTCGGAATACCTTCCCCTCGGCTCACAGCCTATGACGAAGCACAGAATGCCAGGGACCTCAGAGCAGACTTGGACTTGATAGACGAGCTGAGGGAAAGGGCGTCGATTCGGCAGCAGAGTTACCGAAGAAGAGTTGAACTCGCGTACAACAAAAGGGTCCGACCCGCCAACCTTAAGCGAGGAGATTTGGTCTTGAGGAAGCTAGCCATATCCTTCCCCAGTCAGAAGAGCAAGCTGGCTCCGAACTGGGAAGGGCCGTACAGGATCACAAAGGTAGTTCGGCCCGGAACATATCGCCTCGAAGACCTAGAGGGCAGAGAGCTTCCGAGGACCTGGAATGCCGACCACCTCCTGAAATACCAAGAGAGCGCTCCGGCGCCACTCTAAGTAGCATGGAGTATCGAGCCATTCCAGTCCTCCGACTTGTAACCCATTTTTCATAAATTGTACTATGTAAAACGGTTCGCCGTCAATTATCAATAAAGAAAGCTCTATTATGTTTGTGAATTCGCATATTTTTCTCCCCTCTTATCACCTGCTTTTTAAATTGTGATTTCAACCAAAGGTTCGAAGTCCACGTTTGGCTCGGCCTCATCCCCTCGGCTCGTCTCCGGACGGACCAGAGATAGACCACCATTCCGAACTGCTCCCACAACCGTTGAACTACACCGATGGTTCGGAGTCCAACACTCGGCTCAACTTCAGCTCGTCTCCGGACGAAACAGGGGTAGATCGCCGTTCGGAATTGCTCCCACAGCCGTTGAACTACACCGATGGTTCGGAGTCCAACACTCGGCTCGACTTTACCTCCTCGGCTCGTCTCCGGACGAACCAGGGGTAGATCGCCGTTTGGAATTGCTCCCACAGCCGTTGAACTACACCGATGGTTCGGAGTCCAACACTCGGCTCGACTTTACCTCCTCGGCTCGTCTCCGGACGAACCAGGGGTAGATCACCGTTCGGAATTGCTCCCACAGCCGTTGAACTACACCGATGGTTCGGAGTCCAACACTCGGCTCGACTTTACCTCCTCGGCTCGTCTCCGGGCGAACCAGGGGTAGATCGCCGTTCGGAATTGCTCCCACGACCGTCGAGCTACAAAAATGGTCCCGGGGCCCAGCAGATCGATGTGTTTTCCCCATAAGATCGATGCCGGAGCTTCGTTCGGCCATTTAATCCGAGCGATCTTGGCCACTCGCCGAAGACCGAAGCCCTACGTCTTCGGCCGGCCACCGAGCAAGTGCCTTCCCGAGCTCGCAAATGGAGAAAACGCACTTTCTCCTCAACTTTCGTGCATGATCTCGATCAGACGGCTCAGATCTTGCCACCTGCGCTAAACGACAAGATAACGTTTTCTCGGGAACTGAGCCGCCTCGAGATTTGCACCTCCACTAAACGACAAAATGGCGCTTTCTTGGGGACAGGGCCACCTAGGATTTCGCACCGTACCCTGTCAGAGCCGCTAAACGACAAAATGCCGTACTCATGGGAACCCGTTCGGTTCAGACACTCTCGCCCACGGAAATAACATGCTCGGTTCAAGGACCTCGGCGCGACCAACACAGTTATAAGTAAGACAAATATGCAGAGCAACAAAAGATATTTTATTAAGCAATCAGACCTCAATACAAAACACATGGTTACAAAGTGTTTGGAAACAAAATACACGACGCAGACCCGCTACACTTAGCCCTCATATAGAAAAATCTTCACTAGACTGTTCGGCGGATTGTTCGTCCTCCTCGGCTGGCAGCTCCCCTGCACCGTTCCGGAGCCTTGCTACCACAGTCTGCAAGTGTCGAATCTCCGAGAGCAAATCATCCCGCTCGGCTATGATCTTCGACTGGCTGTGCCGAATACACTTGACCCGAAGAGCGTTGCTGAACGCGGTTTGCGAGTCCTCGTCCCCTTCTGCAGGGTTCAGCTCGGCGATCCTATTCTCCAGATGCTGGATCTCGGCTTTCCGAAGGTCGAGGACAGACAAAAGGTGAGCCCGCTCACCTTCAGCTCGGCGTAACTCCAGCTCAACGCTCCTAGGACTCAAAGCTGCCGTCCCAGAAGAGTCTTCGGATTCAGAGTCATCATCCGAGCCGTACAGATCAGCGTATGAATCGGACGCCTCGAGCTGAAAAAAGGGGAAAGCAAACAACAAGATTTCAATATACTTCCGAGGCACCACACTTGAAGAATTTTCCAATCATATTCAGACATAATGGTTCCACAATACAACAAGACCAAGTCTACAACAACGTTTTACAACAAATCAGAAGGGACACGAAGCGACATAGTCAGTTCCTCTTCGGAAGGGGAACGCTTCGGTTTAAGGAAACACGAGGACGACGAGGCCTGCCCTCCGAGCTCGATCCTAAACCAACGAAGCGCGACCCCCCTTCGCTGCTGGCTCTAACGGCGGCACCGACCGAGGCCCCGCTCGACGAGACGGCCGCACTGCTCTGAGCGTCGGCTGGACTCCGTCTGGTCACAGGCGAGCGTGTCGCGAGTTCGTAAAACGTAATCCCCCTCTCGCTCTCTTCACGAGTGCACGACGTGCTGCGGACGTTAGCCCTCTCCGGCGCAGGCTTGAGCGACGCGACCTCTTCCTCCAGTTCAATGATTCTATCTCTCAAAACGTCGTCCTTCGCCGTCTTCTTCGGACGAGAGGGTCTTGACGAGCCGGAGACGGTGGCGCCATCGGTCGCAAGCCGTCGGAAGTGGGTGACCTCGATCCCCCTATCTATCGTGATCCTTCTGAGCCTATCGACTTCGGCCGATAGCCTCTTGCGCTCGGTCGATGATGAACACAATATTATTCACATTTTAGAGCAATAACTTTAGTGCAATTAGACATTTAAAAGCTCTATATGTGGTATTTAACTCTTATTTTCTCTTTTCCATAGGAAACAGTCTATAACAGCAAAACGAAGCAAATTCAGGATTGCAAGGATGAAACACAGGAAACTGCAGGAGATCAGTCGACTGATCATGCTTACAGGCGACTGGACAGGGGAATCAAGTTTACACACCAAGTCGACTGGGCTGATGAATCATGAAAATACTAAAGTCTCGACACAGTCGACTTACATCCAGAGGCAGTCGACTGATAGGCGGCAGAGTATACAGATAAGATATTCGAAGATTCATCCAAATCTAATTTCAAATCTATCTGAATCCAGATTTGTGCAAATCAAATCTAAAGACAGGGTATTTCCAAGAGCACGTGGTTAACAGATAAGGAAGGAAAGAAGAAAAGAGAAAGAAATAAATCATCAAATCAAACAAAGAAGGAGTTTTCTGAAAAAGTGCAAAACCCTAATTCTCAGCCGTGCTCTATAAATATCAGAAGAGAAGCATTATTCAAGGGGGCTTAATCTTTTCTCAGGGAAGCGACTTAATCACAAGAGTTTCTGCGCATTCAAGTCATCAAGAAGGGGCATCATTCTATCAGCATCGAAGAAGGAAAGAAGAGATCCAGTATTCGAAGGCAGTCGACTGTGTGACAGCCAGTCGACCTTATTGCCGGAGTTCATTAGTTTATTTCTTCTCCTTTTATTCTTTTATGTTGATCATGTATTCGAACTTGTTGATTAATAAAACTATTATTATGTGGAACTAAATTCTATAGTTGGGTAGATTGAAGCCGTAGTTATGTAGTGCTATATTCTTCTGAGCTCTTCTACTTTACTTATTGATTGAATCCGTATGTATTGGTATAGATTGACGGTAATCAAACTTGTTCTCGAAGTCTGAGAGCAGTCGACTGAGGTGAGAGCCAGTCGACTGACATACAGAACTTAAGATTTCAAGTTTGCATTATCATCTATCTGAATCTGTTATATGAGCATATTGAGACGATCCGTATCTCGTGCCCGTAATTGTAACAAAGGAATCTTTAGGGATTCCTGGTTCAATCAACTTAAGGGATCTAGATCTGATACCAATTTCTAGAGCCTTGAGTGTTTGTTCGTTTCCACTGATCTTATGTTTTCCTTAAATACAACTTAGTAGATACCATGCTAAGGACTTAATGAAAGAAACGAATTAGAGTAGATACCATGCCTAATTCTTGGCCTAGGGAAACAGTACTTTAAGGAGTAGATACCATGCCCTTAAAGTGAACAAACATGAGTAATAAGAAGAAGTTCAGAAGGTGACTTAGCATTACTAACTATTGGTGGAGATCTAAACCCAACTATTTCAAAAATACTTGTGATTCACATTTCTTAATTTAGTTTTAATTTCTTTTAGACTTTCAAAACAACTCTTAATGATTTTTATTCTTTTTATTGATTGGTAAGTTAAAGTCTATAATCTCTGTGGGATCGACCCTTGCTATTGCTACGCTTTTCTAACGATTCGTACACTTGCGAGGTTTTTAATTTGTGTCTAGTTTTATCTATATTTAGGTAGCTAGATTAGCACAACAGTCGATGCCTTCTCCAGCTCGGAAGTCAGTTTCTCTTCTGCCGCCGAGCGTTCCTTCTCCGCTAATTCTAAGTGTTGGACCTCGGCCAAAAGGTCGTCATTCTTCTGCTCGGTGGCAGTAAGCTCCCCACGGAGCCGCTCGACTTCCCCTCCGGGACTAGGAGCTTGGGGGTACTTCCGCAGTTGCCACAGCTCGCGACAGTACCTCCGTAGAGCTGCCCTCGTCTCCTCCAGCTGGCCGAGCAGGAGAAACCGCCTCTGTCGGCTGTCCAAGAGCTCACGCTTCGTTTTGGCCAGCTCCTTCCGAAGGTAGACAACCTCCGTGATCGGACCGAACTTCACCTGAAAAGCAGAGATAAATCCGATACCCAACACTCGGAAACATCTACGACTAGTCACACACAAATCCGAAGTTCAACACTTGAACAAATTTTGGCCAAACAAAATGTTTTTCATTCAAAATCGAGGTGAAAGTTCTACACGAGCGGTGGCCAGTCCGCAATGAGGCTTACAAAAAGAAAACAAAACAACAAAAAACTAAAAGAAGACAACCGAGTCAGGGGTCGACCTTTTTGCCGTTCGGGTCCGTCGACCCCCCGGTTTTGTCCTCGCCATCGCCCTCGCCTCCGCCTTCGCTCCAACTCTCCTCTCCTGAGTCATCCTCCTCCTCGCCCTCGGCTTCGGTCTCCCCAGGGCCTTCGACAGGTTCCGTCTCTCCCTCGGGGCCGAGCAGACCCTCGGTAATCCCTTCCTCCCCTTCCACAGGGTCGTAAAAATGGTAGGAGGACGTGTCGAAGCCCGGGTTCCTGGCAGCTACATGGAGCAGGGCTCGACCGTAGGCATCCTCCATGTTCTGGATCATGTGCTGCGCGGCCTCCTCCTGCACGGCCTTCCTCACCTTCTTCACCTTCTTCAGGTGTTTGGCCTTGATCTTCTCGGCCCTCTTCCGAGCCGTCTCCGCTTCCGACCGAGCCTTGGCCAGTGCCTCCCTCGGCTCGGCAACCTCTTTCTCCGCTGCCGACCGAGCGTATGCCAGCTCCTTCAGCTCGGCTGCCTCCTTCTCAAGCTTGGCCGCCGTGTCCTTCGACAGCTGAATGGCGTCGGCCAGCTGCTTCTCCAGGCCCCCCACTGCAGCAGCCCTCTTCGCCGAGAGAAGCTGCTCGGCGTCAAGCTGCTGCGCAACCTTGACGCGCTCCGCCCTCTCCCGCTCGTTCTCCCGCTCCTTGTTCGCCAACTCCTCGACCAGGAAGTTGAAGTGGCAGAGAGTCTGAAAGAGAACAACACGTTAAAACCCGAACCCTAGAACTTAGAAAAATTCTAAGGAAGAAATTTGGATGAAGGAAGGCTCGGCCCACTTACCGACATAGTGTTCCGAGCAATCTGCATCACGGCGTCCCCTGCCATCCCAGCCTTCAGGGTCGCTCGATCCTTCGGGGTCGGCAGGTGCCTCACCGCCTCCATGCAGATGTTCCCGTCGCCCAAGAAGCCGTCGACGTTCATCACCTGCCAGTCGGGGACGAAGATCTGCTTATGACGCTCGGTCAAGATCTTCTCCGCATCGGCAGTGAGGGGCGGGACATGGAGGGACAGCGCCTCCTTCGCGCCGAACGCACTGCTCGACGAGCCGGGAGCATCCCCCTTCGAGATCGGTGTCGGCACATCCGAGGTCGGAGGGTCGGGGACCGGCGCATCCGAGGTCGGAGGGTCAACGACCGGCGGGTTCGAGGTCGGAGTGTCGAGGACCATGACATCCCCCTGCTCGAGGACCATGACCTTCGGCTGGTCGGCGAGCTTCGCCACCAAGGGCTTCTTCGGGGCTCGGCCGTCCTGAGGCCCGGCCAACGGCCTCTTCTTCTTCTCCTGCTCTGACCTGTCCTTCGCCACCAGAGCTTTGTAGTCCAACTTCATCGTCTCTGCAAAAGCCGAATGAAAAAACTTAGAGAAATTTTCATGAACTTTAAACAAAGAGTATAAATACCAGAAGCATACGAGGGTCGATCGGACTGAGACCCCCACGGAACAGATGCTCCTCGGTAATATCTTTCCAGCTCAGCGCTGACAGGGCGAGGAGCTTCCTCTGGACCTCCGCCTCCTCATCACTCAGCGGCGCCTCCCTCTTGGTCCACTTGGGTAGACCCTCCTTTGCCCAAACCGTCGGTATCACCCACGGCGTCAGGGCTCGGACGAGGAAGTACTTCTCCTTCCAATGTTTGATCGAGTCCGGATTCTTGATCAACTTCATGCCTGTCCGAGGAGAAAGGAAGAACCTCTGTTCGTCTCGCCTTGGCTGGCAAGGTCGGAAGAGACTCCGGAAGAGGAACATAGTCGGCTTGCCGCCGACTTCTTGGCATCGGAGGACGAACGCCACGACGTGCCTCCATGTGTTCGGCATCAGCTGAACGGGGCTCAAACCGTACCAGACCAGGACTTCAACCACGAATGGGTGGAGGGGAAAGCGGAGTCCGGCAATAAGGGAGTCGACCGGGAAGACGCACACGTCCGACGAGGACTTTGTGTTGGCTCGGAAACCCGGCCCGGGGAGGAGCAGTGCATACTCAAGCGGGATCCGGAAGCCCTCTCGGATCAGGCGAAGGTCACCCTCGGTGAGAGACGAGATAGTATGGTCCACCTCGGATAGCTCCCTTGGCTCGTTCTCTTCCACCAACTTCGCCGTGCCTTGGGTCACTCTCTCCAAGGTGTCCTCGGCGTAGTCCCGCACGCCCCCTACACTCGACAGAGAAATGGGCTGCCGACCGAACGCTCCCGCCGTCCTCGGCGTCTCCACGATCGTGACCACGGCCTTGCCCTCCCAGGATACCGCCGCAACCTTCTTAGGCAGCTCGGCGACTTCACCTTCTCTGTCCGGACGAACGACATTCTGATCGCTCGGCTCCACTACCTCCTTCCCTCTATCCCCTCGGCCAACGGCTTGCTCCGAGGCGGGGGTCTCATCCGAGATCTTAACCATTTTTTCTAAGAGAGAAGGGAAAGAGACTGACCTTGAAGTGATATGTACGGTCGGAAAGTTCACCGGAAGCAAGGAACGCTACCGCAACAGCTAGCACCGCCACCAGAGAGCTGAAAACTTCGAAGAAAAGTGAGAACTGAAGAGAGAGAGCAAAAGTAAAAAATGAGACTTGGTCTAAGGGGGGGTGAAGATTTATAGTAAAAATGGAACGTCCCTTGGACTTCCAAACGAATAAGCACGACTTTTGGGCTGCTCTCGAAACGTCGCGAAGGCTCATCACCACTGTCTCCATCACCAAGTCAGTGAGCTCGGCTCCTGGGGATCTGAATCCGAGCTACAAGTAATCCGAACTTGTCTGCGATAGGGCCCGGTCGGAATCCGAGCAAGTGCCTTCCTGAGCCGGCAAACAGAGAAAACACACTTTCTCCTCAACTTTCGCGCATGATCTCGATCAGACGGCCCAGATCTCGCCGAGAACACTAGACGACAAGATAGTGTTTACTGGAGAAATGTGCCCGTCTTGAGATGCGCGCCATCATCCAACGGCTCGGGTTGCACCACGTCGCTTGAACGATTGAACCCTCGGACACCCCACCTATGTCTAGAAGAACCAGGAAAATTTTTGATTCAAAGTTCTAAGGCACCGCCCTAGGCACGCACCCCCCAGGTCCCGTGTCTCGGTCGGTATACCGCCGACCCACGGGCCCCGGTCAAAAACAGATCGGCACTCCCCCCATCTCTAACTCCTCCGGGTTGACATCCATCAAGCCATCAGCCCGGAAGGAAGACAGAGATGGGAGGGGGCCCATCAACACTCAGAGATCAGAAGAAGCGCACCATTCCGAGCTAGTTGGTTGCAACTGGAAGGCTCGGCCTGGCAGAGGACTCTGGCAACCGCGCCTTCACAGTTGCAAACAACGAGCTCAGATGGTCCGGAAAAAATCATGGTGAAGGAACGACCGCTCGTCCATCCGAACAGGCTCACCCCTCGGATTCGGACATGGATGATCACCTCTCCCACCATGATCTCCGCCGACCCTAACACCCGTTGCGGAGCAAACAGGGAAGGCAGAAGATCTTGGTGGAAGAACGACCACCCGTCCTTCCGAAGTAGCCCACACCCCGGGTCCGGACTATGGTCGTCGCCACTACTGCCTTATTCCCTCCCGCTCCTGACATCCCCTTCGGAGCAGTGAGGAACGGGAAAAGAACAAGACAACAGGGGCGACCACCCGTCCTTCTGAAGTAACTTATCCCTCGGGTCCGGACTACGGTCGTCGCCGCTACTGCCTCGTTCCCCCCCGCTCCTGACATCCGCTTTGGGGCCGTCAGGAACAGAGGGAAAACCAGGCAGAAGAGCAACCACCCCTCCGGACCTTAAAAGAGAAGCTACCCAAGGCAGATACCTCCGAGGTCTGAAACTCTATGTTGATTGTGATTGAAATGACTAAGGAAAGTGGAGTACTTATAGCCTAACCTCCAAGACCTAGCCATTATGATCCTCGAAAGTTGAAGCGCCACACATTAATTGAAGGAGTTATCCTTAATGACCTGAAGAAGGTGGAACGCCGCACAAATTCTGGAGCACCATTAATGTCCTTGGGAACAGGATCGTCTCGATGCGGATCGCGCCGCGCCGCTCGTCCTACCGAAACCCCCTGTCCCCGGTCGGATGCCGCGCAAGTGCCTTTCCGAGCTCGCAAATGGGGAAAACTCACTTTCTCCTCAAGAATCGCGCCTGATCTCGATCAGACGGCCCAGATCTCACCGAGGACACTAAACGACAAGATAGTATTTTCTTGAGAAATGTGCCTGTCTCGAGATGCGCGTCGCCATCCGACAGTTCAGAGCGTGCCACGTCACTCGGCATCCCGAGACCCCCTGTCTTCGGTCGGCGACCGAGTAAGTGCCATTCCGAGCTCGCAAACGGAGAAAAAAGACACCGAGCTCTCACAACCGTTGGATCTTCCAAAAATTCGTGCTCATGATGATGAACGGTCCAGATTGCGCCACGTGCGCTAAAAGACAAGATAGCATTTTCTTGGGAGACGCGCCACCATCCGACGGCTCAGATTGCGCCACGTCGCTCGGAACGCCGAACCCCTAGTCTCCGGTCGGCAGCCGAGCAAGTGCCCTTCCAAGCTCGCAAACGGAGGAAAAATCTGCCGAGCGATGGAGACCGTCAGATCTCTCAGAAAATCACGCCCGACGGCGATCAAAGGTTCAGATTGTGCCACACCATAAATCAGTATTAAAAATCGTTTTTTATTTATTTAATTCGTTTTATTTATTTAAAAATTGCGAAAAAATTGCCAAAAATTCGGGGAAATTAACTAAAAATTCTGGAAAATAATTAAAAATTCGGGGGTACATTTTTGAGCCCCTGAACGAACAATTATTGCCTAGAATGTACAGTTAAGGCCCCCGAACGATTAGTAAACACATCGCAAAATTAAATAAATAATCCGAAAAAAATAGATGAAAGGCGCCAAATGCTCGATATGGCTAGGAAACAACACATGGCATCAAAAAGTTACATCACTACCCCCTTCGAGATTCTAAATCCTCCATGTGGACTCCGATACAACTCCGCTAGCCACCAAAACAGTCAAACTACTCCTCAAAGGCTGATCACACTCAGTCTTTAGGAGTGGGGGGCTCGTGATATGGCTAAAAATGGGGTTAAATCGGAACCGTCCAGATTGGGCACGAATCTTGATGCTCGGGGGTAAAAAGGTAATTTCACATACAAGCGGATCCAAAGCGGGTACTGAATCTCCTCCTCGCAGATCCAATAACCCGCAAATGGATCCACACCTATTCGGTACGGGTTCCGACCCGAGACGAACCCAAACCAACAAGAGACAAATCAGGATCCATGATTTGGCCAAATCAATGGCCTTGATTTGCTCTCACCGGGAATCAAGGAAAGATTTCCTAAACAGACTGAGGATTTTGCTCCCGGCTGTTACACAGGAAATCAGACCCTTAAACAACTCCCCTGGCGACTATAAATACGACCCCTCTGCCTCCATGACCAGGTTAATCACTTTTTCACCACCTAAGCTCTTTCTTAATCTTTTCTGATTACTGACAAGAGCGTCGGAGGGTGCATCGCCGGAATCAACCCCGGTGTTTCGCACTTCCTTGCAGGTCGCAGCAGGAGCAAGAAGGCTGAGTCAACTGTTCAGGTTTTTCTTGGACTCACAAATTCTATCTGTTTACCCCCACACCGAAATCAGCGGTAACAATACCTAAGATAGAGCCAAAAGTAAAGGAAAAGAATTGATGATCAAAGGTGAGGAAAACACAATGTAGAAAGATAATACGAAAGAATAATGCAAGATAAATGAAAGAAGCAAAGGAAAACAACAAAATGCAAAATACCTGCAACAACCCCTTCTGCTGACTCAGCATCTACAGCAGTCAGATTGAAAGCCTAACCTCTCCTGGGGGCAGCGGTCCTCTAACCGATAATCTGGCGCAAAGGAGGAAGCGGTGTCCTGCCTGGACCACGAGTCGAGGCTACCTGCTGAACTGGACCTCCGGCTAGAAGAGCCATCACTCGCTACGGGCAATCCCGCACTGAATGGTCAGCAGCACCACAACCAAAATAGCGTCGATTGGCACGCCCGCAGTCTCTGCACACATACCTGGTCATCTGGCAGAAATCACAGAATCCTTCTCTCCGAGGAGCGGCAGAAGAGTAAGGAGCTGCCCTAAAGGATGGGCTGGAACAGGCCTCCGAATAAGCCCACCAGAAGGCCTAGCAACAATAGTAGAGTGCCAAACAGTCTGTGGGGAGGAGCCAACCTGCCATGAGCCTGCTCCTGAGCTCGAGCTGCTTCAAGAGCCTCAGCATAAGTACGCAAGTGAAGGAAAACAAGATGCATCTGAATATCTCGCTCAAGTCCCATCATGAATCTACGAGCCCTATCTTCTTCGTTCGCCACAAGAACAGCTACGAAGCGGCTAAGTCTTGTAAATTTCGTTGCATACTCATCCACTGACCTGGTGCCCTATTTCAAGAGAGTCTCATGTTACAACATTGCATGAACAATATGTAACAAAAATTCTAAAATAGAACAACGACCAACCTGTTTTAGGGCCAGGAACTGTTGCTCCATCTCAACCCGAGTGCTGCTAGGGAAGAACTTCTCCATGAAGCTCCTAGTAAACGTGTCCCAAGTAATAGGCCGCACGAGCCTTTCGGACTCAGACCTCCACCATATGTGGGCCAGTTCCACCAACTAGATGGTCACCACATCCACTCGATCAGCATCAGCAACTCGCGCTGCCAAATCAACTGCTCTATCCTGATCAGCCACTGTTCTGCCTCCAAAGGCATCTCAGTGTCCAAAAATCTTTCAGGATGCAGCCTCATAAAATTTGTAACTGTATCTGGACGAGGAGGAAGAGCTGCCTGTGTAGGCACAGGATGATTCAGAACCCGAGCAGCTTCCAAAGCAGCCATCACAAGGTCACTGTGGTTTTGCTGCATATTGATCAACCGTTCCAACATATCAGTAACGGCCTCAAGCTCGAGCTGTTCTTCCTGAGGATGGGAAGTGGAACCTCTGCGAGCCATGGTCTGCACAAGATAAAAAATAGTTAGCAGCTTGATCAAAGTTGATTATAATTCATTCATGTTATTGCATGGTCTGTACATTGTTGACCCAATCCTTGATCGAGCCCAAACTTGTCTAATATATTAGTCAAACTAATACATTAGCCAAACTTGGTGCTCTAATACCACTAAAAATATTTTCACGTCCCGCTTCCCAAAAAGGAGATACCAAATACGGATACATGACTTAGTCCAGCGAATGGCTTTCACCATTCATAAGCTGTCAGGATCTTTACAACAAGCACAATTATAGACAAAAGATATACAAGAGTAATAGTCAACCACGCATGAATAACTGAATTAATATAGTCAACAAGATTTACTTGAAACAAAATAAATGAATCTCAAATAAATAAAATCTGGAACAATTTTTAAACTCTAGGTCAAACTGCCCAATATAAAATTCATGTAGCAATTACATTGATTCAAAATAAGCAACAGAAAATAATAATAGCAAGAACTCCAGCAACTAGAATCTCAGATCACCTACTCCATCGGGCAGCTGATCACCATAATCTGCAATTTAATAAATTACAGGAGAAGAAAAGAGAAACAAAATGCCCGTCAATGCAAGTTACAGCCCACTTGTAGTGCAGGCAACAAGTACATGAAAAGTTAAACAGATAGAGTAACAGCGTAAGCAAGCATAGCATGGAATAGACATGACAACAAAGTAGAGTGACTAACATGAATTTGGAAACAAAATCAAGTAACATAATGTGCTAACAGGATACGGGTAACATGTAACAGATGTCAATTATCATGAAAGCAAGTAAAAAGGTAACATGTACAGGTAAGCATGTAACAGATATCATGTTATGTCAAGTCTTGTATTTATTTCTATCTAGGTAGCACTTTATGCGTCCCAGATTTTTACCACATGTCTGCTACTTACATGCAATTTACGTTTAGATCTAGTGGTGGGTTTCTATAGGGCTGTGTACTCAGACGTCATGTAACAGGTAACAAGCACGAATCACGTGATCGTGAAATCGCGGCAATAGGAATAGGCATGAGTCATGTAGTCATGAAATCATGACAACATATAATCAGATAGTAATAACAGACATGAATCATGTAGTCACGAATAATCAGATAGTAATAACAGGCACGAATCATGTAATCATGAAATTATGGCATTAAGTAATGGGAACACGGCTCCCTTCTGAGTACACGTACCTTTATTGTCTACTACTAATGTCTTTCCCTTAACCCCCGACTTGGTTATTTGTTATTATTATCAAACAGGCATATATGTGTCACAAAACAGGGCAAGAATAACATTGCATGAACAAGCAACAGATTCAGGTTGGAAGATAAACATGTACCGGTGAAAACAACTCATAAAATATTAGGACAACGAAAATTCTAGTTCAGGACAGCAAGACAGTACTGCACCAAATCTGGAATTCCCGTTGCCACAAATATGCAAACCTGGATCCGTCAGAAAATCTGGAAAATATACTCTCGGCCAAATCCAGCAAATATATATAAGTCATATGGTATTTCACAAAAACAGGACTCAAAACAGAATTGTATCCAGAAAATATGTTCAGCCAGAAATCACAAGGTTGTGTTCATAAACATGAAAATGGCATAAAAATTTACTGATTAAATCCAAGAAAAATCTGGGGTATTCCCTAGTATATCTAGTATCAGAAAATAAAGTTTGATAATATTCCAACAGGGATAGTATAGGCAAATAAAATCAGAACACAACAGTACTAAAACAGTAATAGATTACAAGGTATAAATCGAAATCCTGATCCATCAAAAGGGTGATAAAATAGATACAGTATGCTACATTTCATATACACAAAGTTTTAAAAAAAAAACAAATATAATCAGGTCGAAATTAAGGTTCTTTACTGAACAGCATGAAAATTTTGTAAGTATAGTAATTGTTTGCAAGTATAGAATAGTTTATAAAAGTCATCAATTAAATCCACAAAATTTAGTATTTAATCCCAATCAAGTCTAGTTTTACTCAGCAAAATATTGGATCAAAATATTATCTTTAACATCAGTATAAAAATAAATTACTCTCCAGAATTCACATAAAACCAAATCTATAATTTTCCTACACCTTTGTAGTAAAATATCCATAACATGCAACTAAAAAATTGAAATTGAGCTCTGTCGAAAATTCTGAAAAGTAGACAGAATTCTCTATAATTCATCTTCACAAATAATTTTCATATACTGACCTGAATATGGTCTAAAATACTGAACAAAAATGGGGTAACAGCAAAAAAAGAAATCTTCTTCATGCATAAAATCAACAAGGTTATATGAAACACATTTAAATCATAACAAAATACGAAATATGGTATACTAGATGTCCAAACAACATGGTATAGGGTGTTTAAAAAATTTACAATAAGGTATACTACTACTAACACATCAAGTACACAAGATCATACGACACCTCATAAATTATGAACAACATGCATGTATACATCAAGAATTTATTAGATCTAAGTTATTTCATGTCGTGTGTGTGATGAGACAACTATGGGCGGATCAACACATAGAAACAAGATCTAACAAGGTTTTTTCATGAGAATAGATCTTGAAGCAACTATACTACAGGCGGTATTTAGTATTTGTATTATATAACAAAAGGAATACAAGTTACTTGCCTTAAAATTGACGACGGATACGATGATAAAAAGAAAATAACGGGAACAGTTTCCTGGGCACGATCACAAGTGAACGAATCACGACCAATCACAATCGCAATTACGAACACAATGCACGGATCTCGATGATCAAGATAGCGATCAAGATGTGATGATGATGATGAAGATCAAGTGATCCAATGACCGAGATCTCACTCGGCCAAAACGATCAAACCACAGCACACACACAAAGAGGGGTAGTTGGATTGAACTTGTGCACTGCAAGGAGGCGACGACGGTGGCCAAGGGGATAGCACTGGAGGGGATTGGTGGCAGAATGGGAGAAGGCAGGGAAGGGGAGTCGCGACTGTGGGTGTCACCGCTGTGGATGCCGTAGTCGTCACAGCGACTGGCTGACGCTCGGAAGAAGGCAGGGCGACGGAGAGGCTCTCGCTACCGCCGGCCTCGGAGTGAACAGCCGAGGTGCAGGCTGACGCGCTGCTGTCTGCTGCTTCACTGGCATCGTGGGAGCGCAGCACATCGGGGGTCGGGATGAGGGGCAGGGGTTACCGGAGGGGGATCAGGGTGTTCGACAGGTCGGGGAGCGAGAGAGGTGAACGGGAGGTTGGGAGGTAGGGGACGAAGTATAGAGTGGCTAGGGTTTGATGGATGGGAAATATAATAGGGTAGTTAATATATATAGGGTGGGTGTATTAGGGTTAAGTGGAAACGGGTATTGGTAAAATGGGTTTCGGGTTGGGGTGTTATTGGGTTTTGGTTATAATGGGTTATGAGGCATTTGATAATAAATTATTTCAAATCCAATAGATATTAGGATATAGGGTTTAGAAATGGATCAAATAAGAGATAAGAACAATAAATAAAATAGGCCATGAAACAATTAACCATAAAAATAAAAAATAACCGATCAACTAGAGATGAAATAATAGGTATGCAAAATTGAATCAAGAAGAACAAAATAAAAAATAACTGATCAACTAGAGATGAAATAATAGGTATGCAAAATTGAATCAAGAAGATCAAATCATAGGCGACAAAAATTTAGATGAATTAAATTGAGAATGAAGATCAAATACACGGTTCAGAAAAAGAGTGCAAATGAATAGAATACTCAGATAAATACAACCAAATACAAGAAAATGGAAAACAGGTGTTTCAGATTCATCCATTAAAGTCTTCTAAAACTTTAATTTCTATCAGTACACACACAGGAAATGAGTTTCTTTTACAAAAAACCAACTGCTTCAGTTAAGACTAGTTCTACCCCAATCTAAAAAAAAATCATAACTTTTGCTACACAAACTGGAATTGCATGATTCCAGATGTTTTGGAAAGCTACGACTCGCTACTACAATTCTCTAGTTGATCATTCTTCCAAATTCTTAACAAATAATTTCAAATTTACACAAATTCACAGACTATGCAATCTGAGCAAACCTGAACCTGGTCTCCTTTAAAATTCAATAACAAATCAACACTAATTCCAAAACTCATGAAATTTGAGATTCTGAAACTAAACATATACCACTCAATTGTGTCCAAAAAATGCATCTAGATTCATATTACACAGAGAGTTATGACCCTTCAAACAAAGCACAAAAATTCTACTGCTTTTCAGACAAGGTCTTTACCCCTATATACAATTTATTTTTGAAACTTCATCAAATGATATCTAAAAATTCTAAAATTTTAGGATCATGATTTATACTCATAATAAAACCTATAGCAAAAATCTCATGAAAATATCATGCACACACAAGTAGTTATGAATAGATGAATTTCAGTCTCAAAACAGACAGATTCATCTTCTAGCTTCCAGACCAGTTGCAACTTAAAATTTTTTGAGGCATCAAACGATCTTAGAAAATTATGAAATTTCAAACTATAGTTTTAGAAATATACAAGAGAATTCAGTAAAATTTTTAGCATAAAATACCCTACCAAGTTATGATTTTTGAAAGAAACACCGAGTTTTCATCTAGCAGCAGTTTTTCAACTTGCTATTTGTCTGAAAATGAAGTAAGTGTTTGGGCTACTAAATGGACCCAAAATATTATAAAAAAATTTCTCGTTTGCTCTATATTCATAACATAACATGCCTTAAAGATTTTAGCTCAAAACTCTAAGTCGTTTGTGAACTTGAAAATCCCAAACTTACACACCACATACATGTTTTTCAACAAGAATCAAGATATGAGTTGTTCTACCATACAAGTTCATCTTATCTTTTACAAACAAAAAATACTAAGTTTATAGTTTAGAGATCACCCACAAGATGAAGAAATCATCAAGCTTCTTGCTTGCTAGCTCTTCTCCTCCTCTCTTTTCTTCTCCTTCTCCAAAACTCCAAGAACCCACAAGTAAACAAAAACCCTCTTCTCTCTTTCTTTTCTCATCCTATGAATAAAATAGTAGAATAAAATGGAGAGTAGAAGACGTAGAAGAAGATGGAGTTGAAAGTTTTTTGGGGGGGAAATGAGATGGAGATGGGGTGAGAAGGGTTTCGGCCATGGAGATTTGGGTGGGGATGGATTTCGGTCTGCAATGGGAGAAGGGGAAATAGGTAGGTGGAATCGGGGAGAAGAAATGGGGAAGGGGAAGAGAGTGAGATTTTTATTTAGTTTGGTGTGAGTCTCTTACACATGCCTACAATAGTACATATACACACATATATACACTCTCATTTATTATTGAGTATAAATCCAATCCAATACAATTCAATATATATATATACATACAAATATGTATAAATACATACATATACATATACATATAAAAATGCATATAAGTATCCATACGTACATATTCAGTCAAACACACACACACACACACACACACACACACACACACACACACACATATATATATAGGGTAAAAAGGGATATGAGCAACTTGCTCATTTAGTAAATGAGCAATTGATTATGTGGCATAGATGTGATTGGACAATTTTTAAAAGGGTTAGTTGTCCAATGTATCACATGCATGCCACATAATCAATTGCTCATTTACTAAATGAGCAAGTTGCTCATATCCCTTTTACCCATATATATATATATATATATATACATGTTTTACAAATAAAAATACTTATATATAGAATATAAGAATATATTTTATAAAAATACTATTTGTCCCAAAGATTGTCTCGTTAGAACAATCAGAACAATACACACAATTTAATTGAGATGATATCCCGAATATACCTCACCGGGTACAGAATAACTAATATATCTGAAATTTCTCAATTAAAATCAATTATTATTAGAAAAATAAATAATCGCGTGCAATTCTCAACTGTGCACGGATTACTATGAAAAATAGCTATATGCTATTTTGTGGGGTATTACATTATTCCCTCCTTAGAATCGTTTTATCCTCAGAACAATGCTAGTAGAGAGGAAAACAAAACACAATCTCCAATGGTTCATGAGACATTTTTCTGAACCATTTCCAGTTCCTCGAGTGATATTCTCGATAAACTGGTCTTCTATCAAGTTGAATTGTGGTCCTTCAGTCTTCTGGACAGATCCATCATGAAGTTGATGCTGACACCCTCCTATTTCTGCTCTGGAGTAGACAACGGCCGCATTATTTTGCTTGTCTTTGTCCACAAGTGATGCTGATTCACTCCTTGATTACGACTTCTGCTGGTTGATGACCACTCCCTCCCGAGAAAGGACGAAGTCGTGAATTGCCGCTTCAGTCCTTCAGCAGTTTCTTTGATGATTTTACTAAATTTTTGGCTTGGTCGTCCCCTGTCTGGGTGAGATTTCCTCCTTAGCATGCTCCTAGCAGCTGCTTTATCATAAGCTGACCTTGGATAACTCTGCCACTTCTGGAAAATGATTGAGTTGGTCGTTGACGGATCCTTCCTTGAGTCTAGGCATGATCCACTCCTGACGACGGTGCCTGGTTTCTGCTGATTTCCACCAATGCCTCCCTTGGTACATCGTGAATTTGTTGTTCTTCCTCAACTCTTGTCCAGTGACTTACCCTTATTTGTTGTTTGGCGGCAGACTTGTTCCCTTCACATCATGTCACAAATTTGCTTTTTCGATATCCAGTTGCAGGTTTGCCTTCTGGACATTCGGTTGTAGAATTGCCTTTCGATATCCAGTTGCAGGTTTGCCTCCATTGATGTCCGGTTACAATCTTGCCTCTATTGAATACGGCTGCACAAAACTTGTTAGTAAAAACGAAGTACACTGAGACTGGTTCAGATATAAGGAAGATCATAATCATAAGTTGTAAAGCGCTACCATATGATTTATGATCATCTTATCTGCCAAACTAAACTCAACTTATCTGGCATTCAAATCTAATTTCCTACTGTGTTAGACAGCAATTTGAAGTCAGCTCTAATACCAACTGTAATGCCCCGGATCCCCGTTTCCGGACATCTGTGACACTACCAGAATCTCTGCCTTCAAATGCATCTCAACACAGTAATAACACGAAAATTTAAAAAGCTTTTTATTGCCAAATAAGTCATTACATCACTAATTACAAATGTATATTGTTCTTGAACAAAGAATACAAATTAAATTAACTTATTATAACTGATTACAAAATATTCAGACTTCTTTGTGAAGCTATCAGCTGTCTTCCACAATGATCGTCAGCTGATTATCGCCGGAACTCTACCGAGTGGTCAATCTGCTTCTCTGGAACATGCCGCTCGGCTTGAGTCTCCCGCTGTGCGACTCTAATAATTCTGCACCTGCTCGAATGGTAGGTAAGTACACTGCTCCTCCACTTGGATGCCCTTCTTGTCTTGAGTTCTTCCTGTACTCGCAACCCGGTATCCATCACCTAATTGAGTGGGCACGTCAGTACTTCTACTGATGCAATGCTGATAAGAAACATCGATCTCTAACTAGCAATCACAATCAACCTTTAATGAAAATAGAGACGTGCATCCTAATTTTCTAGTGTCAGTATATGCCATGACCTAAAGTTTAATGCATAATACATAATGTACTAAAAACAGATGCACTTAGTCTAATGTCAGCAAGACTCTAGATACGCATGCATCCCATACTACATACGTTCCAGATCAAGCCGTTTCCTCCAGTTTCAAGGTTTCGAACCCTCGTCATGCAAATATACTCTACTATTGTACTCAACCTATTCCTGATAGATACAATCGTGGCTGGTGCATCCTGCAGTTATTACTGCTAAACACAGTGGTGTCTTTGTTTGCCACTAATGCCCCAATTCGGTCTGGATCACGCCAAATGCTGTAACGATCTTACAGGTACACAACCGCATATCTATGGTGCCGAAGATCCATAGGTCAACAACCCCATGGTTCGTTCGTGTCCACTTAAAATAAGAACATAATGGCCTCGAAGGTCTGAGCCCCCTATCCGACAGGAACCCTCTCGTTCTTATCACGGCACTTCAGGAATCAACAGTGCGAGATACGCATAGCAGCACGTAACCTTAATGATAGGAAGAGACAACCCTAGTTATCACCGCCTAATGCTAGCTATTAGAACGAGTTAGACTATAGGGAATCACCCCTAACACCAACTCGGTCTTTAAGCGAATGGTAAAGGAAACTTAATTAAATACAACTTACTGAAAATATGTTTATCACTCAAATCATACATGGTGCCTTATCAAACAAATGTTAAGCCTGACTGGTCTGTCAAAATAGCAATTAAGCACGGTGAATCATTCATCGATTTCCAATATCTTCACAGGTCTTCGACCATGTCCCCGGCCCGTGACTCTCAGCGAGTAGTCCATCGGCACCCAAAAGATGCATAAAATTTTGTGAATGAAGGTAGATATACACAAACACCAACACCCGACCAGTGACAGACTCAGGCATCAAGACATTCTAGACGAGGTAGATAACCTAGCCTATCAACCCCTAAACACCGACGATCCAATCTCCATCGATCGCCATCACATCCGTCTCGGATCTCATCCAGTATTCCCATCCGCAGTCAACATTCTCTCGGTAAACGAACCAACGGTGCAGAAGAAAAATCACTCTCTCTCGAGATGGAAATAAATCAATCACAATACTTGCCGACTAGGTTGATAGTCCTAGGGTATCACAACCTAAACTAGCTCCAAACTGTATTAGCTACGAGCCACATACAACAAATCGACCATAAAGCTATTCTCCTAACTCACTCACGTGTCCACCATGAGTACTAAGAACAAGAATCTCATATAATTCCCAAATGAAGTGCTTGAAAGGGATAATCATCCAACATCTTAAAACTCAAATCATCTTATAGTCATAAATTCTGTAGCATGTAGAAAGTTCCATAATTGATGCTACACTTAGTGGAATCCAACAAAATTATATTTTCTAGAAAGTTGGGAACCTCTACTATAATTTTCTAGTTGACAACTCTCTTAAATTCCCTATAGAACTCAAGTTCTCTGAGTTAACACATGCTTGAAGTTGATCAAGACAGCAGGTAACTGAACTTGTAACATTCATAACTTTTAAAATATAATTCGGAACTGTATGATATTATCCATTCTGGAAAGCCAAGACCCTAAACTACAAGCCTCTAGTTAGCCATTTCTTCAAATTCAGCCATCTAGAGGCTATAGAATCTCAATATGCTCTTGGCGATGCATTTCTTCCTACACTTGCTGCTTCTCGCCAATAACATAAAAACTTGTTTACTTGTCAGAATTACTTGATTCGGGATTCTTTGGAAAGTTAGGAGTGTCTACTACAACTTTCTAGTTGAACACCTCCTCAAATCCATCCATTAAAGTCTTCTAAAACTCTAATCTCTATCACTATACACACAGGAAATTAGTTTCTTTTACAAAAACCAACTCCATCAGTTAAGACTGGTTCTGCCCAAATCTAAAAAAAATCATAAATTTTTCTAAACAAACTGGAACTGCATGATTCCAGATGTTTTGGAAAGCTACGAATCTCTACTAAAATTCTTTAGTTGATCATTCTTCCAAGTTCTTAACACATAATTCCAGATTTACACAAATTCACAGACCATGCAATCTGAGATAACCTGAACATGGTCTACTTTAAAATTCAATACAAAATCAATCCTAAATCCAAAGCTCATGAAATTTGAGGTTCGGAAACTAAACATATACCACTCAATTGTGTCAAAAAATTGTATCTAGATTCATATTACACATAGAGTTATGACCCTTCAAACATAGCACAAAAATTCTACTGCTTTTCAGAAAGGGTCTTTACCCCTATATACAATTTATTTTTGAAACTTCATCAAATGCTATCTAAAAATTCTAAAATTTTAGGATCATGATGTAGAATCATACTAAAACCTACAGTAAAAATCTCATGACAATATCATGCACAGACAAGTAGTTATGAATAGATGAATTTCAGTCTCAAAACAGACAGATTCAGCTTCTAACTTCCAAACCAGTTGCAACTTAAAAAAAATTTGAGGCATCAAACGATCTCAGAAAATTACGAAATTTGAACTATAGTTGTATACATATACAAGAGAATCCAGTAAAACTTTTAGCTTAAAATACCCTACCAACACTGAGTTATGATTTTTGGAAGACCGAGTTTTCATTCAACAACAGTTTTTCAAGCTGCTCTTTGTCTGAAAATGAAGTTACTGTTTGGGCTACTAAATGCACCCCAAATATTATTAAAACATTCATGTGTGCACTAGATTCATAGCATAACATGTCTTATAAAATTTAAGCTCAAAACTCTAAGCCGTTTGTGAACTAGAAAATCCCAAACTTACATACCACATATATGTTTTTCAACAAGAATCAAGATATGAGTTGTTCTACCATAAAAGTTCATCTTATCCTAGCATGTCACATACTCATACATGGTAACCAAGTTTTCTTAGCTACTACTACATAGCAATTTACACACAAAAATACTAAGTTTAGAGTTTGGAGATCACCCACAAGATGAAGAAATCATCAAGCTTCTTGCTTGCTAGCTCTTCTTCTCTTCACTTCTTCTTATCCTTCTCAAAAACTCCAAGAACCCACAAGCAAACAAAAACCCTCTTCTCTCTTTCTTTTCTCAACCCATGAATAAAATAGTAGAAGAAGAAGGAGAGTAGAAGTAGAAGAAGATGGAGATGGAAGTTTTTGGGGGGAAAATGAGATGGAGATGGGGTGAGAAGGGTTTCGGCCATGGAGATTTGGGTGGGGATGAGTTTCGGTCTGCCATGGGAGAAAGGGAAATAGGTAGGTGGGATTGGGGAGAAGAAATGGGGAAGGGGAAAAGAGTGGGGAATTTTTATTTAGTTTTTTGTGTGTCTCTTACACATGCCCACAATAGTACATATACACATACATACACTCTAATTTATTATTGAGTATAAATCCCATCCATATACAATTCAATATATATATATATATATATATACATGTTTTACAAATAAAAATACTTATTTGTAGAATATAAGAATATATTTTATAAAAATGCTATTTGTCCCAAAGATTGTCTCGTTCGAACAATCGGAACAATACACACAATTTAATTGAGAAGATATCTCGAATATACCTCACCAGATTCAGAATAACTAATATATTTAAAATTTCTCAATTAAAATCAATTATTATTAGAAAAATATATAATCGCGTGCAATTCTCAACTGTGCACAGATTACGTTGCAAAATAGCTATATGATATTTTGCGAGGTATTACATTTATATATATATATATATATATATATATATATATATATATATATATATATATATATAATAATAATAATATATGAGATGAGTGGTTGGTTGTTGGCCCATGGAATTTCTATAGGAGGCTTGGAATTAATTGGATTGAGATGGGTGCCTATAGAAATGATCTATGGGGCATAGGCAATTATTGTGCATGAAATGAAATGGAAAAGTGAGTTGGCTGCCATGATGATGACGTGGCATGCTTGAGGATAAATCCCATATTGGAAAATGGAAGGAAGAAGTGTGAGTATGTATAGGAAAATCCAAATGATAAAGGTCACCTATAGGGTATATCCACCTTTTGATGGTGCCTGTGGTGGATGTGGCTAGAGTTTTATGCCCGTTCTTTTGCGTACGCGCACACGTAGCCGTATGCGCAGCTGAGCCGGATCCGGGGCATTACAAATGGTATCAGAGCTGACTTTTGACAATGATTGTGGGTCAGAGTAGATGAGCGCCTGAGATGGAACTGAAAAGGACAGTATGCTGGTTGCGACCGGGGGCAGTACATTGGTTGAATCAGGGTAGTCTACTCCACATCGGCTAGAAAGGGATCCTGGATCATGTTGCAAGTCCCGGGCTCAGTGAGGACGCTGAGTTTTTAAGGAGGGGTGTGTGTAGCACCCCGTACTTAAGTGGGTATATATATATATATATATATATATATATATATATATATATATATATATATATATATATATATGAGATGAGTGGTTGGTTGTTGGCCCATGGAATTTCTATAGGAGGCTTGGAATTAATTTGATTGAGATGGGTGCCTACAGAAATTATCTATGAGGCATAGGCAATTATTGTGCATGAAATGAATGGAAAAGTGAGTTGGTTGCCATGATGATCACGTGGCATGCTTGGGGATAAATCCCATATTTGAAAATGGTAGGAAGAAGTGTGAGTATATATAGGAAAATTCAAATGATAAAGGTTACCTATAGGGTATACCCACCTTTTGATGGTGCCTGTGGTGGGCGTGGCTAGATTTTTGTGTCCATTCTTTCGCGTGCGTGCAGACGTAGACGTGTGCGCAGTTAAGCCAGGTTCGGGGTGTTACACCATGCATTCTCAAACCTGAGTAGTGAATTCTATGCACAATGGCTTGTGTGTCAAGAATTGTAAGACAATGGTCAGATGAGATTCTTGGTAAGGAGTGTTGGATACAATGGAGATACATTTGCTCATATTGGCTGGAAATCAGGAATCCTTTCAATCTTGCAAGGGTAGAGTTGGTTCTCAAATTGGACCATGTGAACTTTCTACTAGTGAAGAAGAGATAAATGAGTTCAAGCTGCTGGATAGAGTCGCTAAAGGCTTTCATATTGGAGCTTTGGTCTCTGTTTCTCTCAATATTAAACATAGTAACATTAAAATCACCATAAAGAACCCATGCATCACAAAGCATCCATCTTTTTTGGAAAATTTCATGGAAACACAAGATTCTATCACCTAACTCAAAGGGGGCATAGACGGAAGTGAGAGGCCACTCCAACCCATTGTCTTTATTTTTGAATGATACCGAAATGGAGAAAATATCTGCTGCAGAGTAAAAACAGTCTAGGGCATTGTCATCCCACCCTATGAGCCACAACTGTTTAGTTTAGCTAGCTCCACCCATTTGTTGATCACAGCTCCCCCGGTAATACTCCGAATTTTGATTTCGTAGATAGACTGTGTGCATACGTAGAATGCACGCAAGGTGTTTGATGAAATGCCTGAAGGGTGGCATGCACACAAGGTGTTCGATGAAATGCTTGAATGAAAAATTAGGAAGTAGAAAATTTAGTCCCACATAGGTGGTAAATTAAGATAATCATGTGCATATAATAGGTTGTCCATGATCCAAGAGCACCTACAGTTTTGATGAGGCTATGCACTGTGGTGGGTCTTGTTTAAGTCGATATATGCACGTGTTGAGCCAAGTTAGGCTCAGACGTTACAAAATGGTATCAGAGCCGACTTTCGACATTGGTAGTAGGTGAGATGTATGCCAGAGATGGAGCTAGAGAATTGTGCACTGGGCGAAATAGAGTAGAGAAATGTACGCTAGCAGAATCAGGGTACTCCATTCCACATCGGCTAGAAAAGAGATCATGTATTAGATTGTATGTCAAAAATTAGCGAGGACACTAAGTCTTAAGAGGGGTGAATGTAATACCCCAGAGTTCGATTTTCAAGATATGTGGTGTGCATACGTGGAATGCACACAAGGTGTTTGATGAAATGCCTGAATGAAGGGTGACATGCATACAAGGTGTTCGATGAAATGCTTAAATGAAAAATTAGGAAGTAGTAGAAAATTTAGTCCCACATAGGGTGGTAAAATAGGATAATCATGTGCATATAATAGGTTGCCCATGATCTAAGAGCACCTACAAAGCTATATCACTTTTGGTGAGGCTATTCCCTGTGGTGGGTCCGTTGTTAAGCCGATATATGCACATGTTGAGCCAAGTTAGGCTCTGGGCGTTACACCCCCAATGGTCAAACAACTTTCTACTATAAGGGTTCTAAGCTTGGTTTCTTGCAGATACACAACATATACCTAAGCACTTTTTATTCTATCTTTGATCATGGCACATTTGTTAAGGTTACCCAACCCTCTCACATTTCAGCTGGCTATCTTCATTGCAAAATGTGTAACAAACAGGCAAACAAACTACTATAGAAGCAATGAAAGTAGGCTCAGAGCACACAGTTAATGCATTTGTTGATCAAGGTGATTAACTGAAGCATTCTCTGGTTGCTTAAGCTTATCCAAAGTGTGGTCATTAAGCCTCCATTCCTACAGATTCAACATCCTCAATAATATCCCTTTTCGATAATATAGCAAAAGGATTATGACATGCATAGATAATTGAAGCAATAGAAGATGAGGTACCTTCCTTCTTGCGAGATTATGCAGCTTTGAGAGAGGTGGTCAGGTGCTTCATGAATGGCCTGGTGCTAGAGGTTTTGGAGGCAAAGTTGCTCCTCTTCCTAAGCTTGCTTGGCATGTCTTCATAACCAGGAGGCACTGAGCTTAAGCTTGATGGGGTCTGAGACTTAGGCTTGCAGGGAATTCGTGATGCCAACCCCGTAAGTGCCTAAGTTGAACTGCATCCCTTGTGCATTTCCAAGCTTCTCAGCCCTCTTAAGAAAGTATTGCTTCATATCAATCTCGATAGTGGGTTAAATCTTTGTGAAAAGTGATAGTGGGAAGGGAACTATCTTTCCTTTCCAGACCATCTGACGAACCTCTTCTTCTGACTTATTCTCATCTGAGCTCGTTGAGCTGTCAAGCAGGTTGGTAGATTAAATTGATTCTATCTCCAAATAACAATCTCGAGAATCAGAAATCTCTACAATTGGAATTGTGTTCGAAACAAACTTTTCTTCATTATTGGTCCCCACCAAATCTGCCCCTAACTTTTGGGAGGGTACTAAATTTATACCTGCCATACTAAAATCTGCTAATCCTGATATATTCAAAAAAAATCCGGCTATCTTTTAAATAACAATCCCGAGAATTAGAAATCTCTACAATTGAAATTGTGTTCGAAACAAAGTTTTCTTCATTATTGGTCCCCACCAAATCTGCCCCTAACTTTTGGGAGGGTACCAAATTTTTACCTGCCATACTAGAATCTGCTAATCCTGATATATTCAAAAAAAATCCAGCTATCTTTTCCTGATTTTTCGGTCCCTCAATTGGTGAAACAGATTGATTCTCACTCTGGATTTTTCTCTTTCCCTTACCATCGTTGATGATTCCCGAAGCTGGAACCGCACATGGCTGATTGCCCTGTACCTCCTCAAAGCCTGGGATGCTACCTTCTCCAATCTTCTGAATGTTGGTATTCTCCCAACGACGCCAGAAGGAGTTTGGGCCACTCCCTGAGGTGAAGAATTGTACTTTACCTTTTTGAACATCCTCAACAGCAATGGGTTGTCCAAGAATGAGTACAGGGACATCATGAATTTTTCTCTCATTAGTCCACGACACTGTGTATTGAGCTTGGAGTAGCTTTGGAATATGAGTTATAACCTCCACTTCAATCAATACCAATGCCTAGTCCCTTTTCTGCTCCTCCTTCATCTCCCTGCTCATGGTTATGAAATTTGCAAAAGGCTTGATCAGGTCTCAAATGAGGATTGGTTCCACAAGTGGAACGAGAGTAATGGGATGTTGATCTAGATGAAGCTAGGTTTCGGTTTTAGCTTGGCCCCATAATCCATGGACCACAGAAAAAATGTAGTGTTGAACATCGAGAAATGAAAGATTCCATCTGCTACCGCTTTGTTCGCCTCCTCTGCTGTTGGAAATTAAACATGATACACCCTTTCGCCAAATTTCTTGAGAACCCACCAACCTCCCTGACATATCCAAGGAAAGTTGAGGGTACTCTCTACTGCTTTCGTCTTTGGTGCCATTCTTAGATTGATGAGGTGGAAGAATGCACTAGCATGCAGATTATGTAGAGCCACTGCGATCTCAGAGTTGTGAGGGACCTCTTGCGCTAGTGCTTCTTGCCGGTTGAAGATGGGACAATCCCATACCTTATGCCCAAACTTCCGGAGTCGAGTGATCATCTCCTCTGCACTTCATGCAACGCCGCTCCATCTTTCTATTGGATCTCCGATTGGGGGTTTTAGGGCTTCTGAGAGGGGTGGGCTTGGGTTGAAGATGTGGGTTTTTTTTTTTGGGGGGGGGGATGGTTTTGGTGGTGGTGTTGGATGAGAAGACGGTTGAGTGGGGTGGGGGTGTAGGGGGTTTCGAGGCAGGTTGTGGAAACGAAGGGGTTGTGGATGGTAATGATGGGGAGGTGGACGTGGAGTCATGAGAACTTGAGCAAAAAGTTTGCTCCTTTCTCAAGGCAACCACTCTCTCTCCCCCTTTCTCCTCATCCCTTTCATTTTTTAACTCGCTTCTTTAAGGATCATTTTGAGCTATACTTTAGATTTCCTTTTTCTATCTCTAAAAAGGTTCAGTATGATGAGATATATGCAAATATGAAAAATATACAATCTTTATATGATGAATGTGTGAAAACAAGTGTAAATATGCTAAATATGCAATCTAAGATGGAAAAAGATGTAAATTTTAATCAAAACTAGCAACCCTAAAAATGTAGAGAGCAAGTATAAGCTGAAGAGAGAAAGAAAATGTGCTAAATCTAGTCTAAGAATGCTAGAATAAAAACTAGAAAAATTAGAGAATAACACGAATCTAAGCTAACAGTTCCTAGACAAGAAACTAACACAAAGATAAATGAAACTAATTTATTATGCAAGTAAATATCGAAATGAAGAAGAAAGGTGGAATCTTTATGGAAAAAGATCCACCTTTCACGCAAAATACTAAAATGGAAATGCATAAAAAAGGGAAACAAAGAAAAAAAAGGTTAAGAGATGCTCCCTTAAAAGAGGCTCTCATAAACTCCTACAACACCTTGCTCTTAAAAAAGGAAAAATGAAAAAAATAAATATGGTGGCAGAAGAGAGACTAACTATCCAAGACAAGGGAAAGAAAGAGAGTAGTTTCTATTAATTGGGAGAACCTAAGCCTTTCTCTATTAAGAGCTTAAATCCCAGAGAAAAGGGGGAAATTTTGGATTTTTAGTTTCTAAATTTGAGAAAATCTTACTTTTTCCCTCCAAAAACTCTAATCCCTAACCCAAATTTTCTTCTCTATTTTAGCTCTGATTGGTTCCTCTTCTTGAAATGGTTGAAATGAAGGGAATATTTATAGAGGATTTTTGTATGATGAGAGTGCACATCCTGAGGCCAGTATGTGGTTGGAAATGAATAAGCAAAAGGTTCAAAACCGGGGAGGAAGCCTAGAAACTAGCCAAAGCTATAGAGCAGTTGGGGCTGGCTCAAAGCCCGAGGGAGCTCTGCAGCGCAGGCTGGCACACGGGGGCACACAACGGTGCCATTCGGCGTCGAACCCTACCAAAAACAGGCAAGTTTTGGTCAGGTGGCTAGTGGACTTTTCTGACTGCTTTGGCATAGTTGTACATTCTGATGTGGTAGAAAGTGGGTTCAGATGTCTCTTTATATTAAAACGAGTAAAATTGATCCTGATTTCGACATTTTCTGATTTAATCAGTATTTTGGCCATAACTTACAGCTAAATCATTAGAATGAGAATGCGATAGTACCATTGGACTCATAGCGATGAAACAATCAGTTGGGTATATAACATGGTATGTTTTGAGCATATTTTTGAAAAAAGGTGTTTCTGGGCTCACTAGATTATGTGATCGGGAGGTCCAGATCATCCGGAGCTTTATGTGTGTCTGATTGGAACGTTCTTGGTGCCATTGTAATATAGCGTTTGGCTATGGAGATCCCAACTTTTAACGGTCGGATCGATTGGGTGACTTTTAAGTGGATGATCGGACGGTTGAGATTGACTCGGAGGTTCATGTGTGTGATCGGGGTGATTCTGTAACATCCTGAATTTTCAAATAATTAAATATAAAATTGTTCATTTATTTTCACGTGTTTTGCACGTGCAAATTAATGTGTTTTTGGCTTTAAAAATTATTTTAATGTCATGAACGAACATTTTTCATTTCTCTTTTAAAAAATCTCTTATTAATTCTTAGGTTGAATAGTTTGATTCTAGCCCACTTAAAATAAAATTAATTAATTAATTAAGAGCTCATGCATTTTTATCCCACCTAACTAGTCCACAAATTAATTCTAGTATTGATTAAGACAACTTGTATGGTAAACATGATCATGTAACAAATTAATGAACAGTTAAATGAACAACAACTAGGTGTGCATATGAAGGCAGGTGCATTGAACATGCACGTGCAATGGGACAAGGAGGGAGGCCGGCCATGCTCGGAGTGGGAGAGATGGAGAGAGTGGAGAGTTGGTTGCTTGATAATGGGTAGTTCTTCTAACTCCCAAATGTATCTTAGCCCTTCATCCAAAATCATCTCAACCCTTCATTTGCTCTTGAGATGTGTATAAATACCCCTCCCTTTGTCATTCTTTATCACTTACACTTAGAAAATTTTAAAGAGAAAGAGAAAGAAAAGGCATTGCGAGAAAACGATTGAGTGTGGAAAAGAAAATTGTGTGAGAAAAAGAAAGAGAGTGTGCTCGATTCCATTGGAGGCCGGCATAGGATCAAGGAGGGGAAGCTCGGGTTCTTGCATAGCTAGGAGGAGCTCAGATTTTGCACAAGCTAAGAGGAGAAGAGAAGGCAATCGTTCTTTCAATGAGTTTTCTTTAGAAGTTCTCATTGTTTCTCCAAGAAGGTGGGTGATTTCTCTACTTCTAATGTAGTTACCACGCTAGGAATTTAATTTCATGAACATGCTAAAGAAACTAATTAAAATTGCCATGTAATTGCCTAAAGACACTACTAAAGAAAAAGAGAAAATTTTGATTGTGATTAGGAAATTAAAACTCATCATGGTGTCTTATTAACGAAATTCATGCTAGAATATCTATTTTTAAATGAACCATACTAGTGTAATGATTTTGTTTAAATGAATGACTTAGTTGTAGATGAATGGATATTCTTATGTTTAGTTGTAGAATGAGATGAATGGATATTGTCATATTTAGTTGATAAATGGGTAAATTGTTGTTATATAAAGTTAATGTGATAAAAGAAAAATTGCTACTCTTGTAGAATTAAAAGAGAACAAGAACCTACATTTTAGTGGATCAATATTTTTTTTTTTAAAGGAAACCATAGTTTTATTTTAAGTCAATAATATAAATTGTAAAGAAAACTTATTTTAATGTCGAAATTAAGAGTTTTAATTACTGTCATACTATAAAAATTTTTAAAGAAAAAATTTTGGGAGAATTTTGAATTGATAGATATAAGTTCATTGAGAAATCGAAAATTGTAAAAGGAAATTTTGAACAGACAGAAAGTATAAAGCTTTTTCATCTTCTCTTCTTAACAGAGAATGTAACGCCCCCTTTTTTTTTTTTTTTATTTTTTATTTTTTTTGACTCCAAACTCAAATCTTTCAATTTCTATATCACTTTAATCATAAACTAAGAAAATTATATTTCAGGGAAAATTTTGGCAGAGTCTTCCCTGTAAATTTTGCCCCGAAACACAAAAATCTTACGAAATTCTGCTCAAAATTCTGTAGCTCACAATCCACATAATATTTTCATGGGCTCCCCAGGCCAAAATGAGCAGAAACATACAGGCAATATAATATAATGCTCTGGGGGCCAAACTCATAACGGATTATCAATTATCAAATAAAAACGATAAATTTCTTTGGAAAACAAGGTAATATTTTAGAAAAAGCTTTGTAAAACCTACCACAGAGCCCGGTACACCACAACAAGGTGGGTACGGGTCACAACCACCACATACTACTCCATACTATGCTCACCATCATCATTTACATACTTATACATCCATAATGCAATTTAAAACATAAAATCACCTCTCATTCTAACTAATTAATACAAAACTTTTTAAAATAAATCCTCACCCTGCAAACTACGCCTCCTCTCTGCACTGATGGGTACTTGTAACAATAGGGGATCTAGGGTAGTCCTCTGACTCCCCTAACCCCCCAAACATTAAGGGGTTAACCATTTCTGGTGTGAGTATAATTATTAATCAAATAACAATTTAAAATAGTACAAAGAAAATAATTTAAACTTACGAATACCAAGTAAGATAAGGCAACCCGAATCCTGAGTTCAACAACATCATCACTATAACGATATATCAAATACTTTGGCAATCCTGCATTCAACTATTCACTTACCCATAACTTCACCCAATTCTCTGTATACATCACACTAACGACATATATCTTATATTTACATAAGACAAGTCACATACGATCCATTACCCTTACGTTTGAATTTCCTGACACAAATATCGATCCTTCCACAATTATTGCCACAGGAGCATTTCTTTATATATACATACACATGATCTTACTACATCTTTTCTTCATCCTTATAAACCATGCACTTCATTTACTAGTATTATATACGACATATTTTCTTTCATAATCATTTTCACAACCCTTCTCTCATTACATACATCGCACACATACAACCATACCATCGACATCATCATGACATCTCATTACAAGTATTTAATTTACTAAATAACATCACAATTATCTATTTTTATAGCCTCCTAAACATACGCATTCATTTCCAGAATATCCTACTCATTTATGTCGGATCACGTAAATATCACATTTCATTTCACTATGCGAGGGACTTGCATTTCATCACACCATTAGCACGTCTCATTATTTCATTCAATTATTATTCAATCTGATTGATAACTAACTTACTTTCATCTTCACTCATTTAATTCTTCATTTCCATTAATCACTGGCACTATTATGCCCACTCACCCTGCGAATTATGCCAAGGCAGGTAGTTCCCACCATTTCCACAGAAACAGCGGGCAGGTAGTTCCTTGACACAATTCCAAGGTGGAACCACTCATATCATACTGTATTTTACTTAAATCTCCATTCACAACTCATAATACCGCTTACTATAACTTTTCATTCTCCTATTATATCTCACCTTAACTTTCATTCATGATTGCATAACTCCTCTTCTTTATTTCTAACATTCATTTTAATCGCATAACCTTCCCCACGCTTAACCTCATAATAACACATTCACCCCACGTATCATCACATTATAATTCACCATTGACTTTTTTTTTCATTCCAATCTCATCATATCGCTTATTTTCACCATCATCTTTATTTTTATTTCCAACTCACAATACAACCAGCATATCAACAACTCATCTGTTTATCCTGAAAATTATGCCTAGGCAGGTAGTTCCCACTATTTCCTCCGAAATAGCAGGCGAGTAGTTCCTAGTCACAATTCCCAGGGCACACAAACTTATAACACAGCTATTTATCTTATGGTATTTTATCACGTATCACATCATAAACATAAGCATCTCTTCTCATTATATCCTATTAACTCATGTCTTATAACACAAAACATAACATCTCAGTACACATGGCAATTTACTTGCATTTCATCGCATCAGTAACATATCACTCATATCACAAAATGCCATTAACTTCACTTTCATTATTATCACAATATACTCCATATCCCAAACATAGTTTGGGCAATCACATATCACACCCCAAAGCCGATAGCTTGGGTAATACTCACTGCACTCCAAACACATAGTCTGGGTAATATCACATCTCATCTCAAACCAAATGCCAATATATACATATATATCTCCCGTAGTATATTCACATCTCCCATAATATAAATAATCTCCATAATATATCATATCATCAATAGCTTTATATATACATACATTCTTTCAATACACATATACACCTTTATATTTTTTCCTTTTCATTGCCCACACAACTGACCTCCTCGTACAACACAGGGATCTCTGTGCCTCCCATCCCGTACATTTCAATCCTGCTAACCCACCACATCACCCAGATCCAGGTGTCCTAAGTATCTACCATTTGTGGGCTGGATTGAAAGTACGGTTGCGCGCTTGTCCAACCAAGACTAAAGCCAAAAGGCTAGTCAAAAGTAAAATATAACATGCGGATCGATGCTCACACAGAGTCTTACACGTCCGAGGCTACGTCTTCCTCCTGGCCCTATACCAGCGAGGGAACTCCTGATCCCCAAACATAGTTTGGGGCAATATATAACTCCTGATCCCCAAATATAAAATTTGGGGCAATATTAATATATATATATATATATATATATATATATATATATATATATATATATAACTCCTGTTCCCCAAATATAATTTGGGGCAATATATAACTCCTGTTCCATCCCCAAATATAATTTGGGGCAATATATAACTCCTGTTCCATATATATATATATATATATATATATATATATATATATATATATATATATATATATATATATATATATATAACTCCTGTTCCCCAAATATGATTTGGGGCAATATATAACTCCTATTCCCGGGTGTATCCCGGGCCTGTGGGGTCTAGCCCAAACCCCTGGGAGATTGTGCGGCACTGCAATATTTAATTCTCCTTTATGTACATATACATATCTCCTTTATTATATACTCCTTCACAATATAACTCCTGTTCCCCAAATATAAAATTTGGGACAATATTAATACATATATAACTCCTGTTCCCCAAATACAATTTGGGGTAATATCATTATATATATATATAATTCCTGTTCCCCAAATATAATTTGGGGCAATAAATATAACTCCTTTATAAAATAACTCCTTTAATACAATAACTCCTTTAATATAACTCCTTTATAAGACTCCTTTATAATAACTCCTTTATAACATAACTCCTTATATTCATTTAAAATATAACTCCTTTATAAGACAACTCATTTACAACATAACTCCTTTATAATAACTCGTTTAATACAATATCTCCATATATTCATTTAGAATATGACTCCTTTATAATATTTCTCCATATATATATCTCTCCTTTATAATATAACTCTATATATAAAGATATCTCCTGTATATCATAACGTCTTAAGAATATAACTCCTTTATAATACAATTTTGCCACTATAACATACCATGAAAGCATATATCTCCATTAAATTCATAAGCATACGCAAACCATTAGACTCAGCAATTATCGTATCAAATTATCATTTACGACCCACACGTCACACATACATCATATCAATTTCGCATCACTCTATCACATAACATTTTCCAATTCATCACCCACATAACACACCTAGTACACATACACCACATCATTCACTTCATCTTATTATCGCATCACAATATCACATCATACACACCATACTTTCCATCTTATCACATTAGTCATAAAATCACACATCACACATACACACACATATCTCTGATCATTACATACCCGAAGCATATAACTATTTATCTACAAACATCAACACACGACAACCTTAATTTAAAATTTGCATGACACATTAGATACATTAAATAAAAACAGTCATACTCACATAGCATCCCGCAAAGGCTCGAAGCGCCATCTCGCCATCCCGCATCCAAAGTCGCCAATATTTCCTATTATCAAATTCCAACGCAATTAAGACTCAAATCATCCAAATTAATCACAAAGGCCAATAACCCTATTCCAAACATCACACAAGCGTTCATTGAACGCCTGGGATACACGTGCATTGCACGTAACATTCGAATTACTACGGAATTTTATCCCCATGAAATTACTAAAACCACCCCCAAATTACTCTAATGGTTCTACTAAAATTCTACTACTATAAAGGAGAAATTTCTCACATCTATAATTCTCTTTTACAAACCCAAAACCCTAATTTATTAGCAACGTACAAATTCTCCATCATCTTGCTAATTTCTCATATCTACAACACCCAACCCCTCATAATCTCCCTACTATAACCATTCTACTCAAAATAAATTGACCACACTAAATTCTATACAAAAATAAAATCTAGGGTTTACCTTTTCGAAATCCTTTCGAAAATCCGACGCTTCCACGATGTAGAGAGCCCTTCAATTAGCCTTCCCCTCAATTTAATTTGAAAACCACGGAGTATAATGGTGGATTTGAGCGGGGAGTGATCGGACCGAATGGGTTTGGAGGAGGGGTTTCGTTCGGTCGGGGGAAAAACAGAAGGAAAGAAGAAAGAAGGAATGGGGATGGGGTGTTGGGGATTTTGTAAAATAAATAATAATATAAATATATTTTATAAAGGAAAATTTACAAATAAGCCCCCAAATCTCCAAAATATTTCAAATAATCCCAACTCTTTCTTTATTAAGACGAACAATATAAAATACATCAAAATTATCTCGTATTAATCCACCAAAATTATAAAATAAAAATAAACCATATTTCTTCATATAAATTTCAACTCTGAGCTCTCAACTCTGAGCTCTCATATCTCAATAATACCAATCGAACACGAATCCAAACACAAATATCAATAGTTAAAATAAAAATACACCAAATAAAATTATCACCACTCAAGGAATATAAAAATGGGTATTTTTGGTATTTTGCAAATTCGAGGTGTTACAGAGAATTAGTTTGGGTATATTGGCTTTCGGGATAAGTATAAGGCGCTGTGTATAGTGTATAGAGTCTCGGGTTCGAGTCTTGAAGAGGCTCTATTTTTATCAAAAATTGATTTTTCTCAAAATACAGTACAGTTGATACATAAAGTAACTAAGTATAATCATATCAGTTAGTCACTCTTGGACTTTTGGTCTTCAGGTGTGCTTTTGGTCTGTTACTGTAGTTGGGCGGAGGCGTTGGTCTTGGGTTCGAAACCGACCATTGTTTTTTTTAAATTTTTGATATTTCATATATATATATGAGTTTTTAAAAGTATTAAAAAAATTGGGAACAATTCTAATATTCTTCTAAAAATACCTAGACTTCATAAAAAATTATTTCTACAATATTTGACATATTATAATGAGATTGGAAGTAATTTTGGGAAGAAGAACTTGATAAATTTTCTTAGAATATGACGATGAAAAATTAAAGAAAATGAAGATTTTGAATGTAAAGAATTTTGTGTAGAGATCAATATTGAGATTTTCGACATGAAAAATTTGAGCAAGTTAATAAATGAAATTTGATGTTTAATATATGCAAGTGTGCATGGAAAATAAAATAAAAAGATCATGATGAAATGTGGAAATTTGTGAGTATAAACACTCTTTTTTAGTGAACATGAAAAGAGGTTGATCGAAAACTAGAGTTTTGCTAAGTCCTTACATCGGCATGAATAAAATTTTGAAGAGAAATGTTGTAATAAAAGACCAAGATTGGGTCGTGGTTAACAATTGATGTTTAATACCGGTATAGAGGTAACGCTAACTCTAGGGTGTTAATTTATTCATAATTTAATTATCTAAGGACTACACTATAGTGAAGATGTGATGAAAGTAAGAAAAAAACACAAGTATGAGGGCCTCGGATCTACGGTGTGAGAGTGTTCACAGGCTGTCTGCGTGATGTGTCATGTCATGACGTGGATACATCTTCGGAATTATTGGGACGGTGGAGACCCTTGTGGGATGCTTGGTGACTACGTGTGCCATTGTTCCATGATGGAGGTGAATTGTCCATAGGTTGTCTGCATGATGCGTCATGTCATGACGTGAGATTCCCCTCCAGGCTGTGTGGACATGGGCTCGAAACTCAAAAACATCTAGGATACTTACCGTGGTTACCGTAGTAGTTAAACTCATAGCGTGGGATCCAACCCTACAAGATGAAGTACGGTTAAAGGCTTGCCCTTGGATTTATGTAGAATGGGATGCATAAGTTCGAACAAGTGTGCATTAGTGTCATGAAATAATAAGTAAGTGCATTTAAGACTAAGTGCACATTCACACACGACATCAATCAGATAGTCCTGCTTAGCTTTGTTTGTGATCAAGTGTGGCTTTCCAAGTAAGAGAAATTGATGTATTATATCCTAGCGTCAGTTGTATGCAACTGACGTGTCCACAGTTTCTATGCAGGATAAAATGAATGAAATGACTAAAGAAGTAATGCTGCTTAAAGAAATGTTCAAATTGTTATTTATTTTATATATCATGTTGTAATTATAATTCCGCCGCGTTGATGTAAACATTGTTGTATAAAAGTTTTAAATTTCTTGAGAACCCACCAACCTCCCTGCCATATCCAAGGAAAGTTGAGGGTACTCTCTACTAGTTTCGTCTTTTGTGCCGTTCTTGGATTGATGAGGTGGAAGAATGCACTAGCATGCAGATTATGTAGAGCCACTGTGATCTCAGAGTTGTGAGGGACCTCTTGTGCTAGTGCTTCTTGCCGGTTGAAGATGGGACAATCCCATACCTTATGCCCAAACTTCCGGAGTCGAGTGATCATCTCCTCTGCACTTCATGCAACGCCGCTCCATCTTCCTATTGGATCTCCGATTGGGGGTTTTAGGGCTTCTGAGAGGGGTGGGTTTAGGTTGAAGATGTGGGTTTGCTTTTTTTGGGTGGGGGGGGGGATGGTTTTGGTGGTGGTGTTGGATGAGAAGACGGTTGAGTAGGGTGGGGGTGTAGGGGGTTTCGAGGCAGGTTGTGGAAACGAAGGGGTTGTGGATGGTAATGATGGGGAGGTGGACATGGAGTCATGAGAACTTGAGCAAAAAGTTTGCTCCTTTCTCAAGGCAACCACTCTCTCGCCCCCTTTCTCCTCATCCCTTTCATTTTTTAACTCGCTTCTTTACGGATCATTTTGAGCTATACTTTAGATTTCCTTTTTCTATCTCTAAAAAGGTTCAGTATGAAAAGATATATGCAAATATGAAAAATATACAATCTTTATATGATGAATGTGTGAAAACAAGTGTAAATATGCTAAATATGCAATCTAAGATGGAAAATGATGTAAATTTTAATCAAAACTAGCAACCCTAAAAATGTAGAGAGCAAGTATAAGCTAAAGAGAGAAAGAAAATGTGCTAAATCTAGTCTAAGAATGCTAGAATAAAAACTAGAAAAATTAGAGAATAACCCGAATCTAAGCTAACAGTTCCTAGACAAGAAACTAACACAAAGATAAATGAAACTAATTTATTATGCAAGTAAATATCGAAATGAAGAAGAAAGGTGGAATCTTTATGGAAAAAGATCCACCTTTCACGCAAAATACTAAAATGGAAATGCATAAAAAAGGGGAACAAAGAAAAAAAAAAGGTTAAGAGATGCTCCCTTAAAAGAGGCCCTCATAAACTCCTACAACACCTTGCTCTTAAAAAAGGAAAAATGAAAAAAATAAATATGGTGGAAGAAGAGAGACTAACTATCCAAGACAAGGGAAAGAAAGAGAGTAGTTTCTATTAATTGGGAGAACCTAAGCCTTTCTCTATTAAGAGCTTAAATCCCAGAGAAAAGGGGGAAATTTTGGATTTTTAGTTTCTAAATTTGAGAAAATCTGACTTTTTCCCTCCAAAAACTCTAACCCCTAACCCAAGTTTTCTTCTCTATTTTAGCTCTGATTGGTTCCTCTTCTTGAAATGGTTGAGATGAAGGGGATATTTATAGAGGATTTATGTATGATGAGAGTGCACATCCTGAGGCCAGTATGTGGTTGGAAATGAATAAGCAAAAAGTTCAAAACCGGGGAGGAAGCCTAGAAACTAGCCAAAGCTATAGAGCAGTTGGGGCTGGCTCAAAGCCCGGGGGAGCTCTGCAGCGCAGGCCGGCACATGGGGGCACACAACGGTGCGATTCGGCGCCGAACCCTGCCAAAAACAGGCAGGTTTTGGTCAGGTGGCTAGTGGACTTTTCTGACTACTTTGGCATAGTTGTACAGTCTGATGTGGCAGAAAGTGGGTTCGGATGTCTCTTTATATTAAAACGAGTAAAATTGATCCTGATTTCGACATTTTCTGATTTAATCAATATTTTGGCCATAACTTATAGCTGAATCATTAGAATGAGAATGCGATAGTACCATTGGACTCATAGCGATGAAACAATCAGTTGGGTATATAACATGGTATGTTTTGAGCATATTTTTGAAAAAAAGGTGTTTCTTGGCTCACTAGATTATGTGATCGGGAGGTCCAGATCATCCGGAGCTTTATGCGTGTCTGATTGGAACGTTCTTGGTGCCATTGTAATATAGCCTTTGGCTATGGAGATCCCAACTTTTAACGGTCGGATCGATTGGGTGACTTTTGAGTGGACGATCGGACGGTTGAGATCGACTCGGAGGTTCATGTGTGTGATCGGGGTGATTCTTTAACATCTTGAATTTTCAAATAATTAAATATAAAATTTTTCATTTGTTTTCACGTGTTTTGCACGTGCAAATTAATGTGTGTTTTTGGCTTTAAATATTATTTTAATGTCATGAACGAACATTTTTCATTTCTCTTTTAAAAAATCTCTTATTAATTCTTAGGTTGAATAGTTTAATTCTAGCCCACTTAAAATAAAATTAATTAATTAATTAAGAGCTCATGCATTTTTATCCCACCTAACTAGCCCACAAATTAATTCTAGTATTGATTAAGACAACTTGTATGGTAGACATGATCATGTAACAAATTAATGAACAGTCAAATGAACAACAACTAGGTGTGCATGTGAAGGCAGGTGCACTGAACATGCACTATGGGACAAGGAGGGAGGCCGGCCATGCTCGGAGTGGGAGAGATGGAGAGAGTGGAGAGTTGGTTGCTTGATAATGGGTAGTTCTTCTAACTCCCAAATGTATCTTAGCCCTTCATCCAAAATCATCTCAACCCTTCATTTGCTCTTGAGATGTGTATAAATACCCCTCCCTTGTCATTCTTTATCACTTACACTTAGAAAATTTTAAAGAGAAAGAGAAAGAAAAGGCATTGTGAGAAAAAGATTGAGTGTGGAAAAGAAAATTGTGTGAGAAAAGAAAGAGAGAGTGTGCTCGATTCCATTGGAGGCCGGCATAGGATAAAGGAGGGGAAGCTCGGGTTCTTGCGTTGCTAGGAGGAGCTCAGATTTTGCACAAGCTAGGAGGAGAAGAGAAGGCAATCGTTCTTTCAATGAGTTTTCTTTAGAAGTTCTCATTGTTTCTCCAAGAAGGTGGGTGATTTTTCTACTTCTAATGTAGTTACCACGCTAGGAATTTAATTTCATGAACATGCTAAAGAAACTAATTAAAATTGCCATGTAATTGCCTAAAGAGACTACTAGAGAACAAGAAAATTTTGATTGTGATTAGGAAATTAAAACTCATCAGGATGTCTTATTAACGAAATTCATGCTAGAATATCTATTTTTAAATGAACCATACTAGTGTAATGATTTTGTTTAAATGAATGACTTTGTTGTAGATGAATGGATATTCTTATGTTTAGTTGTAGAATGAGATGAATGGATATTGTCATGTTTAGTTGATAAATGGGTAAATTGTTGTTATATAATGTTAATGTGATAAAAGAAAAATTGCTACTCTTGTAGAATTAAAAGAGAACAAGAACCTACATTTTAGTGGATCAATATTGTTTTTTTTTAAAAGGAAACCATAGTTTTATTTTAAGTCAATAATATAAATTGTAAAGAAAATTTATTTTAATGTCGAAATTAAGAGTTTTAATTACTGTCATACTGTAAAAATTTTTAAAGAAAAAATTTGGGGAGAATTTTGAATTGATAGATATAAGTTCATTGAGAAATCGAAAATTGTAAAAGGAAATTTTGAACAGACAGAAAGTATAAAGCGTTTTCATCTTCTCTTCTTAACAGAGAATTAGTTTGGGTATATTGGCTTTCGGGGTAAGTATAAGGTGCTGTGTATAGTGTATAGAGTCTCGGGTTCGAGTCCTGAAGAGGCTCTATTTTTAGCAAAAATTGATTTTTCTCAAAATACAGTACAGTTGATACATAAAGTAACTAAGTATAGTCATATCAGTTAGTCACTCTTGGACTTTTGGTCTTCAGGTGCGCTTTTGGTCTGTTACTGTAGCTGGGCGGAGGCGTTGGTCTTGGGTTCGAAACCGACCATTGTTTTTTTTAAATTTTTGATATTTCATATATATATACGAGTTTTTAAAAGAATTATAAAAATTGGGAACAATTCTAATATTCTTCTAAAAATACCTAGACTTCATAAAAAATTATTTCTACAATATTTGACATATTTTAATGAGATTGGAAGTAATTTTGGGAAGAAGAACTTGATAAATTTTCTTAGAATATGACGATGAAAAATTAAAGAAAATGAAGATTTTGAATGTAAAGAATTTTGTGTAGAGATCAATATTGAGATTTTCGACATGAAAAATTTGAGCAAGTTAATAAATGAAATTTGATGTTTAATATATGCAAGTGTGCATGGAAAATAAAATAAAAAGATCATGATGAAATGTGGAAATTTGTGAGTATAAACACTCTGTTTTAGTGAACATGAAAAGAGGTTGATCGAAAACTAGAGTTTTGCTAAGTCCTTACATCGGCATGAATGAAATTTTAAAGAGAAATGTTGTAATAAAAGACCAAGATTGGGTCGTGGTTAACAATTGATGTTTAATACCGGTATAGAGGTAACGCTAACTCTAGGGTGTTAATTTATTCATAATTTAAATATCTAAGGACTACACTATAGTGAAGATGTGATGAAAGTAAGAAAAAACAACAAGTATGAGGGCCTCGGATCTACGGTGTGAGAGTGTTCACAGGCTGTCTTCGTAATGTGTCATGTCATGACGTGGATACATCTCCGGAATTATCGGGATGGTGGAGACCCTTGTGGGATGCTTGGTGACTACGTGTGCCATTGTTCCATGATGGAGGCGAATTGTCCATAGGTTGTCTGCATGATGCGTCATGTCATGACGTGAGATTTCCCTCCAGGTTGTGTGGACATGGGCTCGAAACTCAAAAAACATCTAGGATACTTACCGTGGTTACCGTAGTAGTTAAACTCATAGCGTGAGATCCAACCCTACAAGATGAAGTACGGTTAAAGGCTTGCCCTCGGATTTATGTAGAATGGGATGCATAAGTTCGAACAAGTGTGCATTAGTGTCATGAAATAATAAGTAACTGCATTTAAGACTAAGTGCACATTCACACACGACATCAATAAGATAGTCCTGCTTAGTTTGTGATCAAGTGTGGCTTTCCAAGTAAGAGAAATTAATGTATTATATCCTAGCGTCAGTTGTATGCAACTGACGTGTCCACAGTTTCTATGCAGGATAAAATGAATGAAATGACTAAAGAAGTAATGCTGCTTAAAGAAATGTTCAAATTGTTATTTATTTCATATATCATGTTGTAATTATAATTCCGGTGCGTTGATGTAAACATTGTTGTATAAAAGTTTTAAATTTCTTGTAAAATTGTACGAAGTAAAGTGTAAAGATTCTATGGAACTTCGAATTCAGACTTATTTGGAATTCGGGGTGTTAAAGATTCTTATTATGTTTGCTTTGTACTGTGACGAACACCTAAAAAACAAGAGCATTCACTATTTTAATGATCAGATCGCGAGGAATTGGTGAAATAGACTATTTGTGCAGATTTAAGACGCTGAATCTATTGGTACTCCGGGTATCTCAAATGAGACTTCTCCTTGACAAGATTATAACCAAAATCTCATCATACAAGGCTCTCTTTACGTATTCCTAACTAAATGCAAAATGCAGAAGATATAAACATGTAGATGAAAATGCAAATTAAGATGCAAAATGCAAAATGACTTGGTGATTTTGGCCCCAGAGGTTGCAAATGGTCCCTGTGACAGAATATAATGGAACCTGAGAATCTGCCAAACGATATGACACTCTTAACCCCAAAATCTGTGTGTCAACCGTCAAATAAGGGGAATCTGTTCGAAATTTTTCCTGATGGCTAATTAGGAACTAAAGGATAATAATGTAATATCTGAACTACCCATCTCGCTTATCATCTCCCTAAATATCTCTATAACACTCAACATGACATCATCTCACCCCTTTCTTAACCTAAATCCATAACATCCATTTTACTCTCTCACAATAGATGTCCTCTAATCCAATGCATGGTTCCTTGATTCTCTTTTTCACCTCCTTTCTTCCTCTCTTCCCACTGTACAATTTTCGGATGTAACTAGTGTCTATTTTTCTATTAGTGAGAGGTTAAACAAGAAAAAGAGAAAAAATAATGAGACAGTGTCTGATGCGAGAGACTATTGTTGGGAGTAAGGAGGATGTAAGAGGAACATAACACAAAGAAAGAAAGGAGAAAAAAAAAGAAAAAAGAAAAAAAAAAAAAACATTGTTGTTTAGACATCACAAAAGGTTGGGGTGTTATTGAGGACATTAACTATTTGTTCAATTAGTTTTAATGGTAACTTGGCAGATTGAGAAATTTTGAAGTAATTTATTATTTCAATATGAGTCATAAAGTTACAAACTTCATTGTAAAACTGATATTTATTATTTTAATAGGAGTTATACAGAAGACTGATATTTTTTTGGTAGGGTTGCTTTTATAATGACACTAGACAGATTAGGTAATTACGAAATAGCACCCGCAATTTATTTATTTTCAAAATAGCATATGAAACCATTATAAATATTCTAAAAAATCACCCACGTTAGCAAATATGTTAAGTGTATAGAGTATTCTGAGAATATGCCCCTTATTTGGTTTACCCCCGAATACAAGAGTATAAATGATCAAAATACTACATTCTCTCTCACTCTCTCTCTCTTACTCAATTATTCACGGATTCAGTTCAGTCCATACACCATCCCTCACTGAACAACTATTCTTCATCAACAGCCTGTGAGTAATTCAGATTGAATTTAGGGTTTTGATGAATGAAACAAAGGAAGAAACGAGAAAGGAATAGAAGAGATGGGAAAAAATACTGAACTAGCAGGGGTAAATTGGTCATTTTACATCTCTGCCATAAAAAACCTAACAGCTGTTAACCTTGGGTGCCTTTTTAAAATATTTATAACACATGCAGACAAACTTATAGACAAATACAATTTTAGCAATATAAAAACTTTCGATGCTATTTTGAATATACCTAATTTCTTTTCTATATGATATATTATGCTAAACCACTTTTAGTTCAAAAATTTTTCAAATTTCTTCTTTGTAAAACAAAAAAAAATAGCAAGTGTAGGAAGCAACCCCATACTCTTTCTTCATTCAATGTTTAAAGTGCAATCATTTTTCTTATTTAAACTATAAAAAGCGTACAACATCTAACTATATAGATATTATTAGAGAATTTTTTTCAATAATAGTTTTGTTATTATCTCATTTAAACAAAAATTATGTGCAATATACTGCACATAATTATACTAGTAGTGGTGTCATTATCGAGAGAAAAAAAAAAAAAATCTCTTTCATGTAATTTAGCTGTAAAACAGTTGCACATCTTTATTGCCTCCCCTCCCACTCTCTCTACCGCTATACTATAACTGCTTAACACTATCAATAATTCCTGCCCCTCGAAGTTTTTGAGACTAACCGACTCTAAAAATAGCAGAACCACAGAAGAAAAGCAACAGAGAGAGGGTGGGGAGATTCTAAAAGTGAAGAAATCATGGGTCGGAATCAGTTTCTCTCTTTTCTTCTCCTCTCAGCTCTTCTCTTCTCAGTCTCACTCCCTCAAGGTACAATTCTCCTTTTTTTTTATTCTTCATTTCCTCCCCCTAACTTGTCTAATAATTGCTTTTCTTTGATGGGTTTGTGAAGGAAATGGCAGGAGAATTAAGATTGTGAAGCATTATGATCTTGGGCACTCTTTCAAACCTTCACTGGTGAGTTCAAAACTCTTTTTTGTTTTTTTTTTCTTCTCTTAATTAAGCCTTTCAATTGGGAGAATTTTATAATTTAGTTAATTTTGATGGGTGTTTCAGGAAAAGATATGGAATGTAAGGGAGATGGCAGAGATGGTGATGGATTACAAAGAGCCAGTAGCCAACACTAACCCAAAGAGTGGAGTTTCACCACCTTCAAATCCTCAGCCTTGAGAACTATTATTAATTATTATTATTGTTAAACATGAATGTAGAGTGCTATTATATATACATAAATAAGTGTAAAATATCAGGAATTAATTATGTGTGGAGTTTGTTGGATGTAATCCTATGAAATGGTGGAGGGTTTTGTTTTCTTACTAATGATTGTTGAATGTTAATGTTTGTGCATGTTGTTTGAGATGTGAACAAGCTGTTTCTGTTTTTGTTTTAAAGAAAGTTGCGGTTTGTTCTTCTCTCTTATCTTAGTTGCTTAATGTGATAATTTTGAGCACTGGGCTTGTATTGAGTTTGTATATAGATCAATGATTGATAGCAAATCTTAACATATCGTAGCTATCTGCTATTCCACTGATAGTAGGTTAATTGCAAAGAGAGATGGATATGGCCAGTGTTCTTAGTCTCAGTTCTTTTCGGATAAGGGTTATGTTAGGTAGCCGACAAATTGCTTACAAGGTTAGTCGGATCTACATATACAATTAAATGTAAAATTAAGTCGTGGGTTCTTGTTATTGGAAGCATATATGGAATTGAAAGAAGATTTAACAAAGAGGTCTATACAACTGTGGTTGTGCTGTTGTGGGTTTAGTGGCATTCAAGTAAGGATTTGTAGATTAGAAGAAACCCACATTGGAAGTTATGTGCCTCCTTTATTCTAACGCCATTAAAGTCAACTTTGAGAGATGATTAACTAGTTGTTTTGTGCCTATCAAACACAGTGCATGGATATAAGAAAGCAAGCCATGAGACCTCAAAATGTAAAGAATCTGATACCACTTGTAGTGCTAATTGTGGAACAAATTCCACAAGAAACATAAACGTTCAAGAACTAGATGCACCAAGAACAAGTCACCACAATAATTGTAAAATCTCACAAGCACACAATAATATGCAGAATTCAGAGATAAGCTATACTTCTTCTTCCTAAGAAATACAAAGATTACAGAGAGATTACAACTCTCAATCTTTCTCTCTCTCACCTTTGAAACACCCGGCACTCACATCTCTTGAAGTTGAACAATGATAACGGCTCACCAATTCTCTTTCTATTGTTATATATATAGCCCCCAAGCAAATTCTAAAAGATGTACATAATACGGCTTATTGTACCCGAAATTCGTCAGCCCAAATAAACATACAGCACCGCTTGCGGTCGAACACATTTTTGATCGATCGACTGCAATGAGTCTCACCAATACTTGAGAACTGGACAGTCGACTACACTGTCAACTGTCCTCTGCGGTCTCGTGGGCGGTCGACTGCGCAGTCAACCGCCAGTTATTCCCTCAGTTGCTGCTGCTCTCTGCTTGCACTAATGCTGCGGCTTCTTCATTGCCTTCATGTAGTATTTTCTTCATTCAACTCCAATACAAGTGCCTATGTGTATATGAGGCCACAATTCTAACAAAAACAAATGTAACAGCAGTGGAAAACTACTATGTGAATGATGTAATCCAATACTTCCTGCAGACCAACCATTAATACTAGAAGTAATTCTTGAATGATATAAATGGAAAGAATATAAGGTAGAAGTGAATGTAAAATTGCTCCGACTATTATGGCTCATATCTTCTGTTTCATTTCTTAGTTGGAAGATCTGACTTCTTACGAGGTAAAGAACCGAAGAAATGGTTCGCTTGGTGGAGAAGGATGACACCGTTGTTGACCTCATGTATGGTTCTACTTGTAGTTCTTGTAAATTCATATAATCATCATAAGCTTTAGATTTAACTTCACTAATTGAACTCAGAACACACTATAAAAGCATCCACTGTCGTTTGTCTAAGTTTTCCATATTTAGCTTTTAGAATGGAGCGCTGCTATCGTTATTTCTAAAATTTCACAATCAAATGAATATGACGGAGATTGTTCATCCGTCTAACGCCAATTCCATTTTTTTGTATTACAAAAAGAATGGACAGAACTTCATCTTCCGTTTGTTAATTTTTTTTCTGAATTAAATGGGACGGAGTTTGTTCATAAGTATGTGGGTTTAATTTATTTTTTCTTGGTCGGTAAAAAAAAGAAAAAAAAATCAAAAAAACACACGGATGATCTTCATCTGTTTGGGGTGTTTTCTTGATTTTTTTTCCAGGATTTGACCGAAAGACGGAAATGCCCCTCCCCTCATTAAAAAACAAAAACGGACGGATTATTCATTTAGGGATAAATGTGTCAATTCACTAGAAATAATTTTTAAAATGGAGTTGAGGGACGGATGAACTTCATCTGTCTCTCACCCACATATTTGATGTCTCTCACACACATATTTGATAAATTTTATTTATCAAAAATTATAAATCGATGAGAGACGAAGCTCCATCATCCGTCTTTCATCTGGTTTTTTTCAAAATTTAACAACAGACAGAGCTTCTTCATTTGTCCTTTCGATTTTTTTTCTCAAACGGATGAACTTCATCCGTCTTCTATATTTAGCATTTTGCTAAAGCGACTCCTAAGTTTAGCGAAGCACTGTACACTCCTATTCTAATATTTGGGTTTTTAGTAGGGATGGCAAACGGGTCGGGTCGACTCGCGAACCGCCAGTGACCCACCCGTTTAACCCGGCCCGCGAAACCCTGGTTCAGGTTCGGGTCGAACCCGTTAACGTTAACGGGTCGACCCGGGTCGATAAATTTGCGAACCTAACCGGTCTAACCCGGCCCGTTAACCCGCAAAAAATCTCCCAACCCGCTAGTGTAACTCCCTGTTCCAGTTGTACGTATTTTACTACGTAAATTTTTGTACTTCAATTTTCAGATCAGTTTTATTTTTCTCTTTGGACTCTTTATCTAAAGCCAGAATATTTTTCTGATCAATTCTATAATTTTGTGAATTTTTCGATCGGAGTTTAAATACAAATTTTAAATCCTGATTAATCCTAATCCTAATCCTAATCCTGCCTAACTTCTCATTTTCTTCCCCCCCCCCCATTTTCTCCTTCTACGCCTAACTTCACATTTTTCCTAAACCTATGATACATTTTTCTACTCCTCCACCACCCTACACTCTCATTTTCTAACCTAATCCCCACTAACCCCTCTCATTTTTCCACACTCCTATCCCTTCCGTCACTATCTCCTCTTTCATTTTTTTCTACAACCAACATAATACACATGCATGCATACATGCATGCTGTGCCTCTCACTTCCTTCTTTCTTTCTTTCTATATATACACCCCACCTCTTTCACATATCTACATCTCATTCTTCTTTTTTTTTCCCTCATTCTCTTCCTCTGCCTTCTTCTCTTCCTCTGCCTCCTTCATACCGAGAGCAAGCAACGCCCAAGCTCCACTTCACATTCCACCTTCGAGCCAACGACTCCGCTTCTACGATCCCGTGAATCCCGAAAAATAACCCGACGCCGCGCCACCATGTTGTTGTCATCGCTCACCGTTGCTACCGTTAGCTACCGTCTTACCGCCATTCTTACCGCCGTTGTGCCGCCGTCCGTTGCCGACGTCGCTTCCTTCCGTGGTTAACACTACCACCGTAATCGTCACATTATAAGGCAAGTACCTTGTACACTATTTTTGTTCTCGTACAAGCATTTTTCTTTGACTCGTGGCAAGTAGTCTAGTTATCATCATATTTTATTGTCAAACTCCGTTCTAGTCACTTGTTCCATGCTATATCAACTCAAGAGTGAACCGTTAACACATTTCGAATCGTGTTATCGAATATCAAATATTCAACCTTACTATCTCTAAAATTTCTTGACCTTGCACTAAGAATTCAACCATGTTCCCAATACTAGATTGAAGATTTTCTACGTGGAAATCGTAGCCCATCGAGTCCCGAATCCAGAACATCTGACGGTTTCTCAATCGGATGTATAGATTGTGAGATATCGCGATTTTAGTACTGACATATCACGAATTTCTGAACCTGCACGGGATTACTAACTGGCATCTCGTACTGAGAATTTGACCATGTTCCCGACACTGGATCGAAAAACTTTCTACATGAAAATCGTAGCCCTTCGAGTCTAGATATCCGAAACATCCAAAAGTTTCTCAATCGGATGTATAGATTGTGAGATATCGCAGTTTTAGTATTGTGACTCCGAATTTCCAGAATGCGCGCGAAACATCGAAACCAGCGAAGAATGAATTTGTACGCTTCGCTACTGTCCTTAGAATGTATCGTGTGAATATGCGTTGGAACCAGGAGAGAGTCTAATTTCTAGAATCTCTGACGGAATCGAATTTGCTTTTCTGTAACAACGGGAAAATGAATTTGAATGCAGATATGTCAAGTTGTCTAAAAATTCATCTATACATTTTTGCATATAAACCCTTTATTTTTCATATTTAATGAACTGAATGTATTATTGTTCTTGTAATAATAACTTGCATAGATATAATAGGTTGATAGAATGTATTTTATACCACTTGATAATTCCATAATAACTACGATCGATATATATACTCGTTTTACGTCTCATGTCCATGATTACTGTCCTTGATATTTTTCTTGGCTAAACTATTTGATTACACCGTTCCGTATTATTGTTCTTGTAATAATAACTTGCATAGATATAATAGGTTGATAGAATGTATTTTATACCACTTGATAATTCCATAATAACTACGATCGATATATATACTCATTTTACGTCTCATGTCCATGATTACTGCCCTTGATATTTTTCTTGACTAAACTATTTGATTACACCGTTCCACTAGTCGTACCAACTGCATGTTCATAATTAATTATAAGAGAATAACAAGCCGGGGTTATAAGGGTACGGCTTAATAGTGGACAATATAGGAGAGTATACTCGGAAGGGGGCCCGTGTTTCTCGAAATAGTGATTCTTGATTCTTGATTCTTGATTACATAATTCTTGATTATATAATTCTCGATTACATGATTCATGATTACATGTCTTGATACTATCACTGGAAGACCCGAGTACATGATCCTATAGAATTCACTACTTAAGTCTAAACGTCACATGATTGATATGCACCGAACTTGTGGTATGGGACACAGGATTACGTGCATTAGGTAAGTTAATAAAACAGATAAACTCGAGATTTTCACTAAGCATAATTCTTGATTACAAGATTCTTGATTATATGATTCTTGATTACATGACTCTTGATTACAAGACTCTTGATTACATGATTCTTAATTACATGATTCTTGATTACATGACTCTTGATTACAAGACCCTCGTTACATGACTCTTGATTACATGACTCTCGATCCTTGATTACATGATTATCGATTAACTGAGCCTAGGTTATCAATTACTTATATCTTGAAGTCTAGAATACACTAGTTATAGTTATTACTTACACGATCATATTGTCCCAATTCCTTGCTTACTTTCATATTGTATTTGTACTTCTACTTCTTGTTTCTTCCATGTTATATCTTGTTATATTACCTCTTTTTCTGCTTGTTGCTACTTGCTGCCCGAAACTTGCTCTAACGGGAACTTTTCTATTTTTCTTTGAGTTAATGATTATACAGGTACTGATGGACCAGATGAGCAGACTCTCTAGATGATCGTTGCTGCTTTGTTACTACTTCATGTTGTTTTTCTTTCAGTCGCTATTTTATCTAGTTGTTATAGCGAACTGTTCATCGTACTGTTTTAATTATGGCACCTTGTATTCTCGGGCATTTTACCCGATGTTGATGTATTATCTGGATGATGGTTATTTTATTTTCAGCTCATGTGATCATTATATTTGTCTGCGTAAATGTGTTATAAATATCTTGTTGAGCTTATAATTGCACAGCTTATGGATGATGTATATCATTCGCTGGACCTCAGTTGCGTGCCTGTATTTCCGTATAGTGGGAAGCGGGGCGTGACAGGTTTTTAGTGGTATCAGAGCCTAGGCTCGAACCATGCTAAGCTCAACAATATACACATCACGTGGATCACATGAATGTTAATAACCAACTTGCCATCTGGAGATTTACCCCATTCGAATATGCATTTCAGACTATGGTTCACGGAGGCTCTTCGACTTCTACACCCAGGGATGAACTTTCGGAGATCGTCACCATCCTCCAGGAGATGCAACGAATGATGGAGCTACAACACTCTATTCCTTTCCTTCTTTTCTGCTTGTTTCTTGTTCTTATCTTGCTTAATTTTTCTTCTTCCTAAACCTCTCATTTATAGAAATGAGAGATAAGTAACTGACAAATTCTTCATTCTTGTTTCTCCCATTTTTCTTTGCGGTACCAATCTTGCCACAATTTTTCAACATTGTTTGGTAGGTGGAGCCCACTTTACCAAATAAGTTTGACAACCAACATCTTCGTGTTACCAATCTCTTAATTCTGCTCAATTCAATGATCGCTATCACGTGATATCAGTATCTAGAAACATCACCATCAGAGTGGCGCAGCGGAAGCGTAGTAGAGTCCCTTATTGATTCGTGGAATGAATATCAAAGTAAACTTCAACGTCATCAACAACTCAAGGTTCGATGTTATATTTGGAATGGATAGGGGCCAAAGTGCAAATATTAGCCATAGGCCGGTTATAGGGTGCGGTGCATTAATAAAGAAAAAGACAAGAAGAAGAAGAAATAAAAGGAAGAGAAAGAGAGAGAGAGAGAAGTCAAAGAAAGAAGAAAGAAAAAGAGAAAGAAAGAAAAAGAGAAAGAAAGAGGAAGAAGAAAGAGAGAGAAGTCGGAGAAGGAAGAAGAAAGAGAGAGAAGTCGGAAAAGAAAGAAAGAGAGAGAGAAGTCGGGGAAGAAAGGGAAGAAGAGAAAGAAGAAGGCAACTCGGGAGCAAGCTTCGAAGAAGAGAAAGAGTGAGAAGCTGGTAGCCGAGGCGGAGCAAGAAAGCAAGAGAGAGAGTAGGAGATCGGATTTTCTTGGCAAATGGAAAGAAGAGATCAAGAATCGGTAGCGGGGATGAAGAGGAAATCGGTGGAAGAAGAAAGTGAAGCAGGGAAGAAGATGAAGCTTTCTTCATCTTTATCGAGATTCGGCAGGATTTGTGTATTTTGTGGCAGTAGCTCTGGCAAAAGAGCTAGCTATCAGGAAGCCGCGATCGAGCTCGGTAAGGAGCTTGTAGAGAGAAATATCGATCTCGTCTACGGTGGTGGGAGCATAGGATTGATGGGCCTGGTTTCTGACGCTGTTCGTACTGGTGGCCGACACGTGTTGGGAGTGATTCCCAAGTCCCTAATGCCGAAAGAAATTACTGGGGGAATTGTGGGAGATGTTAGAGTTGTCTCTAACATGCATGAGAGGAAGGCTGAAATGGCTCGCGCTGCTGATGCTTTCATAGCCTTGCCCGGAGGTTATGGAACACTTGAGGAGTTGTTTGAAGTGATCACATGGGCTCAACTAGGGATCCACAGCAAACCGGTGGGACTTTTAAATGTTGATGGATATTACGACTCACTGCTATCTTTCATAGATTCAGCTATGGCTGAGGAGTTTATATCCAGTAAGGCCAGACGCATCTTAATTTCAGCTCCATCGCCTAAGGAGTTACTAAGAAAATTGGAGGAGTATGTGCCAGAGCGAGATGAGCTTGTGGCTCAGCTGAACTGGGATGTTAGCAATGTCGGTGGTTCAGATTCTGAGCCTAGACATTAAATTGTTGATTCCTCCAGTTGAGGATGCAAAATTTGTCTTTAGTTGTATTCGTGCCTTTGTACTCTTTGTTTCTTTTATCTTCTGTTGTACTCTTCATTGAAGTGTATTTCATTAACTTCTTAAGCTATCCTATATCTCGCCTAAGTAAATTTCGAGGACGAAATTTTTTTGTAAGGTGGGTAGGATTGTAACTCCCTGTTCCAGTTGTACGTATTTTACTACGTAAATTTTTGTACTTCAATTTTCAGATCAGTTTTATTTTTCTCTTTGGACTCTTTATCTAAAGCCAGAATATTTTTCTGATCAATTCTATAATTTTGTGAATTTTTCGATCGGAGTTTAAATACAAATTTTAAATCCTGATTAATCCTAATCCTAATCCTAATCCTGCCTAACTTCTCATTTTCTTCCCCCCCCCCCCCCCCCCCCCCCCCATTTTCTCCTTCTACGCCTAACTTCACATTTTTCCTAAACCTATGATACATTTTTCTACTCCTCCACCACCCTACACTCTCATTTTCTAACCTAATCCCCACTAACCCCTCTCATTTTTCCACACTCCTATCCCTTCCGTCACTATCTCCTCTTTCATTTTTTTCTACAACCAACATAATACACATGCATGCATACATGCATGCTGTGCCTCTCACTTCCTTCTTTCTTTCTTTCTATATATACACCCCACCTCTTTCACATATCTACATCTCATTCTTCTTTTTTTTTCCCTCATTCTCTTCCTCTGCCTTCTTCTCTTCCTCTGCCTCCTTCATACCGAGAGCAAGCAACGCCCAAGCTCCACTTCACATTCCACCTTCGAGCCAACGACTCCGCTTCTACGATCCCGTGAATCCCGAAAAATAACCCGACGCCGCGCCACCATGTTGTTGTCATCGCTCACCGTTGCTACCGTTAGCTACCGTCTTACCGCCATTCTTACCGCCGTTGTGCCGCCGTCCGTTGCCGACGTCGCTTCCTTCCGTGGTTAACACTACCACCGTAATCGTCACATTATAAGGCAAGTACCTTGTACACTATTTTTGTTCTCGTACAAGCATTTTTCTTTGACTCGTGGCAAGTAGTCTAGTTATCATCATATTTTATTGTCAAACTCCGTTCTAGTCACTTGTTCCATGCTATATCAACTCAAGAGTGAACCGTTAACACATTTCGAATCGTGTTATCGAATATCAAATATTCAACCTTACTATCTCTAAAATTTCTTGACCTTGCACTAAGAATTCAACCATGTTCCCAATACTAGATTGAAGATTTTCTACGTGGAAATCGTAGCCCATCGAGTCCCGAATCCAGAACATCTGACGGTTTCTCAATCGGATGTATAGATTGTGAGATATCGCGATTTTAGTACTGACATATCACGAATTTCTGAACCTGCACGGGATTACTAACTGGCATCTCGTACTGAGAATTTGACCATGTTCCCGACACTGGATCGAAAAACTTTCTACATGAAAATCGTAGCCCTTCGAGTCTAGATATCCGAAACATCCAAAAGTTTCTCAATCGGATGTATAGATTGTGAGATATCGCAGTTTTAGTATTGTGACTCCGAATTTCCAGAATGCGCGCGAAACATCGAAACCAGCGAAGAATGAATTTGTACGCTTCGCTACTGTCCTTAGAATGTATCGTGTGAATATGCGTTGGAACCAGGAGAGAGTCTAATTTCTAGAATCTCTGACGGAATCGAATTTGCTTTTCTGTAACAACGGGAAAATGAATTTGAATGCAGATATGTCAAGTTGTCTAAAAATTCATCTATACATTTTTGCATATAAACCCTTTATTTTTCATATTTAATGAACTGAATGTATTATTGTTCTTGTAATAATAACTTGCATAGATATAATAGGTTGATAGAATGTATTTTATACCACTTGATAATTCCATAATAACTACGATCGATATATATACTCGTTTTACGTCTCATGTCCATGATTACTGTCCTTGATATTTTTCTTGGCTAAACTATTTGATTACACCGTTCCGTATTATTGTTCTTGTAATAATAACTTGCATAGATATAATAGGTTGATAGAATGTATTTTATACCACTTGATAATTCCATAATAACTACGATCGATATATATACTCATTTTACGTCTCATGTCCATGATTACTGCCCTTGATATTTTTCTTGACTAAACTATTTGATTACACCGTTCCACTAGTCGTACCAACTGCATGTTCATAATTAATTATAAGAGAATAACAAGCCGGGGTTATAAGGGTACGGCTTAATAGTGGACAATATAGGAGAGTATACTCGGAAGGGGGCCCGTGTTTCTCGAAATAGTGATTCTTGATTCTTGATTCTTGATTACACAATTCTTGATTATATAATTCTCGATTACATGATTCATGATTACATGTCTTGATACTATCACTGGAAGACCCGAGTACATAATCCTATAGAATTCACTACTTAAGTCTAAACGTCACATGATTGATATGCACCGAACTTGTGGTATGGGACACAGGATTACGTGCATTAGGTAAGTTAATAAAACAGATAAACTCGAGATTTTCACTAAGCATAATTCTTGATTACAAGATTCTTGATTATATGATTCTTGATTACATGACTCTTGATTACAAGACTCTTGATTACATGATTCTTAATTACATGATTCTTGATTACATGACTCTTGATTACAAGACCCTCGTTACATGACTCTTGATTACATGACTCTCGATCCTTGATTACATGATTATCGATTAACTGAGCCTAGGTTATCAATTACTTATATCTTGAAGTCTAGAATACACTAGTTATAGTTATTACTTACACGATCATATTGTCCCAATTCCTTGCTTACTTTCATATTGTATTTGTACTTCTACTTCTTGTTTCTTCCATGTTATATCTTGTTATATTACCTCTTTTTCTGCTTGTTGCTACTTGCTGCCCGAAACTTGCTCTAACGAGAACTTTTCTATTTTTCTTTGAGTTAATGATTATACAGGTACTGATGGACCAGATGAGCAGACTCTCTAGATGATCGTTGCTGCTTTGTTACTACTTCATGTTGTTTTTCTTTCAGTCGCTATTTTATCTAGTTGTTATAGCGAACTGTTCATCGTACTGTTTTAATTATGGCACCTTGTATTCTCGGGCATTTTACCTGATGTTGATGTATTATCTGGATGATGGTTATTTTATTTTCAGCTCATGTGATCATTATATTTGTCTGCGTAAATGTGTTATAAATATCTTGTTGAGCTTATAATTGCACAGCTTATGGATGATGTATATCATTCGCTGGACCTCAGTTGCGTGCCTGTATTTCCGTATAGTGGGAAGCGGGGCGTGACAGCTAGCCAACCCGCGGGTCGACCCGCGGGTTGCGAACCATTTGACCCGAACAGGTCAAACGTTCGACCCGCTCCGGGTCGACCGTTGACCCGCGGGTCGAACGATCCCAAAACCGCACTATTCACCAGAGCCGTTGGCAACGGCTATAGTAGCCATTTTTGGTGGTTTTTTGTGTTTTTTTGGGTTTTTTGTTTATTTTAACCCTATAAATACCCCGAAAATCTTAACAAAAATTTCACACCTTACTCTCTTACTCTCTCTACTATTATTACTTAATTTATTTGAATTTGTGAACAATTGAACAGAGAAGCTAGCAAGTCATATACACGATCAAATTTCGATCGTTTCAAAGTCAAAATTCAACAACATTCTTCAAGTCTTCAACTCTCCTCCAACTCCAAGTGATCAAGTCTTCTAATCTCCTCCAAGCTATCCTCGAGTCTTCAATTCCGGATTTCTACTTCTACTTCTATTCTTATTTTCACGGGTTCTTTTATATACGCGTATTCACGGTGAACGGTATCAAAATTTTATATCCCTCTTCTTCAATTTCAATTTATTTTTTTGTTATAATTTTTGGTATCTTGTTTGTTGGTTGGTTTTTTGATCTTCTCTCTCACAACCCTCTTGTTTTCTAGATTTTTTTTTGTAACTTATCTCCCCTACATTGTGTAGTTTTTTTTTACATACACTACTACATATAAACATGTCTAGATCACGTGGTAGCGGTCGTAGCCAAAGTGGGCAAGATTCCACCGGCACTTTCCATAGGCCACCAATTGTCCCACATAATGAACTCGTCCAAGAGTACCATAATCCTCCTACCCAACAATGGGGTACACATGATGAATTTGTAGGAGACATACAATTAGAAGGAGAAGAACAACAATAACCAACCGAAACAACACAAGTTACACAACCCCCTAGTGGTAGGAAAACTAGAGGGGAAAGTAGTGATTGGCATAAATTTTACGATTATATCTCGGACGAAGAAACTCCGGGTATAGGTTTGAAAGTTTGTAAAACATGTTCTAAGCAATACAAATTCAAGAGGGGTGATGAAACGGGTACAATAAAGCGACACATTCTAAATGTCCATAAAGACCTTCTTGTTGACCTACCGACCAATAAAAAATCCACCCTAGGACCGATCTAGTTGATAGCCACCCTTATGATCCCGATCTTGTTCATCGGGAAATGGCCCGATTAGTAATAAAGGAAGAGTTACCATTTTTCTATCCTGAGAATAGAGATTTGGAAAATTTTAATCAAGCGGCCTTAAACCCTCATTTTAGAAGAATCCCGAGAAATACTTGCAAATCGGATTGTTTTAAAATGTACAATAAAATGAGGGACCCTTTGATTGCAATTTTATTGGGTTTAACTTGTAGAGTTAGTTTCACTTCGGATTGTTGGACGGGTTGCAACAATATTCTAATGATGAGAATAACCTGTCATTGGATCGACAATGATTGGATTCTTCAAAAAAGAATCATATCACTTACCGTGTTGCCCTATCCCCATAGTGGTGTTGAAATAGCAAACCGTATTTTAGAAATTTGTAATGTTTTTCATATTCGCGATAAAATTATGTGTATTAATTTTGATAATGCATCTAACAACAATGCATCAATTAGTATTTTAAAAAAAGAATTAAACCCTCCATCTAACAATATTTTTCATGTTAGATGTGCATGTCATATTTTAAATTTATGTGTTCAAGATGCATTAAAAATAGCCGATCCATATATACTTAAAATTAGAAATTGTGTACACTTTATTGCATTAAGTGGCACCGTATTTCAAGAATGGAAAAATTGGTGTAGGATTTCAAATGTATCTTTTAGAAAATTTTCAAAAGATGTTAAACACCGATGGAACTCTACTTTTGATTTACCACAGGTTGTTACCGAATATAAAGCATGTATAAATGATTTTTGTATCGCAAAAAATATGCCAAATTTTCAAATGAATCCCCCCGATTGGTATTATACCGAATCTTTGTTGAAATTTTGAGAACCTTTTAAAATCGCAACTTTCAAATTTTCAAAATCATATGAATCTACTTTTAGTAGCATTTTTATTTCATTAGTTACTATGATGCAAACTTTTAACGAAATGGTAAATGATGCTTTTGTTGGTGATATTGTCAAACCTGTATACACAAAATTTTTGAAGTATTTAAATCATCCTCCGATGTTGTATTGTGTTGCTACCGTTATGAATCCTCGTATCAAATTAGAAAGTACAAAGAGTTTGATTGAAATGTTTTTTACATTACCTAGGGAGGATGTAAAAAAGAAATTGATTACGCTTCTTTTTTAGTTAAATTTGAATCTATATTAAATAACTTGTATGATTATTATGATAGATGTTTTGCTTCTAGTAGTACAACTTCTGTAGTTAGTTCTTCTTCTACTACTTCTAAAGAAAAAGGTAAGAGTAAATTTGATGATAGAACAATTAATTTACTTGCACAAATTCAATCCAAAAAATCTAGGACTAATCAACCAAATGAATTAAATTGGTATAACCAACAAGATTCTAAGTCTTCTACTTCTTCACTAGATATTTTACAATAGTGGAAAGACCATGAACGCACATATAGTATTCTTAAATGTATGGCTAAAGATCTACTAACTCCTTCTGTCTCTACAGTTGCTTTTGAAAGTGCATTTTCTACAAGTGACAGGATTCTAACTGATTACAAGAATCGCTTGAAGTCCGATTCGTTAGAGATGCTCATTTGCACTGATGACTGGCTGAAGGCTGAAGATAGGATACAAGGAAAAACATTATCTTCGTCCACAAGTGGGATCAACTCGTCAGAAGAAGAACAACAACAACAACAATAGCAACCATAATCAAGAATTCAAGACCAACAACAGCAAGTCAACAACAACAAATTGAAGGCCATCAAATTGAAGACAATTGTAAATAGATAAAAAAATGTATTAAATCTTTGCTTGTTATTTCAAATTAAGAAAATTGAAGTAAATTAAAATTGTATATAAGAAATATGTTAGTGTATAAAACAAATTTGTGAAATCTTTATTTCTTATTAAAAATTGTGAAACTTGTATAACTTGAAATCATATGAATAATATATCAATATTTTTTGGCAATTTCACTCTTTCAATCTTATTATTATTATGATTTTTAATGTTTATTATTATTTTTATTTTTTTAAGTAAAAAAAAAAAGCCTATCTAAACGGGCTAACCTGCGACCCTACCCGAACCGACCCGGGTTTGACCCGAAAGGGTTCACGGGTTGGGCAGGTCGCCATTTCAGCTCTTCGGCCCGGCCCGGTTAAGCCTCCAACCCGATCCGAACCCGCCCAAGTCAACCTCCAACCCGGGCAGGTCCGACCCGACCCGGCCCGGTCGACCCGAATGCCAATCCTAGTTTTTAGCAATCGACTGTGAGCTACTTTTTTAAATCGATTGCTAAATTTTGAGTATTTAGAAAACGATAGTGGATGCTCTAACATCATAATAGGGTATGACTTTTTTTAAGGGTGATAGGCAAGTATAGTTACAGGAATATGTTTACCAAATATACAACGATCTGTGACTGAAAAAGGATGATACTAGTGTAGTTATATATAATGTGCTTGTGTCGATGTATTTATTGTCTTTATTATCTATATTATGCATGTGTGTGTTTCTTTTACTTCTACTTACATCATTTTTGTCTGACATTAGAAATTTGTGGTCTTGTGAATGAAATGCGAGCATTCCAGATGCTGAAGTGAATACGCTACGCTAATAATAACAGTTGAATCAGGACGTGTCTAATGAGAAAATTAGCAACTTAAAGTAAAGAAGAAAAACGATTCGTTTACTTTTTCTTTGGTACCTCAAAATAATCAAGTCAAATATATCTTAGGAACATGAATAAACTTAGTAACTTCCATAAGATATGAATCTTAAACCTAAAACAATTCTAGCCATGCTGGAAGGGCATTTGCTTGCATAACTGCCTGCTAGTAGAAAATGTGAACATGAGATCCGATCTAACTGTTGGATATATAAGTATATTCTCACTATATAAATAATATTATGTGTAATATTATTCTATAGATAACATGTATCTTACACGTACTAATTATATGAATATCGGAACGCGGGTTGAGTGGGTTGAGAACCCAGTACCCAAACCAGTATTTATCCTATAAATACTGGCTTGTGATAGTAGTCTAGGTATTCCAATTTTGATACATGGGGTAAATATCTCAAGCACCTTAGTTTAGGATATTAACCCTAATTTCTATTGTTATAATTTCTCATAATCTCTAACAATCTTGAGATATTGTAGTAATTAATTTGAGATTAAGAGAGAGGTCGTCGAAATCACCGTTCGTCGGGACCTCGTCGTTTTCGTCGTCGCCAACCGCAACCATCGCCGGCGTCGACACCCGCCTCCGCAGCCGTCACTGGCGCCGCCGCACGCCTTGACCCACCTTCCTTTCCTCTGACCCGATCCCGCGATGTCGTCGGAGATCGAGGTGGTGGAGGAGCCACAGCCACCGCCGCTGGGAGTTGTCGCCGCCCCTGACACCAGGGTTGCGCGAGCCGCTGCCGTCGCTGGAGGTCGCCGAACCCAGTCTCTGGTCGATGCTGCCTCTTCCTCCACCTTCTTCTCCATTGATCTTCATGTGAGATCGAAGGAGAAGAAGGAGACAACTCAGATCCATTTTTTGATTGGACGTTTTTGGTGTTTGGTATTCAGGTGGTTGGAGCAGATCCAGATTCAGATCCAGTCATAGCTGCTCTATTGGTTGGAGATTGTTGTTTGGTGTTTGGACTGTTGGATCAGATCCAGATCCAGCCAAAAGGAATCAGGTTTGGATCTAACCAGTGGAGACAATCCATTGTGTATTGTTTTGTATTGCGTGTTTGGGGAGAAGACTGGATCTACTGTAGTGTACTTCCAATTCAGATCTAAATTAAAGATAAGTTCTTCATCAAATTTAAATTGTTATTTAATTATTTGTTTGAATTTGTTGCTAAGTGTTAAAGTTCAAAACCGTATTAAGCATTGTTTAATTAAATACACATATGAATAACTGCTTTGGCTACGTGCTATAGATCAAACATTTATTTTGATAAATTATAGGCTTTGACTATAAAATTGAATCTCCGATTAAATTGTTGTGAATTAGATAGTGCTAATAATTTTTTTAATTGGCTAATCTTTAACAATTTGATGAATATAGGAACTTCAAAGTTACTTGCAAATTATTTGTATTGGAGACGATGGATTTGCATCATGGTATGAAAAGTCTGCACTACGCAGGTTTCTCCATCGAATTTGGAAAACACTTCTAACTTGAAGTGTCGGTATGATCTACTCTAATCTTTCTTAATATTTTCATGTGATGAATGTATTAACATTTTGTGCGTTTGATCACATGACTGGAATTTTTAGATCATAGTTATTCTCGCCTTGAAAACTAGCATGTCTAAGGTTGTTAAGTGTTTTATCATACTATGTGTATAGATATTTTGAAAAATCCATTGTCTGTAGTTTGTGTGAGATTATATATTTGCTTCCCTAATAGTTTTTTTTAAAAAAAAGTTGTATAAGATGTATAACAAATATCTGTAACTTAGAAGAGAACATCTCTTAATATACGATATGACTCTATTAGTTACGTTTTATTTTTTCTCGTTCATTGTACTGTGTTCAAAGTTGAATAATAACATATTAGTCATTATCTCATTTAGCGTTATGAAGATGATGAAGAACGAATAAAGGAAAGAACTCTTTGCTCATTGTATTTGAGCAAGTGGACATTGTTAGAATCACTAGAGAAAACAAAAAGTTTTGTTAAATTCGGAAGAGTAATTTTGTATTAACTCTTATAATGTGCATATATTGTCAATCACATGTATAAGTTGAGTTTAGCAAATGAGACAATTAATAATAATAGTTCTAATTGTGTATAGTCCTTGAACATTGCATAATTCGGTAGGATATGAAAACTATATATTAAATTGTTGGTTTTTGTTAAAACTTACAACGCTACTAAATGACACTTCATTAAGTTATGAAAAATGTGAAGATTGAACTCAGATTATGATCGCTAGAAAATCATTTTATATGGTGTCTAGGAGTACATTCTGATATTTGTGAACTCAGTAGCTTTGCGACTAGACGAGATAATTGTTGATCAAAAGTATTTAATCGCTTTTGTAGATGATTAGTATAAGTTTGTCATATATATGAATAATGAAGCACTTGTTATTCTTAATGAATTAAATAATATAGTTAAATGTTAAAAATCAAGGGTTCAGATTTGATAGAGGTAGTGAATATGTTTCAATGATTTTAGAGAAGTTTGCATATGGCATAATCTCTACTACACTCTACTTACAACAGTCAAACGGTATTGATAAAAGTTAGAATCAAATACTTAGTGAAATGTTGAATTCTATAATATTGACCGTTGTTTGTCTTGTGTAATTATGAGTGATGTTGTATTGTTAATCATATCTCTAATGTGTTACTACACTCTAAATTAAATACACCTTGTAGATCATGGCATGAAAATACAAATAATTTTTCTAAAGTGAAAATTTGTGTTGTGATACATTTGTTAGAGTACATGACCCTAGAACGCCTAAAGTAGAACCTACAATAAATATTTATGTGTGTTTAGAAAGTGCAGAATGTAGTTCTGTAGACAGATGTTAGATCTATATAATTTGTGTTAGAAGAATCTAGACTTGCAGAGTTCTTTGAGGATGTGTTCATCAAAGATAAATGTACGAAATGATCTAGTTCTATAGACACGGTCAATGATTCACAGTTGGAATCAAGAATCAGCCTTACTGACACTTAAAACTTCAATGGCAAATGAGTCAAGAAGAGTCTTTAGTAGACAATGAGATGAATTTGTGTCATACAGTAATATTTTAAATTAGTTGATCTGCCGAAATGGGCTTAAAACTATAGTAAGTAAGTGGGTTTTTGTAGAAGAAACTTAATTTTGATTGTTCAGTAGCAATTTTAATGCATTTTAGTAGCTAACAGATTGACTGAGAAAAATAGGGTAGATTTATTTGATGTTTTCTAACATGTTTGTCATATTGCTACAATAAGTATTCTTCTTACCTTTACATCTATTGAAAATTTTGTTGTTCATAAAATATATTTAAGCAGTTTTGTACTAAATGTTTTGTACTTGATATTTTGTACTAAACAGTTTTGTACTGGAAAGTTTTGAACTAATATGTTTTGTGAACAAGATTTATAATTTAGTAAAATTATTGTATATTCTTAAAACATATATAGCTGACGAATAAATAATTTGAAAATTTTCTTAAAGAGCCTAGTACATGAATCAAGTAATTCAGATCAGTGCCTTTAACTTTGTGGTGTGTCAAATATAATGACTATTATTTACTTGTGCTGTTGACAAACTTGTTCTTGGAAGTGATATCTCTAATACAAATAAAGTTAAAATTGTGCAATCCAAAGAATTCAGTATAAAACACCTAGGTATTGTGGACACCATAGTTATAAGGGTGAGTTTCGGTTGGCAAGGGATAACCATTAGTCAAACTCATCAATTCAAAATGTGTTTCAAAAGTGGGGATATTGTGATTGAAAATGTGTTTTGAAATACTTTATGATTATGATAAAAGGTTGACACATAATGATGGTGAAACTATGAGATAGGTAGATCATTCTAAAGGAATTGAAAGTCTCATGTATACAAAGATCTGCACTAGAATAGACATAACGATTGAGATATGTATGATCTGTAGATTCACTAATAATTCCATACACATTTGAGTGCCCTTAAGAGTCTAATGAGATACCTGAGTGCTACTTAAGAGTTTGGTTTGTGCTACTCTAGTCATTCTTCGAAAGAATGGCTGATCTGATGCATTATGATGCTCAGAATTTAGTGAAAGTCGATAACTAGTGGATATGTGTTCACACTAGAAGGAACAGAAATGTTATGGAAATTAAAAGGCAAACAACCACTGTGCTATCATCCATGAAATCAGACCTCTATGTGTTATCATCTGCAAGGAAAAATGCTGAGTGGATGGAAGAATTTGTTGCTAGTCATTCATTAAGAAGTTTAAGTAACTTTCTAATTCTGTTATGCGACTATCAAGCTGCAATGTATTGTAGCTCATAACTCACTCTATAATAGTCGGAGGAGTATATTAAGGCTGAAAAAGCCTAGTTGAACTTTCTGATGAATATAGTGCAATTGAGACAAAATATGGCTAATTCTCTTACTAAGAGACTTGAAAGTGATATAATTATCAAAACTAATGGGGGAATGGAATTAAAAGCCATTCAGTCAAAAGCTTTAACATCCAAGTTTTTTTGAGATTTAGAATCCAATTGGAGTCATAGAAAAGTTCAAACTTAAGCATCAATTTTAGGCAGTTGACATGCTTTAGATAATTTGAAAAGTTCAATGTAAATTTTGTCAATATATAATTTCATTCCAATTTTGATGATGCTATATATTTTCATAAGTTACTTAGAATCATCTTATTATTCCAAAAGAAAGCGTGAAAACATGTCGATGTGTTTCCGATGTTTAGAATGTCATTATATCATTCAAATTTTGATGATATATCTCTTTTATGGATTCTTGTTTCATTTCAATTTTGATGATTCAGAATTAACCATAATTGATTTGACTGTTCTATCATTCTAATATGAAATATAGTATAGTTCTTTTGTAGAAACTACAATAGTTTTTGTTTTTTATTTTGTTAAAAAAATTTGATTGTAATGCTTGCGTTACATTTTGCTAAGCTATCATTGAATTGTACTAAGTTTTTTAGTGGAACTAGATATTTTACGAAATTCGCTAGAATTCTTAGATATGTGTCTCTTGATATTCTTATTTTTAATAAGCTAGCAAAATGGAGGAGTTGAATCTGTCAAAATAGATTTCAAAATAACAATTTGCTCAAAATGGAGGAGTAAACATAAAGCAGTTTGCAAAGATATAGTTTTGATTTATTTCTCTCGAGAATAAATGTGTCACTTGCTTGATAAAACTTCTGTTGAGTTTAAGACTTGTGTTCATTGAGCTTAAAAAACTCTTACTTTGTTCTTGAAGTTTATTTGCTTTGTTTGATTTTAAAACTATGGCAGATTTCTCCAGTTGGTTTAGTCATTGTGAACTATTCTGTTGTGATATGGTTTGGGAACTGTTTTATTCTTTTAGTTTAGTTTTTTTGAACTATTCGGATTTATAATTGATTTAGTCATTATGAACTGTACATTGAGTGATGCATTTCTTCTATTTAAAGACTGCTATCAGCCAGTCAGCTTCATGTTGAACTGATGAGATAATTCAGTATGTTTATATATTGAGAATATAGGAGGAGATTGTTGAATATATAGGTATATTCTACCTATATGAATAATATTATGTGTAATATTATTCTATTGATAACACGTGTGTTACACGTACTAATTATATGGATATCGGAACGCGGGTTGAGTGGATTGAGAACCCAGTAGCCGAACCAGTATTTATCTATTTGTGATAGTATTCTAAGTATTCCAATTTTGATACCTAGGGTGAATATCTCAAGTACCTTAGTATAGGATATTAACCCTAATTTCTATTGTTATAATCTCTCATAATCTCTAACACTAACTGCATAAATATCAATTTATGACAGATTGCAAAGCCCTTTTTCTATTATAGTTAAGTTATTTGGATGTGTTTCTTACTGGAAAGATCCTACAAACTCTGATGCAAGACTGCCACTTTCTAGATGCAGAAGCCCATACCCTTGCCTTCTAAATTAAGTTGGAGGTTGATTTACAGTAGCTTGGCATAAAAAAGTTGGAAAAAAAAAAAGCTGGAAAATTTTGATAAATTCAGTTAACAAATCTCACACATCTAGAAACCTTCCTCTTTGAGAATGTGGTCTTGCGCGTTGCTTTTCATCTCTTTTCCCATGGTGGTCCTAGAACAATTATGGGAAGGATGAGCTGTGCTAGAACAGGAGGGTAGAGGAGGAATTGAAGTGAATTGAAGTGGGGACGTGATCTCATTGCATATCACCTAAAAAAGAAGAAGAACAACCGTTCAACTTGATTGTATACATGTTTTGTTAAAAAAAATTCAATGGAACGAGCGGGGCATTCAACCCACCGTTGACGGTATAAAAAAAAAAAACCATTCAACTTGATTGTGACCCGAGTTATAGACCAACCTTTTTTAGTGTAATCAAAAGTATCCTAAGTAGATGGTTAATTCAGAGTGTTGCTGCTTATTTTGGTATGAGAGCAAACAGATAGTGAATTAATAATTGATAGAAAGTACTAAAAGTCTGACCTTTGACCTTGGCCATTAAAAAAGGTTAGAGTTCCTGAGATTGAATATGGATCGTTGATTGACCACAGTGATCTGAATTCGACGGTTGCTAAAGTCACCGATGGACCTGTAAAAAGCCTGAAACACCGGGGGTGGCCCCGATGACGGGCCTTCCGACGCTCAAGTTAGAACCAGAAAGAGAGAGAGTGTATGAGAGAAAACTGGCTAATTGTTGATTACCTTCTGACTGTAGAGGGGATGTAACACCCTAGAACTTTTAAATAATTTTTTTGAGATTTATAAATGCATTAAAATAATTTTGGTGATTTAATAAATATTTTTTCGAAATTTATCTTTTTGCACGTGCAAAACATGTGCAAATATTTTTTTGGGAAACTCAAAGTCAGCAAATATTTTGGGGAAACCTAAAATTTATTAATAAGTATTATTTATGAATTTTCTGGAATTTTTTCATATTTATTTGGCATATTTACAAATATTACAAGAAAATGGTTTTTGTGCAAAATTACCACTTGGAGTAAAAACTCTAGATTTTCGGTTTTATACGCTGAGCATGATGGCTAGCTAACTCAAAGGTAAAGAGTTTAAATTTTGTTCTAATGGTTTATTTCGCAAATTTGTTAAAGAAGAGTCTTTTTACAAAATTGCCACTTGGAGGCAAAAGTTACAAAATTTATTTTTGCTGATTAGATATGGATGCCGGCCAGATCTAGAGAGTTACTTTTGATTTTTAATCCCAACTAAATTGGTTAATTTAATTTTCTAGTATAATGATCTATATATGTAAATATATATTGTAAAGGAATATTTTGCAAAATCTCCTAAAAACCCTAATACTCCAGAATTTCGGCTATATTAAGACCACTAAAGTCGTTCCCCTCCTCTGCATAAACAAAAGATTATTTTGCAATTGGTTTTCTTTGAGTTTCGAAGCGAGGATCTTGGAATTTGCGGAAGGAAGGACATTTCTTATTCTTTATTATTTTCTGTTGATTCTTCATTAAGGTGAGTGACTAATGTTTGATTTCTTGTTGTTCTATGCATGTTATATATGATGATTTTGTGAGATCCTATATACAAGGCAAATAACACTAGATAGGGGGTGAATAGTGTTGTATAAAAATAATCAATAAATTGAACTTTTCGCACTGTTAAGTCGACTAAAAAATATAGGCAGACGACTAAAGCGTGAGATAAGAAGAGTAATTTAACTGAAGAGTTACAAGTCTGTTAAGTCGACTTAGAGAGTAAAACAGTCGACTCACTAGACTCGATTTACACAAGAAACTCAAAGAAATTAAAAATGCAAGTTTAAAGAAAACAACCACAAAGAGTCCGCACAGCAAACACCACGATGTATCTTGGTTCGGTCCTCCAACCTACATCCAGTCCCCAAGCAACCCACTTGAGATTTTCCACTATTCTTAAAAAAATACAAGAATACTCTACAACTTTTGATAACAACTATGTCAAATCTGTAGACCTCTCTCACCACTAGAGAGAGCAAAACCCACTCTACAACCTAGAGTGAAACCGACTCTAAACCAAGAGTCCTACTCTCCAACCGAGAGGACCACTCTCATAACCCGAGAGTGAAACAACATCAAAAAGAGATTTACAACAACCTAAAGCCTTGTATGTGAAAGTGCTTTTTGTATATTGGCTATAGGTCGACTTCTGTCTTCAGTCTAGAACGAATTCAATGTTATACAAGACTGAAAATCAGAGAACCAAGTCTTAAAGAAAGTATATGCTTTTTAAACTTATTCTTTTTCTTCTCAAAAGCAAAAGACTTGAATCAAAAGTTTTAGTTGTAACCTTTTCCAATTGAAATCTATACTCTTTTTATAGAGTTAGAAACTTTTGGATGTTGAGAAATATTATCCCAACTGCCATACAATGGCAGTAAAAAATTTGAATTTGAAAAACGAATTTGAAATTCGAAAAACTATCAAAAACTGCTTGAACAGTCGACTAGGTTGCTATATGAGTCGACTGGTCAGAGCTTGAGTGAGTTCAGTCAGTTTCGTACTCTAACAGTTGACTGCTTCCAAGAGTAAGTCGACTGGTACTCAATCAGCTGAACTTATACAAGCTTTGTTTTGAGATTTTGATTTTGTAAAACATTTTCTTTATTTAGGGAATGTGTGAGTGTGTGTGTGACAAGGCTTTTACAAGATTCTAAGACTCACAAATATTACAAGACATTTGTTCAAATGTAGCTAATCACTTGAAGCTCTTGAAAGTCTTGAACTTAAAACTTGAAAGCTCTTGAAAGTCTTGAACTTGAACTTGAGTCTTTGTGGCTTGATCTTGCCTTTGTGGCTTGAGCAAATACTTTTGAAAGCTTCATCACATTGTATTGGATTTGAATGCTTCATCATGGTATTGACCTTGAATACTTTTAATACACACTGCAAAAGATATGTAATATAGAACAATTGTGTATTGTGTTGTAGCCATCAAAATCAAGAATCTACATTCTCCACATTTTTGAAGATGACAACACAATAACTTAAAATAATATAAGCATAAAATGTACATATCATGATACTCACACAAAATTTGAAAATATATACAAGCTCTCCCTGAATAAAGTACAATATGCACAATATGCACACAAAAATTTTTGAACCAAAACTTTGAAACAAAACAACATAACATAACATGCATAATATAACATGCACAAACATTCAAATGCACAAAAAACATATTTCTCCCCCTTTGTCATCAACAAAAAAAAATAAGGAGGAAAGACAAACCATAGATAAAAAACCAATATTGCATAAATATAAAACAGGGATACATGGTAAGTCAATTTCATATCAAATATTATAATGGGAGAGGCCTTAGTGTCATTTGTAAATATTTTGTCATTCTAGCAACCCGTGCAATACACATACAATTAAAACCCTCAATGTAAACTTATGAAATCAGCAAAGTGCACGTGCATTCAAATCAAACTCTTTCTCTCTCTCTCTCTCTTTCAAAAAAACACCAAACCCACACCGTCTATTCCTCTCCCTCAATCCCTCTCTCTCAAAATCGCCCACCGCCGCCCGCCACAGCTCCGTCGCATCGTCGCTTCGCCACCCACCACCGCTTCATCGCGCCGACGATCCTCTGCCCACCCCCACTTCGTCGAGTCGTTACTCCGCCGCCCGTCAACGCTTCGTCACGCCGCGCTCCGACGAGTTGCTGCTCCGCCTCCCGCCACCAGTCCGTCGCGCCGTCGCTTCGCCACCCACTGACGCTTCATCGCGTCATCGCTAGCTGTCAAACCTCCGCCCATCCATACTTCATCGGATCATTGCTCCGCCGCCTGTCACCGCTTTGTCGTGTCGTGACTCCGCTATGCACCGCCGCTCTATTGCCCCATCGCCACCCTCCGCTTCTTCAGTATTAGGGTAAGTTGATTTTTTTTCTTTTGAAATCTGCTTACAGATTACCGATTACGGATTAGCTATTAGATATTACTTTTATTGAATGAGTTTTTTTTGAAGATTAGAGATTAGCGATAGATGGATCAAGAATAAAACAATTCGACTTCTAAAATGGAGTTGTTGCCTTTCTCATTGCAACTCTATCTACAACAATTTGATCACTTTCGAAACTCTGTCTGTTGAAATCAGAATTGCAAATGCATTAATCTAAAAGTAACTTGCAAGACCAGCAAAGGAATTTTTGTGAGAGAGCTTTGAAAATTAGTGCAGTAGCTTTGAAAATTAGTAACTTGCAATCTCATATCCCTATCACTTAATTTCTTCTTTTCATACACAGTAACTATTCTAAATATCTCGGACACATTCTTGATGCAGCTACTTCATATTTCTTGCTACCGTTGCTGCCTTCACTGGTCAGCATATTGTCAGAATGTTTGTGCTTCTTGGTCAAGGCACAGTGCTCGGTGAATAAGAAACAACAGCTGGGTTAGTTTCTATGTGAAGTGTGTGGTTATTTCAGCTTCTTACATTCCTCTGAGATACTTCTTCGAAGGTATTATCATTTCGATAGCTAGGCTAGATACCAGAAATAGAATCCATAACCTGAATCTATATATTGATTTTTCAAGCATATTCAGTTTATGGAATTCCAGAAAAGAATACGAAGAAGGAATCACTACTCATCCGGGTAAACTTCTTACTGAAGGATTCATTTCGATAATGATATAGAAATATTGTGTTTTCATTGATAGTTTTCTTTGATCAGGCCGCAAGTGTCATAGGTGGTCGCTCCATAAGCGCATATGCAATACAATGTTATATTCTTGGATGTCGCACACATTGTCCTGTCAGGTATTCCTTATTCCTTTGAAAAACCTATTTCAGAAACATTCTTATATATGATTAGCATTCAAAAGACTATGTAAGCAATTCTCATTTCTTAAAAAAATGTTCAAATTTCTCCCACAATACCTGTGGTCTTCACATTGTAATATTTAACATTTTACAAGCTTCCAGCGATTTAAAAAGGATCATGGCCTTTGATTTATATGCTTTTGTTACCACAATATGAAAACGTAACTGAAGAGCTTTAGACCATTCTAAAAAAATGTACACAAGACCATTTCATCGGACCTAATTCTATAATCTCCATTATGATCAGAACTCAATAAATTGTTTATGCGATTGTAGTGGTTTCAATCCTTGCTTTCTCCAAGGACGAGGTTCAAATTTAGAGGTGAATGGAAAGCGCATGCTATAGAGTACTCAGAACTCCTTCTACATTTTGCTCTTTTGCTCAGGAAGCCATTCCGACCCTGAGGTAAGCTATGAACTATGTATAACTTTATAATTAGTTCAAATTAAGGTGTGCAATGTTTCCTTAACTTGACTGCGATTTAATTCTCCTTAGGTTCATATATAAACTTGCAAGAGAGTATTTCAGCAAATGGAATCAGCAAAAGAAGAGTATATCTGTGCAACTTTTGATATACGAAATGAAGAGAAGGTTCTATTGGCGAATTTCATCGACACTTATGCAAAAGACACCAACTTGAGCTCTCAAGGTATTTTGGATATGATCAAGTGCCATCTCCCTGAAATTCTTAGGATGGCAATGCAGAGATGCCAACAGGGAAGATCTCACAAAATCATCGAGTGGCATCCATTTTGATTGGAACTACATGGCGGAAGGCAAAAAATATATAAATAATTTGGTGGAAACTGACTGGAGCTGACAATGGATGAAGAACGCAGGTAAGGATCATGAAATTGACCTGAATTTACTGCCATATATAGTTTGGAAATTGTGATGCTTGATAATCATGGTTTTCCTGATGAAACCATATTGGCACTAATATTTATAGATATAAGCCTGCTTTGAGACCACACTACACTGGTTTCTTATTTTTCGTCAGTGAGAAGCCTTAGATTAAGTTCATCATCTCAAGGAACTGGATTGGATAAATTTCTGAACTATTGAACTGCAAATCGAAGCCACACAGAAAATATTGTACTAAGTTATTATTTCTGATGTTGATTAGTTATCTTTGTAGTATACAAACTCTGAACAAGTAGAGAAGAGCTGAACTGGTAGTAATAGTTATTTTAAATGATGGAAGTTTAAGTTGCTGTCACTTTGATTCAAACTTATTTTTTGGCACTTGGTTGGTGATGCGGTTTGTTTTTGGTCGCAGTGTGGATGCACCAAGTGTGAGTTCGGACTCAATTTGTAATGAGGAAAGAGTGCGGCACGGGACGACGAGCGGGGGGCTCGCTTCGGCGCTTGAGGATCGGCTCGGATGGCCTCGCCTCGAGTACCTGCAGACGGTCCTAAAACGCCGGGGTTTATCCCGGTGGCGGACCCTCCGACGATCTAGTCAGTCTCTGTGAGAGAGTAGCAATAACTAGGGAAATTTAGGTGGCAAAGATTGATTACCTCAAAAGGTGGGTTAGGGTCTGGTATTTATAGGGAATACCAACCGGGTTTGGATCCGCTTGGGGGCCGGGTCTGAACCCGAAAGCCCATGGGCCTGACGTGGCAGGAGGCCCAGGGGGTTTAGGGCTGACGTGGTAATGCCAAGAGTGGTATAGGGCTGACGTGGCAAAGCCCTAGGTAGTATTTGGAGCTGACATGGCTGATCATGGGGCTCCTATGCCTCTGGGAGAATCGGATGGCCTAGGTCGCGCCAGGTCATCCCCATTCCTTGCCAGGCTGGGCGGACGGCCCGTGGGGCTGTCGTGGATCGGAGGCCGGGGGCCCCCGAGGCTCATCGGATACGAGGAGACCAATTCTGTGGGGGTGAACTTGAGGCTCGGTGCCGACCCTGTAGTGGTCCGAAGCCGAGCCGGATTGTTGTTTTTCCTACTTTTGAGCGAAAGCTGTCCTGGGCCCTGGTTGGGCCCCAGGCCATTTTTACCCTACCACACAAGCCCCCCACTCCTGCGGGGGTGCGGGAGTTAGCCGTGGAGGAGTGTTTATGGTCGTGGAAATGGGATGGCGAATCGCTGTGTCTTCCTGAGAAAATTACCCTGGTGCTGGACCGGACCTCGAGCTGGCGAGGGATTATGGGTCGGCAAGGGCGATGGCGAGCCGTTGTGTCTTCCTGAGAAGATTACCCTGGTGTCAGATCGAACCTCGAGCTTTCGAGGGATTATGGGTCGGCAAGGGCGATGGCGAGCCGTTGTGTCTTCCTGAGAAGATTACCCTGGTGCTAGACCGAACCTCGAGCTTTCGAGGGATTATGGGTCGGCAAGGGTGATGGCGAGCCGTTGTGTCTTCCTGAGAAGATTACCCTGGTGCAAGACCGAACCTCGAGCTTTCGAGGGATTATGGGTCGGCAAGGGCGATGGCGAACCGTTGTGTCTTCCTGAGAAGATTACCCTGGTGCTAGACCGAACCTCGAGCTTTCGAGGGATTATGGGTCGGCAAGGGTGATGGCGAGCCGTTGTGTCTTCCTGAGAAGATTACCCTGGTGCAAGACCGAACCTCGAGCTTTCGAGGGATTATGGGTCGGCAAGGGCGATAGCGAGCCGTTGTGTCTTCCTGAGAAGATTACCCTGGTGCTAGACCGAACCTCGAGCTTTCGAGGGATTATGGGTCGGCAAGGGCGATGGCGAACCGTTGTGTCTTCCTGAGAAGATTACCCTGGTGCTAGACCGAACCTCGAGCTTTCGAGGGATTATGGGTCGGCAAGGGTGATGGCGAGCCGTTGTGTCTTCCTGAGAAGATTACCCTGGTGTCAGACCGAACCTCGGGCTTTCGAGGGATTATGGGTCGGCAAGGGCGATGGCGAGCCGTTGTGCCTTAGAATGTTTGAGCAGGGCGGCCTGCTGTCCTTGCGGAGCATTGAAGGCGCTCCGGGATCTGTGCAGTGTTCCAACTTCCTAGGGACATTAATGGCGCCGCCTAATAAATGCATGGCGCATGGGCTTCCGTCGTTTGGCTTTCCCCATGTCATAATGGCCGGTCTGTGGGGGAGGTTATAAATACTCCTCTCCCCCCAGCGGGTTTGATCACAGCAAGGGTGGTCCATCGGCCATCATAGGTGTCTGCCCTGGGGCGGACGCCTGTCTCTTGCAAAATTTTAACCCTGGTCGTGGTGGTGGTAACTCTGCCGCCCGGATCTTCTCTTGGATCTGATGGCCCTGATACGGTAGCCAGATCTAGGGGAGATCAGGGCGAGAGGGATAATCGACCGAAATTCGGACCGGGGGATAAGGAGCCTCGGATTGGTGGTGACTTTGCCGTCCGAATCCTTTTTCGGGTCAGACGGCCCTGACACGATTGTTTGGCCCGAGAGAGATCAGGACGGGAGGGGTATCAACCGTATTCCGGACCTGGGGCTGAAGAGCCTCGGATATGTGGGTCGATCCGCTTTCCGATAGGGTTCCAGGCGATGGTGGCTTTTCTTCCACCCTCGAACAGTTCGGGGTTTCGGCTGCCGAGGCCGTAAGCCCCGAGTTGTTCCCGGGTGAAAGGGGAGCCGACCGAGCCCTGGAGCCCGGGGCGCAGGCGATGGTGGCTTTTCTCCCACCCGGGAACAATTCGGGGTTTCAGCTGCCGAGGCTATAAGTCCCGAGTTGTTCGTGGGTGAGAAGGGAGCCGATCGAGCCTTGGAGCCTTAAATCTTAAGTAAAAATTTTTCTCCGCCGAACACTTCATCCGAACCGACCCCTGTGTGGTCTCCAACCGGCGCTAGGTGACGTCAGCAGCGCGAGTTTCGAGGATGACGTGGTGCGATTCCATTGGTGGCAGGCGCGCGCTATTCGAGGAACAGTAGCGCGAAAATCGAGGCGTCGCCTCTCTCTCTATAAATATCCCCTCCTTTCTTTTTTCTACTCATTTTTCTTCTGCTGCCTTCTTAAAAAGAAATCAAACACTTCAGCGCTCGGCTTGACTGTTTAGCAGCACCGGCTCGTCAGTCCGAGGCATCCAAAAGGTTAGTTTGTAAGTTTTTTTTTGTTAGGCACAGATGGATAGGGCTCAGTCTGGCTCGTCGGCGTCGACGTCGAGGGGGAAAGGGAAACCTGCCTCAAAATCGACTTCGTGGGAGGAGCCAGTGCTCGAGGAGGAGTCAGTACAGAATGTGGAGCCTACTGATTCGACTTCGTGGGAGGAACCAGTGGATGAGGAGGAGCCGGTGTACAATGTGAAGCCGTTACGCTCCCGGAAACCTTTCGTGGTGGAGAGTAGCGAGTCGGAGGAAGCAAACGACAGTTCGGACGAAGTCCAGATCTTAGAGTTAGCTTCCGAAGAGGAGGGTGGCGCGGAGGAGGGTGAAGCCGAAGGGCCTCAAAATCCGACCGGTCTGGGGCGATTATCTACCCCCTTGCCGGAAGGAGCCAAGAAGAAGAGGGCTCCGAAGAAGAAGGGGTCGAGGGCCGGTGGCTCGAGCCAGGCGCCCATTTTCCGCAATTTAATGACAGGGTCGCCCGTACGATCGAAGCAGTTCCGTCGGTACCCCGATGACCTTTCCGACCAGGAGCTTTTTGGGGTCCAGCCCTCTTCGCCGAGCCGGAAGAGGGTGAAGATGGACACGCTACCGACCGCCTTGGAGGTCGGTGACCTGGAGGTTTTGCAGTTGGCGTATCACATAGGGTCCGGCTACGAGCTCATGCTGCCGAGCTCTACCCTTCGGCCGACCGACCCCCTGCCTGATTGGTATTGCATCTTTTCCGTGGACGCCTTCATCTCTGGACTGAGGCTGCCAGTCCACCCGTTTGTTCGGGATGTGTTGAATTGGGCTTCCTTGGCGCCTATGCAGTATGGGCCGAACTCCTGGAAGCAGATCATCTGCTTCGTGCTGATGTGCGAGGAGCAGAAGGTACCCCTACGGCTGAATGTGTTCCGAGCGATGTTGATGATCAGCTCGTCGGCTGAGGGTGTTTACTACATATCGCCTCGGAGTAAGGGGAAGGTCGTTCACGGTCACCCGGACTCCATCAAGGAGTGGAAGAAAAAATATCTGGTGATCCGGAGTGAGGAACCTTGGAACATCCCTACTCGATGGAACCACTCCAAGCCGAGCTACAAAACGCCGAGGCCGAGGGACCTGACGGCCGAGGAGTGGGGGTTTGTTGACCGTCTCCGTCTGTCGCACAGTATCAGTTGGACGAAGGTGACGGAGGGTCACTTGGCGAGCGTCGGACTGAGCCCGGCCGTTATTTGTATGTAGTTGTTTCTTTTCCCTCAATTTTCTTGTTCTTTTGCGCTCATTGTCCTTAATGGGTCTTTTTGCAGATATGGACCCAGAATCGATTAAGGCAAAGAGGCTCGCCATGAAGAAGGAGAAGGCCGAGAAGAAGGGGGACGTGATGAAGACGAGGGGGTTGTCCCAGGTGGTCTCCGAGGCCCCAGTTCAGCCGAGGGCCAAAAGGACTCGCTCGGAGACGAGCAAGGACGTGGCGGCTCAGGGGGGCTCGGACCAGGATAAGGTAGCCGATCTTAATAAGGGGAAGGGTCCTCTGGTGGATCCAGAGGTAGAGGAGAGGCTTCGGCGACCGTGGGTGCCGAGTTGGTCGATCCGCGAGGGTGACTGCCTGACCCGAGGGTGCCAGGCCGTCGAGGTGGCGAGTAAGCTGGCGACCCCCCAGGATCGTTCGGAGATGAATGCCGAGACCCTGGAGGAGGCGTACACTCGCCTCACACAGGCTAATGTGCTGGTAAGTCTGCCGACCCCTCTTGCCTTGTGATTACTTCGTAATGGAGGTTTTCTTAGTAGTGCTTGGTTATTGCAGGCGACCGTGCAGGGGGCCCACGTGAGGGGCCTTTATGAGGCAGCCTTGAAGCGGGAGCGAGACCGGGCCAACAAGGCCGTGCAGGAGATGAAGGAGATGAAGATAGAGCTCGAAGGCTCTCATAAGAGGGAGCAGGAGATGAAGACGGCGTTTGACAAGGAGAAGGAGGAATGGGCGAAGAAGATGGCGGCTCAGAAGAAGAGGTTCGCCAAGGAGAAGGATGAGTTTACGGAGACGGGACAGCTCTTGGTGATCAAAGCCCAGGACGAGTGCTATGCGAAGGCCCTCAGTCATGTGAGGCACTTCTACCCGACCGTTGACCTGTCCAACTTTGACTACGACATGGAGATCGAGAGGACACCGAAGACCCCCAATGAAGAAGGGCCCGTTGATGACCCGGCTGCCGACCTCCCTGTGAACCCGACCGATGTTGAGGTGGGAAAACAAGTTGTATAGTTTTGTCTTTCTTTTTCCCTCTGTCGATTGTATTTGCCTTCCGCGGACTGGCCACCGCATTTTTTGTACGAAGTGATTCAATTTATAAAAAGGATTTTTGACTGGCCAAGTATTTTGACCTCGGATATTTCCGAACCTCCTTGCTTATGTGTTTTGAGTGGGCTGGTTCTCTTGTAGGTTGCGGCTCCCCTTCCCGAGGTGGACCCCCGTCGTACCGACGTGGCGTGGCTCCGGAGCAAAGTCGAGGCCCTGGAAGCCACGTTGGTTCGCTACCGAAAGGGGGCTCGTGACACTGATGCGGCCTTCAACTATTATCGGAACAAGTCTGAAGCCCTAGGTGAGGAGGCGAGCCGGCTGAGGAGAGCGATGGTGGATGGGGACCTCGGGAGTGTCGGTCTTGGATATACCATGTCGAGTGCATCGGTGCAGAGGCCCTCTTCTGAGAAGCTACTTCGTGATGTCATAGTGGAGAAGGAGATGGAGATACAGCGTTACAAGACAATGCTGGGTGTCTCGACATCTTCCTCGTTGGGTCGGCGAGCGAAGGGGGTTCCCTCTGCGCTGCTGCTGCTGGAGCGTATGCGACCAGTTGATGCCCAGAGCTCCGTGGCTGGTGTGTCGACTGTGGCTGAGCCTAAGGATCACCATGACGAGGAGAGGGCTTCCAGTCGTTCGGTCGGAGTGGTCCCGCCCTTCGTCGGACCCGAGGGGCCCTAAGATAGCGGCTTTCTTCCGTTTGAGATGAGTGTAGTGGTCCTGTAACGGTCTTTGTTTGTTTTTTCTGAACAAAATAAAGGAGTATGAATAAAGAATTCTTTTCACTCTTTGCCTTGGTCAATAATGTAGTGAATGATGGCGGAGGTGAGGTTCGGCCCCGTCGATCCGTGAGGGATCGGCGCGGGGCGTTAGGAAGATTTCCTGGCCTGAAGCCGGGTCGGACCTACCGAGACGTTGGGGACGATACCGGAGTGAGGACTCGGGTGCCGATCCCATTGTCCGGTGTTAGGTCGGGGCTGCCGAGGAATTCGAAGTTTGACAAAAAGAGATTTCTTTCAAGGGTCGCTAAAACGGCCCTTTACACATGACAGCTTACAAAAAATATTATTTACATTAGCCAAGCTAGAACCTATGTTCGCTCTTCTAGGAACTTCATTAGATGCTCGGCGTTCCAGGGTCGGCTGATGAGCCGGCCGTCCATGTCTGCCAGTCGGTATGTACCAGGGCGTACAGCCTCGACTACACGGTATGGGCCCTCCCAGTTGGGAGCCAATTTCCTCTTCTTGGTTGGATCAGAGACGGATAGTTTTTGTAACACGAGGTCCCCCGCCTTGATGTTTGTGGGGTGGACCTTCTTGTTGTAAAACTTCTCGATCCGTTGTTGGTAGATGCTTCTCCGGATTGAAGACTTTTCCCTGACCTCGGCGACGAGGTCCAGATTGGCCCTTAGGCCTGACGAATTGTCAGCTTCATCGAAGGCTATGATCCGGGGAGAAGGCAGGCCGACCTCGACGGGGATAACTGCCTCCGTCCCGTAGGTCAAACTGAACGGCATCTCTCCCGTGGGGATCCTCTTGGTGGTTCGGTGCGCCCAGAGCATGCTAGGCAATTCTTCGACCCACAGCCCTTTAGGGGAACTGTCGAGGCGCTTTTTGAGGCCGTCGAGGATTTTCCTGTTCGCGTTTTCTGCCTGGCCGTTGGACTGAGGGTGGCAAATAGCGGAGAAACGCTACTGGATGCCGATGTCTGCGTAGAAAGTTTGGAAGTTCTGACCTTGGAATTGGGTTTCGTTGTCCGTGACGAGGACCCGGGGGATTTCGAACCGGCAAATGATGTTCTTCCAAAAGAATTGTTGTACTTGGCGCTCGGTGATGCTGGACAGAGGCTCGGCTTCGAGCCACTTGGTGAAGTAGTCGATGGCGACTATCAAGAATTTCTTTTGCCCTACCGCTACGGGGAAGGGGCCCACAAGGTCCATGCCCCACATGGCGAATGGCGTGGGACTAGCCAGGGATCGGAGATTGGCTTGAGGAAGCCTCCTGATAGGGGAGAACCTTTGGCATGGGCTGCACCTCTTGACTAGGTCTTGCAAGTCTTGGAGCATGGTCGGCCAATAGTACCCCTGATTAAGAGCCTTCCGAGCGAGCATCCTGCTCCCCATGTGGCATCCGCCGATCCCCTCATGAAGATCTTTCAGTGCGTAGCTGGCCTCGTCGCTGGTGAGACAGCGGAGATATGGCTTGCCGTCGGCCAAGGTGTATGAGCATTTGAAGAGGATGTCATCAATCATGATGAACCTTTCAGCTCGGACCCTGACCCGGCTGGCCTCGGCCCGGTCTTCAGGAAGCTCGGCATTAATTAAGAATCTCCGGATTGGGGTGGTCCAGTCGTCCGGACTGGCAACGCCTTGCACACACATTGCCTCCTGGTTTTGGTCATTGATACTTGGCTTTAGGAGGATTTCTATGAGTACCGTTTGGTCGAGACCCTCGAAGGAGGAAGAGGCGAGTTTTGACAACGCGTCTTCTTGAGCATTCTGCTCCCTAGGGACTCGAATGACGGCGGAGTGACAGAAGGATGCTAGGAGACGTCGCACCACTGCCAAATATCTCACCATGCGATCATCGCGGGCTTCGTACTCTCCGGTGATCTGATTGACCACGAGCTGAGAATGGCTGAAGGCCCGGATTTGCTTGGCTCCGGCTCGATATGCTAGGGTCAATCCAGCGATCATGGCCTCGTATTCCGCCTCGTTGTTGGAGGCCGGAAAGTTGAGGCGAAGGGAGTATTGAAGCAGGAATTGGTCGGGGCCACGAAGAATGATGCCAGCCCCACTCCCCGTTTCGCATGATGATCCATCGACAAAGACCTCCCAGGTCGGATCCGAGGCCTCGGTGCTGGGCTGCTCGGAGACGGTGCACTCGGTTATGAACTCGGCGAGGGCCTGCCCTTTGATGGCCGTCCTCGGCTGGTAGCTGATGTCGAACTGACTCAGCTCAATTGACCACTTGACTAAGCGACCGGAGTTTTCGGGCTTGTGAAGGACAGTCTTCAGTGGCTGGTCGGTCAGTACTTGGACGGAGTGGGCCTAGAAGTAAGGACGAAGCTTCTGGGCTGCCATGACCAAAGCATAGGCCACCTTCTCTATCTTTGCGTACCTCGTCTCGGCGGGGAGCAAAACTTTGCTCACATAGTACAATGGTCTCTGGACTCCATCTTCCTCTCGGACGAGGACGGCGCTGAGGGCGCTATCCGAGGCGGACAGGTAGAGCCATAGTGGTTCACCCGGCTCGGGCTTGCTGAGGAGAGGAGGGTTGGCGAGGTACTGCTTCAGCTGTTCAAAGGCTTCTTGTTGAGGGGTACCCCACTCGAAGCCCCCCTTTCCGCATAGAGCTTTGAAGAAGGGGAGAGACTTCTCCCCTGACTTGGAGAGGAAACGGCCGATTGCAGCCAACTGGCCTGTAAGCTTCTGAACTTCCTTGACATTCCGGGGCGGGGCCATGTCAATAATAGCTTGGATTTTCTCAGGGTTCGCCTCGAAACCGCGCTGGCTGACGATGAACCCCAGGAATTTCCCAGTGGAGACGCCGAAGGCGCATTTAGCCGGGTTGAGCCTCATGTTGTGATGCCTGAGGACTCCGAAGGCTTCCTCGAGGTCGGTGACGTGGTCCGGCCAGGCCCGGCTTTTGACGAGCATGTCGTCGACATAGACTTCCACGTTGCGGCCGATCAGGTCTTTGAAGACTCTGTTGACGAGCCGTTGGTATGTGGCTCTGGCGTTCTTCAGCCCGAAGGGCATAACGCGGTAGCAGAAAAGACCCTGGTCGGTGACGAACGAGGTCTTGGAGATGTCCGGTGGGAACATCCGGATCTGATTGTACCCTGAGAATGCGTCCATGAAGGACAGTAGCTCATGCCCCGAGGTTGCGTCGATTAAGGCGTCGATGCGGGGAAGGGGGAAAGGGTCTTTCGGACATGCTTTATTTAGATCCGTGAAGTCGATACAGATCCGCCAGCCCCCGGTTGCCTTCTTCACCATGACGACATTAGCCAACCACTCGGGGTAGCTGACTTCCTGAATAAATCGAGCCGACAAGAGTTTGTCGATCTCCGTCTTCACAATTTGCTGCCTCTCCGGGGCGACTTTGCGCCTCTTTTGGACGACCAGCTTAAAGTCTGGGATGACGCTCAGCCGGTGCATAATCAAGTCTTCGGAGATCCCGGGCATGTCGGAGGGTTTCCAGGCGAAGAGATCAACGTTGCGGCGGATGCAGGCGATTATGCCTGGCTTCAAGTCCTCGGGGAGCGAGCGGCTCACCCGGAACCACTTTGATTCATCCTCGGCGCCGAACGGGACCTCCTCCAGCTCGTCGACAGGCTCGGGAGCGGGGTCGTCCCTCTCGGGTTCGAGTTCAACGGCGTCGAGGGGGAACACACCCCCTCCGACGGCGGTCATGTAGCACGACCGCGCTGCTTCTTGGCTACCTCGGACGATGCCGACCCGTTGCGGGGTGGGAAATTTGAGTTTCAGATGGTAAGCCGAAGGTACCGCTTGAAGGGAGCATAATCCGGGTCGGCCGAGTATGGCGTTGTAAGCCGCTTTGACGTTTACCACCATGAAGTCCATGGACTCGGTCCTCTTGACAGGAGCCGATCCTGCGGTGACGTCGAGAGTAACAATCCCTTCTATTATGACAGAGACGCCAGAGAAACCATGCAAAGTATATCCGTCTGGCTTAAGCTTGCCTCTGGGCAGTTTGAGATTCTCGAATGCTTCGAGGAAAAGAATATTTACCGAGCTGCCGTTGTCGACGAGGATTCGGCGAACTTCACAATTAGCCATGTGGAGGCCAATGACGAGGGCATCGCAATGAGGGAGGCGAACGCCTTCGAGGTTCTCTCCGGAGAAGGAGACAGGCACCGGTTGCAACCGGGGTGGGGGGTTGTCTTGGACAGTATTCACCTCCCGGATGAAGGCTTTTCGGGAAGTATTTGACTCTCCCCCATTGGCCCCCCGTGGACACAGTGCAAGATAAATGGCGTATCTGCGGCTCCCTCTGGTTCGGGATCCCGACCCTGGATGCGGTTCGGAGTAGGGTTCGGAGGCGAAGGCCTCCTGTTCCTAGCATCTCGCCGATCCCGTGGGCCTTCTCTGGTGAATTCTCGGAGGTCCCTCTTGAGATGAGTTCCTCAATCTCGTCTTTCAGGGCCCGATATTGGTCGGTTTCGTGCCCATGATCTCTGTGGAAACGGCAGTAGAAGCGCTGATCTCGCTTCTTGTTATTACTTGGTCGGGGAGGTAGTCGGACAATGCCTTTGTCTTCGATTTCTAAGAGGATGGCGGACACGTTATGTGTCAAGGGAGTGTACCTTTCGAAGCGAGGGACCGGAGGTGCCCTCTTCGCGCCTACCCCTTCCTTTGCTGTCTTCTTGGCAGGTTCGGCCTCATCGACCCTGCGCTTGCCCTTCCCCACGACTTCTTTGCTACCCTCCGGGTTAAGAGCTTCTTCAGCTCGTATGTACTTCTCGACCCGGTTGAGAAGGTCAGGGAAGTCCAGAGGTGGCCTCTTTGCTAAGGAGACCTGAGCTGGTTGTGCTGGACATTGTGTCGGAAAGCTGCCGAGGCGACCCCTGCGTCGAGGGCAGAGACGGATCTGGCCTCGGTTGTGAACCTCTTGACGAAGTTACGGAGCGACTCCCCATCCCTTTGGGTGAGGTCGAGCAGGGAAGTGCTCGTTCTCTCTGCCTTTCGGCTGGTGATGAAGTGGGCCAGGAAGCTGGCTTCCAGCTGGTCGAACGAGAAGATCGAGCTAGGGGAGAGCTTGGAGAACCAATCTCCGGCCGGACCCCAGAGGGTGGCCGGGAAGGCTCGGCACAGCAGGGGATCCGAAGCGCTGTGAATCATCATGAGGGTTTTGAAGCCCTCCATGTGATCAGCTGGATCACCCTCGCCGTTGTATGTCTCGAACTGCGGAGGTCGGAAGTTCCGAGGGATCTCCGCTTCTATGATGTTGACAGAGAATGGAGGTCGAGAAGGTCCCCGACCTAGGGCTAGGTTGGGATTCTCGTCGCCGATGCGCTCGATGCGATTCTCCATCTCTAGGAGTCGTCGGAGCACCTCGTCTGCGCGTTCAGGAGGGGGGTCGGCGCACGAGTGTGACTCCTTCCTTCGCTCATTTGAGGGGGTCAGCCATAGGTCGCGAACCTTGGCGCTCCACGAAGGGCCTCCAAGATTTCATCTCTGAAGCTCCTGAACTCGCCCCTGGTGACCCCGCCATGGTCGGACGGGTCGGGTCGTGGCGTAGGAATCCAGCCGATGCGGCTGAGTGCCGACGGCCTCTCCCCTTGTGCAGGCCTGGAATGGTTCGGGGCCGAGTTGGAAGCGGTCCCTCCCCTAGCCTGGCTAGCCCTTCTGTTCAGAATGACCCGACGAAGGTCGGGTTCGGCGACGCGTGAAACGCTTCGTTGGGGTCCGGGGTTTGCCCCCGGATTATTGGATGCCTGCCCTCGTCGAGGGCCCCCTCGGGAGGAGGCCCGTCTGGTTGGGCGGAACGGGCCGATCTTCGGGCTCGGGGAGCCATGGGAGATCGGGTCGAGGGAGAGCGTCGGTTGCGAGGCTCGGACTGTCGTCCGCACCGAATAAAGGGTTCCCACAGACGGCGCCAACCTGATGCGGTTTGTTTTTGGTCGCAGTGTGGATGCACCAGGTGTGAGTTCGGACTCAATTTGTAATGAGGGAAGAGTGCGGCACGGGACGACGAGCGGGGGGCTCGCTTCGGTGCTTGAGGATCGGCTCGGATGGCCTCGCCTCGAGTACCTGCAGACGGTCCTGAAACACCGGGGTTTATCCCGGTGGCGGACCCTCCGACGATCTAGTCAGTCTCTGTGAGAGAGTAGCAATAACTAGGGAAATTTAGGTGGCAAAGATTGATTACCTCAAAAGGTGGGTTAGGGTCTGGTATTTATAGGGAATACCAACCGGGTTTGGATCCGCTTGGGGGCCGGGTCTGAACCCGAAAGCCCATGGGCCTGACGTGGCAGGAGGCCCAGGGGGTTTAGGGCTGACGTGGCAATGCCAAGAGTGGTATAGGGCTGACGTGGCAAAGCCCTAGGTAGTATTTGGAGCTGATATGGCTGATCATGGGGCTCCTATGCCTCTGGGAGAATCGGATGGCCTAGGTCGCGCCAGGTCATCCCCATTCCTTGCCAGGCTGGGCGGACGGCCCGTGGGGCTGTCGTGGATCGGAGGCCGGGGGCCCCCGAGGCTCATCGGATACGAGGAGACCAATTCTGTGGGGGTGAACTTGAGGCTCGGTGCCGACCCTGTAGTGGTCCGAAGCCGAGCCGGATTGTTGTTTTTCCTACTTTTGAGCAAAAGCTGTCCTGGGCCCTGGTTGGGCCCCAGGCCATTTTTACCCTACCACAGTTGGCTACAGCCGGGTACAAACAGATTGAGACTCACAGTTTCAGGTTGTTATAAATTAAGTAAAAATATTTAAATTCTGTTCTTGCTCTTTTTTCTCTTTTTCATGAAGACGATATGATTGATAACGAACAAGTGTTAATAAAAATAGCACCCAAAACAACGAACAACCGCAAACGTAAGTGTCACTTAACCTATTACAAGTTACCACTAATTCACAACCAGCAAAAGTGTAATGGAAGCATAGTAACTGTGGAGGAAGTAAGGTTATTGAATCCTGCGCATGTAGAAAATTATTCCACAGCCGTTGAAAATGCAGCAGTGTAGATGTTTTGAATGCTACGAACCACATTGAAGACAACTGACAAATAGACCACAACAAGAAGTGAAGGATTTTCAAATTCTGATGAGCTTCCTGAACAAATTGTTGTTAAAATCTGGAATGGAGAACACTAATGCAAGATTTTAGAGAGGAGAGATAAGAAAGCTAAGCAAGGCAATTAACTCTTCTCTCAAAGAATAGTGCTAAGGCAATTAATTCTGAACTTTTTTATAGTCGTGCATCGCACGTGCATTATACTAGTTGTTCATAGAGTGAAGATAGAACAACATGAACATAAAACAAAATTTCAAAATTACAAAAACAAAACAAAAAATACATCAATTATAAGTCGACTCAAACAAAAAAAAATTCAAGAAATGTGATGAAATGAGCAAATGCCTAGTTCTCTTCTAAAGTTGATAAAGTGTCTTCTTTAAGAGGTTTGGTAAATATATCCGCTACTTTTTTATCAGTAGAAATAAAATCCAATATGATATCTCCCTTTAACACATGATCACGTAAAAAATAATGTCGAATATCAATATGTTTCGTACGTGAATGTTCAACCGGATTTTTAGATAAATTAATAGCACTGGTATTATCACACATTATAGCGGGTCTTGAGAAAGAAATACCACAATCTAATAAAGTTTGTTTCATCCATAAAATTTGTGCACAAGCCAAACTTGCAGCAATATATTCAACTTCTGTAGTAGATAGGAATACCGAATTTTGCTTTTTACTGCACCAAGATACTAGTGAATGTCCCAAAAAGTGACAAGTTCTACCAGTACTTTTACGATCAGTTTTACTACCAGCAAAATCAGCATCACTATACGACAAAAGTTGAGAGTTATTGGTGCGTGGATAAAACAAACCATATTCAGATGTGCCTTTAATGTATCTTAAAATATGTTTCACTACTTTTAAGTGAGATTCTTTTTTATCAGACTGATATCTAGCACACAAATATACGCTAAACATAACATCTGGTCTACTAGCAGTTATATATAAGAGTGAGCCAATCATACCTCGATAGAGCTTTTGATCGACACTTCATTTTTGTCAAGTGTAGTAGTAGTAACCATAGGTGTGGTCATACTACTAGTGCTATCCATGCCAAATCGTTTGAGTAATTCCTTAGCATATTTTTCTTGATTAATAAATATGCCATTTTGTGAGTATTTTATTTGTAGTCCAAGGAAATAATTGAGTTCACCCATGTGACTCATCTCAAACTCATTTTTCATGGTATTAGCAAACTCTTGACATAGATTACTATTAGTAGATCCAAAAATTATGTCATCTACATATATTTGTATGATTTACTTTACCAATTTCAAAACAGTTGCTAAGAGAAAAGTTTTTAAGCGATCATACCAAGCACGAGGTGCTTGTTTAAGACCATATAAAGCCTTTTTCAATTGGGCAAAAGCCAAAGTACCCCCCAACGTTTGGCCCGAGTACAAAATGCCTATACAACGTTTGAAAAAGTACATTTAACTCATTCCACCGTTAACTTAACCCCATCCGTTAAGTTAGAATTATTGAATTACTTTTTTACCCTTACCCTTTCATATTCACTATCTCTCTCTTTTTTCATCCATTTTTTCTTCCTTTGAGTTTTCCAGGTGATTGCTTACCGTGTTAATTCCTCCAAAATCAAGGCGACGAAGGTGGGCCTCTCAACCCTCTTTTCAATTTTCTTCTTCTTCCCCCAAAATCCATGGTAAATGAACCGGTTAGATTTTACTTCTTCTCAACCCTAGTTTTTGGGGAAAGTTGCTTAAGGAATTTGTCAGATTTTACTTCTTTTAGGTTTTACTTCTTTTAGGTTTTTTACTTCTCAACCGGTTAGGAATTTGTCAGATTTATCCTAAGTTTTATCCTGCCTCGGTTGGCATTGTCTTTGAGTGGATAGTCGATCGGTTTCCATCCACATCTACAGTGCTTCTTAGTCACACTTCATAATTAAGGACTATGTCTCTGAGCTTGCTTAGCATCTTTTCTTACCGTAGTTTTTTTTGTCTTTCTTGCTTTTGTTTCGGTTGTAATTTCTTCTGTTGTTTGCTTTGTTTTAGAAAGGGGAAAAAAAAACATAATTGTATTTGTCTAATTGCCTCCCACAATATGTGGCTCATCCAGAACTAGTCATCTTCCTGGTTAGTTTTTAATCTGCACTTGATTAAGTATTCTCTAAATTAATTTCACTTTAGACCTTAAACCCTAAGTAATTAAACCTGAAATGATATTTATTATGGGTTAGTAATTGGGGTGTAGGATTTGATTTGGTTGAGGAGTCTGATCGGAATTTTATCATATACAGCTATTGTCATTTGGTAGTATACAAGGGCATGTATATATTAGTAATCTATAGGGCATTGCTTTGGGTCAGGTGTGGTATTGATTTAGATGGGTTTAAAACTTTAAATTGCCAACCTGCCCAAGTTACAACTAACAGAATCAACCTGAAATGGGTAATTTCTTTCCCCAGTGAACTAATTTGCTGCAATAAGAATTATGAGTCAAGTTACTACTGAGAAATAATACTTCCTATTGATATTATATGTCTGATATAATACTTTTGAACATATCCTATTTCAACTGAATTAATGACATGCTATTTCAACTGAATGCTAATAATATGCACTTAATAATTATGGGTTGTATTTGTTCTTTGTTTAACTCAGCTTTACTATCTAATGTAGATGAAAACCGAAGCTTATATTTAGGAGATTCATCATGGTGGCAATTGGAGCAAAAGGAAAAGGATGAGTGAATATATAGATGGTAAGCTCAACTATTATCATGGAATAGTTGATGGCAAAACATCTTTACGTGAACTATTTGGCATAGTCAGAGGTATTATAGACATTGGTTCTAAGGAATTCAAAGTATTTTGTGGTTGTCCACAAGATGTTGGTTGCAGTTTGGGTGTTTTTGAGCTGCGAAATGAGTTGGATTTGATCCAAATGTTTTATGCATATGAGGGATTGCATACAATACAGCTATTTATAGAAGTAGTTGATGAGCATGTTGAAGAAATACAACAAGAGGAAGATCAACTTGAGTCAGATGTGGAGAGTATACAATCACAGTGTTATGACAGTGATAATTTGCTTCCTATTTGTAGTGACAGTGGGGGAGAGAAAATCAATTACAAGGTTGTACACTTAAACCATGACCCAAAGGAGGTTCCTGAGCTTGCAGTTGGAATTGGGTTTAGTAGTGCAGCTGATTTTAGGCATGCTGTCAGACAGAATGCAAGATATGGTGGATATGAAGTCATCACTCCTAGGAATGATGGGGATAAAGTACAATTCAAGTGTCGCAAATGTGATTGGAGTATATATGCAGCATGGGATGCAGGAGAACAAATGATCGTGGTCAGGACATACAACAATGTACATGAATGTGAAAGAGTTGAAGAGAATTTCACTGTGGGTTCGACTTGGATAGCACACAGGTTTATGGAGATTATTAGAGCTGATCCAAGTATAAAGAAGGAGACGATGAAGTCTATCTTATCTGAAGAGTTGGATGTCACTGTAAGTGATCACAAAATTAACAGGGCAAGAAGAAAGGCAATTGAATTGATTGAAGGCATGGAGAGAGAGCAATATCATAGACTAAGAGATTATGTCAGTGAAGTAGGGCAAAGTAATCCAGGTACATATATTGACATCCTCACAGAAGAAAGGAATTCGGAGAATGACCCTTTGTATTTCAAAAGACTTTTTATATGCCCGGGTGCTTGTGTGAAAGGGTTCTATGATGGGTGTAGACCTTTCTTAGGACTTGATGGTTGTCATATAACAAATGGACTGCCAGGTGTGATCTTAAGTGCAGTGGGTGTCGATGCAAATGGTGGTATGTTCCCAGTTGCATATGCTGTTGTGGAAAATGAGTCTAAAGACAGTTGGACTTGGTTTTTGGAACATCTACAGTCGGCTATGGGAGGTCTCGGTGACAAAGGCATCACTTTTATATCTGATAGACAAAAGGTATAAATAACTTTCTAACTCCATTATTTATTTATTTATTTTATAAAGTTATATTTAAATTGTGATGTGTATGTCAAATAATCTTGTTTTTATTATTGTAGGGCTTGGTCCAAACTTTTGAACAAGTACTTCCACATGTGGAACATAGGTTCTGTATAAGGCACTTGTTCAAGAACATGATTACTGCAGGACTTAGAGGGCCTAAGTTGCAAGAGAAAGTGCACGCAGCAGCAAAAGCAGGCACCGAGCAGGAATTCTTGGAGTTGATGGAAGAAATCAAGGGTATAAATTTTCGAGCATGGGAGTATTTAGAGACCACAACCAACAGGAATCATTGGTGCAGGCATAGATTTCCACTTGGGAGTAAAAGTGATATGGTTTCAAACAATATCTGTGAGTCCTTCAATAGCTGAATCCTAAAGGCTAGAGATAAAACTATAATCAATTTGATGAATATCATTAGAAGACTAATCACTAGGAGGTTGTCTTCTAAGAAAGCAAATTTCTTGAGGTGGAAGCAAGAAGTATGCCCAGCAATTTTAAACAAAATTGCTAAGAGAAGGAAAGGAGCCTCTAGTTTCGGTGTCTTACATTGTGTGGATGGAAAATATGAGGTTACTATTGGAAATGAGAGTATGGTTGTGGATATCGAAGCTAGAACATGTAGTTGTTACTTATGGCAACTTTCAGGTATCCCTTGCAAACATGGTATAGCAGCCATATTGAGAAAGGGTGGAAAGATAGAAGCGTACGTTGATAACATCTACAAGAAGGGGGCATATAGGAGGGCATACAAAGAAAGCCTTTTTCCAATTAGAGATGCAAGATTTTGGCCAAAGAATCAGGTACAAGGATATTTGTTAGAACCACCTATATGGAGAAGGAAACCTAGTAGGCCACGAAAGAAGAGAAAGAGAGGTGAAGATGAGAAACTTGATATATTGCAACCAAATATTGTAAAAAGAGGTGATAAGGAGGTGATGACAATCAAAGGCAAACCTCAAAGATGCCATAATTGTTGGGAGTTCAATCATAACACGAGGAGCTGCAAGAACCCCAAGATTAACAAGCCTAGAGAACAAGTTGTAAGGCCTCCAAAGCCACCTTCTACTCAACAACTCGAAACAAGAGGAAGAGGCAGGGGACTGGGTGGAAGGAGCAGAGGAGTTAGTGGTAGAGTTGGATGAGCTAGTGGAATACTATGATAAGGTAAAAACATTGTACAGCTCAATTGTTTTTTGTACAGCCATTACCTTTATTCAAACTTTGCTAACATGCATTCTTATGTTTTCTCAATGATGTAGGTGCGTTGGAGGACGAGTCATGTGAAGCTATCGTGGATTGAAGCATGATTTGGATAGTACACCTTTTTTTTTGTAATAGCTATAACTTTTAATGGTCAGCTTACATTTCCTATTATTAAGGTTTTAGACTATGAGAGATTGTTGTTATATGGATGAGTTGAAGAACATGCAAACTCTGTTATGCTAAAAACTCTGTGGATGGTTTTAGACTATTTTATTAATGAAGCGGTGACGTGGTCACCTTTTTCTCAAAAAAAAAAAACTAACTTAGGATGGTCCTTTGGGTCAGTCAATGGTCGGTGTGTTAAAAGTGGATTAACTTTTGTTTTAATAAAGAGATATTATACCTAATAGTTATCTCATAGAAACCTGCAAATGTAACCAACCAGAAACCTTTGGTACTCTTAACAATTATGTGGTATACCCAAAAATGTATGATTTAATCATTGTTGATGTCAACTATTGCCGAAGTTGTATCTTCCATCCTGGAACCATTATTATGAGATAAAGTGGCGGTGACCATGGTTATGATTGCTCCTTGTTTAAAAGGATGATGAGAATACTAAACATTTTGGTTACTGGCTTTATGATCACTGGATTCTGTTTGTTTTATATTTATCTGTTGTTGAAGTTGAAGGGATGATGGTAATAGGACTGACATATTTTATCTCTGTTTTAAAATTTGATTTGTTATTAGATAATCTAATTGTCATACTTTTATGTTTTATCCCATTCTTAGATTTATTATTGACTTCAATTTAAATCAAGATACGCTTGCAGTCATACAGCTATCAATCAATTTCTTATCTTATATAATCTTAATTCGTCCATATTTCAGTGATATACGGATGCATATTAGTTACGTAACTATTAACGCGTAAGACAATTTACATCGTGGTACATGATCTTGTACGATACACACAATATGATTAATATGTGATACATGTTACATATCCTGATTTGGCATATTTACCAGTACCTTGGTTCCTTTACTGTGGTATTTTTTCAAAGGAAAAACATCAATAATAAAAACTTCAGCCAAGTTGTACATGTGTTAGTACTTTCCTTCTTCCAGCTATTATGAACAAGCTCTTCGAAGTTTGAATTTTTTCTGCTGTCCAATGTTGTTTGGCAAAAATAATTGCTATAAATATGTCTGCAATAATTCTACACCATAATTTTCTAAAAAGTTTTTCCTTCCTGATATTCCAAACAGGGATTCATTCTCACTGAGAATCTCAGTATAACTAACTGCCTGTTGCTTCTAGTACATTTATGATTTATGTAGAGCTTTGATTCATGGAGGCCCATGGAACCATGGAATTTGTAAAGAAAATTTGAGTCAGAGCCATATAAATGTCTGTTAAGAAATCTAATTAATTAGTACTGTTTATGACAGTTCAGTTTGAACTTTATATTTTAAGAATAAGCTATTCTGTTCTCTTTTCGGCATTCTCTTTTTTTGCACTTATTTCCTGATTGTTGTAGAACAGTCTTTTCATATTTTATCAAGCTGGATTCTCAAAGGAAGAAAAAATGGATGAAAAAAGAGAGAGATAATGAATATGAAAGGGTAAGGGTAAAAAAGTAATTCAATAATTCTAACTTAACGGATGGGGTTAAGTTAACGGTGGAATGGGTTAAATGTACTTTTTCAAACGTTGTATGGGCATTTTGTACTCGGGCCAAACGCTGGGGGGGTACTTTGGCTTTTGCCCTTTTCAATTTAAAAACATGGTTTGGGAATTGTTCATGTTCGAAATCGGGTGGTTGCTTAACATAAACATCTTCCTTAATAAAACCATTCAAAAAAGCACTTTTAACGTCCATTTGGAAGAGTGTAAAATTCATAAAATACGCAAAAGATAATAAAATCCTAATTGATTCTAGTCTAGCAATAGGAGCATATGTTTCATCAAAATCAATTCATTCTTCTTGATTATATTCTTGAGCAACTAATCTAGCCTTGTTCCTAACGACTTATCCTGATTCATCTACTTATTTTTAAATACCCATTCGGTACCAATTATAGTATGATCAGGAGGTCATGGAACTAAATCCCACACATCATGTCTTATAAATTGGTTAAGTTCATCTTGCATGGCATTCAACCAAAATTCATTCTCACATGCTTCTTGTATATTTTTCGGTTCAAAATCCGACAAGAAAGCAGTATGAGAAATCATGTTAAAATAAGATCTTGTTTGAATACCATGTGAAATGTCACCAATTATTAAGTCATGAGGATGATCTCAAACTTTAATAAATGACTTTGGTAAAGTTTGAGTTATCACAACAGGATCAGTCGACTTAACAAGTCCAACAGCCAACTAATTAATATCAGTCGACTTAGGAATCCTATCAGTCGACTTGTCTAGGGTAGTTTTGTAGCGCCCCGAATTTCTAATATAATAACTTAGAAAATACGTGGCACAATCCCAGCATCAACTTCAATGTAATAGTACACATAGCAAAAAACACAAATAATTTTATTCCAAACTTTCATTACAACAATCTTTTTCAAACATAGCGGAATTACAAACACCTTGAATTACAACTTTCTTTTCACAATACTTCTTTTTACACAAATTTACACAAAGCTCTATTACATCAGTTTATCTCAAAACTAACTCAAGCATCCAAGCCTCTAAACTCTAAGCAACAACCTGTAACACATGAGGCTAGAGATGATCCCTAACCCCCAAACTAAAGGGGTCAGCCATAAATGGTGTGAGTGATATAAAAACAAAACAACATAATTTAATCATAAAACATAAAGTCATCAACAGCATGTATTAACAACAAGGATAAATGAATGAGAAATAACAAAAGATGTAAAGCATGAAAACATCATGAAATGAAAACAACAAGTGAATCTAGTCTAAGTGTCAAGTGTAGGAAAACTGGAAAACACATGCATAAAACCAAGTTAAGAAAACACAATTCTATATGCAACTAATCCCACTACGGTGACGGAAACAAGATTCAGAATACTCCACGAATAGGCGTCACCGCCCTCGACGCGCAAGCATCAAGTAAGATAACTCAATAACAACAACCGGAGAATCATCTCTCTGCTGTGTATCCCACGAATAGGCTTGCAAAACCCTCGACGTGCAGATACACCCGATACATTCCGTGAATAGGTCTGCTGACCCTCGACACGCAAATGCATCCTGCATGCTCCGTGAATAGGCCCGTAGACCCTCGACACGCGAACACCTAAATATTATGTACCCCACGAATAGGCCTTCAAGACCCTCGATGTGCAGATACACCCGATACATTTTGTGAATAGGTCTGCCGACCCTCGACACACAAATGCACCCTGCATGCTCCGTGAATAGGCCCGTAGACCCTCGATACGCGAACATCTAAATATTATGTACCCCACGAATAGGCCTTCAAGACCCTCGACGTGCAGATACACCCGATACATTCCGTGAATAGGTCTGCCGACCCTCGACACGCAAATGCATCCTGCATGCTCTATGAATAGGCCCGTAGACCCTTGACACGCGAACATCTAAATATTATGTATCCCACGAATAGGCCTTCAAGACCCTCGACGTGCAGATACACCCGATACATTCCGTGAATAGGTCTGCCGACCCTCGACACGCAAACACATCCTGCATGCTCCGTGAATAGGCCCGTAGACCCTCGACACGCGAACATCTAAATACCCTCTAGTTGGACTAACAAATCATGAGTCTATACTTGCGTCGATTATTATCAAATACACCAAAAATCCTTATCTCTAGAGTTAGTGTATTCTGCTGGTTCGCAGGACTCCCACTCAACTCCTAGAGACCTCAATGTGATCATAACTCACTATTCCATCGTCAAACGATCAAAGGAGAAATCTCTCCACTCAACAAAACTCAAGTCTTTAATAGATTCCATAATCCAAATCCAACCATAATATATATTGAAAGCGTATGTTCTGTAGAAGAATAATATTTATAAGGGTAGGTTATAGACCCAAAACATTTAAAGAAATAGTCGTTTAAAGAACATAAAAACACCTTAGAAAAGTATCAGTACCAGTTGACTGCAAAAGGTCACCAGTCGACTGTTCAGAGTGAAAACTAACATTTTTAAGAAGTAAGATCTAAGTGTCTACAGTCGACTGCAAAACTCACCAGTCGACTGTCCAGAGGGAAATCCAGTAATTTTAAGAAAATAAGTTAAGTATTATAAGTTGACTTATAAAAATCATAAGTCGACTTACCAGATTATAAGTTGACTTATAAAAACATAAGTCGACTTACCAGAGAGAACTTTCAGAAATCTTTAAGAAATATTCTAAGTGTTATAAGTCGACTTGCAAAGTCATAAGTCGACTTAAAAGAGATTATAAGTCGACTTAAAAAGTCATAAGTCGACTTACTAGAGAAAAATCTACGATAACTTTGAAAAATAAATTCTAAGTGTGACAGTCGACTGAAAAGGGTCTAAGTTGACTGTCCAGAGCGGATTTTCAAGGAAACTAAGGATCTAGCAGCCGGGTCATACCAGTCGACTGAAAGGTCTGCCAGTCGACTGTCGGCCTACAGACTGCAAGGTTTTGGTTGTACATGATAATCAAAATTAGGGTTTTCCAAAAGCGATCATTGTTTACTAAAATAATTTGTATTCAGGTAAAAACGAAAATCTCAAATAATCCTCATTATGGATACATTACTCAAATCATCCAATATCTCAAAACTTAATTCTCATGTTCTTAACTCCTAATTCTTCCATTAGGATTTCTCAATACTGAATTTTCTTCCACAACTCAAAACCAAAATCTGATTTGTAATCACAAGATCCAGATGTTCATCCATCCAATCCCTTATTATCATAACCATACTCAAATCTTAAACATGTTTTCAAGCAATAAAGAATTCATCAATCAAGATCTACTAAACGTTCATAGATTTCACATACATAATACAACAGTAACCATTGCATCGTTCTCATACGAAATACACCAAATAAACATACATATCAAACAAACAACAAAACAATCGTTCACATAAATCAAATCATAAAACAAAGTTCATATCACTCACAAAACAAAATAAAACAAAACAATATCACTCACCTTAGAAATGAAGAGATCCGACGAGAAAGTCTCCCTTTTTGCGAGATCCAAATTCCTCCTCTTCATTCACCAAGAAAATAATAATATAATGAAACTTGAGTTTTGCAGCGAATGACGGCTGCACACTCTCTTTTATACAGGCCGGAAGTAAAGATTTAGGATTTTAGAAATACATTTGCAAAATAGTCCTTCCACAATATAACTTTACATATATAACATTTTCTTAGTTAAAATAGGTTAACTAAATCAAAAACAAATCAAATATTTTATCACTGAGTTGTCCAACAATCCAGAGCAGCCTAGTAAACAAGAAAAATTCGGATTTACAACTCAGGGTGGCGATTTTGCACAAAAGCCCTCCCTTTTGTAATATTTGCAATTATATCATAAAATATTCATAAAAATCCAGAAAAATCCGAAATAATATCTAATAATACATATTATATTTTCCAATCAAAATATTCGACTTTTACTTTCCAGAAAACATTTGCATAAAATTCTACATAAATTCCATATTTGCAAAAACACCCTTTTTGTTTAAATCTTCACCAAATCGACTTTAAATAAAATCTAAATATATTTAAATTCAAATGATAACCATGGAGAACCAAAATATCAGTAAAAACAATTTTTCATAATTTATTTAAGATCCAAACGACTTTTTACATAAAAGCCACTCCCTTTCGAGGTATTTATAAAAATAGTTTCTCTACTCAGAAAAATCCCAAATTTTAGAATGTACTCCATTATAATTAGGAGAATTTACTAAAATATAAAATTGGTTATTTACACCAAAAATATTTGCACATGTTTCGCACGTGTAAAAAGATAAATCTTTTAGAAAATATTTATTAAGTCTCCAGAAAATCATTTTAATTCATTTTCAAATATTTAATATAATATTTGAAAATACGGGGTTCTACAAGTTTGCTCTAGTGATTTAATAACGTTATCTAGTGATGATGATTCATTTTCACCATCTTCAATAACATTAGATGAAGATAAAGATTCATCAAATGAAACATGCATAAATTCTTCAATAGTCAAAGTTGACTTATTGAAAATTCTATATGCCTTACTCCTATTTGAGTATCCAATGAAGATACCTTCATTGGATCTAGCATCAAATTTATCTAGATTATCTTTTGTGTTTAATATGAAACAACCAAATACTTTAAAATATGATACTTTAGAAATTCGTTCATAAAAAAATTCATAACAAGTTTTCTTAAGATTTGGCCTAATCAATATTCTATTTAAGACATAGCATGCTGTAGAAACAGCTTCAGCCCAGAAGTATTTAGGCAAATTGCTTTCAACAAGTATAGTACGTGCACATTCTTATAATGTCCTATTCTTTCTTTCGACCACTCCATTTTGTGGTGAACCTCTAGAAAATGCAAATGAATGTGTTATACCATTATTGTTGCAATATTCTGAAAATGTTTCATTCTCAAATTCTCCACCTTGATCACTTCTAATAGTGACTATGGTTAGAGATTTTTAATTTTGAATACGTTTGCAAAAGTTGCAAATTCTTGAAAGGCATCATTTTTATGTTTTGAAAAGAATACCCATGTAAATCTTGAAAAATCATCTACTAAAACAAGTATATATTTACTTTTATTTAAAGAAGCGACTCTAGTAGAACCAAATAAATCCATATGGATTAATTCGAGAAGCCTACTAGTAGAAATCATTTCTTTTGTCTTAAAAGTAGATTTTACTTGTTTTCCTAGTTGACATGCATCACACATCTTATCTTTCCTAATAGATAATTTTGGCAATCCTTTAACTAGGTTATTCTTAGATAATTTAGCAATATTTTTCATATTTACATGGTCAAATCTCTTATGCCAAAGCCAAGAATCATTGTTAGAAGTAACTAAACAAAAATCATTTGAAAACTCATTTGTTTTTAAACATAATTCATATATATTATTTTTCCTAAAACCTTGAAAGAACACATTTTGCATAGATGAATCATAGATTAAGCATGCATCTTTTTCAGAGACTATTTTATAACCCTTATCACAAAGCTGACTAATACTTAACAGATTATGCTTTAAACCACTAACTAGAAATACCTCTTCAATAGTACGGGTAGTGTTCTTACCGACCATGCCTATTCCAATGACCTTTCCTTTGTTATTGTCACCGAACGTAACCGTTCCTCCGTCTATCTCTTGTATGGAAGGAAGTAGGTTTGCATGGGCCAGTCATATGTTTAGAGCATCCGCTGTCAAGTATCCAACGTTCCCTTTTAGGTACCTATAAAATAAAAATTGTGAATATGGTACCCTTTTCATTGGGTCCGAAAGAGATTAGTGTTTGGAAAACCAAACCCAAAGTGAGTTTGATTTACCACCAAAAGCAGGTATATAATTTGCAGAATTACACACATTATGAATAAAAGAATTTATATAAGTAATCCTATCATTTAGACTCAGGTTGACTGGAACCCAAATATTTTTAGTCAGTCCAGTCGACTTTATTGTACCCTTCAGTCGAATGTTCTGTGAAGTTAGTCGACTGAGAGGTGAAACAAATCGAATTATATGAGGTTTTTGTCTCTTTGAATAAGACTCCAAACCTTTGGGCAGACGACCGAATTTTTGGGTCAGCCAACTGGTCTGAACAGAAGGATTACTCTTTTCATGATCAAAAATAATTTTTAGTTTTTCAAAATAATCATATAACTTCTTTTTCACACTAGAAACATAATTAATCTTATTACTACTAGTATTATCAGAAGTATGATGTTTTTCAAGGGTTTTTTGAAAACCAAGCCCAAACTTTTTATTAGATTGAACTTGATTTTGGACAACTTCTGTAACGCCCCGAATTTTTTTTTTTTTTTTTTTTTTTTTGAAAACTAAACCTCGAAATTCAATTCTATCAATTTCTATATCACTTTAATCATAAACTAAGAAAGTTATATTTCAGGAAAAATTTTGACAGAGTCTCCCCTGTAAATTTTGCCCCGAAACACAAAAAGCTTACGAAATTCTGCTCAAAATTCCGTAGCTCACACAATACACAATAATTTCATGGGCTCCCCAGGCCAAAATGAGCAGAAACATACAGACAATAATATATATTGCTCTGGGGGCCAAACTCATAACGAATTATCAAATATCAAATAAAAACCATAATTTTCTTTGAAAACGAGGTAAAATTTTTAGAAAAATCTTTGTAAAACTTACCACAGAGTCCAGTACTCCACAACGAGATGGGTACGGGTCACCAACACACCACACGACCCCACATTATACTCATCATCATCATATACCTGCTTATACATCCATAATACAATTTAAACTATAAATTCTACTATTCACATTACAACACTGATACATCAAATTTAATATAAAAGTCTTTACTCAACAAAATCTGTGCCTCACCTCTGCTCTGCTGAGGACCTGTAACAGTAGGGATTTTAGGGTAGTCTAGGGACTCCCTAACCCCCCAAATACTAAGGGGTTAGCCATTTCTGGTGTGAGTATAATTTAAAAATCTAACAAATAAATTAAATTATATAACGAAAATAATTTTAAACTTACAAACATCGAGTAAGAACATACATCTTGAACCTCTGAACTTTAAAACATCATACATACGGCTTTATTTACAATTACTCTTCAAATCTGTATCAAATTATAATTCCACTATATTTTACACATCAACCTCATATCTATCCTTACCTTATATTCGCACAATACGAATTTCCATAAACACTCACATAAAGTATCTAACTCTTTTCTTCATACTTTCATAACTCCGCACTTCATTTTCTATTCGTTTACATCTATGAACTCATGACTCATATTCTCAATTTCATATTTCATAATACCGCGTTCATTTATTTCTTATAACCCATATCATCACGTATGCATATATCCACATAATACCACAATAATTCCTGCCTTATGACAAAATATAACACTTCATTCCTATTGCAATTCACTCACATTTCATCACATCATGAACATATCACTTATTAAATACTCATTCTTATCACATCAAAATATATTTTATAACTCATTCTCATCCCGTTATATCGTTTAGCTATTATTCAAGTTAATTTATAACTAACTTACTTTCATCTTCACTTTGCCTTATTTCTCATTTCCATCAATCGTTACCACTTTCTTACCAACTCCCCCTGCGAATTGAGCCAAGGCAGGTAGTTCCTACTATTTCCACAGAAATAGCAGGCAGGTAGTTCCTTGACACAATTCCAAGGTACGACTCATATCAATCTGTATTTTACTTTAATAACCTCATACATAATACCATTACTTCATATCATTATTTATCTTTACTTATTTAATTCTTCACTTCCATTAATCATAGCCCTATCATGACCACTCACCCTGCGAATTATGCCAAGGCAGATAGTTCCCACTGTTTTCCACAGAAACAGCAGGCAGGTAGTTCCTTGACACAATCCCAAGGTGGAACCACTCATATCATAGTGTATTTTACTTCAATGATCACACACATAATATAATTACTTCGTACCATTTATAAAAACACATGCCTCTTTTATTATTCCCTTTTAAATTGACCACGTACTGCATTTATCACTTCTTTTCATATACTAACTCATAGCTCATTTTCTTTCACATTTACTTCATTCACAACTACTTTCTTTCTCATCCACAATTCCAATTCACTTTTCACTATTTTCTTTCTTTACTATCCCATTTATTATCAACACTTAATTTATTCTTTATTGTCAACTCATCATACTCTTCACTATTTCATTTCAGCTTATACCAAACACTTCTCTTTTTCATTCATATTTCATATCATATTCATTTTACTCCAAGTCTATCCCAGAGCACCAATTCTCTCTCAGGTCTACCCTGAGGTATCAACTCTCTCTCCGGTCTATCCGGAGGTATCTACACTCCCAGGTCCATCCTGGGGTATCAACTCTCTCACAGGTCATCCCTGAGGTATCTACTCTCTCCGGTCTATCCGGAGGTATCTGCACTCCCAGGTCCATCCTGGGGTATCATATCTCTCATCTCAGGTCAACCCTGAGGTATCTACTCTCTCCGGTCTATCCGGAGGTATCTGCACTCCCAGGTCCATCCTGGGGTATCATATCTCTCATCTCAGGTCAACCCTGAGGTATCTACTCTCTCCGGTCTATCCGGAGGTATCTACACTCCCAGGTCTATCCTGGGGTATCAACTCAAGCCAACCGAAATTTTTGTAATTAACATTTACCTTTCATATTAACATCACCCTTTATCATCATAACATCTCATCTTTTATTTAAACTCATTCGCATAAACAATGATCCCCAACTCACTTACCCCATTCAATGCATCACACCAAAGAAATATCACTAAAATTATCACAAAAATCATCACATCATAATATTACACATCACATTTGTACGGTATTGTTTATTTTATCCTTACCCCACACATCCTGCGTATATCATACTATTTAATTATGTCAATAACACAGGTTTGCATACGCCCCATAGATCACACTTCACAACATCATATATATATATAATAATACACCCAACACTTTACTATCACCCTGGATATTCAAAATCACCACAATTTACCATATACCGACATCCTATATAACTATAACTCATCCCCATATATATATATATCACTAATCCATCATCTATAAGTTTAGATCAATACCCAAGACGAGTATTTAATCGTCGTATCGCATATCAACACAGAACACTAATTTTCCCTTTACAAATACACCATATTTTGGGATTCGTATCAATCATTCAAATTATACTAAAATTTTCTTGAACAACAAATATATAAATATTTTCATACTCACCTAGCAGCCCGTGAAGACCCGATGCGCCAGCACGCCGTTCCACATCCAAATTTGCTAATATATCCTATTATCAGATTTCAACACAATTAAGGCTCAAATCATTCAAATCAATCACAGAAAATAATAACAATATTTCTAATATCACTCAGGCGTTTTATCGAACGTCTGGGATGCACACGTGCATTGCACGTAATATTCAAATTCCTACGGGATGTTTATCCCCCAACAATTACTAAAATCACTCCCCAAATAATTCAAATAACCTAACAAGAATTTCTACTATCATACAAGAGATAATTATTAGATATATAATGATCTTTTGCAAATCCAATACCCTAATTTATTAGCAACTTGCAATCCCTCTAATAACTTGCTAATTTTTCCCATCTACCACTTCCAACATCTCTAAATCTCTCTACCCTAACTAGTCTATTCAAAATAGATTAACCACACTAAATTTTATACAAAAATAAATTATAGGGTTTACCTTTTCGGAATCCTTTCGAAAATCCAACACTACCACGAGCTAGAGCACCCCTCAATCAGCATATCCTCCGAATTAATTTGAAAATAACGAAGAAAATGGGAGGATTTGGCCGGGGAAAGCTTCGGCATATTTGGGTTCGGCTGGGGGGGGAAAGTAGCGCTCGGGAAAGGGAAAAAAAGAAGGGAAGAAGAAGAAGAAAAAGTAGCATTCGAAAATAATTTCCGAACTGATCCATTTTGGAAAATATTTACCAAACTGGTCCACTTTCGAAATTTTTTTACCACAGCTAGTCCATAACTGGTCCACTTTCGAAAATATTTGGGTTGAGGATAAATTACACTAAGGTGTTCTCCCATTATAGTAGTAGAGATAAAATCATAATAATAATAATATTTTTATAAATGGATATTTGCAAATAGACCCCTAAACCTCCAAAATATTTCAAGTAAACCCCAACTCTTTTCTTTAAAATACTAACAATATAAAATATATAAAATCGTCTCATAATAATCCTCCAACAATTGAAAATAAGGTAAACAATATCCTTTCACACAAAACTCAATTCATAACCCCCAATATATCAATAACGCCAATCCACCACAAATATCCATACCGATATCAATATTTAAATAAAATACATCAAAATAATTTTCACCACTCAAAATATATAAAAACAGATATTTTCGATATTTTAAAAATTCGAGGTGTTACATTCTACACACCTCAAAAGAAGCTCGTCCTCGAGCTACCGAGATAGAAAACAACTGTTCAAACAATTACGGATACTCTCCCCCACTAACTTTCAATAACTAAGCAACTTAATGTCTTGATCGCCGCTAATCTGCATAACTCCCTTGTCGACTACACACCTCAAAAGAGGCTTATCCATTAATCTCATCCAGAATGAGGTCATGCACCCACTACAAATAGCAAAAATTTCAAATCCTAACTCGACTGATCAGCTGTAGAATAAGCAGCTGTACTAATAAACTGCCCACATACAGGGTCATGTCGTCCTCTGCTACCAAAGAAAAATCAAATTGACTAAATAATTCTAGTACCGTCCACTCTTGGGACATAATAAATACCAATATTCTTCTTCTACTTCAGACATCTGTCACCCTATTCTTAATGGTCACCTTATTCAACTCCCGATATTCAATACTCAATCTCAGGGGACTATCATCTCATATATCAAAGAGTTTACCAACCACCTCCTTAATCTTCTCCTTGGGTATTACCACCAAACCCAACGGACATACTTACATCGTCCAAGGCATTACATTCCATCAGAAACCGGGTTTTATCGGGCTTTCTCACCCGAACCCTCTTGCATCATACTTCAACCATACATCAACCATACATATAGCCTTCACTACTAACCCATCTCCCGGCAAAGTATAATGACCACAACAACACATCACCTCACAATCTATAGGATATACACCTATATGTCATACACAAGACCCCAAGAAAATAGCCACACTCGGCATACCGCAACCCATATAACAAAACTCTATAATGGGGTACAATTTCTCGCTTGGGGCTTCTAAGGAAAACATGGCAATGCTATAATGCAAAACACCAGCATGGGTTACAAGGGATAACATTGACCCTAAGTCAGACCAAAGTCCAATAGAAATTGCTCCATCTATAATATAATCCATACTTAGCAAAACACCCACAACACATAAAACTACTTCATCTCCACGACTTAGCAATAATGAACCTATACTCACATGACAGGATCACTAGGATACAAACCATCACAAACTCTATCCTAGTTAACCTAAGCTCTGATACCAAACTGTAACGAACTGTAACGCCCCGAAATTTTTTTTTTTTTTTTTTTTGAAAACTAAACCTCGAAATTCAATTCTATCAATTTCTATATCACTTTAATCATAAACTAAGAAAGTTATATTTCAGGAAAAATTTTGACAGAGTCTCCCCTGTAAATTTTGCCCCGAAACACAAAAAGCTTACGGAATTCTGCTCAAAATTCCGTAGCTCACACAATACACAATAATTTCATGGGCTCCCCAGGCCAAAATGAGCAGAAACATACAGGCAATAATATATATTGCTCTGGGGGCCAAACTCATAACGAATTATCAAATATCAAATAAAAACCATAATTTTCTTTGAAAACGAGGTAAAATTTTTAGAAAAATCTTTATAAAACTTACCACAGAGTCCAGTACTCCACAACGAGATGGGTACGGGTCACCAACACACCACATGACCCCACACTATACTCATCATCATCATATACCTGCTTATACATCCATAATACAATTTAAACTATAAATTCTACTATTCACATTACAACACTGATACATCAAATTTAATATAAAAGTCTTTACTCAACAAAATCTGTGCCTCACCTCTGCTCTGCTGAGGACCTGTAACAGTAGGGATTTTAGGGTAGTCTAGGGACTCCCTAACCCCCCAAATATTAAGGGGTTAGCCATTTCTGGTGTGAGTATAATTTAAAAATCTAACAAATAAATTAAATTATATAACGAAAATAATTTTAAACTTACAAACATCGAGTAAGAACATACATCTTGAACCTCTGAACTTTAAAACATCATACATACGGCTTTATTTACAATTACTCTTCAAATCTGTATCAAATTATAATTCCACTATATTTTACACATCAACCTCATATCTATCCTTACCTTATATTCGCACAATACGAATTTCCATAAACACTCACATAAAGTATCTAACTCTTTTCTTCATACTTTCATAACTCCGCACTTCATTTTCTATTCGTTTACATCTATGAACTCATGACTCATATTCTCAATTTCATATTTCATAATACCGCGTTCATTTATTTCTTATAACCCATATCATCACGTATGCATATATCCACATAATACCACAATAATTCCTGCCTTATGACAAAATATAACACTTCATTCCTATTGCAATTCACTCACATTTCATCACATCATGAACATATCACTTATTAAATACTCATTCTTATCACATCAAAATATATTTTATAACTCATTCTCATCCCGTTATATCGTTTAGCTATTATTCAAGTTAATTTATAACTAACTTACTTTCATCTTCACTTTGCCTTATTTCTCATTTCCATCAATCGTTACCATTTTCTTACCAACTCCCCCTGCGAATTGAGCCAAGGCAGGTAGTTCCTACTATTTCCACAGAAATAGCAGGCAGGTAGTTCCTTGACACAATTCCAAGGTACGACTCATATCAATCTGTATTTTACTTTAATAACCCCATACATAATACCATTACTTCATATCATTATTTATCTTTACTTATTTAATTCTTCACTTCCATTAATCATAGCCCTATCATGACCACTCACCCTGCGAATTATGCCAAGGCAGATAGTTCCCACTGTTTTCCACAGAAACAGCAGGCAGGTAGTTCCTTGACACAATCCCAAGGTGGAACCACTCATATCATAGTGTATTTTACTTCAATGATCACACACATAATATAATTACTTCGTACCATTTATAAAAACACATGCCTCTTTTATTATTCCCTTTTAAATTGACCACGTACTGCATTTATCACTTCTTTTCATATACTAACTCATAGCTCATTTTCTTTCACATTTACTTCATTCACAACTACTTTCTTTCTCATCCACAATTCCAATTCACTTTTCACTATTTTCTTTCTTTACTATCCCATTTATTATCAACACTTAATTTATTCTTTATTGTCAACTCATCATACTCTTCACTATTTCATTTCAGCTTATACCAAACACTTCTCTTTTTCATTCATATTTCATATCATATTCATTTTACTCCAAGTCTATCCCAGAGCACCAATTCTCTCTCAGGTCTACCCTGAGGTATCAACTCTCTCTCCGGTCTATCCGGAGGTATCTACACTCCCAGGTCCATCCTGGGGTATCAACTCTCTCTCAGGTCATCCCTGAGGTATCTACTCTCTCCGGTCTATCCGGAGGTATCTGCACTCCCAGGTCCATCCTGAGGTATCATATCTCTCATCTCAGGTCAACCCTGAGGTATCTACTCTCTCCGGTCTATCCGGAGGTATCTGCACTCCCAGGTCCATCCTGGGGTATCATATCTCTCATCTCAGGTCAACCCTGAGGTATCTACTCTCTCCGGTCTATCCGGAGGTATCTACACTCCCAGGTCTATCCAGGGGTATCAACTCAAGCCAACCGAAATTTTTGTAATTAACATTTACCTTTCATATTAACATCACCCTTTATCATCATAACATCTCATCTTTTATTTAAACTCATTCGCATAAACAATGATCCCCAACTCACTTACCCCATTCAATGCATCACACCAAAGAAATATCACTAAAATTATCACAAAAATCATCACATCATAATATTACACATCACATTTGTACGGTATTGTTTATTTTATCCTTACCCCACACATCCTGCGTATATCATACTATTTAATTATGTCAATAACACAGGTTTGCATACGCCCCATAGATCACACTTCACAACATCATATATATATATAATAATACACCCAACACTTTACTATCACCCTGGATATTCAAAATCACCACAATTTACCATATACCGACATCCTATATAACTATAACTCATCCCCGTATATATATATATCACTAATCCATCATCTATAAGTTTAGATCAATACCCAAGACGAGTATTTAATCGTCGTATCGCATATCAACACAGAACACTAATTTTCCCTTTACAAATACACCATATTTTGGGATTCGTATCAATCATTCAAATTATACTAAAATTTTCTTGAACAACAAATATATAAATATTTTCATACTCACCTAGCAGCCCGTGAAGACCCGATGCGCCAGCACGCCGTTCCACATCCAAATTTGCTAATATATCCTATTATCAGATTTCAACACAATTAAGGCTCAAATCATTCAAATCAATCACAGAAAATAATAACAATATTTCTAATATCACTCAGGCGTTTTATCGAACGTCTGGGATGCACACGTGCATTGCACGTAATATTCAAATTCCTACGGGATGTTTATCCCCCAACAATTACTAAAATCACTCCCCAAATAATTCAAATAACCTAACAAGAATTTCTACTATCATACAAGAGATAATTATTAGATATATAATGATCTTTTGCAAATCCAATACCCTAATTTATTAGCAACTTGCAATCCCTCTAATAACTTGCTAATTTTGCCCATCTACCACTTCCAACATCTCTAAATCTCTCTACCCTAACTAGTCTATTCAAAATAGATTAACCACACTAAATTTTATACAAAAATAAATTATAGGGTTTACCTTTTCGGAATCCTTTCGAAAATCCAACACTACCACGAGCTAGAGCACCCCTCAATCAGCATATCCTCCGAATTAATTTGAAAATAACGAAGAAAATGGGAGGATTTGGCCGGGGAAAGCTTCGGCATATTTGGGTTCGGCTGGGGGGAAAGTAGCGCTCGGGAAAGGGAAAAAAAGAAGGGAAGAAGAAGAAAAAGTAGCATTCGAAAATAATTGCCGAACTGATCCATTTTGGAAAATATTTACCAAACTGGTCCACTTTCGAAATTTTTTTACCACAGCTAGTCCATAACTGGTCCACTTTCGAAAATATTTGGGTTGAGGATAAATTACACTAAGGTGTTCTCCCATTATAGTAGTAGAGATAAAATCATAATAATAATAATATTTTTATAAATGGATATTTGCAAATAGACCCCTAAACCTCCAAAATATTTCAAGTAAACCCCAACTCTTTTCTTTAAAATACTAACAATATAAAATATATAAAATCGTCTCATAATAATCCTCCAACAATTGAAAATAAGGTAAACAATATCCTTTCACACAAAACTCAATTCATAACCCCCAATATATCAATAACGCCAATCCACCACAAATATCCATACCGATATCAATATTTAAATAAAATACATCAAAATAATTTTCACCACTCAAAATATATAAAAACAGATATTTTCGATATTTTAAAAATTCGAGGTGTTACAACTTCATTTAAATTCTCTTTTCCTTTATTAAACCTAGATACATTCTTGGATATCTCTTCATAATTTTTCTTAAGAGATACAAGATCTATATCCAAGTTTGAAAGACGAGAATTTAAAGATTTGACTTCAACATTTAAGTCAAAATTTTCTTGAGAAAGTGTTTGATTAACTTTCTCTAGATTTTTAACTCTTATCTTCTCCCTTTTTAGTTCTTGAAAAACTTCATTAAATGCTTCTAATAAATCATTTGAATCAAAATTGTCACTTCATTTTGAGTAGCCATGAAGCACACATTTGAGAGTTCATTTGATTCTTTATTCTCTTTTTTGGATGATGAGTCGCTATCATTCCAAGTTGCTTGATATGCCTTCTTGTTCTTCATGTACTTGTTCTTTGTGTACTTGTCCTTCGTGAAGTTAGGAACTTTCCCTTTTTATTTTGCATTTTCTAACGGACAGTCCTTCTTCATGTGTCCTGTTTTATTACACTTGAAACAAGTAGGAAGTTCATTAGTATTTTTAAACTTAGAATTGAATTTACCCTTTCGAAGAAATTTCTTGAATTTTCTAATGAACATGGCTTTTTCTTCTTCATCTTCTGAATCCGACATGGCCTTGAAAGCAAGAGTCTTCTTCTTGGCTTGTTGAGGTTTTAGATCCTTCTTGCTTTCTTCTAATTGTACTTCGTATGCCAATAGATTTCCCACAGGATTCTCAAGAGAGAGTTGTGTTAAATCGTTGGCTTTTTCTATAGTGGTGGTCTTCTTCTCCCATTCGGGGGTTAGGGCACGCAAGACCTTCCTCACCATCTTTGCTTGTGAATATGTCTTTCCAACAGCCACAAGAGAGTTTGTGATGTCCATGAACCTTTTTATCATGTTGGACACATTTTCGTTCTCCTTCATACAGAACATCTCGAACCTGTGAACAAGAACAGAGATTTTAGATTCTTTGACCTTATTTGTACCTTCATGTGTTACCTCAAGAGTGTGCCAAAATTGATAAGCCGTTGTTGCGTTTGACACACGATTGAACTCCTCTTTGGTAAGTGCACAGAAGAGAGCATTCATCGCCTTTGCATTGTTCATGGTGTTGCACTTCATGTCATCGTTCCATTGTTCATAGGGAATTATAGGTACGGTATATTCTGTCTCGGTCTTGTTCCAAATCTCATACTTGATGGACTGTAGATAGATCTTCATTCTACACTTTCAATAGTTGTAGCTTGTTCCATCAAATAGAGGTGGCCTTTGTATGGATTGGCTTTCATGGTATTGACTTGCATTTGAAGTAGATGTCATTGCACTCAATCAAGCTCTGATACCAAGTGTTGGATCCTGTATGCAAGGCAAATAACACTAGAAGGGGGTTGAATAGTGTTGTATAAAAATAATCAATAAATTGAACTTTTCGCAATGTTAAGTCGGCTGAAAAATATAGGCAGTCGACTGAAGCGTCAGATAAGAAGAGTAATTTAACTGAAGAGTTACAAGTCTGTTAAGTCGACTTAGAGATTAAAACAGTCGACTGACCAGACTCAATCTACACAAGAAACTCAGAGATATTAAAATGCAAGTTTAGAGAAAACAACCACAGAGAGTCGACACAGCAAACACCACGATGTATCCTGGTTCGGTCCTCCCGACCTACATCTAGTCTCCAAGCAACCCACTTAAGATTTTTCACTATTCTTGAAAAAATACAAGAATACTCTACAACCTTTGACAACAACTATGTCAAATCTGTAGACCTCTCTCACCACTAGAGAGAGCAAAACCCACTCTACACCCTAGAGTGAAACTGACTTTAAACCAAGAGTCCTACTCTCCAACCGAGAAGACCACTCTCACAACCCGAGAGTGAAACAACAACAAAAAGAGATTTACAACAACCTAAAGCCTTGTATGTGAAAGTGCTTTTTGTATATTGGCTATAGGTCGACTTCTAACTTCAGTCTAGAACGAATTCAATGTTATACAAGACTGAAAATCAGAGAACAAGTCTTAAAGAAAGTATATTCTTTTTAAACTTGTTCTTTTTCTTCTCAAAAGCAAAAGACTTGAATCAAAAGTTTTAGTTGTAACCTTTTCCAATTGAAATCTATACTCTTTTTATAGAGTAGAAACTTTTGGACATTGAGAAATAGTATCCCATTTGCCATACAACGGCAATAAAAAGTTTGAATTTGAAAAACGAATTTGAAATTCGGAAAACTGTCAAAACTGCTTGAACAGTCGACTGAGTTGCCATATGAGTCGACTGGTCAGAGCTTGAGTGAGTTCAGTCAATTTTGTACTCTAACAGTTAACTGCTTCCAAGAGTAAGTCAACTGGTACTCAATCAGCTGAACTTATACAAGCTTTGTTTTGAAATTTTGATTTTGTAAAACATTTTCTTTATTTAGGTAATGTGTGAGTGTGTGTGTATGACAAGGCTTTTACAAGATTCTAAAACTCACAAATAATACAAATAATATTACAAGACATTTGTTCAAATGTAGCTAATCACTTGAAGCTCTTGAAAGTCTTGAACTTGAAACTTGAAAGCGCTTGAAAGTCTTGAACTTGAACTTGAGTCTTTGTAGCTTGATCTTGCCTTTGTGGCTTCAACAAATACTTTTGAAAGCTTCATCACATTGTATTGGCTTTGAATGCTTCATCATGGTATTGACCTTGAACACTTTTAACACATACTGCAAAAGATATGTAATATAGAATAATTGTGTATTGTGTTGTAGCCATCAAAATCAAGAATCTACATATTTTTCTAGTAGGATGCATGAAAGATGATGGTATGATGATATAATGAATTATTGATGAATTGATGAATAAAGAATAGAACTTTTCATACTGACAAATAAAAGTTCTATATAGATGACTTGGAATTGTTAAGAACTTAGCAGAAATCATGGGTATATTGTTTTATTCCATATTCTCACTGATTTGATTGTACATGATGAGTTTGTATGATGTTTATTGCATAAAATGAATAAAACTTGAGTCTTTTCTAGTGTATGCACATATATAGGGCCTGTTATGGTGTTTTGATGAGTAAAACTTGATGAAGAATTGTTGTAGATGCCTACAATCATGGACAAACTAATCTAACTAGTTGTAATTTTGTTTAATCAAGTTGCGAAGAGGGTTCTAGATTAAAAAGACCAAGTTTTGAATGATTTGAACATGAGTATACTTTCGGGCCTGAAGCTATGGTGACCGAAGGTTGATTTTTGAAGATTTTGTGAAATTTTCAATTAGATCTTGATTTCTACGAACACTAAGTTTGAATTGATCAATATGTTACTTACACATAGTGATTTTTGAAGATTTTACTGATATACATGCACACATATACACATATATGCAATCCTTACTGTTTTGAAGAAACTTTGATGAAGAATTGATCTTTTATGAATTTGATGAGATTTTGATATGTTTTATAAACTCTAGTATATTAAACAAGTTGTATTGATCATCTCAGAATTTTTATTTTACAATTGTGTGCTTTTAAAGAGTATAATCGATGTATCAGTCGAAATGTGAACAATTTTCCAAAACTGGCTGTGCAGCAGCCAAGTGGCAGACGACCAACATTCTTTGAATATGGGAATTTAGCTTGACAGTCGACCGTCGTTTTTTTTGAACTTTTTTGACAGTCGATCGTCAGCTATTTGGCTGAGTGTTTTATTGAGTTTTTCGTCGTTTTTCTTGAACGACTATTTCTTCGCACTTATGGATTATTGGACTACTATTTTAGATGAAGGTTTTGCTACATATTACTATAAATTACAGAGAGTTTTATTTTGATTATAATAAAGTTTAACTTGTATTTCTATGACTTTAAGAAGCAAAATATAAATGGATTTCAAGATATTGAAGTTTTCTTAATATGAGTGAATTGATAATGAAATTTAGAGTTTTAACGAAAGATTTTGTGCTATTAGTTGAGTTGTGAGTCTCTAGAGGGTAAGTGGGACCCCAGTACACCTGCAGTTGAAATTTTTGTGGTTTGGCCAGTCGTGGCTTGTTGATCAGTTGAGTTAAGTCCGATAGGGTACACCAACTCTAGGAGATTCGTAATTAATTAATTAACTTAATAAGATAAAGACAGATACTAGATGGTGATATGATGAAATGAGTGCAAACATGGGTTATGGACCTCAATATGATCTGCAATGTGAGATAATCCCCGAAATTATCAAGGTGTGAGTGAAATAGTCTCCGAAATTACCTGCAATGTGGGATTGATTTTCGGAATTATCGGGTCGAGGCGACACTCATGGGGTATTCGTGTGATGAGGCACCATAGCTTGTGGTGTGGGGTATTCTCGAAAATTCATAGGTGTGAGTGAAATACTCTTCGGAATTATCTGTGGATAGAGATTGACCTCTGGAATTATCGGGGCATGGGCTAGATACTCACAGTTTATCTAAATCTCGTAGTAGTCATCGTAGTAGCATTAGTTGCATAACGAGAGATTTAACCCTATAAAGTGGAGAACGATAAAGGCTTGCACCAGATCTATGTAGAGTGGGGAGCATAGATTCGACAAGTATGCATCAGAGAGTCATCATACTGCATTTTTGTTTCTTGACTAGTATTATGCATGATTTTTTCTATTTTTCCTACACTTGACACTTAGTCAAGTTTCACTTGATGTTTTATGCTTTATTTATCATCCTTTCATATTTCATTTGTTACTACAATGAAAATGTGTTGATTATGATTTTATTCTTTATGCTTTATTTTAATTGTATTTTCTTTTAATGTCACTCACACCGTTATGGCTAATCCAGTAGTTTGGAGGTTAGGGTTATCTCTAGCCTCATGTTTTAGAGGTAAGTACCTTTAGTTTGGGATTTGGAAGCATGTAGTAGAATGATAATTTGGCTTATGCAAATTGTAAAGGATTAAATTGTAACAGAAAAAAATTTAATTCAAGGTGTTTAGTTTTCAGTTGTGCTATGTAATGAACTGATGTAATAAAAGTTGGAAAAAAAAATTATTCTGTGTTTTGGCTATGTTTACTATTACATTGAGGTAGATGCTGGGAATTGTGCCACGTATTTCTGAGATATTATATGGGGCACTACAGAGTTCGGTATCAGAGCATGCTTCATTAGTAATAATAAACATGGTATAAAAATAAACCTAGGTGTGAACACTAAAGCGTGAGTACCTAGGTGTGGACAATAGAGTGTGAGTATCACATAGAATTAAAACAAGATGAAATGGTTTAGGGTATGATTGAGTTTTTCCATAAGGTATTGATGCAAATATAAATTGTGTTGTGATGCTCTAACTTTTCCCCTCATTTTGCCACATTCAGTATAATGGCAAGACGCAGAACTAGGAATGGTGGGAATGACTGTGAGGCTGATGGTTACAATGGGGGTAGACTCGACTTAGAGAATGAGATTGCCAGGGTGTATCAGACCTTGAACAGATTCATGGCAGCCAACCTGACTCGAAATCTAAATCAAGGGGCTGGACCAGTGCTTGTTAATGCTGATCCAATTAAGCAGGTGGAGTCCTTCAAGCGGATGAAGTCGCCGATTTTTGAAGGGTAGTCTGATCCAAATGAGGCTGATGATTGGATTAGCCAGATGAAAGTGGTCTTCGATGTTTTGGAAACCCCAGCAGCCAATAAGGTGAATTTTTCTTCAATGCAATTAGAGAATGATGCTAGCGTCTGGTGGCAGTCAGTAAAGACAGCTTTTGGGAATGAACATGTGACTTGGGAAGCTTTTCTTGGGGAGTTCAGGGATCGTTTCTTCCCTCTGGATGTTCAAGAGAAGAAGGCAACGAAATTCTTGAATATGCAGCAAAGCAGGATGACTGTGCACGAATATGAGGCTAAGTTTTCCCAACTATCAAGGCATGAACCAGAGCTGATTGTTGATGAAGCGAAAAAGGCCAAGAAATTCGAGCAGAGCTTGAGGCCGAATTTGAGGTCGCGGATGATACCGTTGGGCATAAGAAGGTTTGATAAACTGGTCAGGAGAGCGGCTATGACGGAAGAAGATATGGACCAGTTCCAGAAGAAGCAGGAGACCTGGAACAGAAACTAAAGGCCAGCAGCAGCAAGTCCGAGTGGGAAGAAGTTCCCAATAAAGCAGGTCAGGTTCAGTAAGCCAGAGTAGAAGGCACCCGCAACTCAAGAGGTGACTTTTTACTACTGTAAGGAGGTTGGTAACTTCAGGTCAGCATGTCCTAAACTGGCAAAGCATACTTGTTTCCATTGTGGGCGAGAGGGGCATACCAAGCTGTTCTGCTCGCAACTTAAGAAGGATGGTGCGGATGGGAGCAAATTCCAGAGGCATGAACGAGTGTTCGCATTAACTGAGGAGGATGCAGGCAACTCAGAAGATGTGATCCAAGGATTTGTCTTGGTTAATGGAATAAATGTAAAAGTTTTATTTGATACTGGTTCTTCGCATTCATTTGTGTCGCCCAATTTTGCTAAAGTTTTAGGTGTGGAACCTAAGGTATTTCCAGACAGAGTCTTGTCAGTGGCAACACCATCAGGAGAAAAATTGATTGCTAATTGATATTATGAGGGCTGTGATATCGAGATTGGTGGGAGGTTGTTCGGCATTGATCTCATTTAACTGCAAGTCTTGGGTGTGAATGTGATTGTGGGCATTGATTGGATGGCAATATATGATGCCACAATTGAATGCAAGAAGAAAGAGGTGTTAGTGAAGGCACCAGGAGGTCCCGCAGTGACTTTTAAGGGGGAAGAAGAAGAACCCGAAAGTGGCTGTAATGGTATCGAAGTTGATGTTTTCGGATGAAGTCAGAGGCATTCTAGTTGTCAGTGATTTTCCTACGGTATTCTTGGAAGATCTACCAGGGTTACCGCCGCAGCGAGATGTTGAGTTCTGCATTAATATTCAGCCGGGAAGTGCTCCGATTTCTAATGCTCCATTCAGGATGGAACCTATAGAGCAGGATGAAGTTAAGAAGCATATTGAGGAATTACTGAGTAAGGGATTCATCAGGCCGAGTACATCACCATGGGGTGCGCCACTGTTGTTAGTGAAGAAGAATGATGGGTCATTGATGATGTGCATTGACTACCGGGAGTTGAACAGGGTGACTATTCAGAACAAGTATTTGCTTTCACGGATTGATGATCTGTTTGATTGGCTTCGGGAGCAGCTGTATTTTTCGAAGATTGATCTGTGGCCAGGGTATCATCAGGTCCGAGTTAAGGCAGAAGATGTAAGCAAGACAGCTTTCAAGACTAGTCATGGGCTCTATAAGTTTTTTGTCATGTCATTCGGGGTGACGAATGCGCCAGTAGTGTTCATGGACATGATGAACTAGATCTTGTTGCCATTTATTGATTCCTTCGTGGTGGTATTCATTGATGATATTCTGGTATATTCAAAGTCGAAGGAGAAGAACTCTAAACACTTGGCAGAGGTATTGAAGAAGTTACAGGAGCACAACTTGTACGCCAAGCTGTCGAAGTGTGAGTTTTGGAAGTTCGAGGTAGCTTTTCTTGGTCATATCCTTTCTAAGGCGGGAGTGTCCACCGATCCTCAGAAGGTTGAAGCAGTGAAGAATTGGCCCAGGCCGACAACAATGAAGGAAGTCAAGAGTTTCTTGGGATTGGCTGGATATTACAAGAGATTCATTCAGGGCTATGCACAAATTGCAGTTCCTTTGACAGGGTTGACTCGGAAGAATGTGATATTCACTTGGACTGATAAATTTAAGGCAAGTTTTCTAGAACTTAAGGAGAGGTTGACGACTGCGCCTATCTTAGCCTTGTCACAAGCTGGGATGGACTATGATATCTATAGTGATGCATCACTCAGAGGATTGGGGTGCGTCTTAATGCAGGAAGGGAAGGTTATTGCATATGGTTCGAGGCAGTTGCGTCCGCATAAGAAGAACTATCTGACGCACAATCTGGAATTTTCAGCTATTATCTTTTCCTTGAAGCAGTGGAGGCATTATGTATATGGAGAGAAGGTCAACATGTACACTGAACACAGGAGCCTGAAGTACATTTACCAGCAGAGGGATCTAAATCTTCAGCAGAGGAGATGGTTAGTGGTGTTAGAAGACATTCATCCTGAGATCAAGTATCATCCGGGAAAGGCGAATGTGGTGGCCGATGGGCTTGGTCAGCAAAGCAGTCTGTCGAGTTTGATCACTACTCTGAGTGAGTTGGTAGCAGAGTTAGATCAGACAGGTACTGAGGTTGTACTACAGGGTTTGTGAGCATCTTTGGCTCAGTTGAGGTTATAACCTTCTTTAAGAGAGCAGATTTTGGAGGGTCAGAAATCAGATGCAGGGATTCAGAGGATGTTGTAGTAGGTTTCCGAAGGCAAGTTATCAGAGTTTCGTGTCCAAGATGGAGTTCTGTGGATAGGTGAGAGGTTATGTGTACCATAGAATGCAGATTTGAGGGAGAGTATCTTGCAGGAGGCACACAGTACCTTGTTTTCTATACATCCTGGATGCATAAAGATGGACAAGGACATCAAACAACACTTTTGGTGGTCGGGTATGAAAAGAGATATGGCAGACTTTGTGGCAAGATGTCTGACTTGCCAGCAGATCAAAGCGGAGAATCAGAGGCCTGGAGGTTTGTTACATCCATTGTCTATTTCAGAATGGAAGTGGGAGAATATCAGCATGGATTTCATCACTGGGTTGCCGAGGAGTCTGAAGGTCAACGACTCGATTTGGGTCATTGTGGATCATTTGACCAAGTCAGCTCACTTTCTGTCTATAAAGATTACTTGGTCGTGAGAAAAAACTGGCAGAGCTGTACATTGATGAGGTTTTGAGACTTCGTGGAGTTCCTGTGTCGATTGTTTCCGACAGGGATGCGAGGTTCATATCGAGGTTTTGGAAGGGTCTGTAAGCAGCTTTGGGTACCAGAACTGATTTCAGTATAGCTTTTCATCAGCAGACCGATGGTCAGACTGAAAGGGTATATCGGGTATTGGAGGATATGCTGAGGGCTTGTGTTATAATTTTGGTGGTAGTTGGGAAAGGTACTTAGCATTAGTTGAGTTTGCTTATAACAACAGTTACCATGCGAGTATCAGTATAGCACCGTATGAAGCTCTGTACGGGAGGAGGTGCAGGACACTCCTTTTTCGGTATGAAGTTGGCGAGGGGAAGATGTTTGGGTCGGCCGGAGAAGATCGAGATGACCCGTAAAAGGTTGGTCAAGGCTCAGACTCGGCAGAAGAGTTACGCAGATACTCGACGGATGGATTTGGAGTTTGAGGTTGGGGATGCAGTTTTTCCCAAGGTATCGTGCCAAGGTACATTGGGTCATACAGGATGTTGAGGCGGATTGGTAAGACGACATATAAGTTGGAGCCACCGGAGGAATTGGCACAGGTGCATGATGTGTTCCATGTGTCGATGTTGAGGAAGTATGTGCCAGATCAGATTCATCAGTTGACGGAAGTGCCCGAGGGACTACAGCTGAACTTGAGTTACAAGGAGCAGCCTGTAAAGATTGTTGATCGTAGGGAGAAGGTGTTGAGGAATAAGGTGATACCTATGGTCAATGTGATGTGGATGAACCAGCAGTTTGAGGAAGCTACTTGGGAGCAAGAGGATCGCATGCAGAAGGATTTTTCCCGAGCTCTTTGTATGATTTTATTCTTTTGCTATAGATTACTATAAATTACTGAGAGTTATATTTTGATTATAATAAAGTTTAACTTGCATTTTTGTAACTTTAAGAAGAGAAATATAAATGGATTTCAAGATATTGATGTTTTGTGATTTTCTGACTTCAAAATATGAAACTCAGCTATTTAGTGGATTTAACATCATATTTCAGTTCTGAAAATTTGTGAGTATTCGGATGGATTTGGATTTGTTGATTTTTAAGAAGTTTTCTTAATGTGAGTGAATTGATAATGAAATTTAGAGTTTTAATGAAAGATATTGTGCTGATAGTTGAGTTGTGAGTCTCCAGAGGGTAAGTGGGACCCTAATAAACCGGCAGTTAAAATTTTTGTGGTTTGGCCAATTGTGACCTTGTTGTTGATCAGTTGAGTTAAGTCTGGTAGGGTACACCAACTCTAGGAGATTCGTAATTAATTAATTAACTTAAAAAGATAAGAACAGACACTAGATGCTGATATGATGAAATGAGTGCAAACATGGGTTAAGGACCTTAGTATGATCTGCAGTGTGAGATAATCCCTGGAATTTTCGAGGTGTAAGTGAAATAGTCTCTAAAATTACCTACGGTGTGGGATTGCTCCGGAATTATCGGGTCGAGGCGATGCTCATGGGGTATTCGTGTGATGTGGCGCCATAACTTGCGGTGTGGGGTATTCTCGAAATTCCTTGGTGTGAGTGAAATAGTTTCCAAAATTATCAGTGGATAGAGATTGACCTCCGGAATTATCGGGGTATGGGCTTGATACTCACATTTTATCTAAATCTCGTAGTAGTCATCGTAGTAGGATTAGTTTCATAACGAGGGATTTAACCCTATAAAGTGGAGAACGATAAGGCTTGCACCAGATCTATGTAGATTGGGGAGCATAGATTCGACAAGTATGCATTAGAGAGTCATCATACTGCATTTGTGTTTCTTGACTGGTATTATGCATGACGTTTTCTATTTTTCCTACACTTGACACTTAGTCTAGTTTCACTTGTTGTTTTATGCTTTATTTATCATCTTTTCATATTTCTCATAATTCATTTGAAACAACTATGGAAATGTGTTGATTATGATTTTATTCTTTATGCTTTATTTAAATTGTACTTTCTTTTAATGTCACTCACACCATTATGGCTGACCTTATAGTTTGGAGGTTAGGGTTATCTCTAGCCTCATATTTTACAGGTAGATACCGTTAGCTTGGAATTTGGATGCATGTGGTAGAATGATAATGTGGCTTATGCAAATTGTAAAGGATTAAATTGTAACAGAAAGAAAATATAATTCAAGGTGTTTAGTTTTCCGCTGTACTATGTAAAGAATTGATGAAATAGAAGTTGAAAAGAAAAATTATTCTGTGTTTTGGCTATGTTTACTATTACATTTATGTAGATGCTAGAAATTGTGCCACGTATTTCTGAGATATTGTATTAGAAATTCGGGGTACAGGGGGAGGGGTATTTATAGGCCTTAGAGATATATCAAGAGATTGATTTTTGTCTGTTAGATCGATTTGAATTCCTTATCTCTTTCATGTCTCTCCCCCTCAAGAGATAAGATCTTCTTGTTAGGGGATAAGAGATTTGACTCCTAGCCTGCATGGGCTGGGTGTCTCTCCTAGTGGGCTTAGTCTGTCATTTTTTATGGGCTTGAAAGTAGCCTATGTCTTGGAGAAGGCCCAGACCTGTTAAAAAGTCCTATGATGGTTAATCTGCCTGTGGAAGCTTTGAGATTAGTATAGAAATCGTACGACCCTGATTTGCTACGTTTTTTACCATCATCGTAAGCCCCCTACTCCCAGAAGGCAATTTTCTTGGCTTTCACGGAGTAGTATGTCTTACTTTTCGACTCTGGAGTTAGCAGTCAGGGTGTTCGGAGATACCTGGAACTGATCTGTGGCTTCTCAAGGAAGTGAATATATTACTGGATTTTTCCATATTTCTTAGAATTTTTTAGAATTTTCTGGAATTATCTGAAATTTTTCTCAATTTTAAAATTACTTTTTCGAATTTTATAATTAATATATCTAATTTTAATTATTTTTCAGAAATTTTTAACGAATTTAAATAATTATTTTCAATTTTTTAATTAATTTTTTGATTTTAAAATGATTTTAATAGATTTTTTATGAATAATCAGGGCTCGGTGCACTTTTTGAAGCGATCAGGATTGTTGATCAGAGCCGGCTCGCACGTTGAGGGATATCTGATGGTGGAAAAGATTTTCAAATTTGAGCACGATCCTTGGCACGATCCAAAGCGTTGATCAGATGCTAGCTTGCCCACTGATGCAATCGAGCGGTGGGGAAGCGAAGATCTTATGGGGAGGCAACGTGGCAGCATCAGAAACGTCGATCACATCCCGACTCGTCCGCTGAGTAGGATCAGACAGCTAAGGAGAGCACGGAGTTTTGGAAAAGATGACTGGCGGCATTTCTAGATCTCGCACGTCCATCACACATGAGCTCAATTTTTTGAGAGATCAGAGGGGCAGGAATCGATGTAGAGACCCCCTAGCTTGGCTGACCATTCGGCCGAGCTATGGCCATTTGTTTCGATTTTTCGGACTTTGCTGAGCCACGAAGCTATAGAGCTGTGTCAAGCAATGGTGAGGGGTTGTCGTCATCGAGCTATGGCTGTTTGGTCGAGTGCTCTGTTTCTCGCCGACCCATTCTTTGTTGAACTTTCTCCAAGCTATCAGATCGTCAAGCTATGGAGTTTTGGAGCTTTGTCGAGCTATGGAGCTTCTCAAATTTGGTCGAGCTATGAGCTCTAACTTTTGGTCGAGCTATGGTGGCATCGAGCTGTAGCTCTGGTCGAGCCATGATGATCCTCTATCGAGCTACTAGCGACTTCGTCGGGCTCTGGTCTCGAACTCTTGGCTGAACTATCGGTGGATAGTTTGCCGAGCTATGGAGATGGAAACTTAGAGGTGATGAGTCTTCGTCGTGGTGCCGCAATTGGATATTGGCGAAGCCATCGACCCATCGACCAGGAGATCGGCGAGGATCTTCGATGAAGCGGGAGCTCAGCATTCGGACTAGGCGAGAGTTCAGAGGTGTTTGGGTTTTGAAAGAGTTCCATTGTTAAAGAAGAAGGGATGAAGGAGGTGTGGGTTCAGTTTTGGCACTCAGCTTTTGAAGAAGGAGAAGGGAAGGCAAGTTGCGGGTTTTGGATAACGGGTTTGGATCCATATGCAACCCATTTTGCTTAAACTTTGGATTTGTTTGGATTTTATGGGTGGTTTTGGGTTTGAAAATGAACCTGACCCGAACCCGTTTCTTCTTTTCCTCTTCTCTTGAACCCGTGAGTATTTTTTGGGGATTTTTTGAAGTTTTTTGGACTTGGATTTGCATATATATATATATATATATATATATATATATATATATATATATATATATATATATACCAAGCTTTTTTCTTCACAACCTTCGATCGGTGGATCTTGTGAACATATAGCTATCCTAGGAGAGCTGTTTTTTTGTCTCAGCAAGTTGTTGAGGCAACTCCGGGATGGAGTTGAACGTTTCAACCTGCCGTTTGCGCCCGACAAGTTTTGTAGAGGCAACTCCGCAATGGACTTGTGCATAGAGCTTGCCGTTTGCGCTCGACAAGTTTGGAGAGACAACTCTTTGCTGAGTTGACGTAGAGCTTGCTGTTTGATCCCAGCAAGTTTGGAGAGAACTATGTGATGGAGTTGGACGTTTGAGCTTTTTGATTGTGCCCGGCAAGTTTAGAGATAACTCTGAGATAGAGACGATGTAGAAATTACCATTTGATCCTGACAAACTTTGGAGGCAACTCTGAGATTAAGTTGATGTAAAAACTGCCGTTTGATACGGCAAGTTTGTAGGGAGAGCTATGAGATAAACTTGAGCTTGAACTTGCTGTTTGACCCTGCAAGTTTGTGGAGGTAAATCCGTGATGGAGTTGTGCGTTGAACTTGTTGTTTGTTCCTAACAAGTTTAGAGAGAACTCTATGACGGAGTTGAACTTTGATCTTGCTATTTGATTCCGACAAGTTTGTAGAGAACTCTTCGATGAAGTTGGATGTTGAACTTGCTGCTTGCGCCCAACAAGTTTGTAGAGTGTCAACTCTTTGACTGAGTTGATGTAGAGCTTGCTGTTTGATCCCAGCAAGTTTGAAGAGAACTCTTTGACGGAGTTGGACGTTTGAACCCACCGTTTGTGCCCGGTAAGTTTTGTGAAGGTGAATTCGTGATGGAGTTGTGCATAGAGCTTGCTGTTTGATCCCAGCAAGTTTGGAGAGACAACTCGTAGTGGAGCTGGTCGTTGAACTTGCTGTTTGCGCCCAGATAGTTTGTGGGGTGACAACTCGTAGAAGGAGTTGATTCAGAAACTACTGTTTGACCCCGATGAGTTCAGAGACAACTCTGAGATAGAGTTGATGTAGAGACTGTTGTTTGATCCCGACGAGTTTGTAGAGGCAACTCGTATTGGAGCTGGTCGTTGAACTTTTTGTTTGTTCCCAACAAGTTTAGAAAGAACTCTATGATGGAGTTGAACATTGAGCTTGCTGTTTGCACCCAGCAAGTTAATAGTGAGTTCCGTGACAGAGTAGGATGTTTAAGTTTTCTGTTTGCGCCTGACAAGTTTTGGAGAGATAAATCTACAACAAAGTTGACGTAGAAATTGCTATTTGATCCAGGCGAGTTTGGAAAGAACTCTATGATGGAGTTGTGTGCTGAACTTGACATTTGACCCGACAAGCTTATAGTGATGATCATGAGACGAAGTTGGTCGCAGAGCTCACCATTTTGATCGTTGAACTCACTGTTTACGCCCAACGAGTTTTGTAGAGACAAACTTGAAGACAGAGCTAGAACTTGCTATTGCATCCAGCAAGTTTTCTAAAGACAAACTTAGGCTAGTGTTGGATGCTAGCCTATTGCCCGAAGATGAGGGGTTGTTAGAAAGACTCGAGCAAGTAGCGGGGCATTGTACTCACTGTTTGAAGTCAATGAGCTGTTGATGGAGCTCTTGCAAAAACCAAGGTGTTGAACTTGTTGTTTGGAGCCAACAAGTTGTTGATGGAGCTCGAGCAAAGACCAAGGTGTTGAACTTATTTTTTAGGGCCAACAAATTGTTGCCAAAGCCTGAGCAAAGAGCAGAGCACTAAACTTGTTGTTTGGAGCCAACAAGTTGTTGATGGAGCTCAAGCAAAGACCAAAGCGTTGAACTCGTTGTTTGGGGCCAACGAGTTATTGAAGGAGCTTGAGCAAAGACAAAGGTGTTGAACTCGTTGTTTGGAGACGACAAGTTATTGATGGATCTCGGGCAGTGAGCAGAACATTGAACTCGTTGTTTGGAGCCGACCAGTTGTTGACGAAGCCTAAGCAAAGAGCAAGGCATTGCACTCGTTGTTTGGAGCCAACGAGCTATTTGGTGGAGCTCAAGCGAAGACAAAGGTGTTGAACTCGTTGTTTAGAGCCAACAATTTATTGATGGATCTCGTGCCGAGAGCAAAGCGTAGAACTCGCAGTTTGGGGCCAACGAGCTATTTGGTGGAGCTCGAGCGAAGACCAAGGTGTTGAACTCGTTGTTTGGAGCCGACAAGTTATTGATGGAGCTCAGGCAGTGAGCAGAACATTGAACTCATTGTTTGGAGCCAACAAGTTGTTGACGAAGCCTAAGCGAAGCGCAAGGCGTTGAACTCGTTGTTCAGAGCCAACAAGCTATTTGGTGGAGCTCAAGCGAAGACAAAGGTGTTGAACTCATTGTTTGGAGCCAACAAGTTATTGATAGAGCTTGTGCGGAGAGCAAAGCGTAGAACTCACAGTTTGGGGCCAACAAGTTATTTGGTACAGCTTGAGCGAAGACCAAGGTGTTGAACTCGTTGTGGAGCCGACAAGTTGTTGATGGAGCTCGTTCAGAGACCAAGGTTTTGAACTCGTTGTTTGAGACCAACGGGTTGTTGATGGGGCTCGAGCAAAGACCAAGGTGTCAAACTCATTGTTTGAGACCAACGAGTTGTTGATAGAGCTCGTGCGGAGAGCAGAGCATTGAACTCATTGTTTGGAGTCAACGAGTTGTAGACGAAGCTCATGCGGAGAGCAAAGCGTTGAACTCATTGTTTGGAGACAGCAAGTTGTTGATGGAGCCTGAGCGAAGGTCAAGGCATTGGACCCGTTGCTCAATGTTGACGAGTAGTTGGCCGGAGGAACTCAAGTGGTGGGCGTAGCGCCGAACATATTTTTAGAGTGAATGAGTTGTGGGTATTCTGAATCTTCTTAATATTGAAGTGAAGTCACTTGTTCTTGATCAGCGCTGAGGTGATTCCATTCTTCTCTTTGCTGACGAGTAGCTGCGTACATTGAACGAGGTCTTTGGGACATAGAGTTTGCTCTCTTTCGTGATACGCTCTGCTTGACAGAGTTGGGACTCTCCCGTTCGCACGAAGCTTTAAGAGAGGTGGATTTGGATCTTGCTCAAGTGAAGGTGGTCGGATAAACCTGGAGCTTGCCTGCCTAAGGAAGACTTGTCTTGAATTTCATCATCCAGAGTTGAGGCGGCCCTATAAAGCCGTTAGCTGGTAGGAGGCCGATGAAAAGGTTTGTATCTCTTAGGCAGAGCATCCCTCTGGTGTGTAGCTGGAAGAACGACTTGCAGGACAATTTGTTGTACAGTGTTTGCAAGACTTTTGGTCGCAATTCTTAGCTGTGAAATATAGGCTCATTGTAACACTACCATTGTAATGAGACTTGTAGTTTGTAAAATAAGAATTCTTCTACGTGCCAGTGTCTTGTCCAGTGATTCGTCATCTTGGGGGTTGGCTAGTCGTATGAGTTGCTCTTGGGGAGATTTGGACTCTAGACTTACCGTTTTGTGTTTGTAAATATCTGTAGTGCTACTGGATCTGAATATATAGGTTTGCGATAGTTCTGTGATTTGAAGAATTCTTTCCACATGCTTAATCCTTGTTGTGCACCTTGTTTTCGATATTGATGAGCCATCGAATGGGCTCTTTGTAGATAAATAACAGGGCCGCAAGTCTGTTGTGTATAGCTAACAAACCGTCGACGGTGTATGACAGAGTATAGAAATTCTCTGCCTTGAACTCAGCTAGTTGTAGGAGCAACTCTGAAGGGAAATCGTTTTTCAAACTTACTGTATGGGTCCTCCGACAAATTGTGAGAGTCACATCGAGTGGAGAGTTGAACACTAAGTGTTTTTATTTCACAAGTGATACTGGAGTAACTGCGATCCACAATTTTGGACCTCTTAATCTGTCTTCAAGGAATTTTAACTAGTTTCAGGAACAGGTCGAATGGGGAGTTGTACTCTGAACGTGTGTAATTGCAGGTTGTGAGAGCAACTCTGGGCCATGGGTATGGATTCCGAACTTGTTAGTTTGAATATTGATAGGTTGCAGCAGCAAACCGAATTGCAAAGCGCACTCTGAACTTGCTTCTTTGCAAATTGCTAGTCTTTTTCGAGCCATCGGTGTGGACTCCGAACAGGTCGTGGAGGTGCTAACGGATTACAAGAGCAGATCAAATGGCAAAGCGCACTCTGAACTAGCTTCTTTGCAAATTGCTAAAGTATCTTCGAGCCATGGGTATGGACTCCGAATCCATCTTATGGAAAGCTAGTAACCAGTGTTTAGCATCGTTCTAGGTGTAAGTTGGGCGTTTAGCTCGTTGTTTGCTTTGATGAATTAACAGGTTGCAGGAGCAGATCAAATGGCGAAGTGCACTTTGAACTTACTTCATTGCAAATTGCTAGAGTAACTTCGAACCATGGGTATGGACTCCGAACCCGTCTTGTAGGAAGCTTTTAACGAGTTTTTGGTGTCGCTTTTGTGTATAAGTTTGGCACTCAACTCATTGTATGCATCCGTTGAGTTGTACAAGAATTTTGCAAAAAATCATAGTATATTTTATTGGAAAATAAAACTAAGCGGCTGCTCTAATGACTGGACATTATTAGAAATTGAGAAAATTTACTAGAAAATAAAACTAAGTGGCTGCTTTAGTGGCTGGTCGTTATTACAAATTGAGAAAATTTGCTACAACTAAGAGAGGAAGTTTGAGACGCCCTCGTTCACCTTCTCAAGGTGTTCTACCTTCTGACTTCTGTTGATATCTCCTTTCCCCCCGGGTCTTCAAGTTGATGAGCCGTTAGGTGAACAACTTGGTAGACCTTTCCTGGACTTGCCTGTTTTAGAGGGATCCCCCCATTATTTTGCATAGAGAAGGAGAAAACTTATGATGCACCAATTTGTTTAGGCAAGATTATTTGTTTTCGTTGAATGAGCGGAGTGACTTCGGGCGTGGGATTCAGGTTTATTATTGTGATATGATGAGAACTAGTTTGGAACTGGTGATAGATGATGTGGCAGGTTTGGAAGTTCTTGGTAGAGTTGTTTATGGTAGTGTCTTCAAGCTCATTTATAGTCTTGGAATTATCGTGGCTGCTTTCGGGCGGTAGCTCTATGGCGTCAAGAGGGAGAACCGGGCCCCCCATTGTAGCAATGTAGCATGCTCGTGCTTCCTGTTAGCTTCCTACAACTTGGCCTACTCCAACGACTGTTGGGAACTTCATTTTTATGTGGAAGGCAGTAAAAGGCTTGTTTTTGTTTTTGGTGCATGTGTTTTTGGTGCATGCTTTGTCTTTTGCATGTTTTTGTGCATATTATTACTTGTGTGCTTGTTGTAGATTAGTTAGGGGGAGCATACATGTTTATATTTTATATATCTTTCAATTTTGCATGACTTCATGATATGTAATTGTTATTATTATAAGTTATTGTATTGTCATCATAAAAAAGGGAGAGAATGTTGATTCTTGGTTCTGATGACTACAACACAATACAAAGTTGTTCTATTACATATATCTTGCAGGGTGTATCAAAATCAATACCATGGTGAAATATACAAAGGCAAAACAATCTAATGAAGCTTTCAAGAAGAATGGATCAAGCAAGCTTCAAGACATAAAGACAAAGGCTCAAGCTCAATTCAAAGACTCAAGTTCAAGACAAGATTCAAGTGCTTCAAATGTTTTGTAAAAAGTGTCTTGTAATATTGTATTTTTTATTCTTTGAGTCTTAGAAACTTGTAATAGCTTTGTCACACACACACTTGGTATCAGAGCTTGGTTGACTGCAATGGCATCTACTTCAAATGCAAACCAATACCATGAAGGCCAATCCACACAAAGGCCACCCCTATTCGATGGAACAAATTACAACAGTTCCAAGCATTTTTCTTGAAGTTTCAAGCTTTTGTTTTTTAGAAGAACAAGCATTTCAAAAGCATACAAATTCTCTAATTCTTGGTTCTCTGAAATTCAGTCCAGTATAACATCGAATTCGTTTTAGACTGATTTCAGAAGTTAACCTAATAGCCACTATACAAAAGCACAAATCACAAACAAGGCTATAGGTTATTGTAAACTCTTTTTGTTGTTGTTTTTCAATCTCAGGTTGTGAGAGTGGTCCTCTCGGTTGGAGAGTAGGGCTCTTGGTTGTAGAGTCGGTTTTTCACTCTTGGGTGTAGAGTGGGTTTGCTTTTTCTAGTGGTGAGAGAGGTCTACGGGTTTGACATAGTTGTTGTCAAAATGTCGTAGGGTATTCTTGTACTTTTCAAGAATAGTGAAAAATCTCAAGTGGGTTGCTTGGGGACTAGATTTAGGCCGGGAGGACCAAACCAGGATACATCGCTGTGTACTCTGTGCTTGACTCTCTGTGGTGGTTGTATTTTCTTAACTTGCATTTCTATTTATCTGTGTTTTATTCGTAAACTTGTCTGGTAAGTCGACTGAATTTCTGCTATAAGTCGACTGATCAAACTTGTATAAAATACTCTTCTTTTTTGACACTACAGCCGACTGTACTTCATTTTTCAGTCGACTGGACAGTACAAAAAGTTCAAGTTCTTAATTATTTTTTTATACAACAGTATTCACCCCTCCTCCCCCCCCCCCCCCCCCCCCCTCTAGTGTTATTTGCCTTGCCTACGGGTTCCTACACTTTAGAGATAGCCATGTTCACTAGAAAGTTCAAGAAGTTTCTTAGAAAAGATAAATTTAATTCCAAATTTAAAGATACAAATGAACTTCCCACTTGTTTCAAGTGTAACAAAACAGGTCATATGAAGAAGGATTGCCTATTAGAAAATGCGAAATCAAAAGGAAAGGCTCCTAACTTCAAGAAGGACAAGTACATAAAGAACAAGTATATGAAGAACAAGAAGGCATATTAAGCAACTTGGGACGATAGCGACTCTTCATCGGAAAAAAAGAATGAGGAGTCAAACAAAGTTGCGAACGTATGTTTCATGGCCACACAAAACAAAATAAGTGATAACTTTGATTCAAATGACTTATTAGATGCTTTCAATGAGACTTTTCAAGAACTCAAGAAGGAGAAAATTAGAGTTAAAAACTTAGAGAAAGTCAATCAAACACTATCTCAAGAGAATCTTGACTTAAATGTTGAAGTCAAGTCGTTAAATTCTCGACTTTCTAATTTGGATATAGATCTTGTATCTCTTAAGAAAAATTATGAAGAGATATCCAAGAATGTATCTAAGTTTAACAAAGAAAAGGAGAATTTAAATGAAATTCTCCAAAATCAAATTCAATCCAATAAGAGATTTGGACTTGGTTTTCAAAAGTTTCTCAAAAAACTCATATAATAGAATCAGTCTTATTACTACTAGTATTCTTAGAAATATGATGTTTTTCAAGAGACTTTTGAAAAACCTGTACTTCAAGTGTAGGACCCTGTAGGCAAGGCAAATAATACTAGAGGGGGGTGAATAGTGTTTAATAAAAAATAATTAAGAACTTGAACTTTTCGTACTATCCAGTCGACTGAAAAATGAAGTACAGTCAACTGCAGCATCAGAAAAGAAGAGTATTTAATACAAGTCTGATCTGTCGACTTATAGAGAAAATTCAGTCGACTTACTAGACAAGTTTACGAATAAAACACAGGAAAATAGAAATGCAAGTTGAGAAAATACAACCACCACAGAGAGTCAAGCACAGAGTACACAGCGATGTATCCTAGTTCGGTCCTCCCGACCTACATCCAGTCCCTAAGCAACCCACTTGAGATTTTTCACTATTCTTGAAAAAGTATAAGAATACCCTACGGCATTTTGACAACAACTATGTCAAACCCGTAGACCTCTCTCACCCCTAGAGAGAGCAAACCCACTCTACACCCAAGAGTGAAAAACCGACTCTACAACCAAGAGCCCTACTCTCCAACCGAGAGGACCACTCTCACAACCCGAGAGTGAAAAACAACAACAAAAAGAGTTTACAATAACCTAGTCTTATTTGTGATTTGTGCTATTGTATAGTGGCTATTAGGTTAACTTCTGAAATCAGTCTAAAACGAATTCGATGTTATACTAGACTGAATTTCAGAGAACCAAGAATTAGAGAATTTGTATGCTTTTGAAATGCTTGTTCTTCTAAAAAAACAAAAGCTTGAAACTTCAAGAAAAATGCTTGGAACTATTGTAATTTGTTCCATCGAATAGGGGTGGCCTTTGTATGGATTGACCTTCATGGTATTGGTTTGCATTTGAAGTAGATGCCATTGCAGTCAACCAGGCTCTGATACCAAGTGTGTGTGTGACAAGGCTATTACAAGTTTCTAAGACTCAAAGAATAAAAAATACAATATTACAATACTTTTTACAAAATATTTGAAGTACTTGAATCTTGTCTTGAACTTGAGTCTTTGAATTGAGTTTGAGCCTTTGTCTTTATGTCTTGAAGCTTACTTGATCAATTCTTCTTGTAAGCTTCATTAGATTGTTTTGCCTTTGTGTATTTCACCATGGTATTGACTTTGATACACCCTGCAAGATATATGTAATAGAACAAATTTGTATTGTGTTGTAGTCATCAAAACCAAGAATCAACAGGCAGAAGCAACTGCATGGAAGGCATCTAGGCCGGGATAGCCAAATATAGCGTTGTATGCGGCTTTGACATCGACTACAATAAAGTCCAGTACTTTCGTTCAAATAACGGGGGCTTTCCCTGCTGTTACATCCAGTGTGACTCCTTCTACTTGAACGAGGACAACAGAGAATCCGTGGAGTGTATAATCGGCTGGCTTGAGTCGGTCTCGGGAGAGCTTAAGAGCCTCGAATGTGGTCATGAAGAGGATATTTACTGAGCTGCCATTGTCCACCAGGATGCGGCATACCTAATTATTCACCATGCAAAGATTTATGACCAATATGTCGCAATGTGGTGTTCGGACGCCTTCTAAGACTTTGTCGGAGAAAAATATCGGGACCCCGGTGCTTTTGGTAAGCAGAATGTTATCTATGGAGTTGACTTTCCTGGCGAAAGCTTTGCAGGAGGATTTGGAATCTCCCCCCATCAGGCCTCCATGAATGGAGTGCAGGACGGCCATGTGTTCAGTCTTGCAATTCATATGGCCTCTCGTGACGCTTATTAGCCCCCCGGGGCGGAGGGTTTTCGTTGTTGTTGTCTTTCTGAATGAAGTTGGAGAGATATCCTCTGCGAATCAGGCTTCCAGTTCTTCTTTAAGGGCTCGACAGTTGTCAGTAGTGTGTCCATGATCTCTGTAAAATGTGCACCACTTGTTTTTTTCTCTTCTCCTGTTAGACATTGACATCTTGGGCCTTCTCAACTTCCATGAGGATGGCTGATACGCTTGCATTGAGAGGAGTGAACTTGTCGAAGCGTAGTGCTAGATTTGGATGGTGTTGACTTGCGTCGCTTTTCTGAAACTTCCTAGTTTCTTCCTTGCTTGTATTCTTTCGTTTGTTCCCGAAAGATGAATCGTTCTTGCCTTGAGGATAGAGAGCTTCCTCGGCCTTGATATACTTGTCACTCCTTTCCAGGAGCTCAATGAAACTTTTGGGTGGCTTTTTGGCAAAGGAGGCTTTCGGGTCTTCTTTAGTGACGTTGTGGCGGAAAGCTACAGTCGCCACTGAAGTGTTCAAGGAGGAAATCGACCGTGCTTCAGTTGTAAAGCGTTTGACAAAGTCTTTCAGCAGTTCTCCATCTCTTTGTTTCAATTCCAATAGAGAGACACTTGTTTTTTTAGCCTTTCGGCTAGTAACGAAGTGCGCAATGAAGAGCTCCTCGGGCTGATCGAAGGAGAATATTAATTCTGGAGTCAGGCTTGAATACCATTCCCTTGCTGATCCTTTCAATGTTGCGGGAAATGTTCGGCACATGAGCGCATTTGTTAGACCACCATGAGTGTTTTGAAGCTCTCGATATGGTCGGTCAGGTCTGATTCTCCATTGTCGGATTCGAATTAAGGAGCCTTGAAGCTCCTTGGAATGGTTGCATCGAGGATGGCTCTGCTGAAAGGAGGTCGACTAGGGCGGTAGGCCCTGCTAGAGCGGTTTCTCTCATTCTTCATCTGTTCTAGGCTATTCTCTACTTCTTGGCTACGGCGAAGGACTTGTTCGTCCTTCCTCTGGGATCTAGTTGAGTCGGCGGATCCTTCGTTAGGGGGCTGGCCCAGATCTTGACTTCCTTGGATAGCATGGAGAATGTCGAGCTTGAACTTATCCAATTCGACCCTAGTGACTAGGGCATTTCCCCCCTTGTTCTGCACTGGAAGCCTTCGACTCTCATGAGTTGGGCTCCTCATTATGGTGCTCCCCTGTGAGAGGATGATTGCCTTGATCTCTGTCTAGGAAAATAGGTTCTCTGGTTTGCTTGATATCCCGAGAGGGAGGCCTCTGATCGGGCACGCCTCTCATCCAATTGGATTTGTAGATCGGTTCCTTATTTCCTGGCACTGAAGATTTGGCGGAGATCTCTAGACCCCTGAGGGCCTCGCGAGGCCATCGAATCAATTAAAGTATTATGGACCGAGACGTGGTCGTACTGAGGATGTTATTCATGTTGGTTTTGTCAGGAGCCCTCCGGTGCCTCACCGCTGGAAGGAGCGTGATTAGGCTGTCGGGGTGACTGTTGAGGAGGAATCAGATCGTCCATAGGAGGGGCTGGTTGACGAAGAGAGTTGGTGCGACGGCTTGAGGCCGCCCTTTTACCTCTTAGTCTTGGTGGCATGACGACAGGTCTGACTTGTGTAGTTTCCTACAGACAGCATCAATTTTTTGCTGCTTATTTTGGTGTGGGGGCAAACAGATAGTGAGTTAATAATTGATGGAAACTACTTGTAACATCCTGAATTTTCCTATAGTTAAATTTTCATTTAAATTCACGTGTTTTGCACATGCAATTTAATGTTTGTATTTAGCTTTAAAAATTATTCTTTTGTCATGAACAATTATTTTCTTCTCTTTTAAAAAGCCTCTTATTAAATCCTAGGTCTAATAACTAAATTCTAGCCCACCCAAATTAATTAATTAATGAATTAAAAAGTACATGGTTTTGGCCCACCTAATTAGCCCACTAGTTAATTTTAGTAATTAAGACAACTTATAGAGTAAACTTGTCATGTAACAAATTAGTTAATTATTAAATGTACAAACTTAACTAGTGTGTATATCGAGACACGTGCATTGCACATGCACGTGCAAGTGCTTGAAGAGACTAGGCCGGCCACACTTGGAGGGGATGGAGAGAGTGGAAGAGTGGAGAGTTGGTTACTTGATGATGGGTAGTTCTTCTAACTCCCAAATACATATAAACCCTTCATCCAAACTCATCTCAACCCTTCATTTTGTCTTGAATTGTGTATAAATAGCCCCATTAGTCTTTCATTTCTCTTTACACTTAGAAATTTTCAAAAGAGAAAAGATAGAATTTGTGTAAGAGAAAAGATAGAGTTGTGTGAGAAAAAGATTGAGTGTTGTGTGTGTACTCTTGCATTTTGGGTGGCCGACTAGCATCAAGGAGGAGAAGGCTCGGGCTTTTGGCACAAGCTAGGAGGAGAAGGGAGACGATCGTGCTTACAAGGAGTTTCTTTAGGAGTTTTCTTTGTTCTTCAAAGAAGGTGGGTAATTTTTTTACTTCTAATGTAGTACCATGCTAGGAAATTAATTCTATGAATATGCTAGAGAAACTAGTAAAATGAACTATGAAATTGCTTTAAAAGATTGGTATGAGAAAAGAGAAAATTTGTTTGTGAATAGTAAATTAAAGCTCATCAAGGTGTTCTATTAATGAAATTCATGCTAGAATATCTATTTGTAAATAAACCATGCTAGTGTGATGATCTTGTTGAATGAATGGCTTAGTTGTAAATGAATGGATATTGCTATGTTTAGTTGTAGATTGAGATGAATAGATAATGTCATGTTTAATTGCTAAATGAATAAAATGTTGTGGATGTGATAAAAGAATAATGGCTAGACTCTTGTAGAATTGAAAAAGAGAACAAGAACCTATATTTAGTGGATTTTATATTGGTATTTTGAGAAGGAACTATAGTACACTTTACAGTCGATAAGATATTCTTTGAATATAAGTTGTAAAGAAAACATATTTTAATGTTAAAAATTAAGAGTTCAATTAATGTTATACTGGTTTATTTTAAGAAAAATATTCTGGACAAGTTTAATTTAAAAGATACCAATGTATTAAAGAATTGAATTTTGTAAAATAGACTTATAAATAAACAGTAAGTATACAACTATTTCGACTTCTAACTATAACAGGATTGAGTTTGGGCATACTGGCTTTCGGTGTGGGTTATAAGCACTATGTACAGTGCAATGGGTTTTGGGTTCGAGTTCTAAAGAAGCTCTGTTTTTCTTAAAAATTCGATTTTTCTCAAATACAGTACAATCGACATAAAAAGATATTAACCCTATTCATATCGGTTAGTCACTAAAACCTTGTGGTCTTCGGGTGCGCTTTGGGTCTGTTACTGTAGCTGGGCGGGGGTTCTGTTTGGTTCTAAGTTCGATTCCGCAGACCCACTTTTTACTTTTTTTGTTTTTTTTAGTTCTAAGAGTTTATAGTGCAAATAAAAATTGGGAAAAAATTCTATTATCCTTCATATATTATCTAGACTTTATGAAAATTAATTCTACAATATTTTACTTATTTTTGTGAAGATTAGATGTGATTTTTATATTAAAATGGATTAAAGAACTTGATAAATTTTCTTTTAAAATGCGGTTTTAGTATAATTAAAGAAAGAGGAGAAATGTGAATGCAAGAAATTATGTGGAGATTAAGTTGTGAGATGTAGTAAGTTTAATGTCTAATGTGTGCAAGTGTGCATGGACAATGAAATAAAAAGAACATGATGAAATGTGAAAATTTGTGAGTATGAACACTCATTTTTGGTGAACATGAAAAAGAGGTTAAGAACTAGAGTATAGCTAAGTCCTTATACCGGCATGAATGAATTCTTGAAAAAAATAAATCTTATAGAAAAAGACCAAGGTTTGGGTCGTTGTTATCAATTGAAGGTTAAGTCCAGTGTAGAGGTGATGCTAACTCTAGGGTGTTGATTTTTACTCATGATTCAATTATCTAAGGATTAGACACATAGTGAAGATGTGATGAAAGAAAGAGAAAACACAAGTATGAGGGCATCGGATCTACGATGTGAAAGTGTTCACAGGCTGTCTACATGATGTGTCATGTCATGACATGAATACTTCTCCGGAATTATCGGGACCGTGGCGACGCTTGTGGGGTTCTTGGTGACTACGTAGTGACATTGTCCCATGACAGAGGCGAATTGTCCATAGGTTGTCTACATGATGCGTCATGTCATGACATGGGATTCCCCTCCAGGCTGTCTGGACATGGGCTCGTAATTCATAGAACATCTAAAATACTTACTGTAGTTATCGTAGTAGTTAAACTCATAGCGAGGGATCCAACCCTACAAGATGAAGTACGATTAAGGGCTTGGCCTCGGACCTATGTAGTATGGGATGCATAGAATCCGAACAAGTGTGCATTAATGTCATTAAATATAAATAACTGCATTAAGGATTAAGTGCACAGCACCCACAACATCCATAGGATAGTTCCCTTTAGCTTTGTCTGTGATCAAGTATATGTTTTCCAAGTAAGAGAAATCGATGTATTATATCACAGCGTCAGTTGAATGCAACTGATGTGCCCACAGTTTCCATGCAGGATAAAATGAATGAAAGGACTAAAGAGGAATGATGCTTAAAGAATTGTTCAAGTGTTATTTTATTCATGTAATATATTGTAATTTGCTTCCGCTGTATTGATGTAAACACTATCATACAAAAATTTTAAATTCTTTGAAAATTGTACGAAATGAGGTGTAAAGATCCTGTGGAACTTCGAATTCAGACTTATTTGGAATTCAGGGTGTTACACTACTAAAAGTCTGACCTTTGACCTTGGCTGTTAAAACTGTTAAAAGAGGTTAGAGCTCCGGAGATTGAATCTGGATCGTTGATTGACCACTGTGATCTGAATTCGACGGTTGTTGATGCGGCCGATGGACCTAAAGAAGACTGAAACACCGGGGGTGGCCGCAGCGACAGACCCTCCGACACTCAAGTCAGAACCAGAAAGAGAGAGGGGGAGTATGAGAGAAAAAACTAGCGAATTGTTGATTACCTTCTGAGTGTAGAGAGGAGGGGTATTTATAGGCCGAAGAGACATATCAAGAGATTGATTTGTGTCCATTGGATCGATTTGAATTCCTTATCTCTTTCATGTCTCTCCCCCTCAAGAGATAAGATCTTCTTGTTAGGGGATAAGAGATTTGACCCTAGCCTGCATGGGCTGGGTGTCTCTTCGAGTGGGCCTAGTCTGTCACTTTTTATGGGCTTGAAAGAAGCCCATGTCTTGGAGAATGCCCAGACCTGTTAAAGAGTTCTGTGATGGTTAATCTGTCAGTGGAAGCTTTGAGATTAGTGCAGGAATCGCACGGCCTTGATTTGTTGCGAATTTTACCTTCATCAAAGAGCATCCACACTCAGATTGCTCTTTTGCCACAGTTATCAAAATTTGGCAAAATGAGAGCTGCACTCCTTTCTCATTTTGCCAAATTTTGAAAAAGTTGGAATAGTAGTTTCTCATATTTGTGAAACTTTTGAGAATTCTTTAAATGTAAGGGACGAAACATGTTGTTCCGTCCCAAATTTTTTATCAATTGCTATCAGACGACACATGATGGTTCGTCCCTGAATTTTTTAATGTTTTTTATTAAAAAAAAACTCTCGGAAGGAACAACATGTTCCGTCCCAATTTTAAAAAAAAAACAAAATAGGGATCAGACAAGATATGTTGTCCCATCCGAAGCCAAAATCATCTCAAATGTTAAACATGTCCCGTTCCAAGCCATTGACCAGCCAAATGCCTTCTTCAATTATGGATTAGTGTTAAATTAAACTTGATTTCTTAATTTAATCATGTTTTAGTATTAATTTAATAATTAATTAAATCACTAATAACTATTTAATAACTAATGCATTTTTTATTCCTTCTAAAAGTTTAAAAGATACCTCTTGTATGGAACAACATGTTCCATCTGATAATTTTTTTTATTTTCTCAGATTTTAGCAAATGACCACTGCAAAGAACACCCATATTGTTATTTCTCATTTTTTCTCTATCAAAAAATAGCAATAACGAGTGTGGATGCTCTAAAGGCAACTCCGCCCTTTTGTTGTTATAGACAAACCCTACCGGCAAACCCACCTCCTTCTCATTGGTTTTCAAACCTGAAACCAAAATATCTCCATATCCTCACCTAATTTTCTCGATCTTCTCGAAAAGAGTGCTGGTTCCATATGACACCTTTATGGTGGTTGCACTCCGTACAGCAAAAACTGAGGGTCATTACTGGCCGTGATTTTAATTTTGGGTTTTTCTCACATGGATCACTATCAAATATTTCGCTTCCATATACCTTCTCACAAATACTTAATTTAATATAACTCACTTACAATATGAAATTCATTCCAAATAACTACCTTTGTTAACAAAATTTAATTCCATATCTCACTCAAAAGTACTTACATAGAATTAAATATTTGTGGGTGAGGTATATGGAATTAAAATATTTGTTAGTGACCCATATGGGAAAAACCCATCAATTTTTTGTAGTTAAAAGTTGAACTGCACATGAGGCTGATGAGATTGGAGCACGCTACTCAAGAATTAAGACTTTGAAGTTGAAATCACCGAATATGAATGGGATAACAACCGAAATCTCAGCTGTTTGTATTTGCTCAACTGCTTGGATCAGAAAGTACAATACTGCAAAGGAAATCTGGGACAGACTCCACAGGCAATTTGCACAAGATCTAAGGTGCATTAACATCGACCAACCACTGAAATTCAGGTATGAGAAGACCAACTGCTCTTCCCAAGGTATCTGATCTTGAACAAATTGCACATAAGTTGAACATTCAGAATGTTTCCTTATGTGACTTTTTTTCTGATAGAAATGATAGGGTCGCACGACTTAATTAAAATATATAGACCCAAAAAAGTCTCACAGAACTAAGCAAGATATGTTCAGAAAATCTCTGCCAAAGAAGTTGCCAAATGGATATATACATCTCATCCTCTAATGAGGAACAAAAAGCATATACCCAGAAAAAGAGAATAAAAAGTACACCAGATTAAGGATCTAAGATCACAACATCATTCCCATTAACAATGGAGTGTGTGTTTTCATATGCTGCTTGAATGGACTGAACTAGAAGGACTCTGGTAATATACTCATGGTGATAGGCAGACATATTCGAGATTGAGGCAATAGTAGTAGAGATAGGATCTTCCTCCAAATCTTCCAAATGTAAGTCATTGTTAACATGTGGATCACCTAGAGCATTACCCTGAAGAGCAGACTAACCCTCATCTTCATCTTCAATAATAATAGTAGTAGTATCAGAAGAAGGATCAACATTAATATCAGTAAAAACATCAGAAGAATCTTTAAAAGCATCAAAAGCATCAACAGAATCATCAGAAGCATCATTGATACTAACATCAGAACCAACTGTAACAGCAGCAGCAGCAGTATTCTGAACATTTTGAGCAAGATTATCAGCAGGAGTAACATTTCTTGAAGATGGAATAAAAGATTTGCAGGCATCTGTGAAACCAGAGAGATAAACTTTTGCCTTCTTAGAATGAGGAAAGATATTTGACCAAAAAGAGAAAAAAAACAAGAGAATCAAGAATGTTAATGTTAGATAAATTGGACCTGAGTGTACCAAGTGAACCTTCGGAATTGATCTGCAACAGGAAGAAAGTGAGAAGTGGCTCGAGACGTGGGTTGCACTTTCTAATTGGCCGATTCTGGAGATGAATCGTTGATCACCAAATACTTCTCCCGGGATACAACGAGCTTCTGATTTACAGTGCTGCTGAGACTCCAAGCGTAGCACGTACCAACTTGCACCAGCAATTTAGCAAATAAAAAACCGCAGAGAATAGAATTTGAGAGAAGATTGTATGATGAAAATTTTTTCTTCTGTTTCTGTTTTCTGTGTATTTTCTTCCCAAAGATAATCTCCTCTTATAGCCTGTAACCAGGAAGCTATAATGTGTGTGCATTAATCCAAAAACTGCTATATAATGAATACCATTTAATTTTTGAAACTGCTATAACATAAAGTCTATTAGTATGAAACAGTTATATTTATAAAAACGTTTTGAATTCTGAAAGTTCAAAAAAAAGTTCTGTTTTTTAATAGACCAACTTGCACCAGCAATTTAACAAATAAAAAACAGCAGAGAATAGAATTTGAGAGAAGATTGTATGATGAAAACTTTTTCTTCTGTTTCTGTTTTCTGTGTATTTTCTTCCCAAAGATAATCTCCTCTTATAGCTTGTAACCAGGAAGCTATAATGTATGTGCATTAATCCAAAAACTGCTATATAATGAATACCATTTAATTTTTGAAACTGCTATAACATAAAGTCTATTTAAGTATGAAACAGTTATATTTATAAAAAACGTTTTGAATTCTGAAAGTTGAAAAAAAAGTTCTGTTTTTTAATAGACCCCCAAGGCCCTAAGGCCCGGCCCGGTCATAGATATATATATATATATATATATATATCATGTAGAATGTAGGAATTGAACCCCCAACCTCTTGTGAACTCAAAACTTTAACCGTTGGGCCATGAGACAGTATTGTTAACAAGATGAGTGTTTTGAATGTATACTCAATTCCAACAGTTAATAATATCATTATATTTCTTTAAAAAAAATCCTACCATTCATTTCTTTTCAGATTACCCAAATTAAAGCCATCATAATCATATCCCATTGCATTATGAGATTAGAAGAGTTTCTTTTCAATCTCCATAAACCCAACCAAGATTTATTAGAAGAAGGCAAACCTCTAAATTTAAAAACCAATTTAAGAATAATCCAAACTTTCTTAACAAAAGAACATTTGACAAAATGTGAAAAGAAGTTTCATAGGAAGAACATAATACACGCATTTGACCAATTGCAAGATTTCTTTTGTTTAAATTATCAGCTGCAAGAAGTTTATTATGAACCGTAAACCATTCTAAAATTCTTACTTTAAGAGGAGCCACATTTTGCCAGATAAATCGATAAAAAGTGCAAATCTCACCTCCAGCATTTAGAAAGTTATAAAAAGACTTTATTGCAAAAAAAACTAGAGTTATTCCATCTCCATTTAAAGCCATTCCTTGGTTTCCATTCATAATTATTAAGTACATAGAGAAGAGCATTTAAATCATGAGTTTGTTGCAAAGACAGATCTCCTCTAAATCTGATATTCCAAACTTTACCACATTTATTAGTAGAGTATAAAAAGAAAACAGTACCATTTGGAAAACTAGCCAATTTGAAAAGTTCAGGAAAAGAGGTAGGTAAACAACAATTACCAATCCAAATATCTTTCCAAAATCTCACATTTTTTATCATCTCCATAATTTTTTTTGTAAACCACGAGGAATTTTCCAAATACAGATACAAAAAGATGAACAAATAGAAGGAGATATATCAGAGAAATCTTCAAGAGTTCTTCTGCAAAAATATTTCCTTTTGATAATTCTAATCCAGACATTTGTCATCAGAAGAAATACAATTCCAAAGCCACTTTTCAAGCAAAGCCATATTCTGATGCTTTAAGTTAATAATACATGAACCCTCTTTTATTTTGCTATTACAAACCTTAGACCAATTCATAAGTGATATGGTTAAAAATGGGATTAAATCGGGACTGTTCAGATCGGGCACGAATCTTAAAGTTTATAGGGGCAAAATGGTAATTTCACCTACATACGGGTTCGAAATGGGAAATGGGTCTCTTCCAGAGCCCAATAACCCATAAACGGATCCATTCGGCTGGGTACGGGTCCCAACCTGTTAAGGACCAGTTCAGAAAGATATGAAGAAATCATGGCTCGTCCTTATCTCTAGGAGGTGGTTCTAACCACTTCTATCCAGCCACACCGGAGAGTAGAGATTTGTTCTTATCTCGAAGCAGATCCCCACCGCAACTATAAATACCCCTACCTCTTACCGTTACAAGGTGATCACTCTTTGCCAACCTTAAGCTCTTTCATATTCTTTTCTGAGTACTGACAAGAGCGTCGGAGGGTTCGTCACCAGTATCAACCCCGGTGTTTCGAACTTGTTGCAGGTCAGCGAGAGCAGCAAGAAGCCATCCAGCCAACAGTGGAAAGGGTCAGGTTTGGCTCATTCGATCCCCCTCGAACTCACAAATTCATCTGATTGCCCCCACACCGAAATCAGCGGCAACAGATAAGCGCCATATATTGGAAATCAAATAACAATCTAACCCTACTCCATCAGCAAAGCAGCTCTCAGCCATGCCTCCAAAGAAAAGGAAGTCTGCGGCCTCCAACCGCAGAAAAACTTCCATCCCTCATCCTCCTCCAGAGGGCCTCCCTCCGCCCGTCCAGCCGGTTCAACAAATCGAACAACCGATCCCTCAACCCGTTCTGCAATCTCAGGGGTTCAAGTGACTGTTGGAGAACCATCTCGCCGAAGTTGCCAGAAGCAACCTCTTCACCAGGTCCACATCTCCGTACAGAACCCTTCCTCCTACTCCATGGCCTCCTATAGCCCTCCAACACCGAGAGTCTACGAGATGTTCTCAACAACTGGCAGAACAAGCCAGATCTTCGGATCCGCTTGGATGACAGGCGGACCCGTTATGGGAACCCTTGTCGAGAGCATCAGAGGGACCGTTCACCCCGCAGGATGGATCGCATAGGGTCCCACTCTCCAAGGAGGCGAAGAGAGTCACCTCAACATCGCCAGAGAAGAAGTCGCTCCCTGGCTGCCCGTCCTGCCGTCCGAGCCCATAGGGAGTAGCAGGCCCCCATAACAAGGGCGGAGTTTCAACAGTTCCAGGAGGTAGTCCTACGGGCACTCAACGTCGCCCCCAACAACGGCCAATGGGTTCCCAGTCCTCGGCCGGCTCCGAGCCATCGCCGTCCATCTCCCAGTCCTCGGCCTACTCAAAGCTATCACCGCCGCAGTCCCAGCCCTCCTCCACATGAAGACGAGTCTCGAGGTATAGCGAGGCATGACTGAAGGAAGGACTCGGTCTACCGCCGTCTCTACGCGATGGAGAGGCGCCTCAACCAACTCGATGGAGATGAAGAACAACGGGCGAGGAACCTTCGCCCGAGCAGGCCCCCGTTCTCTCGAACTATCATGGAGGCCCCCGTTCCAGAGAACTTCAAGCCTCCGCATTTCGAGACTTATACCGGGGAGTCGGACCAAGCAGATCACATTGAGAGTTTCAAAACTTTCATGATGATGCACCATGCATCTGATGCCCTTCTCTGCAAAACCTTCCCAGCCACCCTCAAGGGTCTTGCTCGGGAGTGGTATTCCAGACTTGCTTCGGCCTCCATTTTCTCCTTCGACCAATTCGAAGGTCTCCCCTCAATGCGAGTGTCTCTGCCATCTTGATGGAAATTGGGAACGAGGGTCATCTGCCGTCACCTCCAAAGATGAACACCCCCGGAAAGAAGAGAAACCGGGATAAGTGATGCCGCTTCCACCGGGACCATGGGCACGACACAGACAATTGTCGGGCCCTGAAGGATGAGATCGAGACCCTCATTCAAAAAGGGCAGCTCGCCAGGTTTGTAAGGAGGGACAAAGCTGATCTGCCCCCGCCCCCAGGGGGGCTAACAGGCAGACTGAACAACGAGCAGAGACCCCGGACATCGAAGCCGAAGCAATTCTAAACCTCATACACGGAGGCCCAATGAGGGGAGATTCCAACTCCTCCCGAAAAGTCTTCGTTCGGGAAGTGAACGCCGTGCAGCGCCATCCTCCTCCCAAGGGCCTTGGGGTTCCTATCACGTTCTCCGATAGGGACTTATAGGGCATCTGCACGCCCCATTGTGACGCCCTCGTTATTAACCTTCGAATGGCCAACTTGGACGTATGCCGAATCCTGGTGGATAACGGTAGTTTGGTTAATATTCTTTTCTTGGAAGCGTTTAAGGGCCTCCAGCTGTCAAGAGATCGGCTCAAGCCGGCTGGCTACACTCTTCATGGATTCACCGGGGTGCCGATGATGATCAAGGGGGTTATAACCCTCGACATGACCGCTGGCAAAATGCCGGTCACCCGCACAGAGCCGATGGACTTCATGGTGGTAGATGTGAAAGCCGCCTATAATGTTATCCTAGGTCGGCCAGATCTAACCGCTCTCTAGGCCATCCCGTCGGCCTAACATATAAAGATGAAGTTCCCCACCCCCGTAGGAGTGGGAGAAGTAAGAGGGAGCTAGGAGGCAGCTCGTAAGTGTTACATGACCTCGATGGGAGGGTCGGTACTCTCCCTTGAAGAGCTCGAACTCCCGCAAGAGAGTAGCCAGGCCATCTCCGAGCCGGTGGACGAGCTGGAAAAGGTCGCCTTCTCGAAAGAAGATGCCACCAAGACATTCCAGGTCAGTAAGGCTCTTTCCCCCTCCATCAAAGAAGACATCTCCCAGTGTATAAAGGAGAACCGCAATCTTCTCACCTGGACCGCGGCGGATATGCCTGGGATCTCAGAAGAGCTCTTGATTCACCACCTCAGCGTTACCCCTGGAGTCAAGCCCGTCCAGTAGAAGCGACGTAAAATCGCTCCCGAGCGCCAACAGGCGATCAAGGAAGAGGTCGAGAAGCTCCTAAACGCCCGATTCATCAAAGAGTTGAACTACCCTAAATGGCTCTCCAATGTGGTAATGGTTAAAAAGGCCAACGGAAGCTGGAAGATATGCATCGATTTTACCGACCTCAATAAGGCATGCCCGAAGGATCCATTCCCCCTCCGAGCATCGATTCTCTGATCGATGCGACCTCCGGCCACGAGCTCCTCAGCTTCATGGATGCCTTCTCGGGGTATAATCTGATCCGAATGTTCCCTCCCAACATCCCGAAGACCTCGTTCGTGACTGACCGAGGCATGTACTGCTACCGGGTCATGCCCTTCGGGCTGAAGAACACGGGAGACACATACTAGCGCTTGGTCAACAAGGTCTTCCGAGACCAGATTGGCCGTAACTGTAATACCCCGTATTTCTGAAATATATATATAGTTTGAAATATATATAATAAATGAATTTGAGACTTGGTCCTATAGAATTATTCTATGGGAGGGATTTATGAAAAATTAATTGATTTGAAATGGGGTTCATTATAACCCGGATTGTATGTAGGTGGGGGGACCCACCCGGTTGGGAGAACAGCACTCATGTGCTGTTTGTATGGGTGACGTGGCAACCTAGGGGGATTACTCCTTAGGGGTGTGCACGGGTATAGTTGAAACAAGGGGATTTGAGAAGGGATTTAGTCCCATACCGAATGTTTCAAAGAATAAAATATAGTATAAATATAATTGCCAAGGATCAAGAGTCACCAATTCGGTTAACCACCTTTTGAGAGGCAGCCTGTGGTGGGCAGTTGTACTACATAGTATCTAATTTGTCTTATAAATTGTATAAATTGTCCGAGCCCGGGGCAGGGGTGTTACAAATGGTATCAGAGCCGACTTTCGACACCGAGTGTAGGAGAAAAACACGAGTGAAGGCCACCAGATTTGCGGCGGAGAGTATTTCACAGGTTCTTCACGATGAGTCGTGACATGACGTGGATACGCTCCAGGGTACCGCGGCGGCGGAGAGTATTTCACAGGTTCTTCACGATGCGTCGTGACATGACGTGAATACTGCTCCAGGGTACCGTCCCGGTGGCGACACTTGTGGGATTGGTCTCTGCATCGTCTAGAAAGTAGATCCTGCACTAGATTGTGCATGCCCTGTGCTCATCAGCGAGGACGCTGATTTCTGAAGGGGGGTGTATGTAATACCCCGTATTTCTGAAATATATATATAGTTTGAAATATATATAATAAATGAATTTGAGACTTGGTCCTATAGAATTATTCTATGGGAGGGATTTATGAAAAATTAATTGATTTGAAATGGGGTTCATTATAACCCGGATTGTATGTAGGTGGGGGGACCCACCCGGTTGGGAGAACAGCACTCATGTGCTGTTTGTATGGGTGACGTGGCAACCTAGGGGGATTACTCCTTAGGGGTGTGCACGGGTATAGTTGAAACAAGGGGATTTGAGAAGGGATTTAGTCCCATACCGAATGTTTCAAAGAATAAAATATAGTATAAATATAATTGCCAAGGATCAAGAGTCACCAATTCGGTTAACCACCTTTTGAGAGGCAGCCTGTGGTGGACAGTTGTACTACATAGTATCTAATTTGTCTTATAAATTGTATAAATTGTCCGAGCCCGGGGCAGGGGTGTTACAGTAACATGGAAGTCTATGTGGACGACATGTTGGTCAAGAGCATCCGGGGACAAGAGCATGTCCTGGACCTCCAGGAAGCCTTCGGGGTGTTAAGAAGGCACAACATGAGGTTGAATCCGAGCAAGTGCACCTTCGGAGTCTCGTCCGGCAAATTCCTCGGATTCATGGTGAGCTAAAGGGATATAGAGGCCAACCCTGAGAAGATCAAGTCCATACTCAATATGGCTCCTCCCTCCACTGCCAAAGAAGTGCAGAGGCTCACGGGATGCCACGAGGCTATAGGGCGCTTTCTCTCTAAGTCAGGAGAGAAATGTCTTCCATTCTTCAAATCCCTGAGAGGAGCAAAAGGCTTTGAGTGGGGGCAACAACAGCAAGACTCCTTCGATCAACTGAAGGCTTACCTGGTAAACCCCCGCTCTTGAGCAAGCCGAACCCGGGCGAAATCCTCTACGTGTACCTGGCGACTTCGGAGCAGACTCTTAGTGCCGTCCTGGTAAGAGAAGAGGATAAGATGCAGCGCCCCATCTAGTACGTGAGTAAAGTCCTTAAGGACGCAGAACTCTGCTACCCGAAGGTAGAGAAGATGGCATACGTGTTGATCTTGGCGGCGAGGAAGCTTCGCCCCTATTTTTAGTCCCACTCGGTGGTCATCCTTACTGACCAGCCGCTAAAGCAAATTCTCCATAAGCCCGAGACATCAGGACGTTTAATGAAGTGGTCCATAGAGCTGAGTCAGCACGACATCAGCTACCAGCCCCGAACTGCTATCAAGGCACAAGCCCTAGTGGAGTTCATTGTGGACCGTGTACGTAGACGGATCCTCGTGCACCGACAGAAGTGGGGCGAGGGTCATCTTGACCGGCCCAGACGCTTTTGTTCTACAGTACCCCCTCCGTTTAAGCTTCCGTACATCGAACAACGAGACTGAATATGAGGCCCTTATAGCGGGACTATGTACTGCTCACAAGGCAGGAGCCAAGCACATTAGGGTCTTCAGTGATTCACAGTTAGTCGTGAACCAAGTGTCTGGGGAATACGAAGCAAGGGACGAGAGCATATGTGTCACGCCCCGCTTCCCAAAAAGAATACGGAATACGGATACGTGACTAAGCCCAGCGAATGATTTTCATCATCCATAAGCTGTTCAAGAATCTTTACAACATCTCACGAAATAATCAGAGTCAGAAGCAAAAGAATCAACCAATCATACACATATGAACCAAAATACCAATAAGAATACTTGAAACCAAATATATTAATCTCAAATAGTCATGATCTGAATAAGTCAAAATCCTGGGTCACAATGCCCAAATACAAAAAATAAATCCAAGTAACAAGTTACAATTGTTCAAAGTAAGCTACAAGAAATAATAATAACAAGATCCAGCACTAATACTTCATATCACCGATACCATCTGGAACCTGTTCTCCAAAATCTGCAATTTAACAATTGCAGAGAAGAGGAAAACAGAAAACAAGTACCCGTCAATTGCAAGTTATGGGCCGCTTGTAATGCAGGATACAAGTACATGGGAAAAACTAACTAGCATGATATAAGCATGATATCAAAATATAACAACTAGCATGGCAAAATGAACAAGTATAAGTGGCATGAATCAAGTGTCAAGTGAACAAGGGTCATGTAAACAAGTATCAAGTGTCATGTATCAAGTATCACGAAATCAAGTGTCAAGTAATCAAGTACAAGTGTCAAGTAGTCAAGTACAAGTGATCATGTACCCTGTAATCAAGTATCAAATTCAAGTATCATGTTCAAGGATCATGTATCAAGTCTTATAGTGATTACTATCTAGGTAGCACTTCATGCATCCCAGCTTTTACTATATGGTTGCTACAACAAACAGTTTCGCTTTAGATTTCATAGTGGACCATAGAGGACAGTGTACTCAGGGACAAGTAATACAAATCATATGTGACGGCTGCGGTCGGAATAGTTCGCCGGAAAGATGATCGCCTGGCCACGACCGCTAACAGCACCACTCGAGAGCATGAAACAGTTTAGAAAGTGAAAAGTAAAAGTGAGAAGTGAAGAATGGGGGAGCGGTGAGAGGGGAGTAAGATCTTATAGCACTGAAAGGAATTTGGGTGGGCTTCCGGACGTTTTGGGCCCCCACAGAGGCCCATCAGAAGCCTAAACGCCCTATACCTCGTGATTTGTGCCTGATCTCCATCAGACGGCCCTGATTGTGCCACGTCGCTCGGAACCCAAATCCGAGCAACCGAGGCACCGAGCTGCGTATTAGGGAAAAACGACTAATTCCTCATGATTCGCACTTGATCTTCATCAAACGGCTCAGATCTCGCCACGGCATGAAAAATCACTCTTTTCTCGTGATTCACGCCTTATAGCTCGTGATTCACGCCTGATCTTTATCAGACGGCCATAATTGTGCCACGTCGCTCGGAACCCAAATCCGAGCAACCGAGGCACCGAGCTGCGTAATAGAGAAAATTACTCTTTCTTTGTGATTCGTGCCTGATCTCCATCAGACGGCCATGATTGTGCCACGTCGCTCGGAACCCAAATCCGAGCAACCGAGGCACCGACCTGCGTATTGGGGAAAAACGACTAATTCCTCATGATTCGGGCTTGATCTTCATCAAACGGCTCAGATCTCGTCACATCGTGAAAAATCACTATTTTCTCGTAATCCACGCCTTATATCTCGTGATTCGCGCTTGATCTCCATCAGAAGGTCCTGATTGTGCTACGTCATTCGGAACCCAAATTCGAGCAACCGAGGCACCGAGCTACATATTGGAGAGAAATCACTCTTTCTTCGTGATTTGTGCATGATCTTTATCAGACGACCATGATTGTGCCACGTCGCTCGGAACCACAATCCGAGCGACCAAGGCACCGAGCTGTGTATTAGAGAAAAATCACTCTTTCTTCATGATTCGTGCCTAATCTCCATCAGACGGCCCTGATTGTGCCACCTCGCTCGGAACCCAAATCCAAGCAACCGAGGCACCGAGCTGCGTATTGGAGAAAAATCACTCTTTCTTCGATATTCGTGCCTGATCTCCATCAGACGGTCCTGATTGTGCCACGTCACTCAGAACCCAAATCCGAGCAACCGAGGCACCGAGCTACGTATTGGAGAGAAATCACTCTTTCTTCATGATTCGTGTCTGATCTCCATCAGACGGTCCTGATTGTGCCACGTCGCTCGGAACCCAAATCCGAGCAACCGAGGCACCGAGCTACGTATTGAAGAAAAATCACCCTGTCCTCGTGATTCGTTCCTGATCTCCATCAGACGGCCCTGATTGCGCCACATCATTTGGAAGCACAATCCGAGCAATCGAGGACCGAGCTGCTTATGCGAAGAAAACGCCTTCATATCATAGGGACCGTCCGATGACTCAGAAATTCGCATCAATGGCAGATCAATGGACCTGATTGAGCACGTAGCTCGGATCTGAAATCCGAGCTACCGAGGCACCGACCGACCGTGGCACCGAGCTGCTTACACGAAGAAAACGCCTTCACGTCATAAGGACCGTCTGATCATCCAGATATTCGTGCCAGTGACAGACCAACGTTCCAGATTCGTCCACGTTGGTAATCCTTTGATTAAATCCTTTTATTTTAATTATAATTCAAATTAATTATTTAAAATTGCAAAAAATGATTAAAAATTTGAGAAAATTAATTAAAAGTGTAAAAAATAATTATAAATTTGGAAAAATATTTTTGAGCCCGTGGGTAATAATTATTAGTTAGAATAATTAATTGGAGCTCTCAAAAGATAAATCATCGCTTTGCAAAATTGAATAAATGATTCGAAAAATAATTAAAAAATCAAGAAAAATTGCTGAGAGTCCAGAAGAGCCTAAGAACAATCTTGGACGTATCGCTAGCTCAGAAATACACTGTTACTCCTCAAACAAAGATTCGAACGCCCTTTAAGAACTCCGATAAAGTCCCATACGCTATTGAAACGACAAAACTACTCCCCGCTAACAGCCTTTGGGAGTGGGGGGCTCGTGATATGGATAAAAATGGGATTAAATCGGGACTGTTCAGATCGGGAACGAATCTTAAAGTTTACAGGGGCAAAATGGGAATTTCACCTACAGACGGGTTTGAAATGGGAAATGGGTCTCTCTTCCAGAGCCCAATAACCCATAAACAGATCCATTCGGCTGGGTACGGGTCCCAACCCATTAAGGACCAGTTCAGAAAGATATGAAGAAATCCTGGCTCGTCCTTATCTCTAGGAGGTGGTTCTAACCACTTCTATCCAGCCACACCGGGGAGTAGAGATTTGTTCTTATCTCGAAGCAGATCCTCACGGCGACTATAAATACCCCCTACCTCCTACCGTTACAAGGTAATCACTCTTTGCCAACCTTAAGTTCTTTCATATTCTTTTCTGAGTACTGACAAGTGCGTCGGAGGGTTTGTCGCCGGAATCAACCTCGGTATTTCGAACTTGTTGCAGGTCAGTGGGAGCAGCAAGAAACCAGCCAACCAACAGTGGAAAGGGTCAGGTTTGATTCATTCGATCCCCCTCAAACTCACAAATTCATCTGATTGCCACCACACCGAAATCAGCGGCAACAATAAGACATTTACCTTGATAAGAAGAAATAGTAGAACCACCCCAAAAGAATCTTCTTCTAAGTTGATCATTTTTTTAATAACCCAAATAGGAAGGTAGAAAAAAGACATAAGATAAAGATGGATACTAGAGAGGACAAAATTAATGAGAGTAACTCTCCCTGCCCTAGACAGAGAATACCAGTCCAACTATTGAGTCTTCTCTCAATCTTATCAATAATAGGATATCAATCAGATTTGTGAAGGTTTCCAACTCTAATAGGAATACCCAAATAATTCAAAGGAAAAGAACCCTTAGGATAGTTTAAAAATCCAGCAATCTCCTCTTGTCTAAAATGATCTCTCCCAATCCAAATAGTGGAAGATTTAAAGAAGTTAATCTTCATTCCAGAAACACTTTCAAAGCAATAGGAGGAATTTAAAATTTCTAAGCTTACCACCATCACAAGTAAAGAATAAGATAGTGTCATCAGCATATTGTAAATTAAGAATACCCTTAAAAGAAGGGAAACCCCCTAGACCTTCAATTAAACCATGATCCCATGCTTGAGACAACATACAATGGAAAACATCAGCAACAAGAACAAATAGAAGAGGGGAAATAGGATTGCATTGTCTAAGGCCCCTTTTGCTCTTAAATTTTCTACCTTCCGAATTGTTAATAATAACAGAAGAGGTCCCAGAAAATAAGCTATTAAAAATCCAATTAATCCATCTAGGACCAAATCCCCTGGTAATCAAAATTTTTCTCAAGAAATTCCAATTTACTCTATCATATGCCTTTTCAAAATCTAAATTTAAAAGAATACCTTCTGATTTTTCATGATGAAGATAATTAATTACTTCTTGAGTAGCAGTAACACTATCCAAGATAAATCTATCTTTAATTAAACCAGATTGTGTAATATTAACCATATTACCAATCACAACGGCTAGTCGGTTAGCCAAAACTTTCATAATTATTTTAAAGATAGCATTAAGAAGACTAATAAGTCTGAATTGACAAACCTTATTAACACCAGCCACCTTAGGAATCAACACAATATGATCATAATTGATCCTATAAAAATCAAGAGTATTATTATATGATTCTTGAAAGATGCTCAAAATGTCTACCTTCAAATCCTCCCAAAAAATGTTATATAAGAAAGTAGGGATACCACCTGGACTAGGAGCAGAGTCCAAACGAAGGTCACAAATAGCTTTATGAATTTCCTGTTCTGGAAAAGGATGTTCAAGTTCATGAAGATCAAAATTATTAGAAGTGGGATTTAAAGAATCTCAATCCACTTCAAGAAAAGTATCACCAAAATTTTCCATAAGATTTTTATAAAAGTTAAAAAAATTCATTATGGATAAGATTACTATCAGAAGTTTCACCCATCTCTGTCTGAAGAGATGTAATTTTATTAGCTCGTCTTCTATGAGAAGCAAAATTGGGAAAAAATTTAGTATTACCATCTACCAAAGTAAGCCATTTAATTATAGCTCTTTGGAACCATTTAAATTTTTCCCATATTAAGGATATGGATATATTCCTTTTGAAAGTCAGATATCTTGATTCTCTCAGGAATAGATAGATGATTATGTTTCTCTAAGCAATCTAAATTAGAAATTTCTCTTTTTAACCAAGTCTTCCTATCCATCAAAGGACCAAATCTTTCTTTTCTCCACAATTTACAACTATTCTTTTCACAATTAATTTCAGCAAGAAATCTACTCATACCAGGTTGGGGACAAGAATTAACAGAATTTAAACATACAAAGAAATGGTGGGTCTTCAAGTTAGAATTTTTCAAATTTAAAATTAAGAAACTTAGGAGAAGAAGACTGAAAAAAGGACCAAAGGTACATGGTCAGATATGATATTAGAAGAGGCTTCAACATAAGATAAAGGAAAAGAAGAGTTCCAATCATTAGAGACATGAAATCTATCAAGTGTAGCAAAACTAAGAACTAATCTCTTGTTAGGCCAAGTAAATTGTCTACCAAGAATTTGGTAGTCAATAAGGGATAAGTTTCTAATAGAATTATTGAAGTTATCAGAGTCACTTCTATTATAGGAATAACCACTTCTTTCAGAGCCGAATCTAACCGCATTAAAGTCACCTCCAAAAATAACCCACCCCTTAATATAATTTTTCCATTATAAAAATTCTTTCCAAACTCATCCTTTAAAGAAGTGATACATGGACCATACATAGAAATGAAAAGAAGGGTGCAATTAAACATGAAAGATTCTAGCTCAACAGCAAGGAATTTTTTCCCCTGACGATATTAAAATATTTAAACATAGAATCTCTAAAACATATCAACATACCACCAGAGGCCCCTATTTAATTTAAAGATATCCATTCAATGATAATAGAACCCCCCAAAGCTCTATACAAAGAAGGGGTAGGAGAACGAACTTTAGATTCCTGGAGATCAATTAGATCACAGTGAGATGAGATAAAGAAATAAAAAAACAGCCAATCTTTTATCATAATCCCCTAAAACTCTAGTGTTCCAAGATGATATAATCATTTTAAACAATTAATGCCCCCTCTAACAACTTCAAGTTCATTAATTCTATTAATATCAATAGAAGTAAAATTATGAAACCCAGAACATGCAGCAAAATTTATTAAGTAATCATTGGAAAAAGTATCAAAATGGCATTTAAAAATTGAGCAAAGGAAAGTACCTTCAGGAGAAGATGAGGCAGAAGGGGCTGGAATTTCAAGATTCATGATTTAACCAATCAAAACAGCTTTTTCTAGGATCAGTTGATCAGCTGCATCAGCATCAGCTCTACTACCCACTCTAAGGATTCTTCTCAGAGGACCAAGAGATTTAGCATGCTTCCTTTTCTTAGAAGTAGTAGAAATAGAGCAATCAGACCCCAGACATTTTTGAAGAACAGTGTTGTCCATAACAAGTGGAAAAGAAGACCTAATGCTAGATTAGTAGATTGAAAGAGGAATAGGTGAGCAAATGAGATCAGCTTCAAGCTCAAAAAAATACGAACATCAGAGCTAGAGGAATTCCCTTCACGCTCAAAGAGACAGATAGACTCCTCATTAACAGAAACATCATTTGAAAACAAAGGTGGAGAATCAAGTAATGGTTAGAGGAAAAACAACCAAAGTTTGAAATCTCTTTGAACAAATCAGAATTAAAGATAATGGTGGTGCAAGACGACATCGAACTCCGTGGATAGCACTTCAAAGAGTTATGAAATAAGTAGGGGTGGCATTTGGGTCGACCGGGTCTGTCGGGTCGGACCGCGTGGGTCAAACCCAACTAAGGGCGGAGTCGGGTCGGGTCATGATCTTAACCGGGTTGGGTCGGGTCGGGCCGGGTTCGACTTAGAAAATATCGACCCTGTCGACCCGCGAACCCTTAAGGGTCGAATCCGTATCGGATCGATCCGGGTCGCGAGTTAAGCATTTTTGGATTATAAATTTATTTTTTCAATTTTATATATATATATATATATATATATATGAAATTTTAATAAGAGTCAAAGAGGGAAAGTTAGAAAGAAAATTGTATATATTATTCATTTGTGCTTCCATGATTTTTTTCACAAATTATTTATATACAATTTGCTAGATGTTGTTGGTCTTCAATTTGCTATTGTTGTTGTGGGTCTTCGGGCAAGTTGCTTCCACTTGTTGACGTGTAGACCCCGATTTCTTGAGTACTATCTTCAGCCTTCATCCAATCTTCCATGCACACGAGCATATCCAACGATTGTGGCTTCAAACGATTCCTGTAATCTGTTAGAACCCTTCTACTTATAGAAAATACACTTTCTAAAGCAACTGTAAGACATGAGGAGTTAGTAGATCTTTAGCCGTATGTTTAAGAATATTATAAAGATGTTCATGTTCTTTCCACCATTGTAGCACATCAATCTCAACATTAAAACTCTCACTATCTTGTTGATTATACCAATTTAGTTGATTAGTCCAATATTTTTTTGATTGAATTTGAGCAAGTAAATTTAAATTGGCATCATCTAATTTACATTTACCTTTACCTCTAGAAGTAGAAGAATAAGAAGCAACTATACTAGTTGTACTACTAGATGCAAAAGTACTATCTTAATAATCATACAAGTTATTCAATGTCGATTCAAAGCTAACTAAAAATTCGTTACAATTAATTTCAGATTCATCTCCATGTAAAGTAAAATGCATTTCAATCAAACTCCGCGTACCCTCTAATTTGATACGAGGATCCAAAACTGTAGTAATACAACATAGGAGGAGGACTAAAATACTTAAAAAATTAGTCTATGCGGGTTTAACAATATGACCAATGTAAATGTCATCAATCATTTTTTGAAAAGTTTGCATCACAGTAATTAGTGCAATAAAATTACAACTAGAAGTAGAATCATATGATTTTGAAAATTTCAAAGTTGCGATTTTAAAATGCTCTAAAAATTGTAACAGAGATTCGGCATAATACCATGATTCGGGGAATCATTTAAAAAATGTCCATACTTTTTTGCAAGACAAAAATCATGTATACACTCTTTATATTGAGTAATAACATTTAATAAATCAAAAGTAGAGTTCCATTGGTGTTTAACATCCTTCGGAAATTTTCAAAAATTTATACCATAATCTTACACCATTCTTTAAATTGTTGAATCATAGGGCCGCTTAAAGCAATAAAATGTATACAATTTTTATTTTATGCACAAATGGTTCGACTATTTTCAGTGCATCTTGAATACATAAATTTAAAATATGACATGCACATTTAACATGAAAAATTTCTAAACATGGAGGAGCTAATTTCTTTTCAATGTACTAATCGAAACATTGTTGTTAGATACATTATAAAAACTAATGCAACAAATTTTATCATGAATATGAAAAATATCCCAAACTTCTAAAATACGATGTGCAATTACTAAACCACTATGGGGATACGCCAAAGCCGCAAGTGATATGATCCTCTTTTGAATCATCCAATCACTATTGATCCAATGACAAGTTATGCTCATCATTGAAATATCATTACAACCATTCCAATAATTGGAAATTAACAATACTCTTTAAATTAAATTATACAAAAGTGCAATTAAACCGTCTCTTATTTAGTTGTAAAGTTTAAAACAATCGGATTTGAGTTTTTTTCTAGGAATTTTTCTAAAATGTGGATTTTGTGCATTTTTGTTAAATGCCTCTACGTTCCTACTCTCGAATTAGGGAATTTTAGGAATTATGAGGATCTTGTTGAGTCTTTGACACAATCAACACAAACCACCAAGCAAAACTAGATTGCATCAATCACACAAAGCACACAAGAATTTTCCCGGTTGGGGCTTTTGCCTTAATCAGAGAGGAAGAACCGAGATATTATTCAACTAGAGAAGATACAAGAATATTACAATTCTTACCACAACCCTCTCTCAAGCCTAACTGGAACTTGATGCTTCTTACAATGGAGAAACTCTCTCACCCTCTCAGATGAAGTACTCTCTTCTTCTATTCGGCACTCAATAGAATCATATGGATTTATGAGCCGTTACAATTGTTTATATAGATCTAGAGAGAACTCTAAGTTTGATATCTTGTTACAATAACCATTGGATATTATATAAGAGATAACCCTACGATAAGAGCCACACGATCTAACTTGAATAGCAAGTTAGGCTTCTCACGAATTAGCCAGACTCAAGCCCGAAACCCATCAGCGCCGTGAACGGTCTACTGTACCAACAAGTCAATCGACTGTCCCCCTCTAGGGAAGACTTCATACAGGGGTCGGTCGACCGCACATGAGTTACGGTAGACCGCAAATTCCTCTGTTGTTGCCGCTGACTGTTTCTCGCCTCCACTCTGTTCCAATCGTCTCGATCCATCCATCATCTTATCGTCTTCTTAGCCAACATCGTATGCAAGACATAAACTGTAACTCCTGTTCTCTGTATTTGTATTTTTTTTCTACTGTATTTTTCATTCCTTGTACTCTATCCATCAACTTGAGATCTGTATTTTGCTTCCAATCCTAATAAAGTCATTTATTTGTTTCGACTCAATTTTGTGCCAATATTTATTTCAATTGCACCATTCTTATCAGCTCTGATTTGCTGTTCGTCATGGAGATTTGACTGTTTCATCTCATCTATTGCATTTTCCTTAATTATGGGGAATTTGGACTCAATCTCCTGTTGGGAATTTGGACTCAACTCAAACCCGCTATCCTATAACCCACAACCCAAAACCCTACTATTTAAACCCCTAACCTAATTAACCCTAACCCTAACCCTAATGTTCTACCCTAATCTACACAGTAGCCACCCTCTCCCTGTTCTTTTCCCTTACCCCGACACCTTCGTCTCTCTCCCTGTTAACCCATTTCACCGAACCCCCCATTGCTCCGACCACCATCATCGCCAGCACCTCCACCGCACCATCGAGTCCCGGCGAACCTCATTTTCATCCCCTACTTCCTCGCATCACCCTACTCCCAAACCCATCACCTCCATCGGAACCCATCATCGCCTCACCATCTCCTCCTCGCCACCTCGCTCCACTGCCGAAACCCATCGTCATCCCCTAACGCGCCTTCGTCGCCTTGCCGTCGCGACCTCCCATCGCCTGCCGCCACGACAGAACAGAGCTTTCGCCATTGCCCTGTTTTTTTGCCCCCAAGAACATAGCAGTCCCCGCTTGATGCTGCCACCAGACTTTGCCATCGCCGCCCGCCGTTGTCACACCGCTACTACCGATCGCTGCCTCTGCTGCCCAAATTCGCCGCCGCTGTCGCTCACTCTCACTCCGTCACTGTGAAGAAGAAGGGAGAGGAGAGACCAGATTAGATTTGAATCTCAACCATTAGATATCCTCAAGATCAGATCCGATCCATCACCATGTGACTGGATCTCAGCCCTCCATCATCAGATCTGATCAAGATCCGATTTGAGCCGTCCGTTGGTCTGATCTTGATCGCCATCAAGATCTGTGTCGGGATCCGTTCCCGTTATTCCTCCGTCGGATTCATCATCTACACCCCAAGGCAAGTATCTTGTTGTACATTTTGTTTTTCTAGTACAAGCTGTTCCTTGAAAATACTGCAAATAGATTGTAAACGTGACTCCTCTTTGTTTATCGTTGATGATCTCATGTTTTACCTTATCTATCACATGATGTAAGACTCACAAACCTTTGTTGATACACTTGTTCACAACTAGTATAATTTTGATACATTTCATGCAAAAAAGTGTCTTATTTAGTTTTTGTTCCATCTTGACTTGCTGTTTCGACCCCGGTAACACTAGAATCTGAACTTGAGTCCTGAATATGAAATGTAGCCCCAAGTATCTAGTTGCCAATAAAATCCAGAATTTTTGAATTCCGAGTTACGGTTTGAGAGATATCGTATTTTTACTGCTGCTGTGTCGGTAATCGCAGGTTCATAAAAACTGCTGCACCACTTTGGTTTACAATGATTTTAACTATGCTACCAGTAAGTAAATGACTAGAAATTTTTCATGCTGATACTAGACACCATAGAGAACATTTTCTAATTTTCTCAGAATTAATTAATGAAGTTTCAACCCTGTTTCATATGTATAAACTCAGTTTTACAAAATTCTGGCTGAACACAAATGTTGTATAGTTTGCTGTTTTGACAAAAATTGCTACAACTTTTATGTACCTTAATTATATGCATTAGAACCGGACAGGAGTCTAGTTTCTAGGCCTTCTGACGGATCCACATTTGCTATCTTGTAGCAACGGGAATTGCAGTTTTGGTGCAGCAACATCATGTTGTCCAGAATTGCAATTCTCGTAGTTCTTGATAATCTTAATTTGTGTTGACCCTCGAATATGCTTTTTAATTATCTTAAACTTGTTCCATGTTATTGATCATGTTTAGTAACCTGTTTCGCACATTTTCATGCATGGTTGATGATAATAATAAACAATAAGCCAGGGTTTAAAGGAAAGACCATAGTAGTGGACAATATAGGTAAGTGTACTTGGAAGGGGGCCCGTGTTTCCCACTTGATACATGCTTCATGAACTAGTTATATTATTATTCGATTCATGAACTAGTATATTATTTGATTTATGAACTAGTATATTATTATTCGATTCATGAACTAGTATATTATTTGATTCATGAACTAGTATATATTTGATTCATGACTTGTCCTGTTATGACTTGACACATGAACTAGTTATATGATTACTCGATTCATGAGCATAGCTTTCTTGATACTTGATACCTGAGTACACCGCCCTATAGACTCCACCACTAGGCCTAAACGTAACTGATTGTATGTAACAATCATGTAGTAAAAATATGGATGCATGAAGTGCTACCTAGATAGAATTAAACATTAGACTTAAGATTAACTTATTACTTGTACACACTTGATACCCTATCTGAGACTTGTTACTTGAGACTTGAGACTTGTTACTTGACACTTGTAAGTGATACTTGTTACTTGATGCTTGATATCATTATTGTTCACTAGACACTTGTTCTACTACTAGTATTTGTTACCCAATCTTGTCACTTGAATTGTCTTTCTTGCTAGCTAGTTTCTTGAATCTCCCTACTTGTTGCATCCCTATTATATTATGTATACATTCTTGATTCCAAATCTTGTTCCATATTTTCTTGCATCTATTTTCATACCCTTGCTTGTACTATTTGCAGCCCTAACTTGCACTAGGGCATTTGTCTTGTTTTCTCTATTTTTTTACTTTTTATATTTATATATACGACATTGGAGATGAGTTGCCTGCTGGAATTGGTGAGCCTGTTCTGGCTTCGCTTGGAGAAAAAAAGACTTGCTTTAAATATATTTTTTTTGAGTTATTTACATCTTTGCTGTTGGAATCTTGTAATGGGCTTATAGTTCCGAGTTTATCTTTTAATCCAGATTGAAAACTATTTGGGATATTATTATTTTGTTTCAATTGTTTCTGTTGACTAATAAATTATTCATGCATGCATGGTTGTGTATATCTTCTTATATTTCTTGTTATGATGCTGAGTCGATCCTACAGCTTATGAATGATGAAAATCATTCGCTGGGCTTCGTCATGCGCTCGTATTTCGTATTTTTGGGAAGCAGGGCGTGACAAGGTTTTTAGTGGTATCAAAGCCAGGTTTGGCTAATATATTAGTTTGACTAATACATTAGACAGACTTGACTCAGTTAGGATTAACTCAATATTTAACAGACCATGCAATCACATGAACAATTTGATTATCAACTTGATCTGGATACTGATTGTTTTTTGTTTGTGCACACTATGGCTCATATGAATGTTTCGTCCTCCCAAACTAGGGGTGATTAGTCGGAGGAGCCCACTATTGTGCAAGTGTTGCAAATACAGCGTGAACAGAATGAGCGGCTGATGTAACAAATGATGCAGATGCAGCGGGAACACGGTGAACTAATGAGAGCAGCTATGGAAGCTGCCAACAGAGAGCCCATTGTACCTGTGCCTGGAGTGCTGCCACTGAGACCTGGCAATGTAGCGGACTTCATGAGGATACACCTAGACTAATTCTCAGGTACTGAAGGTCTGCTGAAAGCCGAGCAATGGCTCATCAGGACTGAGCAGCTATTGATCGCAGTGCGGATAGCTGATGTTGATCGTGTAAATGTCGTGAGCATCCAGCTTGTTGACCTCACCCACATCTTGTGGCGAGCTGAGATGGAACGGCTAGGGCGCCCCATCGCCTGGGCCATCTTCAGAGAGAGCTTTCTCACGAAGTTCTTTCCTAATATCACCAGAAATGAAATGGAGCGGCAATTTGTCATGCTTACCCAGGTTCGTCAGATAGTGTTTATTATGCAATTTTTCATTGTTAATTCATGATATATCAATGTTTAACTAAGACACTATCTTGAATCAGGGGAGTCAGACCGTAGACGAGTATGCTGCGGAGTTCACCCGACTGAGTCTCTTTGCCACGTCCATGGTGGCGAATGATCAAGATATGGGTCATCGTTTCTTATTAGACTTGGACATTGAGATCCAGGATCACTTAACTGCCTTGCGACTCCGATCCTATACTGATATCCTGGAGGCTGCCAGAAGCCAGGAACAGACCAAGCGTGCCATTCAGCGGTCCGCTCCACATCCTGTCACTACTAGGCCTATTGGAGGGCTGATCCGGAGGCCAGTTCCACCTTATCCTGCCAGGGCTACTCCCTACCCTGCTGCTGCTCCACGTATGGGAGGTTTCTGTGACTTCTGTCCGATTCCGGGGCACGTGCGTGGGGATTGTCGGCAAGCCAACCGTCGATGTTTTGGTTGTGGTGCTAGTGACCACACAGTTCGGGACTGTCCCGGGGGCAGGCTTGGCCAATCTGTAGTCGCGCTGGCTCATGATCAGGTCAGGCCGCCACTTCCTCCTCAGCATCAGATCGTCGGTCAGAGGACCGCTGCCCCGAGGAGAGGTCAGGCCTTCAACCTGACTGTAGAGGAAGCCGAGACTGCAGAGGTCATTGCAGGTAAATTTGTGTTTTGTTGTTTTATTATCTGTTCCCTACTTTATTTGTTTATCTTTGCATCATTCATTGTGTAGTTTCTTTTCACATCAGTATTTCTTTTTCCTTATTATCCTGTACTATTCATCTCTTTCCATGTTTTTGATTCTATCATAGGTATCACTCTAGTCCATTCTTTTCCCGCCCATGTCCTATTTGATTCCGGGGCGACCCATTCCTTCGTCTCTTTTCGCTTTGTGGATCAGCATCAATTGGAGTGCAATGCTATGCCGGCAGCTTGGAACATCACCACAGGTGGCGGTGTTGTCGTTTGCTCTAGGGAGTGCAAGCAGAGCCCTATGATTATTGGGGGCATAGATTTCAAGGTAGATCTGATAGTGATCGGGAATTCTGGGTTTAATGTGATTCTCGTCATGGATTGGTTGGGGAGTCTCATGCTGTTATTGATTGCCGAGCGAAGAAGGTTGTGTTCAGGATCCTGGGCCATGCAGAGTTTGAGTTCTGTGCTGGGAGACACCCCTTAGGCATGGTAAGAAGGTGGCAGATGAGGAAGGTTGTGCAATGGAGTTGACATAGGCTGTGAGGCTGTGCCTCTCGTAGTGCAGAAATTTATGGATGTGTTCCTAGAGGAATTGCCCGGGTTACCTCCAGATCGAGAGGTGGAGTTCGGCATTGAGGTTTAGCCGGGTACAGTGCCGATATCGAAAAGCCCGTACAGGATGGCACCGATTGAGCTAGCAGAGCTGAAGGTGCAGATTCAGAGTTTGTTGGATTTGGGTTTCATCAGGCCTAGTGTTTCACCGTGGGGAGCTCATGTTCTGTTCGTCAATAAGAAGGAAGGAAGTCGCAGATTATGCATGGATTACCGAGAGCTGAACACTGTCACTGTGAAGAATCGATATCCACTACCCAGGATCGATGACTTGTTTGATCAGTTGGGCGGTGCTGCAGTCTTTTCGAAGTTGGACCTTCGCTCAGGGTACCATCAGGTGAAGGTGAAGGCAGCAGATGTGCAGAAAATTACGTTCAGGACCAGGTACGGGCATTACGAGTTCTTGGTGATGCCCTTCGAAGTCACGAATGCCCCAGCAGTGTTTATGAGCCTGATGAACATAGTTTTCTCCCAGTTCCTAGATAGATTTGTGGTGGTCTTTATAGATAACATCTTGGTGTATTCGCGGAACCGGAAAGAGCATGCTGAGCATCTGAGGTTAGTCTTGCAGACTCTGAGGGAGAATCAGCTCTTTGGAAAACTCAGCAAGTGTGAGTTCTAGCTTGACCGAGTCACATTCTTGGGGCATATTATCTTGGGCGAGGGTATCTCTGTTGATCCATCCAAGATTGTTGCAGTTAAAGATTGGCCAGTGCCTAAATCAGTTTCAGAGGTGAGAAGTTTTCTCGAGCTAGCAGGGTATTATCGGAAGTTTGTCTAAGACTTCTCGATGATTGTTGGGTCGTTGACTAAACTGACAGTGAAGGATAAGAAGTTTTCTTGGGATGAGGCCTGCAGTGAAGCTTTCGCAGAATTGAAGAGCAGGTTGACGTCAGTGCCAGTGTTGACTATACCAGATGGTCAGGGTGGTTTCGTGATCCACTGTGACACTTTAGGCAGAGGTCTAGGTGCAGTGTTGATGTAGAAGGGTCGGGTTGTGGCTTATGCATCTAGGCAGTTGAGGCCGCATGAGAAGAACTACCCTACTCATGACTTGAAATTGGCAGCGGTGATCTTTGCTTTGAAGTTGTGGAGACACTACTTACTTGGGAACCGAGTGGAAATCTTTACTGACCATAAAAGTCTCAAGTATGTCTTCACTCAAAAGGAGTTGAACATGAGACAGAGGCGCTGGTTGGAGTTGATAGCCGACTATGATATCAGTTTGCAGTATCACCCTGATAAGGTGAACTTGGTGCCAGATGCATTGAACAGGAGGCAGTCGCCATGTTCTTGACTCAGCAGAAGGAGCTTATTGAGCAGATGAGAAGGTTGGACTTGAATGTGGTTTTGTCAGGCACCGATTGGAGTTGTATGATGCTTCAATTGCAGTCGTTTCTGGTAGAGCAGATTAAGGAAGCACAGGCAGGTAAGGAGCAGTTACAGAGGTTCAGAGCAGAAGTTGAGGCAGGTTTGAGGACCGAAATGGTCATTCACTCAGATGGATCACTTCACTTTGGGGCTAGGTTGTGTGTCCCAAAGGGTGAAGTCAGGCAGAGATTGCTCGAGGAGGCCCATCAGTCGGCATACTCTATTCATCCCGGTGGTACCAAGATGTATCGGGATTTGAAGCTTCACTTGTGGTGGCATGGTATGAAGAGGACAGTAGCCAGATTTATGTCCCAGTGCTTGATCTGCCAGCAGGTGAAGGCAGAACATCAGAGGACCGCCAGACTTCTTCAACCTCTTTCCATTCCGAAGTGGAAGTGGGAGCATATCACCATGGATTTTGTGACTGCCTTGCCAAGGAGTCCTAAGGGTCACAACGCCATTTGGGTGATTGTCGACAGGCTGACGAAGAGTGCTCACTTCATCCCCTTCAGAGTTGGTCAGTCTACTGGGAGTTTCGTAGAGAGGTACTTGCAGGAGATTGTCAGACTTCATGGGGTTCTGGTCAGCATTGTATCCGACAGGGATACCAGGTTCAAATCTTAGTTTTGGGAGAGCCTTCAGAGCAGTTTTGGGAGTTGAAGTACGGTACAACTTTCCACCCTCAGACAGATGGGCAGTCAGAAAGGACCATTCAGACATTAGAGGACATGTTGAGGTCCTGTGTACTTTAGTTTGGAGGGTCTTGGGAGGATCACCTGCACTTGGTAGAGTTCTCGTACAACAACAGCTATCAGGCCATTCATAAAGCTGCACCGTCGAGGCACTGTATGGTTGGAAGTGTAGGTCACTAGTGTGCTGGGATAAAATTGGTGAGAGGAAATTGTTAGGGCCAGAGTTGATCACCAGGACTGTCGATGCATTGGCTTAGATCAGGAAGCATCGTCTGGCAGTGCAAGACAGACAGGAAATGGGCAGATGTCCACAGAAGGCCCTTGGAGTTTGAGGTGGGAGACCATGTGTTCCTTAAGGTATCACCGTGGAGAGGCGTTATCTGATTTGGAGGTGGAGGCAAGCTAAGCCCCAGGTTCATCGGGCCTTTTGGTATTATGGAGCGAGTAGGTAAGGTGGCCTATCGACTTGCATTGCCGCCGGCTCTATCTGGGGTGCATGATGTTTTTCATGTCTCCCAACTCAGGAGATACATCAGGGATGAGAGCCATGTGATCGACTACTCAGAGTTGTCTGTGTAGCCGGATCTGTCTTGTGAGATTCTGCCAGTTACAATCTTGGACAGGCGTGAGAAGGTACTGAAGAACAAGGTCATCAAGCTGGTTCGGGTTTCTTGGAATCCTCACTCGCCGGGTGAGTCGACTTGGAAATTGGAGGAGGAGATTCAGCAGAAGTTTCCCCATCTGTTTCAGTAGCTTTTGTTCTGTTGTTGTTCTTTCTTTTCCTTTGGGGGTTGCCTTATGTAACACTTGTCTGAATTTCGATGACGAAATTCTGCTTGTTAGGTGGGTAGGAATTGTAACTCCTGTAACCTATATTTGTATTTTTTTATATTGTATTTTCTATTCCTTGCACTCTATCCATCAACTTGAGATCTGTATGTTGCTTCCAATCCTAATAAAATCATTTCATTTGTTTCGACTCAATTTTGTGCCAATATTTATTTCAATTGCACCATTCTTATCAGCTCTAATTTTCTGTTCGTCGTAGAGATTTGACTATTTCATCTCATCTATTTCATTTTCCCTAATTATGGGGAATTGGGACTCAATCTCCTGTTGGAGATTACTCAAACCCGCTATCCTATAACCCAAAACCCTACTATTTAAACCTCTAACCTAATTAACCCTAACCCTAAACCTACTATTCTACCCTAATCTACACAGTAGCCGCCCTCTCCCTGTTCTTTTCCGCTACCCCGACTCCTTCGTCTCTCTCCCTGTAAACCCATATCACCGAACCCCACATTGCTCCGACCACCATCATCGCCAGCACCTCCACCGCACCATCGAGCCCCGGAAAACCTCGTCTTCATCCCCTACTTCCTCGCGTCACCCTACTCCCGAACCCATCACCTCCATCGGAACCCATCATCGCCTCACCATCTCCTCCTCGCCACCTCGCTCCACTGCCGAAACACATCATCATCCCCTACCACACCTTCGTCGCCTTGCCGTTGCGACCTCCCGCCGCCTGCCGCCACGACAGAACAGAGCTCTCACCATTGCCCTATTTTTTTGCCCCCAAGAACAAAGCAGTCCCCGCTCGACGCTGCCACCAAACTCCGCCGTTGCCGCCCGCCGTCGTCACCCCGCTACTACCGGTCGCTGCCTCCGCCGCCCACAGTCACTGCCGCTGTCGCTCACTCTCACTCCATCGCTGTAAAGAAGAAGGGAGAGGAGAGATCAGATTTGAATCTCAACCATCAGATCTCCTTAAGATCAGATCCGATCTGATCATCACCATCTGATTGGATCTCAGCCCTCCATCATCAGATCTGAACAAGATCCGATCTGAGCCGTCTGTTGGTCTGATCTTGATCGCCATCAAGATCCGTGTCGAGATCCATTCCCATTATTCCTTCGTCGGATTCATCGTCTACACCCCAAGGCAAGTATCTTCTAGTACATTTCGTTTTTCTATCACAAGCTTTTTCTTGAAAATACTGCAAATAGATTATAAATATGACTCCTCTCTGTTTATCGTTGATGATCTCATGTTTCTTCTTATTTATCACATGATCTAAGAGTCACAACCCTTCGTTGATACACTTGTTCACAACTAGTGTAATTTTGATACATTTCATGCAAAAAAGTGTCTTATTTATTTTCTGTTCCGTCTTGGCTTGCTGTTTCTACCCCGATAACACTAGAATATGAACTTGAATCCTGAATAAGAAATGTAGCCCCAAGTTTCTAGTTGCCAATAACATCCAGAATTTTTGAATTTCGAGTTACGGTTTGACAAATATCATAGTTTTACTGTTGCTGTGTCAGTAATAGCAGATTCATAAAAACTGCTGCACCACTTTGGTTTACAATTATTTTAACTATTCTACAAGTAAGTAAACGACTTGAAATTTTTCATGCTAATACTGGAAACCCTAGAGAACATTCTCTAATTTTCTTAGAATTAATTAATGAAGTTTCAACCCTGTTTCATATGTATAAACTCAGTTTTACACAATTCTGGCTAAACACAAATGCTGTATAGTTTGCTGTTTTAACATCAATTTCTGTAACTTTTATGTACCTTAATTATATGCGTTGGAACCGGACAGGAGTCTATTTTCTAGGAATTCTGACGCATCCACATTTTCTATCTTCTAGCAACGGAAATCGCAGTTTTGGTGCAGCAACATCATGTTGTCCAGAATTGCAATTCTCGTAATTCTTGATAATCTTAATTTGTGTTGACCCTCGAATATGCTTTTTAATTATCTTAAACTTGTCCCATGTTATTGATCATGTTTACTTGACCTGTTTCGCACACTTTCATGCTTGGTTGAAGATAATAATAAACAATAAGCCGGAGTTTAAGGAAAAGACCATAGTAGTGGACAATATAGGTAAGTGTACTCGGAAGGAGACCCATGTTTCCCATTTGATACATGCTTCATGAACTAGTTATATTATTATTCAATTCATGAACTAGTATATTATTTGATTCATGAACTAGTATATATTTGATTCATGACTTGTCTTGTTATGACTTGACACATGAACTAGTTATATGATTACTCGATTCATGAGCATACCTTGCTTGATACTTGATACCTGAGTACACCGCCCTATAAACTCTACCACTAGACCTAAATGTAACTGATTGTATGTAGCAATCATGTAGTAAAAATATGGATGCATGAAGTGCTACCTAGATAGAATTACACATTAGACTTAAGATTAACTGGTTACTTGTACACACTTGATACCCTACTTGAGACTTGTGACTTGAGACTTGTTAATTGAGACTTGAGACTTGTTACTTGACACTTGTAAGTGATACTTGTTACTTGATGCTTGATATCATTACTTATTCACTAGCCACTTGTTCTACTACTAGTATTTGTTACCCAATCTTGTCACTTGAGTTGTCTTTCTTGCTAGCTAGTTTCTTGAATCCCCCTACTTGTTGCATCCCTATTATATTATGTATACATTCTTGATTTCAAATTGTTCCATATTTTCTTACATCTATTTTCATACCCTTGCTTATACTATTTGCGGCCCTAACTTGCATTAAGGACATTTGTCTTGTTTTCACTATTTTTTTCTTTTTATATTTATATATACAGACTTGGAGACGGGTTGACTGCTAGAATTGGTGAGCAGGCGTTCTAGGCTTCGCTTGGAGAAAAAAAAAACTTACTTTAAATATTTTGTTTTTGAGTTATTTACTTCTTTGCTACTTGAATCTTGTAACAGGCTTATAGTCCCGAGTTTATCTTTTGATCCAGATTTGAAAACTATTTGAAATATTATTATTTTGTTTCAAATGTTTCTATTGACTAATAAATTATTCATGCATACGTGGTTGTGTATATCTTGTTATATTTCTTGTTATGATGCTGAGTCGGTCCTATAGCTTATGAATGATGAAAATCATTTGCTGGGCTCCGTCACGCGCTCGTATTCCGTATTTTTGGGAAGCGGGGCGTGACATAAACCCAACAATCTCCACCTTGGATTGCATACGCATGAATCCATACCTGTGTGATTTAAAACTCTTCTAGACCTTTCTTCTCTGCTTTGTAAACAACATATTTCTATGGCTTCTCCTGCTAATTGAACAAACCTCCAACTGTTTTCCTTCAGCTCTATGCCCCCCTCAAGGGCACACCCCTACAGATATAATTATGGAGGTGCCACCTTCCACACGAACTCCACCTACAACAAAGCTCTCTCCACCTTCCAACGGTATTCGAACGTTGCAGTCTCGATTCGGTAATTCTGGTGACGGCTTACGATGATGCTTTAGGAACAATGGCTTTCCATACTTCTGGCCGAGTTTTTCCGCTCCCACAAAGCTGGTAGAGGTTGTGCTGACCCTGCGTAATTCCCCTCTTACCCTTCATTACCTTACGAAGACTATCTCAAAGTGTCAAAACTCCGCCTCGAGCTGTGTACCAGCAGCCACAAGCATCAAGAGTCCCCAAGGATATAAGATTATACTGTATCGAAGGAGTATGCATGACCTCTTCTAGTGTGAACCCTTTACCATCTGGCATCTCCAATTCAACTGTTCCATCACCCACTACTTCATAAATCTCACCACTCTCCGTTCTCACACTACAGTCTGTTGATGACTTGTAAGTAGAAAATATCTCCCTCTCGGAGCAAATATGAGAAGAACTTCCCGAATCAAGATACCAGCTTGAATCCACATCTGAAGAACTTGAAACAAGAAGACAAAAATCGTCATTATTACTTGACTCAGTTGCGCTGACTATATGGGCTTGTTCCCTTTGTTTAGTAGCACTTTTCTGACTCAACCACTGGCGACAGTCTCTCTTGTAATGCCCAACTCCTCTACAGTAATGGCAACAAATCTTACCCTTGTGTGCTGCATCCCTTCCAATTGAAGTATCACCATCCACCGCAAAACACCCTAAAAAAATAGACCCTCCTTTATGAGTCTCCTTTCTTAGTTCATCTTCCTTCAGAAACTTAATCACCCCGGCGACAGTAAGTATCTCTTTGGCTGATTTTCCATGTAGCTTGGTAGTTATCAAGTGATCATAAGAAGTTGGCAGTGAATAAATTAAGTTGAAAGCTTTATCCTCTTTGCTAAGATCATCAGCATTAATCGACTTCAGTTCAGATATTACTTTATTGAATACCACAATATGATCTTGAAGATGAGTACCTTCCTTCATTGAGAACCTAAACATCTTCTTCTTCCAATACATCCGATCTAGCAACAACGATTCCAAGTAGTCAGGTTTGAGTCTCGCTCATTGACTCGTCGCACTTTTCTCCTCAAGAATATTACACTTGACTTCGTCCGCCAATTGCAACCGGATTAAACTCAATGCCTTCAAACAAATCTCATCCCACTTCTCTTGCTTCACGTCGGTTGGCTTCTTCTCTTCTAGGGCAAGATGTAAGTCCTTCTGGACCAAAACATCATACATGTCCACCTTCCATAGATTGAAGTTGATCTTACCATCAAACTGCTTGATCTTCGTCTTTTGATCTGCCATCTCCTCCAAGAAACTCGAACAAACCCACGAACCTGATTGCTCTGATACCACTTGTTAGCAATTATGAGGATCTTCTTGAATCTTCGACACAATCAACACAAACCACCAAGCAAAAATAGATCGCACCAATCACACAAAGCATACAAGAATTGTTCCGGTTAGGGCTTTCGCCTTAATCCAGGAGAGGAAGAACCGAGATATTATTCAACTAGAGAAGATACAAGAATATTAAAATTTTTACCACAACGCTCTCTCAAGCCTAACTGGAACTTGATGCTGCTTACAATGGAGAAACTCTCTCACCCACTCAGATGAAGTACTCTCTTCTTCTATTCGGCACTCAATAGAATCATATGGATCTATGAGCCGTTACAATTGTTTAGATAGATCTAGAGAAAACCCTAAGTTTGATATCTTGTTACAATAACCATTGGATATTACATAAGAGATAACCTTACGATAAGAGCCATACGATCTAACTTGAAGAGCAAGTTGGGCTTCTCACGAATCAGCCAGACTCAAGCCCGAAACCCATCAGCACCATGAACGGTCTACTGTACCAACAAGACGGTCGACTATCCCCCTCTCGGGAAGACTTCATACTGGGGTCGGCCGACCGCACATGAGTTGCGGTCGACCATAACTTCCTCAGTTGCTGCTGCTGACTGTTTCTCGCCTCCACTCTGTTCCAATCGTCTCGATCCCTCCATCATCTTATCATCTTCTTATCCAACATCGTATGCAAGACATAAACCCAACAGGAAAAATGTTACTCCTCCTTAATAACTAGTTGGAACATTTCCCATCGAACATTTTCGGGATCATATGGGTGGCTATCTACATGTCCGGTCCTAGGGTAGGTTTTTTCTTGGCCAGGTTGGTTTTGTAATAGATTCTTGTGTACATTTTGAATGTGTCTTTTAATTATTCCCGTTCTCTCACCCTTCCTCCATTTGTAACTCTTAAAGCAAGTTTTACAAATCTTATGTCCTACACCCGAATTATCTTCTTCGAGGATATAGTTATAATATTTGTGCCAATCACTAGTTTTCCCCCTAGTTTTTCTACTACTAGTAGGTTCAATTTATTCAGTTTATGTGTCAGCATCATGCATTTCTTCTTCTATGTCGTGTGGAGGGATATCGTGAGATCCTACCATAGAATTCATAAATTCGGGTTCTATTTGTGGGACAATTGGAGGCCGACATGAAGAACCCATGGAATCTTGTCCACTTTAGCTACGGCCGCTACCTCGTGATCTAGACATGAAAATAGTGTATGTGAAAATAGTGTATGTGAAAAAATAACAATTTATAGTGTTCTAATAGTATATGTGAAAAAATAAAAAAAAAATCTAGGAGAGAGATGTTTTTTAAACAAATCTAAAAAACAATAGGAGGGTTGAGAGAGAGAAATGCGAAAAACCAACAAACAATTTATAACAAAAAATTAGAACTACGACAAAAATAAAAAGTTGAGAAGGTTGTAAATTTTGATATTGTACTCTGGGAATAATCGTATATATAAATGAGGAGAATAGTAGAAGTAGACGTAGTCGATTGAGAAGTGTAGTAGACGTAGTTACGTAATCGTAGAAAGAGTTGAGAGAGCTTCTTCGATGAAAGAGTTTGTAGTAGATGGAGTTGAGAGTGTTGAATCGATGAGAATTCGATACGATCAATATTGTTCACTTCTTTGTTGATTTTTATTTTTTTGATTGAATTGAGTAGTAGTAGTAGAGAGAGTAAGAGAGTAAGGAGTAAAAAATTTGATTGAAGTTAGAGGATTTTATAGGCTAAAAACCCCCAAAAAGCCCGAAAAAAAAAACAAAAGAAAACAAAAAAAAAGCCAACCAACGGTTTGGTCGACCGTTCGACCCGTTCGACTCTAATGGGTCCAAACCCATGGATTGGCGGGCAATCGGTTCGACGGGTTGTCGAGTCGGGTTCATCAGGTCGAAACCCAATTTTTTCCCAACCGAGGTAAACCCGGTTAGGGTTTCGGGTTCGACTCAAACCCGAACCGGGTCATCGCAGGTTGGGTTTAACGTATCGGGTCGCGGGTCGACCCGACCCGTTTGCTATCCCTATAAATAAACAATCAACAGAAATTGAAAACCAGAGCCTCTAGACAGCGAAAAAATACTATCTTTCCAAACCCCTCTATGTGGTAAAGAATTCCTAAGAGACAACAAAGACCTCAAATGTAACTCTTTCATCATAAGGTCAGAATTATCCTCTTGAAAAACCGCAATATTAGAACTACTGCTGGACTTCGGTAGAGGAGAAAAGTCATCTTTAACTGCATCATTGGAAACAAGTGCATCCTCATCACACAAAACAGAAAGTTTCTCCTCCAAAATTTCTCCATCTTCATGGGGAAGTTTATGAACATGAACCTATTTTAAGCTGGAAGAATTAGACCAAATAGGAAGACTTTTTCCTTTACCACCTTGAACATCCTCATTATTTATATTCCGAGGAAAAGATATATCTTGAGGCGAAGAAGACACTCCCTGATTTTTAAGGATACCCCAACAATAACATTTATCAGCAGAATAAATAGGTTGGTTATGAATAGTAGTTAAAGTAAGATTATTACTCTCTTTCGGAAATTTTGGATAAATAACTGTAATGGAAAATGCACGAGAACCCACCCAAAGAGTAAAACCATAGATCAAAGGTGAAGATGGACATCTAAGAAAATCAGCAATAATCTCAAGATGGCCATTACTCAATCTGTTTTTGGAAGAGAAACCAACAAAGTCTCCAATGCATCTAGAAACATGACTGGAAGAGGAGAAAGTCTCACAATAAGGAGGGATTCCAGATATAATAGCTTTAACTTTAACTAGAGCTTGAGAACGTCTAGTAGAACCAAATTGAAGCCAATTCTTAATAGAACAAGTAGCCCTACCAAAACAAATTTCTTGACCTCTCAGGTTTTCTAAGCATTTGACATTAGGGCATTTACAAATAAAATCACCATTTGGAATCATCCAGAGATCCCAATCGCACACTGAAATTTGAAATCTAGAATAAAAAAGTTAGCTAAATCAGGAGCAGTAAGAGACTCAATTTTAACAATAATGACACCCTCATTGTTCAGAAGAAGACATTGATCTTTCATTTGTTGTGAAAATTCACAGAAAACCTCCTCTATTCTGTCACCAGTTATATCAGGACTAAGATTCTTAGAATAAGGAGGGTTGATAGAGGGAAAACCTGAATCATTGACATGAGGAACAGAGATTGAAAGATTATGGTTAGAAGGGGGACGACCCAAAAGACTATCACCAGAAGGAGAACCTGCATGTCTATTACCCAAGCCAAGCCCACTTAAGAAGCCAGTGTTGGAAATCGATTCCATCATATTGTACTCAGCAAGACGTACAAAATGATGTACTAATATGTCCAAAACCGATTTCAAATGAATGAAATATTCGCCTCAAAAGTTAGCTTGTTAAAATGAAGAATTGAACTTTTGCTTGATATGTGACATCTAAACTTAGTCCCATATCGGTAAGGAGCAAAAAGCAAATGAAGTTATAAGTTAAAAACTGAGCCAAAGGGTTGTGCCCTTAGGGGTACGGATATTTTCTCCGGAGGGAGAACACACCCAACTTGGGCATCGGTGTGGAACACACGCGCGCGCCCGCCCGGCCCAGATTTGGACTTGGGCTTGGGCTTTGGCTTTGGCTTTCAGTAAACTTATTTTTTTTTGCAAGAATTCAGCTCTGTTTTGATACGAGCTGGATACGGGCAGTTGCAATTATCATGACAGCTTTTGTCTGAACAGTTACAACAACTACCGTCAGTTCTGATTTGATACGGGCAGTTGCAACTGTCATGACAGTTTTGTCTGAACAGTTGCAACAACTGCCACGAGATTAGGGCTATAAATAGGACAGGATTCTGATCAAATCCGGTGCCCATTCATATCTTCCCTATCATCCTGTATCAACATAGCAATATCACAAAACACTGTCATCATATCTTTTCTCGACCGAGCCTCCATTATTCGAGTGTAAGTTAATGGAGTTCTGACTGTTGTATCTTGGGAGATGACTGCCGTTAAAACCTTTGTACACCGTTGCAGTGGCAGAATTAAATGTCTTAAGAACATTGTTTCAACAAGCCTCAGTCTGTATTTTTCTTTCTTCACCATACTCAAGGTCGGAATTGAAGATAACATATCTTCTTTCTGTGCTTTGTGTACAGTGATATACACTGTTTGCGAAACAGTCCCTTTAATTCACGATTATCAAGGTACGAATTGAAGATTCAGTATCTTCCTTTTGTTCTTTATTGATAGTGAGTTATACTGTTTGCGTAACAGTATATGTATTATTAAATTTGAGTAGGAATTTAATTTGTTGTAATTAATTTTACATTAAAAATTAAATTTGTCTACATAAGTTATAACAACTTAAGACGTTTATTTTCCTTTTTCTTTTGTAGACAACAATATGACTACCAAACCAGAACCCTCGAAAATGGTTAATAGTATGCACAACAAGCCCGAGAATTTCAAAGGGGCTGACTTCAAGACTTGGCAGAGCAAAATGCTCTTCTATCTCGCAACTCTCGAGTTGGATATGTTCCTCGAGGAGGAAGAACCTAAGCCCGCTGAGGGGCAAACTCCAGAAACTCACAAGGAGACATTTGCAGCAATGAATGCATGGAGGCATTCAGACTTTCTTTGCCGGAACTACATTCTTAACTGTTTGGATGAAGTTCTGTACAAGATATATTGTCCAATCACTACTGCAAAAACCTTGTGAACCGCTCTGGCCTACAAATACAAGACTAAGAATTCCAGCTTGAAGATTGAAGAAATTTATCGTGGATAAATTTATGGACTACAAAATGGTGGACTCTAAGTCCGTCACTGTCCAGATGCAGGAGCTTCAAATCATTATTCACGAAATGGAAGCCGAAGGCCATAAGGTTGGCAAATCCTTTCTAGTGGAAGCAATCATTGGAAAGTTGCCACCATCATGGAAAGACTTCAGGTATTACCTCAAGCACAAAAAGAAGGAAATATCTTTAGAAGATCTTGTTGTCAGGTTGAAGATTGAAGCAGACAACCGAGGTACAATAAGGTTCAGAAGCGATGAGGCTAAAGTACATGTTGTGGAAAGTTCCAACAAGCAGAAGGACAACTCCAACAACAAGAAACATTCCCAGAAGAGGAAAGCTTCAGATCAAGGATTCAAAGACAAGAAGCCCAACAAGAAGTTCAATGGAAATTGTTGGATTTGTGGGAAGCCTGGTCACTCTGCCAGAGACTGCCGCTTCAAGAAATCTGGCGGCACTTCATAAGCAAATGTCACTGAGAACATCATTTTAAGCATCGATGACCTGAACTTGTCTGGTGTTATTTCTGAATGCAACCTTGTCCAACATCCCGGACAATGGTGGGTAGACACAGGTGCTACTCAGCACATATATTTTGATAAGTCACTGTTCTCGACTTATCAGAAACTGGACCACGAAGAAAAACTCTACATGGGCAACTCTGCTGTGTCAATGGTCGAAGGCTGTGGACAAGTCATCCTGAAGTTCACGTCTGGAAAGAACGTCACGCTGAACGACGTGCTTCACGTGCCAGACATCTGCAAGAACCTCATCTCTGGATTCGTGCTCTCCAAGAAAGGCTTCAAGATTGTAATTGAGTCAGACAAGTTGGTGCTGATCAAGGCTGGGGTTTATGTTGAGAGGGGATATCTGTGTGATGGATTATTCAAAGCTAACGTAGCCGTAATTGGCAATAACACAATGTACTCAAAATCTATAATTAATAAAAATTCAGTTTCTTATTTGCTTGAGTCTGAAACAATTTTATGGCATGATAGATTAGGGCACATAAATTTTTGAAAGATGAAAAAACTTGCAAATTTAGGTTTGATTCCAAACTTTAAATTTGACAAAAATCATAAGTGTGAGACTTGTGTAGAAGGAAAAATGGTCAAGAAACCATTCAACACAGTGGACAGGAGTATTGAGCCGTTATGCTTAATCCATACTGATTTATGTGATTTCAAATCCTTACCCACGAGAGGTGGGAAAAAGTATTTTATCACATTTATCGATGATTGCACTCGGTATTGCTATGTCTATTTACTAAATAGTAAAGACGAAGCAATTGCAGCATTCACAAAATACAAGGCTGAAGTAGAGAATCAGTTTAACAAAAAAATCAAAATACTGAGGTCTGATCGAGGTGGAGAATATGAGTCTCCATTTGCACAATTGTGTGAAGAGTATGGAATTATTCACCAAACAACTGCCCCATACTCACCTCAGCAAAATGGAATTGCTGAAAAAAAGAACAGAACGTTAAAAGATATGATTAATGTTTTGCTTATAACTTCTGGACTCCCTACAAACGTGTGGGGAGAAGCTTTATATATGTCAAATCACATATTAAATAGAGTTCCATATAAGAAAACTGATTCCATTCCATATGAATTATGGAAAGGACATATGCCTAATTACAAATACCTCAAAGTGTGGGGGTATTTGGCTAAGGTCTCGGTTCCTCTTCCTAAGAGAACCAAACTTGGTCCAAAAACTGTAGATTGCTATTTTTTAGGCCATGCCGAAAATAGTAGTGCATACAGATTCTTAGTTTTCAAGTCTGAAGTACGTGACATCAGTGTAAACACTATCATTGAGTGAAGAGATGCCAAATTCTTTGAAGATAAGTTTCCACACAAAAGAAATAATGGAAACCCTGATCTCAAAAGAACAAGTGAAGTGTTAACTGAGAAACAGGATGAAACTCATCGTGAAAAAGGTGAATCCAAACCAAGAAGAAGTGTAAAACCTAAAACCTCTAAGTCTTTCAGTCCAGATTATCTAACATACATGTTAGAGGCTGAACCTCAGACTTACAAAGAGGCAGCCTCATCATCAGAGTCTCCCTATTGGAAAGAAGCTATCAATAGTGAGATTGAATCAATTCTAAGTAATAACACCTGGAAATTGGTTGATCTTCCACCAGGTCATAAACCAATTGGATGTAAATGGATCTTCAAACGGAAGATGAAACCAGATGGTTCCATTGACAAATACAAAGCTAGATTAGTAGCTAAAGGGTATCACCAGAAGGAGGGCTTAGACTTCTTTGATACCTATTCACCGGTTACACGGGTAACCTCTATACGAATGCTGATAGCAATAGCATCTATCTATAATCTTGAAATTCATCAGATGGATGTCAAAATGGCATTTTTTGGGGATCTCGAAGAAGAGATCTACATGGAGCAATCGGAAGGGTTTGTTTCAAAGGGAGCTGAAAATAAAGTATGCAGACTTGTCAAATCCCTATATGGACTTAAACAAGCTCTGAAACAATGGCATGAAAAATTTGACAATGTCATGATGAAAAATGGTTTTCGAATTAATGAATGTGATAAATGTATTTATTACAAACAAATGGGACAATCTTGTGTGATTGTTTGCCTATATGTGGATGATATGCTAATCTTTGGTCCTAACCTGGAAGTCATCAAGACTGTAAAGAAAATGCTAATCAACCACTTTGACATGAAAGACTTAGGTGTGGCAGATGTTATTTTGGGTATCAAAATAATAAGAACACCTAGTGGCATTGAATTATCTCAATCACATTATGTGAAAAAAGTGCTTGACAGATTCAAGGAACATGAGATTAAAGGAGTATCAAATCCTTATTCACCATCTATAGTTTTGCACAAAAATACTGGTGAAAGTATATGCAACTGGAGTATTCTCATGTAATAGGCAGTTTAATGTACCTCATGAACTGCATGAGACCAGACATTGCTTATGCAGTGAGTAAACTAAGCAGATACACCAGTAATCCAGGAAAAGGTCACTGGATATCATTACTAAGAGTACTTGGGTATTTAAAAAATACTACAAACTTTTCACTGCATTATGGTAGATATCCTGCCGGTCTTGAAGGATCCAGTGATGCAAATTAGATATCGGATTCGGAAGAACCAAAATCCACAAGTGGTTATATCTTTACCCTAGCAGGAGCTGCTGTGTCATGGAAATCTTCCAAACAAACGTGTATTGCACGATCCACAATGGAATCCGAGTTCATTGCTTTAGATAAAGCAGGTGAAGAAGCTGAATGGCTTCGCCACTTTTTAGAAGATATTTCTTTTTGGCCTAAACCAATGACGACCATTTGTATCCATTGCGATAATCAAGTAGCGCTAAGTAGAGCGCACAATTCTGTATATAATGGCAAATCACGACATATTCGTAGATGCCATAATACTGTTCGACAGTTACTTTCCAATGGAATTATTTCCATTGACTTTGTGAGGTCACATGATAACTTAGCGGATCCATTTACTAAGGGATTATCCAGAGAGAAAATTAACTGTGCATCGAGGAAAATGGGGTTAAAAGCCTAAAACAATACGAGTTACCTTATACGGTAACCTAACTTGGCGATTGGAGATCTCACAGACCAGGTTCAATAGGACAACCAGTTATGAGTAACTCAAACAGTAATGCATTTGGACTCAGGTCCATCTCATTCCTAGGGTGCGAAGTAAATGCATGCCTACAGAAGTATTAAAAGGATAAGCTATGCTTTTAATGACGTCCATATCTTGAAAATCACAAGTGGAGTATTGTAGGGTACTCTTTATGGATGCGGTCACCTATGTAAGTGTGAGCTGGGTCGGCTCTATGAAAACTTTGAAAGGCTGGAGTTCTCTAAAAACAATCACACAACTGAGATTTGTTCAGGGCCAAAATGAACACAACCGAGAGATTGGATGTAAAGAACACAATGTTGTGTAGAGTTTATTGCTTGGGCATACACTAACGGCTGACGGTTCAAGATGAAATATTTCACCGATTAGCCAAGTATGTCCGATAAACTTTAACTAGGGAAGGTTCAAAGTGAAATATCTACCTATCCACGATGCGATATTGTTTCAAATTGCACACTGTGATATGCACTTGTTGTAAGGTGAGAAAATTTTTATTCATGTGGGGGATTGTTGGAAATCGATTCCATCATATTGTACTCATCAAGATGTACAAAATGATGTACTCATATGTCCAAAACCGATTTCAAATGAATGAAATATTTGCCTCCAAAGTTAGCTTGATAAAATAAAGAATTGAACTTTTGCTTGATATGTGACATCTAAACTTAGTCCCATATTGGTAAGGAGCAAAAAGCAAATGAAGTTATAAGTTAAAAACTGAGCCAAAGGGTTGTGCCCTTAGGGGTACGAATATTTTCTCTGGAGGGAGAACACACCCAACTTCGGCCGGACCCGGGCTTGGGCTTTCAGTAAACTTATTTTTTTTTGTAAGAATTCAGCTCTGTTTTGATACGAGCTGGATACGGGCAGTTGCAATTGTCATGACAGTTTTTGTCTGAACAGTTACAATAACTGCCGTCAGTTCTGATTTGATACGGGCAGTTACAACTGTCATGACAGTTTTGTCTGAATAGTTGCAACAACTGTCACGGGATTAGGGCTATAAATAGGACAGGATTCTGATCAAATCCGGTGCCCATTCATATCTTCCCTATCATCCTGTATCAACATAGCAATATCACAAAACGCTATCATCATATCCTTTCTCGACCTAGCCTCCATTATTCGAGTGTAAGTTAATGGAGTTCTGACTGTTGTATCTTGGGAGACGACTGCCGTTAAAACCTGTGTACACCGTTGCAGTGGCAGAATTAAACATCTTAAGGACATTGTTTCAACAAGCCTCAGTCTGTATTTTTCTTTCTTCACCATACTCAAGGTCAGAATTGAAGATAACATATCTTCTTTCTGTGCTTTGTGTACAGTGATATACACTGTTTGCGAAACAGTCCCTTTAATTCACGATTATCAAGGTTCGAATTGAAGATTCAGTATCTTCCTATTGTTCTTTGTTGATAGTGAGTTATACTGTTTGCGTAACAGTATATGTATTATTAAATTTGAGTAGGAATTTAATTTGTTGTAATTAATTTTACATTAAAAATTAAATTTGTCTACATAAGTTATAACAGCCAGTTCCACCACTTTTCTCTCAAGATTTTTAACCACAGCAGATTTCGCACCCGAACTTCCGCCAGTAAAACCAGATCTACCACCAGATATACCACCACTAAGGCCAGATCTACCACCCCCATGACCAAACCAGATTTACCGTCACCCAACCCAGATCTCCCTCTAGCACCGCCAAAATTTCCTTATGTGATAAAATTTTAATTTGTATTGCTGCTTTTAAATTGCTAAGTCTTGGAAAAATATTAGAACCGAATTGTATTGTAAGAATTTTCAAATTGTACTTGCTGATACTAAATGCAGTATTATGGTGGAAGACCAAACAAAGGCTACGACTAAGTCCATGGTTGTGAACAAAATAAAATTGGAAGCAAATTTCATAAAGAACACACACCAAAAGAAAAATTTCAAGTCTGTTGATTTCAAGTCTGTTGATATCAAACCGCCAAGACCCACAACTAGTGATCCCTAATAGTTAAAACCCTCTTCAACATCAATAAATAAAAAGGATAGATAGAGAAACTGCATCAAGTGGGGAAATTGGTCAGCTGAGTGTACAGGATCCAAGAGAGCACTACATGCAGGTATCAGAAGATCTAAATATAACAGAGGTCGAACCACAGTTAGGGTTGGAAGTGGGTTCGAGATGGCCGCTAAAAAGTGGGACTCTGGTCTCTGGGCATGTTAAATAGTACTATTGGTATGGTTTTAAAAAAGACGGCCCTCATCCTTTTGGTTTGGGTTAGGTCCCAGCACGAACCCACCCCATGGCCGGTCCCAAATACGGCCCACTGATAAGGCCCAACATGAGGACTATATATGATATACTTCAAAAATATGTAAGCCCACACAAGACCCGTATAAGATGCAATAAGGGGTGGCAATGGGCCGGTTCGGACTCATCTAAACCTTAAACGGGTGGGTCCATTTAAATTTCATGAGTCCAAGCCCGACCTATTTATTAATCGGACTCTTTATATATATATGTGTGTGTATGCGCGCGCGCTTCAGTTGCGCACTCCATTTTGCGCATTCATCGTGCGCACTCTCCCTCAGCCGCTCGATCTCAATCTTCATCATGATCTTGATCGAGCGCCTGATATTCCTCCCGCTCTCTCACTTATGCTGAAAGGGGTACTGTGGACATTTCCCCTCTCTCTCTCTCTCTCTCTCTCTCTCTCTCTCTGTCTCTCTGTCTCTCTCTCTCTCTCTCTCTCTATATATATATATATATATATATATAATATTATAATGGGAGAAGGCCTTAGTGTCATTTGTAAATGTTGTCATTCTACCAACCCGTGCAATACACATCCAATTAAAACCCTCAATGTACTCATCTAATCCGTAAACAGCACGTGCATTCAAAAAAAAATAAATAAATAAATAAATAATAATAATAATAATAATAATAATAATAATAATAATAATAATCTCTAATATTATAATGGGAGAAGGCTTTAGTGTCATTTGTCATTTGTCATTTTGTCATTCTACCAACATGTATAACGCACGTATATAACTAATATAAAAGAGGTTTCCAATTCAAATCCTCCCTACGTCAGAGTTTTTATTTTTATTTTTTGAAATTATTAAAACGTGCATCGCACGTGTAAATTACTAGTATATATAAAGGAACATATTGTTGGGGGTATAGATCTATCTAATCACTAGCATAAAAGCATAGATGTAAGAAAATTTTTAATTCCATGATTTAATTAATATTGAGAAGGGGATAAAATTCTAGTTCATGGATTCTAGAAAGTAATTAAAGTGTGGAAAAGAAGAGTTGTATTTAATAATGGTTGATGAATAATATAATCAATACCTCAAAAGAAAATGATTAGGCATATATATTTAGGAAAAAGTAATATACATAGGGTATACGGGCCAGTCGGGCTTAATATTTCAAACCCGAATCCGACCCATTTAATATATGGGCTCAAAAGCTAAAGCCCAAACTCAATTAGTTATAACATTATTTTGTCCCAAGCGCAATCCGAAACAGGTCGGACTCATAGGACTCGGGTCGTGCTTGGGCCAATTGCCACCCCTAGATGCAGTGATTACCATGTATGAAAAACATTATCTACCACTTCCACATTATAAGAATGTTACATTACACTTGCATGCTAATTATTTTTTTTTCATTGAAGATAAGTGTTCTTTATTCTTGTCAATGTACAAACATTTAGGCACTGATGAGTTGGCCCATGAAGGCACAATTGGGTTGGCCCGCTAAGGCACGCTGGTAGGCCTAAGCACGATGGGTTCGGGTTTAGGTATAGGTGTTAAGAACAAAATAGGTCTAGGCTGGGTCTAGACATGACTTCTAAATTACGGGCTGGGCATGGGTTTGGCAAGCCATGACTCGAACTCGGCCCAGTTCCAACCAGTAGTCTTTCTTCGAGAATATGATGGAGAGCACTACTGTTGTATCTCACAATTAGATTCTTGATTCCGGAGCCACTATTCAAGAAAAAAATGATAGGAGTCGCATGATGGAAATCAACAAGGCAAAAATATTCTACCAACTGAGCTGTGGGTAAAAAAATTTAACCACATGAGAGATGTGGGTTACTAGAGCTACCTACAGGGAATGGGTTAACTCTTCTTCATCCCAGCACCTACAAACCCAACATCAACTACTTTCTTCGGACCAGATGCTTCATCCCCCCGGGTTATCGGAGCTCGAACTTAGTGGGTGCGGGCCCAACGAAGGGGTCCGACACCCACCACCTCCCCCCCCCTACCACCACCACCTCCACCTCCAACTCCCCCCTCACCTCTACCTACTCCCATCACTGCAGATCCTCCTCAGCTCCCTCTCATCCCAGCTCCTGCACCGAGGGCCAACACCAACTGCTCCGCTAACGCCAATGCTGCATCCCCGATCCAACCCCGTAGGGAGGACGAAAAGCCGAGGCTCAGACGCTCGCGCACTCCGCCGAGGTCTCACCGCAGTGGCTCTCATCGGCAAGGTTGGAGTGGCGATGGTCATCATCGCTGGCAGGGGTCCTCCTCGAGAGAAGGGGCCCATAGAGGGGGTCCCTCTACTGGCCTTTACAGGCGTAATGATCACCCCCCCCAGGACCGGCTCTTCCCCCGAAGGCACCATCAGGATGAGCGACAGCATAGTTACAAGAGGGGTCCCCATTACAGTAAGAGTTACAGACAGAGAGATGGGGATAAAGGTCACCAAGAAGCTTCCCGTCCGGGTCACTACAGTGAGCAGCGACACCACTCTCTTCCCCAAGGTGACAAGGTAGCCCCTCTATCAACCCTGCTCAGAGAGCAGCGACAACATTCGCATCACGTGGACCACAGTTCAATGGCCAGCCATCTCAACCCTACCCACGCCAGACTCAATGACGCCCACTCCAACCACAAAGGCCAGAGCCCAGAACCTCCACTGCAGCAACGCCCTCAGACCACTCCTACCGGTCCCAACGTATCCTTCACCAACTGGGCCCAAAGAGAGGGACCAGAGGGGACGCGAGGGGACGGGGAACTGTCGGAGGGGAGCTGGCAAGTTGTCGTTCGGAAAGGCAAGGGTGCTACAAAATCCACTTCTTCTCCGACTCTCCCAAATCACCATCAAAAACAAAAGCAGAGGAAAGGCAAAAGGAAACCAGTGCCATGCTTCAACTGTGGAGACCTTGGGCACTACCGCAAAGATTGCACAAAAGAGGTGAGGTGCCTCAAATGCTTGAAATGGGGCCATCTATCATACGTGTGCTCCAACTTTGTAGAGTCGGCCCCAGACGAGGAGCGACTGGTTCACAGAGGGAGATCGCCGGACAGCCCCACGACTATCAGAATTACAAACAGCCTGGGCATTATAAGGAATGAAGAAAGGTGGTTAAGGCAGTGGTGCGCGGTTGCAAGGGTCCGGTCGGGGAGGCCCTCCGAGACCCATCTATTGCAGGCATTGGAGGCCAAGTGGCCGATGAAGGCGTATAAGGACTGGGTGGTCAAGAAGATCTGCCACTTACAATTCTTGGTTTCTTTCCCTTCGACAGAGAAGGTTGTGGAGGTGACGAGGCTAGGGACGGTGGACTGCGGCCACTTCTCAGTTGAATTTTTCCCGTGGACACCGACCTTCGGTGCGGAGCCACCACAAGGAGAGCTCTACTGGATCTGGATTCACAATATCCCGCTTCATTTTTGGAAGCGGGAGGCTATTCAAGAGATCGTGGCTGACTTCGGGTCTGTTGAAGAAGTAGACGAAAAAACAGTGCGACGATCGGAAATCGTCTCAGCAAGAGTGATGATCCGCAGCGTCGACATCGCTCGGATGCCTAGATTCGCCAAAGTCTACTCTTTCGAAACCTCCTATCTGATTCGCTTCATTCTCGACAGGAAGGTTGATCCAGGCACAAAGACGGCGAGCATCATCTCCCCAACGCCACCTGCTGCCATTAGAGATGGCCGGTCGTACTCACAGGTGGTCTCCTCGTCGAGGGATTCCACCATTGATGGCATGCATGAGATTGAACGAGCTCATAGGGAGCTCATCAGGGAGGCAAGAGATCGGGAGCAGCTACTGTGCAGCACGGTGGAGGGATCAGCGCCGCCGGGGGCCACGTCGACCATGGATGGGCGGGAAAGAGCCATGTCCATCAGATCCAACGGTCAGGGTACTAGGATTTCAATTTCAAACCAACGACCTGATTTGGGTTGTTCGGCAGTTGAGCCCCAAAGGAAGGAGGTACAGCAGAGCCCCAAAAGTGGTAGCTCTCGTCTAGGAGTTGGTGAAAGGGGTAGGAGGGAGGACCACTGGGCCAAGACAGGGATGGATAGTACTGCAAAAGACAAATTGGGAAAGAGTCACCAGAGGTCAAAAGGGAGGTTTGAGGAAGGGTTGGTGGGGGCTAGTGCAGGTGGGGGCTTCTTGACGCCAGAGGACGTGGGGGGTACCAGAGCCCCCCCCCAAAGAGGGAAAGCTTCTGAACCACAAGCTTCCGTCCTCGAGGCTGCGAGAGCTCAAAGAGGCAAAGAAGTTGGTAAATCTGGCGTGTTTGGTGATAAGGGGATGGGGGTTTGGAGCGAAGTGCAGAACGTGAAGCCAGTCAGCGCATCGGAAGGCACGCGCTCTGGCAGCGCCGATGGGAGAGCCACTCCCCATTTGACAGGTGGCACTTCTGAGCGTTCGGCAGGTGATAAGCTCGAGGGGGGTGGTGTGGTTCACGAAGTGGAGGGCAGGAGTTTTAAGGGGGATGGTAGGGTGTCTCGCGATGGAATGGAAGGGGTATTCGGGTCCAGCTTGTTGGACTGTAGTGGACAGCTCTCAGGGGGTGTTTTTAAGAATGTTATTGGACCAAAAGTTGGGCCCATAGAGGGGTCCTATCTTGGGCCAATTGAGGGGCCCGTTGAGGGGTCCCGGATATTTTATCAGTCCCCAGGCGTTACTTTAGGCGCAAATGAGTGTGTCCAAGCTTCTCCGCATTCAGAGGAGGAGCGGCTTAACCTTGACGACGTCTGCGAGGAAGATTTTTTGGACTCAGAGGAGGAGACTATGGAGCTCCCTTGTGAGTCTCCAGAGCTGGTCCCCTGCACGTTCCCTTCAAATCAAGAGTTGGCCACACCTCCGTCTCAGTATGGTGCGGATTACAGGGGTCACAAGAGGGCGGTGGAGGAGTCCTTAGACGATTACTTGGAGATAGCGGCAGCCGCGAAGGCGGCGAAAACTAATGGCGGAGGTACAAGTCCTTTCTTAGCTTCAATTTTCAATTTTATGACAGATTGTGAAATTTTCCATCTAGCCAAAACATGCGGTCTTTCGGTGAACGATTTGGATAGAAATACCTGTCTTCTCAATCTTATTAGAGGATGGGAATCGGATAGGATTAGTCTTATCCCGAATTCGAACTTAGGTTCGAGTAACGTTACCCCCCCCACTGTTTAATCTATGGATGCCCTCTTCTGGAACGTTAGGGGCCTGGGAGGCCGGGGTAAACGGGGTATGGTTAGAGAACTCGTGGTTAAATCCAAGGCGAATGTAGTGGGCCTTCAGGAGACAAAGTTGTCTCACTTAGCTAGACTCAAGAAGGTGGGGGGTTTAGAATCTCAGAATGGAGAGCGCTCCCGGCAATTGGAGCATCTGGAGGCATCGCGCTAGGTTTTAATCCCAATATCTTCAGCTGTGTGGGTGAATTGCACGGGCAATTCTCCCTGTTAGTTCTTCTGCAAAGGAAATCCGACCTTTGGCTACAAGCGGTCACGGTCGTGTATGGGCCCCACACTTCCACAGCTAGAACGGAGTTCTGGGCGGAACTGCGATCGGTCAAGGCACAATGGGGTCACCCGTGGGTAGTAGGGGGCGACTTCAACATTACTAGATTCGCGTCAGAGCACAGGGGGAGAGGTGCTTGCTCCCTAGATAGAGAGGCTTTTAACGAAGTCATCATGGACCTGGATCTTGTGGATATCCCCATATCGGATAGACTTTTCACCTGGTCGAATATGCAGGCTCAGCCCATTCTGGCCAAGTTAGACAGGGTCATGGTGTCCTCGGAATGGGAAGCGAAATTCCCATTGGCTTCTGCCAGGTCCCTTCCTAAGCCAACCTCAGACCACGTCCCAATCTTCCTATCCACAGGGGAAGTGCAAAGCAGAAAGCCGGCTAAATTCCGATTTGAGAAGGCCTGGTTGGAGATCCAGGGGTTCCACCACATGGTTTATGAGTGCTGGTCCCGCCCTACCAAGGGTACGGAGGCAATTGCAATCTGGTGCGAGAAAATTAGCAGGCTTAGGGCCAAGCTGCGGAAGTGGAACCGAACCAGATTCGCATTAATTTGGAGATCAAAAGAGACCATTCTTGAAGGTATCGAGGATCTCGAGAAAATAGAAGAAACTAGAGATCTCGTACAGGAAGAACGGAGGAAACTGCTCCAGCTGCGAGAGGACATTGACCAGCTCTATAGGTTGGAGGAAATCAGGTGGCAGCAACGTTCGAGAGTCACTTGGCTCAAGGAGGGGGATGCAAATACAGCCTTTTTCCACCGTGTCGCCAGTGCTAGGCGTAGAGCCAACATTATCCATTCTATCGACTCAGACAACGGTTTGATTCAAGGCGAGGAGGCTATTAGGCAGGCCGCCCAAGCCCACTACAGGAAGCTCTTTGGGCGCAAGGCAGAATTCAGATCCACCCTTAGCCAAGACTTCTGGCATAACCAAGCAGGGGAGCCAGGAGTTGATTTGCAATCCATTGAAATACCCTTCACGGAGCAGGAAGTCTGGAAGGCGGTCCAACTTTTGGGTAGTGACAAAGCTCCGGGCCCAGATGGGTTCCCGATCATGTTCTACCAGATTTTCTGGGAGGAAATTAAAGATGACCTGCTTAATTTGTTCGGCGACTTATATGAGCATAAACTCAAATTGGGGAAAATCAACTTTGCAGAGGTGGTGCTCATCCCTAAACAAGAAGAGTCGCGACGCATAGGTGACTTCCGGCCCATTAGCCTGCTTAACTATTCGATGAAGATCATCACAAAGACCCTTGCTAATAGATTGGGTAAGGTGATGGATGGCCTTATCAGCCAAGATCAGACAGGCTTCATTAAGGGACGGTGCATTCAGGACAGTATAGCCACAGCCGAGGAAACCATCCACCATTGCCATGCAGGTAACAAGAAGAGCTACCTCCTCAAACTAGATTTTGAGAAAGCCTACGATTCTGTAGAATGGGACTGTTTGTTGGAAGCACTTAAGGGGAGGGGATTTGGGGAGAAATGGATCAGATGGATTCACTCATGCCTCACTACTAGCAAAACAACCATCTTGATCAATGGTTCAGTGGGCCACTCATTCCCCTGTAGGCGCGGTCTGAGACAGGGTGATCCCCTGTCCCCCCTTCTCTTCACCATTGTGGCAGACGTCCTTAGGGAAATGATGGTCAGATGTAGCAGAGCAGGATGGACTGTACCGGTGGCCAAAGGCGCGCAGCGCCAAGGATGCTCCATCCTCCAGTATGCAGACGACACCCTGTTCTTTGGCAATGGGAACCTGGGGGAAACTATCGTTTTCAAGGGCATTCTATACTGCTTTGAGGCGTGGTCCGGACTCAAAGTTAACTACCACAAGAGCGCTATTACACCGATTGCTCTGAATCCGGAAGAAACAAGGGAGCACGCCTCCATTCTAAATTGCTCCGTCAAGAGGTTCCCAATTCAGTACCTGGGATTACCCCTAAGACCAGGGAAACTCAAAAAGGCGGACTGGCTACCCATCATCGACAAGGTGGATAAACGTCTCGCTGGTTGGAAAGGGAAAGCCCTCTCCCTGGGAGGGAGAGTCACCCTTATCAATGCTGTCCTGACTAACCTACCTACCTATTACCTATCCTTCTTCGAGATGCCTCGGTGGGTGATTCAAAGAATTGACCGTACTAGGAAACGGTTCCTATGGAAAGGGGTAGACCCAGATCGAGGAGGATATCATCTTATCAAATGGGAGAAAGCGTGTATGAAAAAGATACACGGAGGCCTCGGCATTATCGATCTCCGGGACATGAATTTGGCCCTGCTGGGTAAATGGTGGTGGAAGGTTTTTCACCCCAATGGAGAAGGATGGCAACAGTTCGTCCAGGGGTACCTGCGCGGGAACGGCACGAGAAACCTTGGGTTCAGGGTAGGCCCTAGGGTCTCTCACTTCTGGAAAGGGATCGCTAAGGCGCACAGCCCTTTCAATAGCTGCGTCAAGTCAGTCATTGGTAATGGTAGGCTGACCAGGTTCTGGTGGGACCAGTGGTGCGTAGATCACTCTCTCAGCTCCTTGTTCCCGGATTTATACGCTCTAGCCTCCCGTCCACACTGTACGGTGGCAACAGCCTGGAAAAGAGGTGCTTGGAACCCAGCCTTCAAACAGCCGCTCGACGCGGCTTCCCTGCGCAGGCTGACGGAACTTAATGCTTTCATCACTAGCTCCGGTGCCAGTTGCTCTCAGGGTCCCGACAAGCTGGCCTGGGACCTGGAGCAGGATGGTAAGTTCTCAGTCCGTTCGTTGTACAACCGGGTTCACTTTCGGGGATGCACACCAAATTGGTCTAACGTCGTGTGGAAAACAAAGGCGCCGCTGAAGATTAAAGTCTTCATTTGGTTGGTATTGAATGATGCTATCCTAACCAGGGAGAACTTGAGTAAACGACAACCAAATTTGGATGTACAGTGTGGGTTCTGCCACCTCAACGCGGAAACGAGGGACCACCTGTTCCTTCACTGCCATAGGAGCAAGGCGGTGGTGACAGAGGTTCTCAATGCATTAGGGGCAAGCCATTACCCTCATTCTTATGAAGACCTTTGGGTGGGGCCACTATTTGCGACGGAACGTAGAGCGATGAGAGAGGCGTGGTTCCTTGCGATCGCCGCCATGACCTGGGTGCTTTGGCTAGACAGAAACAACCTTTATTTCCGCAATACCCGCAATTCCATTTCTAGCAATTTAACTCATATTATGCATCTAATCTCATTTTGGGCAAATGTCGCAGCAGCAGGTCCCAGGGGCAGAATTGCTACAGTGTTCCAAGTGCAGGACTTTGACGACGACGAGATTGAGATTGGACCGACTATTGACTGAGTCGGCTGCCACCAGTTGTGTGTCCCACCACCCCAGGGCTTGTTGGGGGGTAGTAGTGTTTTTGTGTTTTTTTCCTTTTGTATTTTGTTCCCGCCCACCATGTTTCGGGGGGAGTATGGTTATGATGTCTCTTTTTAGGACCTTGATGTAAGCTCAGTAGCCTGAGTTATGTTTATTAATTGCTGATTAATGAAACAGGGTGGCCAGATTCCACCTTTTCCTTCAAAAAAAAAAAAATATTCTACCAACGAGACCTCAGTGGAAGAAAATGGAATTGTCAAAGTGCAACTCTAGTCAAGTAAAATTTTAGTTTTACAACATGTACTCTTTTACGTTCCTAGTTGAGCTAAAAAATCTAATTCTTTTAGTATGTTATGCGAACATGGAATGTCTTTTCATATGACTGGTGGTAGGGCACTATTATTAGTAAACTCAATGATTTAGTTGTGCCTATTTTGAAAATGGATTATAAAGATTAAGTATGGTAAATGAATTGAATCATATTAGCACTAAGAATTCTATTAATTTAGGATATGGGAATTACCATAAAATGCAACACATAGTTAAAACATGTAATTTGCCTTCATATTCAAGCATTATTTTCGACAAATATAAAGTTAGTTCTCAAACTAAATTGACTAGAAAATCACTTTAGAGTGGTGATTAGAAGTACACAACTTTTAGAACTCATACACTCCGATATATGAGATTTCAAAAAAAAAATTGAAACTCGTGGGTTGCGGGGTTAAAATGTATTTAATTACTTTCATTGATGATTGTTATCATTTTTTTTCATATGTATCTACTTGTTGAAAAATGAAGATGAAGCATTTGAATAATTTAAAATCTTTAAACAAAGTGTGTGGCAAATCAACTTGATAAGAACATCAAATTATTTAGAAGTGATCGAAGGGGAGAGTATATGTCTCGAGAATTCAAAGAGTTTTGTAATGAACATGGAATTTTTTCGGAAATTACTGCTGCTTACTCACCTCACTCAAATGGAATATCAGAATGTAAAAATAGGACATTAACTGAAATATTAAATTCAATAATTTTTAACCGCGGGCTTATAATCTAGTTTTTTGTGGGATGTTGTATTAACAACTAATAACATTCTTAATAGATTTCTACATGCCAAACTGATTATCACACCTTATGAGATTTGGTAAAAACATCTTCCGAACTTGGATAACAAAAAAACATGAGGTTGTATTGCTTATTTTTAATTTCATGACCTTAGAATGTCTAAAACAGAAACTAGCTAGAACAGTTACTTGCATTTACTTAGGTCCAACAGAAGGTAGCGTTGCAAACAGATTTTTAGACGTACCTAATAATTCTTTGATGGAGTCTAGGGATACTGTTTATTTTAAAAACTCATTTCTTAAGGATAAATGCATGACCCTATCTGCATCCACTGAGCATGTACGAGACTGAACCTAATAATTCTTGTTTGGACATAAACCTTAATTTAACAACTGAATGTCTAGATGATAGGAGGAGTGTATCCACAAGATTAAGAACACCTAAAGAGTATGTGAACGATTCCATTACCTATAGCTTAGAGGTTGATTTAACCTCTTATGATGAGACAATGTGATCTAATGATTCTTTCTTGTGGAGTGAGAATAGATGATGAAATGGAGTCACTGTTGAACAATGATACTATTTTCCAAATAGTGCAAAGGTCATCGGCTGTAGATGTCTACTAATAAACAAACTTAATCTTGATAACATTATTAATAAGTTAAAAGCATGTTTCGTGGTTAAGGTATTTAGAAAAGTACAAGGGATAGATTACTTTGATATTTACTCACTTGTATGTCACCAAACCATGATTAAGATTATTTTAGCCCTAACATCCACTAGAAAAATCATAATTCACCAAATGGATATTTAAACAATATTTTAAAAAGTTTTGCATTAAAAAATATGAAGATTTTATCATGAAAGGCCAAGAACATAAAGTGTATAAATTAATAAAATCTCAATATGGTTTTAAAAAACAAGAAACAAAGTTATGACATGAGAAGTTTGATACGACTACTTAAAAGCTATATTTTAATGTCAGTTTATCTGATAAATGTTTATACATTCTAAGAAAATCTAGTAATATTGTGCTAATTTACTTGGATGTTGATGACATGTTGATTTATGGAACTGATATTCATATAGTAAAAGAAGTCAAGTTAATGCTATCAAATGCATTCAATATGAAAGATCTAGGAGTAGTTTAACACTATTTTGGATATGAAACAGTGTAGTTGAAGGTTCACTTAGGCTTACTTGAGGCTCAAAGCAATACAAATTTAGAGGGATACACCTTGTACTGGGGCTAAGGCGAAATAGTTTTTTGAGGCTTAATCAAGGCGTGAGGCTCATGCATCACATTAATGTGTATCAGGTCGAATTTTGGGATTTTCAACTTTAAAAAATCATAAATCCAATCGAATTATTAAGTTATGGGTCGGGTATTTGGGTTATTTCACCCAAAAACCCTAATTTTTTAGAACTAAGGAAAATTTTAAAAAAACAAATCCAATTGATTTATTAAGTTCCGGGTTGGGTATTTGGGTAAAATAACCTATAACTCGTAACCTATTGTAATGCTCTGTGTGTTCTAGATATTTTTGCTAATGTGTTGTGGGTTATAAAGTAAGCTTTCTCTATAAAATTTGTAATATTATAGACCGAACAACACCGCACTTTTAACATGCATTTGTTTCCAATATATATATATATATATATAATGAACTTTATTATAGTGTGATATATTTTGTTTCTATTTAGTGTTTACTCTTTGGAACTCTTAGAAATGCAAACAATAACTAGTGCACCTCAGTTCAGTAAGTCTTGCGCCTTAAACTGTGGCTTGAATTGTCCCTTATGCCTCAAGCAATTTTTTGGATTTTAAAATTGTATCGCGTCTTGCACTTTTGACTACATCAGTATGAAAGTTGATGTCAATGAGTTAGGGATACAACTTAGTAAATCAAAATACAGAGGAACAGCATTGTGACAGTAGGGATACACAGGTTGTATGGCCATAGGGACTCCATATCGCAATGCTAAACGTTTGGTACCTAATATGATGTATTTGAAACTAAGCAAATTTCTTGTGATGTCTTTGAAACTAAGCAAATTTCTTCATAAATTATTGGAAAACAAAGCTTCTTCAATGAATATATGGGTACCAACTGGTAAAATTATGTGGGCTCTTCAAGAACCTTCAATTATTTGTACAGGTCCAGCTATGGTGGATATTTTGCATCCGTTCGACATCAAATTTGAGAAAATTTTCTAATTTTTCAATATAGTATGTGTTGTGCCACTGTCTACCAGACATAGATTATCTTCAGTTTCATGCATTCCATGATCTATATCTTTAAAATAAGACAAAAATTAACAAATTACTTATGCAGACAAAATAACTTAGCATATATACCATTCAAAGAAGAGATAATATCTTAACATGAAATGTGAAATACAAACAAACAATTCTCCAAAAACATCATCCATTACACCATAATGGAATTATTTTTTTAAAAAAAACTGAATTCATTATGACGATCATTGCTGTTTTAGGTCTTTTAGACCCAACTTGGTAGTTCTCCCAATTTTACTTCATATACTTCATTGGTAATAGGATGGCTATCAGTATCTTCAAAGAAATCATCAAGATTCCAGTTTGTAGATCCCCTTGGTATATTTGCATCATGATCTTCCATCATCTTTTTACCATCGAGCATATTTGTCTCTGCAAAATTGATAGAAGCCTTGTATTGATCTACTACATATTTTGGTGCACGACAGATACGTGACCATTTTTCTACATCTATAGAAAATATCATCTAGAAGCTTAGCATAATTGTTTGGTAGAATTTATTTTTCTTAAGGGGAGATGACCTCTTCTGGTGGTTCATAACCTTTGTATTATTTAGACATTTATAACCTTTTCTATTGGAGCAATTATTATGTTCACCTCTACTGGGTGAATTATTGTACCCACCTCTTCTGGAGAATGATTTCATCCACGCCCCCTACCTCTGCCTCTGTTTTTAGCAAAGTTGGCATTTGCTTCAGGAATTGCCATGGACCCTGTTGGTCTTGAATTATAATCTTAATTTAAAACTTTGCTTTTTTTTTGTTTTACAACAAGGAGACAAGTTACAAGTTCAGAATACTGAGAAATTCGTCTCTCTCAATACTGCTATTGCAGGAGCACGTTTGAGGCGTGAAATGTAGAAAGAGTTTTATTAAATAGAACAGAGTTGTTTCACCACACAATATCAAACCGGAAATAATATAAAATAGAACAGAGTTGTTGTCAAAAACCATCTTATAATCATGGAATCTCAGTTTCTGCCAAACACTTTGAGCAGTGTGTAATATTACCATTTGCTGGGGATCATACCTATCCTTCAGGAATTTCCAAAGACCCAAGAGATCTCCCTCACTCAAATATTCATTTTTTAAATCATCATGTATATGTTGATGCAGAAAAATGATAGTGGATGTTTTTTTTTCCTCCGGGGACAATTATTTCCTTCTGCAATAGTATCACCAAGTTTTTTTTCCGATCGCAAATGGATCCATGATAAATAATTTTCACAATCGATCGCAAGAGCCTTAATATCGAGTTTACCAACGTTCGATATCTTTTCAATAACTTAAATAAAATATATAAAATTATCAGGGTATACATGATCATAAGGAAATAAATACAAATATAATTAAAAAAATTGCTAATTGAAGTTAGAACTTAAGGCTCCTAACTCATAGATCTGAACTTCAGGTTCATGATTCTAATACATATATCATTTATAGAACTTTAGGTTGTCAAGACGTTAGGGTTTCTTTTAAAAATAATAAGATGATAATATATCAATATAGAAAACTTGGGTCCTAATCTAATTATATTATCAAAACTTCGGGTTGATTATATATGTTATTTTTAGAATTTCAAATTCTAATGATAAAGTAATAAACTTCGGGTTTTATTTATGAAATTGAAAATATAGAACTATAGGTTTTATACTTTGAGTTATACATATAAAATTAAATTAAATAAAGTTTAGAACTTCATGTTCTAAAATAAATACGGAGCTTCTAATCCGAATTATCAGACTACTCTATACTTGTCTGATTATCCCAAAAGTTTAATATGATTTTTTAAACACATCAAAAAACATCATATGAAATTTTCAGAACTTTTCAAAAATTGGATTTTATGTTATGATTTTTCTGTGAGAAATTGTAATAAAACATGTAAAAATCATAATAAACTCAATTTGTATCCAAATAGGGTATATAATATATTAAAATATGGAATCTCGAGAAGATCTATCTAATAAAATTGTTTCCATATTCATATGAGGTATTAATCGAAATAATATGCCTATAACAATGACGGATGTTATGATCTTCAATGAAAATTTAAAGAGAATAAGAAATTTATTTCGCACCAACCTACCGTTGGATCGATCTAATTTTTGGGTATGTTATGCTCCAATATGTTATGCCTTGATCTCAAAATTATAAGTCAATCGGACTTAGGTAAAGCACTTAACAAAGAGAATCATGTTGATAACGTGTTACTAAAACAAAGAAATAGATGGACGATTCTCTTCTACTTCTTTCTTTTCGTTTGTAGGTAGAGTGCTTTACCTTTTTTTATAGGGTTACAATGGATAACTAATTCTTTGTTTGTTTTGGTTTTTAAAAACCGTTTTCTGTTTCTGAAAATAGAAAATGGTTTGAAAACTTGTTTAGCAAGGGGTTATTTGGAAAAAGTTTTTAGAAAATGGTTTTCTAAATTGCTCATTGAAAATCGTTTTCTAAAAACGATTGAAAGGTGTTTTCAAGTAGTGTCTTGGCATCTTTTCTTCTCTACCTTCACAAGCTCCGCTTTCCATCTCCTTTTGCTTCTCTCCTTCACGGCGCTCCTCTTTCCATCTCCTTTTGCTTCTCTCCTAAAACCCTAGATCTGAACCCAAAATCGCCAACACGATTGTCTCCTCTACTTCTGAAATTTTCAAAAACGAAATCGTCTCCTCTTCTCTCCTTCACCAAAGGTCCTCTTGTTTCCCTCTCCTTTAGCTTTCTCTCCTAAAACCCTAGATCTGAACCCAAAATCGACCACAACCCACATCGATCACAACCCTCATCGATCTATGGTTTTTGTGTAGACGTTGGTCGAATTTGTTTGTTGCCCGTACTTCTTGGACAGTTTCATGGTGTGTGAAACCAGATCTGCTTACAGGAGAAGGTGTAGTCGACCTAGTTTTAATCGAATAAAATGTCGTTTGCTTGTTGAATCCTGTGGAGACAACTTCTCTATTGCTGAAAGGAAGGTATGTTTTTTTGGGAAACCAATTTTTTACAGCAAGATCTGGTAGGATTTTGGGATGTGACATGATTTTTTTTGGTTCCTGACCTGGGATCTGAGATGGATCGGTAGAGAACGGGTTTTTGGTAAAAAATTTTCCTTTTACAGACTGCTTTGATATGGGATCTGAGAAGGTTTTTGAAACCTATTTTTTGAGGTTGTTGTCCAATTATTACTGGTGCAAAATAGTTTGGTTACTTTTGTTGGTGTTAAAACTTGACACCGCAAAAAAATGTCATAACTACCAATCATCTTAAAAATTGTTTCTGTGATATTTGTTTCCGATCATTTAGGTAGTGCAGAAGTTTTGCATTGTTGCATTTATATTGATACCGTTGATGTCCATAATATAGATGACTAGTAAGGGGAAAGAGATGGAGGTGGATCTTGATGTTGATCTTAAGGTATGGCCGACAACTGTTGAAAAGGTGTTTGTCGATCTGATGGAGGAAGCGGTAGATAATTCTAGTTTAAAAAGTTCTACATTTGATGCAAGAAGCTAAATCCGTTGATCTGCAACAAATTACGAGTCGAAAATATATAGTAAGGCAATTAAAAGACAAATACAACAGACTTCGACAACAATGGAGGGAGTTTCAGGAATTGAAGAATCAGAGTGGGTTGGGTTGGGATGAAAATTCCCAAAGTGTAACTTGCGAGCCACTAGTTTGGGATGTATATGTTAAGGTTCATATATAACTTTATCATGATAATATTATGTGATTCAATTCTTCTTATACTTAAACGTAAGATCATTTTACTTGTTTATTAACATTAGAAAATTTTGTGGATAGGCACACCAGAAGGCAAAAAATTATCGTTATCGTGGATTGGCAAATTTTGATGCCTTAACCAAAATTTTTCGGGGCTCTACTGCGCAGGGCTCACTTGCTAGGGCTTCAACACAAAAGCCCCTTACATTCGATGAGGCACGTAGGGCCGATGAAGAGTTCGCCCAACAAGATATACCATATGTAGTATCGGATGATGAAGGTGATGGAGCACCGGGAGGTCAGGGGTCTCGAAAAAGGAGATCTGGCAATTCAAGTGGACAAGCAACAAAAAGCTCGAAGACTTCTGGCAAGGAAGAGGCTTACGAATCGATTGTGAATGCCCAACGTGCGAAACAAAAACACTACGAGGGCTTAAGCCGAGAACAAAGCCAACCCCAACCAACTCAACCCCAGCCATGTCCACCACCTTTTGTCGAAGACCCTAACTCCATGACAGAATGCATGAAAATAATGAATTCGATGACTGGGCTTAGTTCCCAACAGATTGGGAAGGCATTTAACTTGTTTCACAGCAGCCCAGCGGCACATGAAGGCCTCATTGGGATGAGCGAGGAGTATAGGGTTTTGTGGTTTATGAGTTTCTTGGACTAGGGAACTCACTTTTTTTTACATTTATTAGCTGCCTATGATTTATTACTTTGTCTTGCCATTATTTCATCGAACCATGAGGGAGATATTTAATTTATTGAACATGAACTATTTTACTATGTTTATGTTTTTGGTTTAATTTGCTTTGTGATTGTTCGATAAAATCAAATTTTACTGTTGATTTAAAAAAACAACACACTATTTGGAAATGAATTCTAATTTTTTCATAGTGAAATACTACTTGCATGTGCTACCATAGTGATGGACTGGTCAAACGATGACATGAACGATTTGGAAGACTTGGATACAATTGAGTACATAAGCTCCTTAGAAAAAGAACCATATTCCACTCCCTCTCAAACAGGGCGAGAATATTTGAAAGAAATGTTAGATTGTCCCGCGTATAAATTCCATCGCATATTTCGTATGAATCAAGACTGTTTTTTGGCTTTGTGTGAATTTTTGAAGGATGGGAACTATCTTGAGGAGACGCAGTCGGAGTCCCAACGTAGACGTGTGTCTCTTGAAAAAAGTGTCGCCATATTTTTGTTCATTGTCGGTCATAGTCACAGACAAAGAGTGGCATCTGATCGGTTTCAACATTCGACACAAACAATAAACAAACATTGTAAGCACATGTTGAAAGGTTTGGCCAGTGCAGTGACAGTTCTTATTACTCCCCCAGATGCGACACGTATACATGAAAGGATTATGAGTTCCACAGATTTTTATCCATGGTTTAAGGTATGTTTTAGAATAAACATCCATATAAATTTTCACTTGATGTTTACATGATTTTTCATATATTGAATTGTTCCAAATACGTGTCGTAGTCACATGACCAAGGTCATACATAGTATTCTTATAATATTTCAATGGAAATGATAAAGTAGTTTTTAAACTGAACAATGTAGGGAGCTATTGGTGCTGTTGATGGCACATTAGTGGATGCTTGGGCACCCGCTAGCCGACACAATACTTGTCGGGCACGAAAGGGTAACATAACGCAAAAATGTTCTTGCCGCTTGTGATTTTGATATGATATTCACATTTGTTTATGCGGGATGGGAAGGAAGTGCCAACAACTCCCGTGTAATTCAAATAGCATTATCACAAGGTTTGCTTCAAATCCCTACAAATGATAAATATTATTTGGTAGATTGTGGTTATCCCAATATGCCAGGTTTTTTAGCACCATACCGTGGTGAGCCTTATCATGCACAAGACTTCGAAGGGGCAAATCATGCACCGACTCAACATAGGCAACTTTTTAACAAAATGCATGCAAGGCTACGAAATGTCATCGAAAGAACTTTTGGAGTCTTAAAAAAAAGGTTTCCTATTTTCAAGTATATGTCTAACTACAAGCCAACAAAACAGGTGGAAATGGTAACTGCTTGTTGTGCCATTCACAACTTCATAGGAAGACATACAGTAGATGATACCTTTTTTACGGAATATGTAGATGATGAATTAATTCATCATCTACAAAATAATGAAATTCCATCAACATCTCAAGAGTTGGATTTGTCTGCTTCTCAATTGAACCGTATAGGTAGAAAAAGAGATCAAATTGCTACGGTTATGTGGAATGCGAGACATTGATGTCATTTGGATATGTATGTATCATTGTAATATTTACTGTTATAAATATCACAAGTATTTATTCCTTTGCTTTTGTTACTGTATGAGATGTTGCCTTGACCAATTGTTGATGTACAGGGATTGCACATGGATACAATGTTAGCAATGATGATCGAATGATGAATGGAGTTCTGAATAAGTGGAAGTGCTTATTATTTATTTTTTTACTCACCAAGATGATGCCGGTTTAGGCAATGATGAAATCCAAAACTTATTTTTGAAAGTGTGCCCCCCACCCCCTCCACCTTCTGACTGGTTGTATTGTATATTGGTGATACAGACAAGTGACAATCCATGGAAATGATGAGTTTTTAAGCTGATCCATGGTAATGATGAGACCTTTTAAGATGATCCACAGAAACGAAGGTAGCTGCATGAATGATGGCATACTGAGTGTGTACCAATTTTTTAGCTATGCCATCATTCATTTGCTTATTATGTAAGGAAACACTCAGTATGAACTCCTTCATATGTACCAATTTTTCTTTTGCTTATTATGTAAGGAAGTACACCAACTTGCATATATTATTTCTCACCGTGGATCTTTTCATCTTTGTTCATTCAAACATCAACCTGCCCAGTGATGCATATATCTTCATCATTTGATCATTCAAATAAATAGTCTATTAAAAAAGCAGGACTTCAGTTCCCAAAATGCACATAAACCTCTCAAAATAAAACAGAGACATTACTTTAATACAAACAGTACCTACACATTAACAGCCACAAGGTCTTTCCCATATCGCATATCAGTTGATGCCATCATCTTTGGGCAAGGTATAGTCGCATATCAGTTCATGTGATCAAGTTCAAGGTATTTCACATTAATACAACTCCTCACATTGAAAATATTTGCTCCATTGGCTCTTTCTCACAATTCTTGTTCGTATACTTGTAGAACTTTGATCTGTAACTGCAGGGGGAAAAAAACACTTCAGAAGAAAATGAGAGCAAATTGATTAAACATACGGCATTTATAATCTTAGTGTCATAAAAACTGTACTCCTATTAATTTGAAATTTAATTTTATACCCAAACGCCTTTTATAAGCTCATTATCCAGTTACATTTTTAAGAAAATTCCCCAAATTTTTTGGTTTACCAAACGCATTTTATAATCTCATTTTCAAAAAATAGTTTTCAAAAAAAATTATTACCAAACAACTTTTACATTCTCATTTTCAGAAAAAATTATTACCAAACAGCTTTTACACTCTCATTTTCAGAAAACAGTTTTCAGAAAACTCATTTCAGAAAACTGTTTTCAGAACAACAAACCAAACGCAGCCTTAGTTTTAACTTAGCAATTCTATCAATCCATCGCCTAGCATGTCTAAAATAGAAGCATGAGAAATCACCCACCTATTGGAGAAAAACAAATAAAAAGCTCCTAGAAATCTCCTAGAATGCACGAACATAGCCTTCTCCTCCTAGATTGTGCCACCAATGCGTCTCCTCCGCTTTGCTTGTATGGAACCCGAGCTTTCTCTTTCCTTGTGCTTTGATGTAGGCCGGCCTCTCCTTGGGGTGAACACACACACACAAAAACACTCAATCTTTTACTCACTAAAGTTCTCAATCTTTTTCTCACTGTAATCTTTTCTTTCTTAATAAATTTTCTAGTGTACTAAATGAGAAGAACTAGGAGGTATTTATACATTTTTAGAGTGAGAATAGATTGCTAGGATTAAATCAAATGGTTAGAGATCAAAGGCTAGGATGAGTTAGGGAGTTATAGCAACTACCCATGATCACATTACCACCTCAATCCACAACTCCACTCTCTCCATCTCTCCTTGCTCCATCCGGCCACACCCCCATGCACAACTAGACACGTGCTAGTGCAATGCACGTGTCTCATCTAGTACCTCTATTAATAAGTTGTATATGATTAGTTAATTTATTGTCTACTAAATGTGTCTACACTACATGTTATAACAATTAAAAGGTAATTTAATTAGTGGGCTTCAAATTAATGGGCTTTTAGACCCATGGGTTATTAATAAAACACTTAATTAATTATGGTGGGCTAAATTAGCAAAATAGATCTTAGACTTTTTAAAATAGGCTTTTAGAAATTAAGAAGAAAGATTAAAAAAAATGATTGTTTGTTCATGTTATAAAAGAGATAATTATAAGGAAAAATGTACAAGAGTTTACACGTGCAAAACACGTAAAATATATAATTTCTCACTTAATTATAAATAAAAAATTTAGGATATTACACTACCCTAGACAAGTCGACTGATAGGATTCCTAAGTCGACTGATGTGAATCAGTCGGATGATGGACATGTTAAGTCGACTGATCCTGTTGTGATAACTTAAACTTTACCAAAGTCATTTGTTGAAGTTCGAGATCATCCTCATGACTTAGTCATTGCTGACATTTCACATGGTATTCAAACAAGATCTCTTTTTAATATGATTTCTCATACTGCTTTCTTGTCGGATTTTGAACCGAAAACTATACACGAAGCATGTAAGAATGAATTTTGGTTGAATGCCATGCAAGATGAACTTAACCAATTTATAAGAAATGATGTATGGGATTTAGTTCCATGACCTCCTGATCATACTATAATTGGTACCAAATGGGTATTTAAAAATAAGTTAGATGAATCAGGACAAGTCGTTAGGAACAAGGCTAGATTAGTTGCTTTAAGGATATAATCAAGAATAAGGAATTGATTTTGATGAAACATATGCTCCTGTTGCTAGATTAGAATCAATTAGGATTTTATTGTCTTTTGCGTATTTTATGAATTTCACACTCTTCCAAATGGATGTAAAAAGTGCTTTTTTGAATGGTTTTATTAAGGAAGATGTTTATGTTAAGCAACCCCCTGGTTTTGAACATGAACAATTCTCAAACCATGTTTTAAAATTGAAAAAGGCTTTATATGGTCTTAAACAAGCACCTCGTGCTTGGTATGATCGCTTAAAAACTTTTCTCTTATAAACTGTTTTTGAAATTGGTAAAGTAGATACTACCTTGTTTATTAGGAAAATAAAGACCGATATTTTAATCATACAAATATATGTAGATGACATAATTTTTGGATCTACTAATAGTAATCTATGTCAAGAGTTTGCTAATACCATGAAAAATGAGTTTGAGATGAGTCACTTGGGTGAACTCAATTATTTCCTTAGACTACAAATAAAACAGTCTCAAAATGGTGTATTTATTAATCAAGAAAAATATGCTAAGGAATTACTCAAACGATTTGGTATGGATAGCACTAGTAGTAAGACCACACCTATGGCTACTACTACTACACTTGAAAAAGATGAACTAGGTAAGAGTGTCGATCAAAAGATCTATTGAGGTTGATTGGCTCACTCTTATATATAACTGCTAGTAGACCAGATATTATGTTTAGCGCATATTTGTGTGCTAGATATCCGTCCAATCCAAAAAAATCTCACTTAAATGCAGTGAAACATATTTTAAGATACATTAAAGGCACATCTGAATATGGTTTGTTTTATCCATGCACCAATAACTTTTAACTTTTGTCATATAGTGACGCTGATTTTAATGGTAGTAAAATTGATCGTAAAAGTACTAGTGGAACTTGTCACTTTTTGGGACATTCACTAGTATCTTTGTGCAGTAAAAAGCAAAATTCGGTATCCCTATCAACTACAGAAGCTGAATATATTGCTGCAAGTTTGGCTTGTACACAAATTTTATGGATGAAACAAACTTTATTAGATTATGGTATTTCTATCTCAAGACCTGCTATAATGTGTGATAATACCAGTACTATTAATTTATCTAAAAATCTGGTTCAACATTCACGTACGAAACAAATTGATATTCGACATCATTTTCGACGTGATTATGTGTTAAAGGGAGATATCATATTGGATTTTATTTCTACTGATAAATAAGTAGCATATATTTTTACCAAACCTCTTAAAGAAGACACTTTTATCAACTTTAGAAGAGAAACTAGGCATTTGCTCTTTCATAACATTTCTTGAAAAAAAAATTTATGTTTAAGTCGACTTATAATTGATTTCCAGTCGACTTATACAGCATTTTCGTTGTCTATATTTCTGACTGAATTTTGTGTTCTGACCAGTTGACTGTCTTCAAAATGCAGTCGAATGACAATAGCTTTACTTAATTTTTGTTTGGCTTTATTTGCTCTCGACTTAGTCGACTGATATAAAACTCAGTCGACTGTCGCGACATCAAATTGACTTTCTGACTCTGAATCGTCACAGTATGAGGCTTCTATCTCTCTCTTTCTTTTACCCTCTTTTCGATCTCGACCCTTCATTCAAACCCTTTTTCAATCACAGCCGTTTACTTCAAGTGAAAACCCTAAACTCTTCTTCCCCCTTTTCACTTTTACTTTTACTCCCCAAACCTAAGTCGGCTGCTCTGGTTTTTGTTCTTGAAGATCTCTTTGTTGCTGCTCCTGACGTTGAGTTCTCAGTCCAGATTTGAATCCATTTAGGGTTTCTTGAGTCTTTTGTTTCTCTCTAGTTGTGGGTAATCATCTTTCAATCTCTCTCTCTCTTCAAAATTTTCTTGCTTCTCTTTTCAGTCCAGATTTGAATCCACAACAGTCCAGATTTCTCTTCTCAAGATTGATCTAGGCGTTCTAATGTTGAAGAAGAGCAATCTTCTCACAATTATCTACAGAACTTAAGGAACCCTACTCTTGTTGAGAAGTATTTTATCATTTGCCCCATAATGATCTTTCCGGGTCGATTTGTTAATTTCCCCGACTTAGATTTCTGATGGCCCCATGTTTGAACAATGTGGTTTATTTGAACTTCTATCCTTAGTCAATCAACCCTATTACCATCCCCAACTCATATATTTGTTTTATACAAATATAAAGGTTGCAACATCCGAGGATGGTAATGAAATATTTTTCACTACAACGGTGAAAAATGTTTGAATGAAAATAACGGCTGAAAAATTAAGGAATATTTTGAATATCTCTAATGAAGGGTTGGATTTAGGGAAAATTGAAATGGATGATCAATCTATTTTGTCAAAAATCTTTTTGCCTAGTCGAGGTCCTCCAATGACCAACAAATCGATTACTCCTCTAGCTAAGCTTGTTGCCCGCATATTGTCGTATAACATTATCCCTAAAACGGGTAGCTACGACCAATTTTCGTTTGAATTGCAACAAGTGGTGCATGACATCTTCGACAACATCCAAATAAATTGGAGTCGAGTCATTTTCAATCGCCTCCATAAGACTCACACCTCTTTTCTTCCTTTTGATGCACTACTTACCCATGTCTTTAACTTCTATCAAATTGATCTTGATTCCGAGTCAAGTGTTGTTACTCGTTATGAATCTTTTGATCGTGCAAGTCTAGCACGTATGAAAATTCTTCACTCACCCCCTCGGTCTCCTCAAAGAATTACACCTCCTATTCCTCTAGCTGCTTCAATTCCTCGTCAGTCTTCTGCTTCTAGCTCGTCCTCTAGTTCTCGTCCTAGAGCTAGTTTTTCTGATCCTGAGAGTCTTTATACGTCTGTTAATTATCTCATGGATCGTACCGATCTCATCTTAGGTTGGCAGGATTCTCTTCACGCTAGCATTGCTAACCTCACTCAAATATTTGTTAGGCAGTTTCCACAACCCCCTCCTACCTCAAACAGTGATGATGAAGACGAAGAAGACGATTGATGTATTTTTTGTTTTATTTCTGTAATTTTGAAATTATATTTTATGTTCTCATGTTGTTCTATCTTCTCTTTATGAACAATGTAATTGACTTATCATGTATCCATGTTTTCTATATATGTAATGTTGGTTTTTTATCTATGGTTTGTCTTTCCTCCTTATTTTTTGTTGATGACAAAGGGGGAGAAATATGGTTTTTTTGTGCATGTTATGTTATGTTATTTTATTTCAAACTTTTTTTTGTGCATATATTGTGCATATTGTACTTTATTCAGGGAGAGCTTGTAACAATTGTATATCTTTTCAAATTTTGTGTGAGTATCATGATTTGTAAATTTAATGTCTATATTATTTTAAGTTATTGTGTTGTCATCATCAAAAAAGGGGAGAATGTAGTTTTTTGATTTTGATGACTACAACACAATACACAATTGTTCTATATTACGTATCTTTTGCAGTGTGTATCAAAAGTGTTCAAGGTCAATACCATGATGAAGCATTCAAAGCCAATACAATGTGATGAAGCTTTCAAAAGTATTTGCTCAAGCAACAAAGACAAAATCCAGCCACAAAGACTCAAGTTCAAGTTCAAGACGTTCAAGAGCTTTCAATTCAAGACTTTCAAGTGCTTCAAGTGATTAGCTACATTGAACAAATATTGTAATACTGTTTGTATTATTTGTGAGTCTTAGAATCTTGTAAAAGCCTTGTCACACACACACTCACACATTCCTTACATAAAAAAATGTTTTACAAAATCAAAATGTCAAAACAAAGCTTGTATAAGTTCAGTTGATTGAGTACCAGTCGACTTACTCTTAGAAGCAGTCGACTGTTACAGTACAAAATTGACTGAACTCACTCAAGCTCTGACCAGTCGACTCATATGGCAACCCAATCGACTGTTCAAGCATTTTTTGACAGTTTTCTAAATTTAAAACTTGTTTTTCAAATTCAAACTTTTACTATCATTGTATGGCAGTTGAGATACTATTTCTCAACGTCCAAGAGAATCTAACTCTATAAAAAGAGTATAGATTTCAATTGGAAAAGGTTACTAAACTTTTGATTCAAGTCTTTTGCTTTGAGAAGAAAAAGAACAAATTTAAAAAGCATATACTTTCTTTAAGACTTGGTTCTCTGATTTTCAGTCTTGTATGACATTGAATTCGTTCTAGACTAAAGTCAGAAGTCGACCTATAGACAATATACAAAAAGTACTTTCACATACAAGGCTTTAGGTTGTTGTAAATCTTTTTTTGTTGTTGCTTCACTCTCGGGTTGTGATAGTGGTCCTCTCGGTTGGAGAGTAGGACTCTTGGTTTAGAGTCGGTTTCACTCTAGGGTGTAAAGTAGGTTTTGCTCTCTCTAATGGTGAGAGAGGTCAATGGATTTGACTTAGTTGTTGTAAAAGGCTGTAGAGTATTATTGTATTTTTTTCAAGAATAGCGAAAAATCTCAAGTGGGTTGCTTGGGGACTGGATGTAGGTCGGGAGGACCGAACCAGGATACATCGTGGTGTTTGCTGTGTTGACTCTCTGTGGTTGTATTCTCTAAACTTGTATTTTTAATTCCTTTGAGTTTCTTGTGTAAATCGAGTCTGTTCAGTCGACTTCTTTACTCTCTAAGTCGACTTAACAGACTTGTAACTCTTCAGTTAAATTACTCTTCTTATTTGACGCTTCAGTCGACTGCCTTCTATTTTCAGTCGACTTAACAGTGTGAAAAGTTCAATTTATTGATTAATTTTTATACAACACTATTCACCCCCCCCTCCCCCTCTCTAGTGTTACTTGCCTTGCATACAGGATCCAACAACTTGCATTGACGGGCATTTTGTTTTCTTTTTCTCTTTCTGCAATTTTGCTAAATTGCAGATTTTGGAGATCAGCTGCCAGATGGAGTAGGTGATATGAGATTCTAGATGCTGGAGTTTTGCTATTATTATTTCCTGTTGCTTATTTGAATAATTGTATATGTTACTTGGATTATTTTGTATTGGGCAATGTGACCCAGAATTATTAACTTGTTCAGATCTGGTTTATTTGAAATTTATTAAACTTTGTTTCAAGTAAATTTTTATTGGTATATTGATCCATTTGTGCATGCGTGGCTGACTTCTCTTGCTTCCTACTCTGATTATTCCTATGAAATGTTGTAATGATCCTGACAGCTTATGAATGATGAAAATCATCGCTGGGCTTAGTCACATATCCGTATTCCGTATCTCCTATTTGGGAAGCAGGGCATGACAATCTGGATGCTAACCATTTGATTTTTATTGTAGACCATGGCAGAAAGGGTGCTTCGTCCTCCTGAACTAGGGATGATCAATTGGGAGAGCCGACTGTTGCACAGATCATGCAATAGATGATGTAGATGTAACGTGAGCACAATGAACTGATGAGGGTGGCTTTTGAAGCTACCAATAGGGAACCCGTTGTACCTGAACCCAATTTCTACCACCGAGACCTGGTAATGTGGCAGATTTCATGAGGCTCCATCCAGATAAATTCTCGAGCACTAAGGGTCTGCTTGAAGCCGAGCAATGGCTTATTCGGACTGAGCAGCTGTTAACCGCAGCACGGATCTTGGATGTCGACCGTGTGGATGTCGTGAGCATCCAAATTTTTTATCCTACCCACATCTTGTGGCGAGTTGAGGCTGAGCAATTGGGGCGACCCATCCCCTGGGCCATCTTCACTGTGAGCTTCCTCACGAAGTTCTTTCCTAATGCCACCAAGAATGAAATGGAACGACAGTTTGTCTCACTAACTCAAGTTCTTCTGATAGTGTTTATTCATGCTTTTTTGTTGTTATTTCATAAATTACCGACGTTAAACTAAACATTGTCTTGAATCAGGGGAGTCAGACCGTGGACGAGTATGCTGCGGAATTCACCCGACTGGGTCATTTTTCTACTTCCATGGTGGCGAATGACGAAGATAGTAGCCGCCGTTTCTTGTTGGGCTTGGATATTGAGATTGCGCCTTGCTGCCCTGCGACTTCGTTCTTATGCTGATATCTTGGATGCTGCTAGAATTCAAGAGCAGACTAGTACGAGGAAGCATGCCATCCTATGGTCTGTTCTGCACCCTGTTACTTCTAGGGCTTCTGGAGGGCCTATTAGGAGGCCAATTCCGACCCTTCCTGCTAGGGCATCGCCGTACCCACCTGCCGCTCAGAAGACAGACTTGGTCTATTTGCACTGTCGGAAGACTGGGTATTCGCGCCAAGACTGAAGGATAGCAAAATGCCTGTGCCTTCTATGTGGAGGCAATGATTACATGGTTCGTGATTGCCCAAGGGCCAGACCCCTTACACCGGTTAGAGGTTCTGCTTCGTAGGGATCGCTTGCTCGTGGTCAGGGCGGACCACCACTCCCACCTCAGAGGCAGATCATTGATCAAAGGAGAGCCGCTCCTAGGGGTAATCTTCCTGCAGGTCATGGTCAGGCCTACAACCTGACAACGCAGGATGCTGAAACAGCTTTGGGCGTTGTTGCAGGTATATCTTTAGTTGTGTTTATTTTGGATTTTATTTTATTCCTTGCTATCTTATTATCCTATCCTGTTGCTTGTCATGTTATCCTTTCATTCATGTCTGTTTTTTGCATTTTTCTTTCTGCATATTGTGTTCTCATCTTTGACTTCTTGCTAGGCATTATCCTTGTTCACTCCTTTTCTGCTCATATTCTTTTTGACTTCGGTGCTACTCATTCCTTTGTTTCCTTCCCGATTCGTCGACCTGCATCACTTGGCTAGCAGCACTATGCCAGCAGCATAGAATATCACTACAGGTGGAGGTGTTGTCGTGTATTCTTAGATCTGTGAGCAGAGTCCTTTGGTTATTGGCGGTGTTGATTTTGTTACCGATCTGATTGTCATCAAAAATTCTGGTTTAGATGTTATCTTAGGAATGGATTGGCTTGGTGTTACTCATGCTGTAATTGACTGCCGTGTGAAGAAGGTGGTGTTCCGAATGCCAGGATGTCAGGAATTTGAATTCTTTGCTGGTGAAACACCGCTTGGTTGTGTGGAGAAGTTGGCAAGTCAAGAAGCTAGAGTGATGGAAGAAGTGTATGGAGATGGTGATGTTGCATCGTTGGTTATGTGAGACTTTCTGGATTTTTTTCCTGAGGAATTGTTGGGATTACCGCCAGATCGTGAAGTGGTGTTCAGTGTTGATGTTCAGCACAGAATGGCTCCTGTTGAGATGGCCGAGTTGAAGGAGTAGATTCAGGAGTTGCTGGATAGAGATTTTATCAGGCCGAGTGTCTCACCTTGGGGAGCTCCGGTACTGTTCATCAATAAGAAGGATGGTAGTCGCAGGTTGTGCATTGACTATCGTGAGCTGAATAATGTCACAGTGAAGAACCGGTATTCGTTGCTAAGGATTGATGACCTATTTGATCAACTGGGAGGCGCTTCTATATTTTCAAAGCTGGATCTTCGTTCTGGTTACCATCAGGTTAAGGTGAAATCCGAGGATGTGCAGAAGACTTTCGTACAGGATATGGGCACTATAAGTTCTTGGTGATGCCTTTTAGAGTTACTAATGCTCCAGTTGTGTTCATGAGCTTGATGAATTGGGTTTTCTCTCCCTTCCTGGACAAGATTGTTTTGGTGTTCATTGACGATATCCTCATCTATTCTCAGAATCGTGATGAGCATGCTGAGCATTTGAAGGTTGTTTTGTGTAGCGCCCTGATTTCCATATACTGGGAAACCGAGACATGAGCCAAGACCTTTCCTTCAATAAGTCACAAAACACAGTAAAACAGGAAAATTTAAAACTTTTTATTAACTCAATATTACAAGCCGAATGTTCCCATTAATACACTAGATTACATCAGAGTATACATGAAGTAGTTATTACAGCGGAAATTAAAACTTGACGTTGACTCCTCACTTTCCTTGCCTTGAGTCCTTCTGAATCTCGCACCTGTATTTTTTGCTGTCCAGTACCTATGGAAGTGGGGACGTCAGTATTCACTGACGCTTAAAGGCTGATCATATAGCAGCGAATCTCCAACACAATATATATACAATAGGGTGAAGTATGTCGGTGTAGTTTAAGTGTTCGTGAGTGCAGTGATTAGAATATAATACATGTCAATCAAACTGGAATACCAAAGCACTGCCAATTAAACTAGAATACTAATGCACTGTCAACTGAGCTAGAGTACTAATGTACTATCAACTAAGCTAGGATACTAATGCCATGTCAACTAAACTAGGATGCTCATATTCTAATATCAGCAAGTCTCCGAAGCAACATGCAGCCCATACTACATGCTACCCCATCTCAAGCCGTTTCTCCATATATAGGGATTGAACCCGCGTTATGAACTCTAATTGCACTCAACCTGTTCCTGACACCTACACGTGGCTAATGAGGTTGCAGGCGTGGTCAAGTCCTACTATTGCATTTCGCCAGTGGTGTCTATGTTCGCCACTGCGACCCGGCCAACCGGACCTCTCTCATAATAGACGAACCCATTGTATTGGGCGTCATTCCAAAATCAAACTATAGGGTTTCGCAAGCGCAGGGTAGCACGAAGCCTACCCTGTGGCACCCTCTGGGGTATCGCAAGCGCAGGACTGCACAATGCATCCTGTGGCACCCCCAGCCACTGTACTTCAGGAATTAACAGCGCGAGATACGCAACCCGTGTCCTCAACTTGTGAGATGGCACCGTACGTATCCCTTTGACAGGAAGGCGCAACCCAATAACACCACCTAGTCTGCCTCCAGGGATAAGTTAGTCATAAGGTGCCCCCTACAACCGACTCCCCTCTTCCGGCAAGGGTCTATGTAATGATTTTATAAGTCACTACCCTAATGATGTCGCTATCCTCATGCGATCTCCCATAATTTCCAACTTGGATTATTATGGTCCGACTCGTGGTCACTCGATCCAAGACTCTGGTAATAAAATCTCTCTCACTCATCCCTACCCCTAACTCGGATTCTACCAACACTCTCGGCCCACGGTCAACCTACATCGGTTAAAATCCGTCGACGTCCGAGGTGAGATCTATCCATTTTACTCTAAGGGGGTAGGATGTGGTCTTGATGGTCGATGACCCTTAGGGTAATTGAATACCCTAAACTTAGCTTCTTATCAAGCTACAACTATTAGAACTTCTCAGCCCTTATTACTATGAATGAAGGGTGCTCATATGCCATGGTTCCACTTAAATTAGAACCTACTGATTAGAATCCATGGGTTCTCTTCCTAACCCACATAAACATCGATACCTATCCTCATGCAACTAGGAAGCTATACTATGCCGTCCAAGCATGTATGGTGCCTTACTAATATCAACTACAACAAGGTAGTTATGACTACAATTTTAACATGGCTCTTTCTTATTATTTTGCCTATGGCGATTCAATCATGGCATGCAATTGCAAGCATCAATCTATGACAATTAATCATGGCATATATGACATAACCATTAACTCACAATGCTCTTAATTATGAAGCGATTTAGCATGCTCTTGTAATAAGTCTTAAGCATGGATATATAACTAGTATGAACATACAATCATCCCAAGGCTTGGTAGGCATTTTTAATTTAAATCCTACAACACTCTAACCATAATAGATTAAACTAGATATGGTAGGAAATTCTTGGAATGAATCCTACAATATTCTAAGCAAAATAGATTGAACTAAACATGGTAGGAATTCCTTAGAATGAATCCTACAACATTCTAAGCATAATTAGACTAATCTAAACATGGTAGGAATTTTAGAATCAATCCTACAACATTCTAAGCATAATTAGACTAATCTAAACATGGTAGGATTTTTAGAATCAATCCTACAACATTCTAAGCAAAAATAGACTAATCTAAACATGGTAGGATTTTTTAGAATCAATCCTACAACATTCTAAGCAAAAATAGACTAATCTAAACATGGTAGGAATTTTAGAATCAATCCTAAAACATTCTAAGCATAATTAGACTAATCTAAATATGGTAGGATTTTTAGAATCAATCCTACAACATTCTAAGCATAATTAGACTAATCTAAACATGGTAAATATTTTTAGAAGTGATCCTACAACATTTGTAGCATGAATATGGCTTCTAAATATTTTTAGAAGTGATCCTACAACATTTGTAGCATGAATATGGCTTCTAAATATTTTTAGAAATGATCCTACAACATTTGTAGCATGAATATGGCTTCTAAATATTTTTAGAAGTGATCCTACAACAATTGTAGCATGAATATGGCTTCTAAATATTTTTAGAAGTGATCCTACAACATTTGTAGCATGAATATGGCTTCTAAATATTTTTAGAAATGATCCTACAATATTTGTAGCATGAATATGACTTCTAAATATTTTTAGAAGTGATCCTACAACATTTGTAGCATGAATATGGCTTCTAAATATTTTTAGAAATGATCCTACAACATTTGTAGCATGATATGGCTTCTAAATATTTTTAGAAGTGATCCTACAACATTTGAAGCATGAATATTGCTTCTAAAATATTTTTAAAAGTGATCCTACAACATTTGAAGCATGAATATGGCTTCTAAACATTTTTAGAAGTGATCCTATAACATTTGTAGCATGAATATGGCTTCCAAATATTTTTAGAAATGATCCTACAACATTTGAAGCATGAATATGGCTTCTAAACATTTTTAGAAATGATCCTACAACATTTGTAGCATGAATATGGCTTACAAATATTTTTAGAAATGATCCTACAACATTTGAAGCATGAATATGGCTTCTAAACATTTTTAGAAATGATCCTACAACATTTGAAGCATGAATCTCATCCCTAAATATGATATAATACATCTACTATTACTACTTTAATGGAAACATACATCTACTATTGCTATTTTAATAGAAGCATACATATCTACTACTACTACAACTTTATTAGAAGATATATATCTACTACTACTACTATAAGCATCAACTAAAATTTAGCATAACATCTACAACTAAATTACTACAAAAAGAGATCTTATAGGTTTCTTACTAGTGGGCATAAAAGAGATCCTTTTGATCTTTTTACAACTAGTGTTTAGAAAAAGATCTTTTTATTTATTTATTCTACAACTAGTGACTTAGCTAGTCTCTTTTTCATACTTTAAGATTAAATTAAACAACAATACAACAAGTAAGAACACTTCACTTTTTGGGTTTAATCAACATATGTTCTCTTTTAGTCCAAGGTTCAACATAGGTCCTACAACCCAAATGGTTGTAAACAATATTCATATGCCTTATGTATGGGTTCATATACAAGTCCTACAACCTTACATGGTTGTATGCAAAAGTTTATGTGTATGTATCCTTTTAGTCCAAGTAGTTAACTCTTTATCAATCAATAAACAAAAGAACTCTTTTAGATGATTCCTACTACAACATACAACATAATAACCACACCAAAAAAGAAAGGTAAATAAGAGGGTAAGAAGAAGAAGAACATCAAAAACCATCATTCAATAACAAACAAACAACAAATAAATAAACACAAACCTAGGAGAACCCCCACCTTGTTTCTTTCCTTGATGAAAGAACTAAACTATCATCCTTTCTCCTAGAACTTCTACCAACCTACAAAATAAAACTCTCAAGTTAGATCACTCATTCTTTTCCTTTCTCTTTTTTTTTCTTTGATATTTCTAAAGTGAGATTATGGAGAAGGAAGGGGGTATTTATAGGAGGAGAGAAGGGAGGATATTGTAATTGTGCACCCACACAATTATACAAAGACCCCTCCTTCTTTTGTGGGCCGGTTGCTACTAGGGGGGGGGGGGGGAGGATGAGGTGGAGGCATGGTGAGGGTATGGGTCCTTGGTGAGGTGGTGGGTGATGTGGAGGAGAGAGTGTTCTAGAAGAGTTCTCAACCCTTATGTCTTGTAACCCTAGGTTTAGCTACAATAATTCCTAATTATCCACTAGATTGCCATGGCTAACAGATAGCACAATGGGGAAAGAAAAATAAAATAATCAAGTAGTCATACATTAATAAAATAATATTATTAATAGTCGATCGGGATATTACATTTTGCAAACATTGAAGGAGAATCAGCTGTATGGGAAGCTTAGCAGGAATGAGTTTTGGCTGGATCGTGTGGCATTCTTGGGCCATATCATTTCTGGTGATGGAGTTTCTATCGATCCGTCCAAGATTACTGTAGTTAAGGATTGGCCGACGCCGAAGTCAGTATCTGAAGTTCGGAGTTTTCTTGGTCTAGTAGGGACTACAGGAAGTTTGTTCAAGACTTTTCGAAGATTGTCGGGCCATTGACCAAGTTGACTAGGAAAGATGATAAGTTTGTGTGGGATGAGCCCTGTGATGAAGCCTTCGCTAAATTGAAGAATCAGTTGACATATGCACCTGTGTTAACCATACCAGATGGATTAGGAGGTTTCGTAATTCACTGTGATGCTTCAGGAAAAGGTTTAGGTGATGTCTTGATGCAACGAGGCAAGGTTGTCGCATATGCTTCTAGGTATTTAAGGCCACATGAGAGGAATTATCCTACACATGATTTGGAGCTTGCAACTATGATTTTTGCCTTGAAGCTTTGAAGGCATTAATTACTTGGAGACAGATTGGAGATTTTCACTGACCACAAAATTATCAAGTACGTGTTCACTCAAAAGGAGCTGAATATGAGGCAGAGACGATGGTTGGAGTTGATGGCAGATTATGATATCAGTTTGCAATATCATCCTGGTAAGATTAATTTGGTGTCTAATGCTTTGAGCAGAAGACCGGTTGCCATGGTTCAACTAAGCAGGATGAGCTTGTGGAAGCTATGAGGAGATTAGATTTGGATGTGGTTTTGCCTAGTTCCGAACAAAGTTGTATGGTGCTTCAATTACAGTCGTCTTTGGTGGAACAGATTAAAGAAGCAAAATCTGGTGATGAGCAATTGCAGTAGTTTCGAGCTGAAGTTGAAGCAGGTTCAAGGACTGATATGATTATTAATGAGGATGGATCTCTCCGCTTTAGGACCCGTTTATGTGTTCCAGAGGGGAAATTCAGGAAAAAGCTACTCGAGGAAGCTCACCGTTTGCCATATTCTATTCATCCCAGTGGTACGAAGATGTATCGGGATCTGAAGTTGTATTTCTGGTGGCATGGTATGAAGAGAGCTGTGGCGAGATTTTTTTCACAGTTTCTGATCTGTCAGCAAGTGAAAACAGAACATCAGAGGACTGCTGAACTTCTTCAACCGCTTCTTATTCTGGAGTGGAAGTGGGAGAACATTACCATGGATTTTGTGACTGTTTTGCCTAGAAGTCTCAAGGGTCACAATGCCATCTGGTAATTGTGTATCGCTTGATGAAAAGTGCTCATTTTATTCCCTCCAGAGTGGGTCAGTCTACGGAGAGCTTTGCAGAGAAGTATATGCATGAGATTGTCAGGTTGCATGGGTCCCTGTCAGTATTATATCAGACAGAAACACTAGATTCAGATCTCAATTCTAGGTGAGTCTTCAAAATAGTCTTGGGAGTAATCTGAATTTCATTACTGCATTCCATCTACAGATAGATGGGCAATCAGAAAGGACTATTCAAACATTGGAGGATATGTTGAGCTCCTGTGTTCTTCAGCTTGAGGATCTTGGAAAGATCACCTACACTTGGTGGAGTTTTCATACAACAACAACTACTAAGAAAGTCTTAAGGCAGCTCCGTATGAAGCTTTGTATGGTCGGAAGTGTTGATCACCAGTGTGCTGGGATGACATTGGTGAGAGAAAGCTTTTGGGGCCAGAATTGATCACAAGGACTGTTGATGTAGTGGCCCAGATCAGGAAGTATTTACAAGTAGCTCAAGACAGACAGAGGAAATGGGCAGATATTCACAGGTTGCCATTGGAATTCGAAGTGGGTGATCATGTGTTCCTCAAATTATCACTATGGAAAGGTGTTATCGGTTTGGAGGTGGGGGCAAGCTAAGCCCTAGATTCATTGGTCCGTTTGATGTGGTGGAGCGAGTGGGAAGGTGGAATATAGACTCGCGTTGCTGCCGACTCTATCTAGAGTGCATGATGTCTTCCATGTCTCCCAACTCAAGAAGTATGTCAGGGATGATAGTAATGTTATCGACTACTCTGAATTGTCTGTTCGACCAGATTTGTCTTGTGAGATCCGTCCGGTTTTGATTTTGGACTGACGGGAGAAGATTTTGAAGATTAAGGTCATCAGATTGGTTCGAGTTGCTTGGGATCCTTACCTGGGTGAGTCGACTTGGGAACTTGAGGAAGAGAATCAGAAGAAGTTTCCCCATCTTTTTGTATAGTTCTTATCTTTTCTTTGGGGTTACCCTATTACCACTTGCTTAAATTTCGACGACGAAATTTTATTGTAAGGTGGGTAGGATTGTATCTGCTGTTTTCGTTCTTTCCCTTTTTTCCTCCATTGTAATATTTTATTTGCAATTTGAATAAAATAGTCTATATTTTTTCTTGATCATCTCAATTAAATTTCTGTTCATGAGCGATTCTTTTATTCTTGTTGGGCTATCTATCTTGTGGATTTTATTTTGTTGAATTGTAATTTTTATATGATCCATATTGCCTTCAAACCCATCTCTTATTGAATCCAAAACCCAATTACATTTAATTCTAGACCCAAACCCATTATTATAGGATCCTAGCCCATTAACACAACAACCTAATTGTATTATATATATACTACCCTAATGCAAACCTTAAAAACACAACCCTAAACAATTCATAGCCGTCTCTCTCTCTCTCCTTGATTTTCTCTCTCCCCGACCTGCCATCTGCACCTTCATCTTCTCGCCAAACCATCTCTCTCCGGCGACCTCCACCAGCGTTGCCACCTTCCTCCCGAGAACCACCCATCGACCTCAACCCCATCGGCGCCCCAACCCCCTCCGCAGCTCCTCTTTCCCTCTCGACCTCTGTTGTCTCCCCCACCCGACTGTAGCAGTCGACACCGAGACCCCCTCGACGTTAGTCATCGTCCGCTCGACATGCCTCCAATCGATGCCACCGTACTTCCTTCCTCGCCGTTAGCTGTCGCCAGTAGCAGGCCCCCTTGCACTTGTTGTCGCTGCTGCTCTTCTATTGTTACTATTGGTTGCTGTGTTTCTCTTGTGCACGTAGTGTGTACGTGTTTCTTTGTGGGTTTGTGTTCGTTGCTCTGGGATTCTCATCCTGGTATTTTTTGATATTCAAACTAATCTCCAATAAGGCAAGTCACTTTCCTCTTGAATTAACATTGTATCAAATTCAAGTTTTTATTGAAATTCTTATAAGCAGATCCATTCGTTCATCGTATCGTATACCATTGTTCCTCTTATGTTGAGTATATTGAGGGTTTACACTAGCTAACCCAAATATCCTCGACTTCGTGCCTTTGTTGACTCCCTTTGTTGACTCCAAAAATTGAATCTTTCATGCAATCATGTAGTATTGATAATAGGGTTTATTCATACAAACAACACACAAATAAACTATCACAGAATTGAATGTTAGGTTGTTTGCTTGAATGATCGATTAATGTTTTGTTGTTGTTAAACTAGTATATGTGTGTATTCTTAATTATGTTTACCATGCTATTGTGGCAACCATGCTGAATATAAGATTTATTGACTAATTGAATTGGAACTCATCATGTTAGATCGCTACATTTCATGAAATATATTGAAAATCTGTATGTTACTGTCTGTCGAAAATTTGTGAGATGTTTTCGACCCAGTATTTGACATCAAAATTAATAACTTTCTGGATAAGAGTTGTAGATCTATGTCTCTAGTTTCCAAAACATCTAAGATCTTTAAATTCTGAATTGTATTGCAAAAGTTATGATGATTTTATCACAACTGCATTTTATTTCCAGCATTTCAGATTCATGTAAGTTTTCATGTTTAAACTATTAAAAGATAAATTAATGTTAGAATAATGCTCTGTCAATTTCTAGAATGATAGTAAACATGTTTAGGAGTCATTAGATGAATTTATAATAGGGTTTTCGCTGATTCTAAAGGTATAACAACTTGATATTGATTTTCAGTCAGAACATGTAATCTGTAAATAATGATGTATTTGACCTATCTATTGTTGTCAGATTTTGTATTTTAAATATGAGTTGGAATCTTTGGGAATTCTAGTTTCAAGAACTTCTGACAGATTAAGTTTTTGATTTTTGTAGCAGCGGAAAAACTGATTTTTGTACAGTGATCTCTTGTTGTCCAGAATTTTATTTTCCATATTTTCTTAATATAATCATACATATATCATTGTATTGCAAGAATTGAAGTGTATATATTGCATTGCATGATCCTAATGTACAATTTTCATCATTCTATTTGTTTCATCCAAAGTTATCATCCTATTGTTCTCTTATTGTTACTATCGTTCATCTAATGTATCTAAATTGCATAATGTATATCTATAAAATGTTTAATAAGCCGGGGTTAAGGGTTGACTAATGTAGTTGATGATATATGACTGTACTCGGAAGTGTGGGCCTTGTGTCCCAAAATAGTGTGTGTCGGCTACTGTTATCGATTTATTGTTGTAGGACTGACCACAGTATCCCAATTCATCGTGTATCATTTTAGTGTTATTGTGCCAACCAATGTGCAACAAAGTTGCTATTAGTATTATCATACCGTGTACATGATCTATAGAATCTAACACTTAATTCTAAACGGAATTGGTTGTATGCATCAAACCTGTGGAATGGGACGCAGTAGTACATGCATTAGTTAGTCTGAAAATTAATAGACTTAAGAATTGACACAACATCGACATTGCATATTGAACATCATCATTTCTATTGATATCGAATATTGTCTAAGTGATATTGAAATTGACCATTGAACATTGACATCGAATATTGAATTTTCGTATATAACCATTGCATTGATTACCATTGATATTGATTATTGCTATCGTCTCATGTTATTGATTTCTATTATTTTATTGAATTCATTGTATCATCCTACTTCCATTGTCCATTGCTTTCTTTACTTGCTGTCCATGATTTGCTCTAGAGACAGTTTTTCTTCTCTTTTTAGATGAAGTGTTCACAGGTGATCAAGGAAAATTACCTGCAGGGATTGGAGAACAAGCTTTCTAAAGATTTATTACTTTCTAGTCGATTGTCATTTCATTGGACTTATTGAATCGAAGCTTATTATCATTGTGTTTGGATTTATTATTGTATTGGGCTTATGTGTCACTCCCCGCTTCCCAAAAGGAATACGGAATACGGTACGTGACTAAGCCCAGCGGATAGTTTTCACCATCCATAAGCTGTACGGATCTACTTGACTCAGCACAACAGTAAATATAACAATATAGTCAACCAGGCATGTATAAACAATTATAAATCAACAGTATTTATTTGCAACAATGATAAATATCCTAAACAAATACGAGATCTGAAACAAAATAATATTCTGGGACTACAAGCCCAAATACAAGTCTCAATACAGTACATGAATAAAATAGTTCAACAAAACATTAAGCAAATTTTTCAATGCGCAGCTCAAAACTTTTGCTCACCAACTCCAGTAGGCAAGCGATCACCAAAACCTACTCATATAGCAATTACAAGGAAAAAGAGAGACGGGAAAATATAATGCTCGTTAGTTGCAATTTTCGGGCCGCAAGTAGTACAAGCAAGAAAAGAAAAGAGAAAATAGTAAAACAAAAACAGGAAGTACTGACATGGAGGAAAAAGCAATAGTAGAGACAGTCTACAGATAACAGGAAACAGTGGTGAACAGTGAAGAGGATAACAGTAACAGTAACAGTGAAGTCAGCAGTAATAGTAACAGGATAACAGTAGCAGTAACAGGATGTGACAGTGAAATAGTTATTCTTATGTCTAATGTTCATTACTATCTAGGTAGCACTTCATGTGTCCCAAATTATACCACATGGTTGCTACATCAAACAGTTTCGTTTTTAGATTTCATAGTGGAACCTATAGAGCCGTATATTTAGACAAACAGTAACAGTAACAGCAACAGCAAACAGTAACGATGTCATGGATCATGCCCTCATGCATCCAAAGAAAACAGTCGGTACCACAGTAAACAGTGGGGAACAAGTTCCCTTCTAAATATATATTTCTATTTTGTCAACTACTAGATCTATCCCTTAAAACCCAGGCTTGATTAGTTTTCATTATTATTAAACAGGTGTGAACGAACACAAACAGGGCTAAGGACATGACAAGAACAAAGGACGAGAATATGGAACACAAACGGATGACAAAAACACCCTATAACAGTCAAAACAACAAAACTTCCAGTTCTTGACAGCAAGACACTACTATATCAAATCTGAGATTCCCGTTGCTACAGAATTGAAAATCTAGATCCTCCAGAAAATCTGGAAACTAGACTCTCTGCTGAATCCAGTGCATACATACAAATCATACATCAGGCACAGAAACAGGGTTGAAACAGCGGTTAATACAGAATTTATGTTCAGCGAGAAAATGCAAAATCATGTTTATAAGCATAAAAAGGATTTCAAAACATCATAATTAATTCTGAGAAAAATGTGGAGGATTCCTTAGTAAATCTAGTCTCAACATATAAAATATTATGAAATTATATTACAGATAGTATAGTCAATAAAATTGGAAAAACAGAGTAATGCGTCAAAATTTCAAATCTGAATGTTCAGACACAGCAATACCAAAATAGAGATAATTCACAAAATACAATTCAAATTCCAGATCCGTCAAAAGGGTAGTAAAATAGACAACTCAGGATACCGTTCATATTCACAAAGTTTTCATAAAAAATGAATAGAATCGGGTTAAAAACGTAATTCTTTACTGAACAGCATGCAGTTTGGAAATATATCGATTGGTTTTATAAGCATGAAATGAGATACAAAAGTCATTAATTAATTCCACAAAAGTTTGGGATTGATCTCAGTTATGTCTAAACATACTCAGCAAAATATAGAGTTCAAATTCTACTTTTAATATCGCTTTTAAAATAATAATTCATACAGAAATCATATATTTTAGAATCTGGAATTTACGATATGACTGCAGTAAAACAGAGATAACTCATGCATCAAAAATTGAAATTCAGATCCGTCGAAAGTTCTGAAAACTAGAAAACAAAGCCTACAAATCATGTTCACAAATTTATTTATTTTACTGATGTTAACAGGGTCAAGATTACTGTACCAAAATTAGGACAGCAGTGAAACCAAAAGTTCTTTTATGCATTTTATCAAATAGTTTAATTGCAAACGATCCAATCTAAGATGGCATGCAAATCATGGTATATAGGAAAATCAATGAGCATGGCATGTGAATAAACAATCTATAATAAGATAGTACATCATACAAATATCCATGAAGCAATCATATACAACATACGATATGTCACAACAAACATAAACATCAAGATGTCCATCTGATCTAAATTGTTTCATGCAACAGGTGACAACTACTGTAAAACTAATCATGATCAAGAGATGAATGGAATGATCAAGTAACAAATATACATGATCATCATGAGGGTACAAAACATATGCATGCAAGACTAGTTACGGTATTTAACTTGTATGACAAAAATTACATACAAGCTACTTATCTGAAAACAACGACAAAGATGAAGAACAGAATAACCAGAACGGATCCCGAATGAAGAACACAACACGAACAAGAGACGGCACGAACCAACATCAACACAACATGCCGGTGCACGTGTTCTCACACTCACGCACGGCAGCAGCAACTGAAAGAGCGGCAGCAGCAACAACCAAGGCGGTGACAGTGGCTAGGCATGACAGTAGGGAGCACAGCAACGGCGGTGCTCAGCTGTTGTTGACCACAACAGAAGACGACAACAACGAGGGGCTGGGGTGACGGTAGTGCTGGTTGAGGGTAACTCGACCACGGGGCGGCGCTTGGGCGCGGCGACACTAGGGACAAGGCTAAGATGGGTGGTCACTGCGAGGGATCAAGACGACGACAGTGATGGATCAGCACATCGTCGAGGCTCAACTTTGCACGGCGAGGAGAAGAGGAAAAAGGGGGAAACAGCAGTGAGGTCGGAGATTGGGGGAGCACGGGGTGATGGGAGGATCAGGGTTGAGGCGGTGATGGGTTAAGGGAGGCGGTAGAGAGAGGGTGACGGGAGGTATATGGTGAAGGGGTAGAGCAATAAAGGCTAGGGTTTAATAGGATATAGGGTTAAGGTGTACATAGTGGATATATATAGGGGTTGAGGTAGGTAGGGTTATTAGGTTAATTAGGATAGGATCCAATAAGAGAAGTGGGGTTTAGGGTTTTGGGTAGTATCCAATAGGAAAGAGAAAAGTCCAATATGAGAAAAATAGGCTATAATTAGGTTTACAAAAAACACAAGGGAAGAACAAACTGTAGATCGATCAAATGAGAATATAAAGCTGAATCACGCAAAAATGAATCACAAGGAGAACAACAACACACAATCAAAAGGGACGAAAAGAAATACAATCAGAAATAAAATAAAATAACCAGAATTTAATTAAATATAAATAAAATACAAAAATTAGTCACAGGAGTTACATTATGACCCGGATATTATTATTTGTTTCCAGATCTTGGATTATCGTATTTGGTTATTTCATATTGTCTTATTCCAAGTATTATTGTTCATGTGGTTGTTAAAATTGCCTCCGTAATTATTTTGTATTGTTTATATTGTTGAGTTGAATGGGTAAATAGCTTATGGATGATCCAAGCCATTCGCTGGGCCAATGTCACGTGCTTGTGTTCTGTATTTTTGGGAAGCAGGGCGTGACAAACTACAAAAGTATAAATGAAGTGCAAGGAAAAAAACATAAATGCGTATTAGGGTTGATCGAACTAAGACCCCGTGAAGAGAAACTCCTTTGTCACCTCTCTCCAACCCAGAGCTGGCCAGTCTAAAAGAGTTCAAACCATCTCATCCTCCTCTGGACTCAAAACTAGATCGACCTTTGCTTTCTTCGTCACATCCTCTCTGCACCTCGTTGGAATCGCCCACAGCTCACGACTTTGAACGAGGAAGTATTTGTCCCTCCAATACTTGATCGAGTAAGGGTTGTCAATCAGCTTCACCCCCCGATGAGGAGTGAGATAGTATCTAAACTTAGACTTGCTCTTTTGGTGGATCTTGTAAAGCGTTCTCAAAATGCTCAATCACAGCTCAATCCCTGCTATCTAGCAGTGCAAAACGAAGTCGTCACATGTCTCCACATATTTTTCATGTACTAAATAGGGCTTAAATAATAACATCGCAGAACCTTACTCACAAATGGGGGAAGGTATAACATCCCTTAATTTCAAAGAGCTATAGTATGATATATATTATATATATTTATAATATATAGAAGTGATGGTATAATTGTAAATAAATTGAAAGGAGGGGCCCATAGTGAAGTAATACAGCAGATGTGTTGTGTTTGGGTAGCTAACGTCATGATGACGTCAGCGTGAGGGGCCCGCCAGTTGTCAAAAGGCAGCAGGTGCCGCTCTGTCTCAGGGTGTGACATGGCACTTAAAGGGGCCCACTTATGTGGGGCTTTGTGTCCACGGATTGAAGAGGAGAAAAGGTAAGTAAACATTGTCCCATATCGAGAATTGCACAATATTAAAATAATAATAAATATAATAGCTTATGATCAAGAGTCACCAATCCGGTTAACTACCTTTTGAGAGGCAGCCTGTGGTAGGTAGTTGTACTATACTATAAATAATTTTTCTGATAAATTGTATAAACCAGTCGGGCGGTGGATTCCGGGACTGTGGTGAGCCCTTAATTAAATCTGGGACTGTGACTGATCGGGCGGTGGATTCCGGGATCATGATTAGTCGGGCGGATAGGAGGGCAGCTCAATTAAATTCGGCACTATGATTGATCGGGCGGTGGATTCCGGGATCATGATTAGTCGGGCGGATAGAAGAGCAGATGCTCCACAACGGCTAGAAAGTAGATCCTGCACTAGATTGTGCATGCCTCGTGCTCAGCGAGGACGCTGATTACTGAAGGGGGGGTGTATGTAACATCCCGTAATTTCAAAGAGCTATAGTATGATATATCGTGTGTGTATATATATATATACTAGATTTGCCCATGGGCACGTGCCTACGGCACGTCTTCGGAACGATACAACACACTAAAAGCCCTGTAAACAGTAAAACAACAATTATGTAGCTCAAGTTTGAATAGTATAACAATAATTAGTTGTAAATAAAAGTCCATATTTTTATTAGTATATGTTGAAAAATAATTATTGTAAAATCCAACTTCTTAGAACTTTAGGAGTGGAAAATGATGAAATTTAACTGTTGAAAAGATATTTGCTATTTTCAATATAACATGATCAATAAGAAAAAAGCATAAAAATTCTGAAAATTTTACAAACCTAAAATTTTAAAATCTAAATTTCTAATTAAATAAATAAAGAGGGGGGGGGGGGGGGGGGGAGGGGGGAATGTGATAAAGTGAAGACAGAAGAGAGAGATAGTAATAAAGTAATGAGTTTTTTAGTTTTGGGGGAGAAATTTGATTTTGGGGTTTGAAATTTTATGAGGGAAAATGTGTTTTGTGAGGTTGGATCTGAGCCTTTGATTTTAGGGGATTGAAGGTGAGCCACTTGATAGCTTTCTTTGTGTTTTATTATATAGACTAGATTTGCCCGTGGGTACGTGCCTACGGCACGTCTTCGGAACGATACAACATATGAAAAGTCTTGTAAACAGTAAAACAACAATTATGTAGCTCAAGTTTGAATAGTATGACAATAATTAGTTGTAAATAAAAGTCCATGTTTCCATTAGTATATGTTAAAAAATAATTATAAATGGGGGTATAAAATCCAACTTCTTAGAACTTTGGGGTTGGAAAATGATGAAATTTAACTATTGAAGAGATATTTGTTATCTTCAATATAGCATGAAAAATAAATAAAAAATTTGAAAATTTGAAAATTTACAAACCCGAAATATGAAAAACTAAATTTCTGAGTAAATAGAGAGTGGAGTGAATAGAGGGAGAGAGAGAGGGAGAAATAATTAAATAAATAAATGAGTTGTTTTGGGAAAGGGGAATTTGAATTTGAGTTTTAGTGGGAAAATGTGTTTTGTGAGATTAGATCTAGGTCTTTGATTTTTGGGGGATTGAAGGAGAGCCACTTGATAGCTTTCTTTGTGTTTTATTTTATATATATATATATATATATATATATATATATATATATATATATATATATATATATATATATATATATATATATATGGGTTTTGCTCCATTGAAAACGGGTTCGTTTTCAATGGGTTGGAAAACACCCATCTCAGCCATCCGATCACCCTTGATCATGATCAGCGGCTGTGATCGAAACCCACTAAAGTCTCCCACTAACGAAGTGAAAAGCGGAGGGGTAATTTCGTTAATTCACGCCAAAAAACGTTTGTGACTTAGCGTTTTTTGGACGTGGAGTTTTTTTTTGTCTAAAAAATCACTTAGGCCGTTGTTTGAGACAACGGCCTAGGTTGTTTTTTTATAAAAAATTTCAACTTAGGCCGTTGTTGGGAACAACGGCCTAAGTATGTATAAGTGTTTTTCCAAACACTTGTACATACTCAGATCTTCATCTCCCTCACAACTCTCTCTCTCGCTAGTGGAGCTCGATAAACCCATTTTCCCAAACCGTAGCTCTCTCTCTATCGAACTAAAAAACATACTCTCTCTTGGTCGTTGCTTTTCACCGAATCTCTCCCTATTCTCAGTCTCTAGCCCTCTTCCTTTGAAGATCCCAATTACAAAAAAACCTAACCCTTACGAAATCTACCCAACCCTAAAACTCTAATCCTGAATAAATTAGCCAAACCCTACTCCCCTTCCTTTCTCTACAGCAGCGCGCAGCGGCCTCCCGAACACCCTTATTATTAAAGGTACTAATTTGTCCTACTTGAGTAGATCTAACTAGGCTAATTGATTGGAAATTTTTTTCCAATGTTTGAGTGTACAATTGCTATATTATGCGTAGGTATTTATAGAGTAGGTAATTCTAGTTTAATTGGGGAAGTAGACATAGTATTAGTTGTTGTTGGTTGTTATTCGATGTTAGTAATAGCGCACAAAGCGAACAAAAATTTGTGAAACTTTGCGAGTACGTCGAGCTCGCCATACACAAGCCAACGCAATTCGTAGAAGTGTGTTTGGATTCACGGTTTGAAGTGTACGGCCGTGTATCGCTTTCAATTCATTCCCGTGAGTGAAAGCGATACATCGGCGTATTTTGCAAACCGTGAGCCGAAACTCACCTCTACAAATTTTGTTGGCTCATGTGTTTTTCCGCCGTCCCACTCCCAAAGTATAGGAATTTTTTGATCTCGTTTGTGCGGATTTTTACCGTATATCAAACAACAACCTCAGTTCAAGAGTGAGGGGAATGCGAGCGAGACACGGCCTTATCTTGCAAACCATGGATCGGAACTTACTTGTAGAAGTTCTGTTACCTTGTGTGCGGCAAGCCGAACCCAATTGAAGATTTTTGTATTCATATGACGTCGTTTTCGACGTTTTGTCACTTATTTTTGTTTCGTAGGTATATATATCGCAATCGTTTGTTAACAAGCTATTTTATATATAATGTGTATATTAATTGACCAATAATATATTTTTACCCCAGATGAACAACGATACGGAGAGTTCTGCTGTCGGCGATAATTTTGTGCGGGTAGAACCAATCAGTGATTCCATACCGATAGTCGAAGACCATCTGAAACCAAAGTTAGGTATGACATTCCCCACTTTATTTGAGGCCGAGAAATTTTATTCTGCATATGCTCGTTGTGGGGGTTTTGTAATGCGTAAGGGTGGGAATAAATTAAAGGGAGAATGGAAGTAGATAAGTCATATCTTTGTAATAAAGCTGGGTCGTCGCCGGGTCAACATAGTGATGGTAGACGTGGACTAACCAGTAGAACGGATTGCAAGGTTTGCGTTCGTGTAAAATTGAACAAAACAAGTAATACGTGGATGGTGTATTCATTTCACGAAGAACACAATCACGAATTCACCTCACCCGGTAGAAGGCACCTTTTGCCCCGGAACAGGTCCGTGTCAAATACGGACAAAAGGATTATAGACCAAATGAACCAAGATAATATCCAAACATGTCGACAAATGCTCTTCTTCGAAAGTGCTAGTGGTGGTCATGATCAAGTAGGATTCAGAGAAAAAGATGTTCGAAATTTAGTTAGAGACTCGCAAGAAGCATTGAAAGGACACAATTCTACAATGCTAATTGATTTTTTTGAATCTAAGAAACAGACGGATCCTTCATTTTTTTATGATATTCAAGTCGATCCCGAAGGGCGGTTGTCACATTGTATGTGGGTAGATGGTATTTGTAGGATGAATTACGAAGAATTTGGCGATGTAGTTTGCTTTGATGCCACATACAATACGAACCGTTATGGAATGTTATTTGTTCCGTTTGTTGGAGTGAATCATCATTGGCAATCGACTTTCTTAGGAGGTGGGTTCATTCCAAATGAGACGGCCTCTTCGTTTGAATGGTTCTTTGAAAATTGGTTAGGGGTTATGAATCGTGCTCCATCCGGTATTGTCACCGATCAAGACCGTGGGATCGTCGCCGCAGTTAAGAAAGTTTTCTCCCAGACTCGGCATCGTTTTTGTATTTGGCACATTCTGGATAAGTTACCCCAGGAGGTTCGTCTTGGTTTTGATGTCGACAAGTTTAGGGAGTCCTTGAAGAATGTAATCTACAATTCTGAATATATACATGAATTTGTAGAAAAGTAGAATATTTTGATATCGCAATACGGATTAGAGAGTAACAAATGGTTGAACGATATATTCGATATCCGTGAAAGTTGGGCACCCATCTACGCTAAAGAATCATTTTGGGCCGGCATGTTGAGTAGCCAACGGGTTGAGTCGGCACATTCTGCTCTTAAGCATCATACAGAAAAAAGTATTCCCTGCACGAATTTGCCGTCATCTTCGACCGTTTTTTGGGAAGACAAAGACACGATGAATTGAAAGAAAATCATCGTAACCGTGAGAAGAAACCGAAGTTGAAGAGCGAATGGGCTTTGGAGGCACAAATGGCAAAAATATATACTTTGAAAATATTTTACAAATTCCAAGATGAAGTCACAAAAAGCTTCATGTACAATGTGACATTTGTTGCCGATCTTGAGACACCGGATAGTTCAACCTTCCATGTGATACTCTGTGGAGAATCAGAACCTGTTCGCCTTCTTCAATTATCCAAAATCAATGGAATTATTACATGTGCATGTCACTTGTTCGAATTTGTTGCCATTCCTTGCAGGCATATTTTAGCTGTACTTCGTTTCTCTCATCATACATCCATCCCGGATGTATATATTAAAAGAAGATGGACTAGGGATGTGATGAGAAGAAGTTACACATCAGTTCCAACCGAACCCAATACCGAGAATTTTGCTTCTCGATATTGTGAGTTGAGCTACCATGCAAAACAAATTGTCGATCTCAGTTGTTCCTCCAATGAGAGTTACAAATACAAGTTGGAGAATTTGTAGAAGATCATTGACGGGGTTTCTCAGCTACAACCAGGATTAGGTGAACAACCGGAACAGGCCTCACAACCACATGATAGTGTCGAACCTGGAGGTAGTTCACAACCGCATCCAAGTGCACAACCTCATGATCAAGGGAGTGGACACATACCTACACGCATTAGTGACCCACATCAGTGCACGACAAAGGGAAGGCCTCGCGCCAAAAGATTGAGGCCGATTAGAGAGCAACTCCGCATAAAAAAACCGAGAAGGTGCCGAAGATGCGGCATTGTCCAAATGAATCATGATTCAAGAAATTGTCCAACTTTATTTGAGGGGTATGACTCGTAACTTTTATATTTGTCACTCGTTTAAATTTATTATACTTTATTTGTGGCAATTGAGTTTCTTACTAACTAAACCTAATCTTTCAATGAAGGCAAGAAGTAATTCCTTCCGAAGAAGACAGTTCTGAGTCGAGATATGACGATCCACTATAAATTGTAATTTTTAAAATGTAATTATTGGGTATATTTAAAACTCTTTATGCCACTTGGTTAATTACCTTTGATTGGTAACTGTAAATGTAATTCTCGAGACATAAGTATCGTTTGTTTGTGTCGTTTGTTAATATTATTGTGGTACGCAAATGTTGGTTTGTTACTCAATTGTATCAGCTGTAGCTCTATCTGTATTTGTAAAAATTTTTTTTTTTTTTAACCAAGGCCGTTGTTGGAGACAACGGCCTCAGTTATTTCATGAATTTGGTTTTTCATTCAATATAACTAGTTTAAAAAGGGTTGATAACCTTAGGCCATTGTTTACAGCAACAGCCTAGGTGATAATAAAAAAATTTAAGGTTTGGGGGCCTGGGGGGTGCTCTCTGACTTAAAGAAGACAAAAGGAGCAACAAGTCAGAGAGCAATCTCATTTTTGATAAATACCTAAAGCCGTTGTCGAAGACAACGGCCTAGGTTATAGTAAAAAATTTGTGATTTTCGGGGTGCTCTCTGACTTGGAGAACACAAAAGGATCAACAAGTCAGAGAGCAATCTCATTTTTGATAAATACCTAAAACCGTTGTCTGAGACAACGGCCTAGGTCATAGTCAAAAATTTCTAATTTTGGGGGTGCTCTCTGACTTGGAGAACACAAAAGGATCAACAAGTCAGAGAGCAATCTCATTTTTGATAAATACCTAAAGCCGTTGTCTGAGACAACGACCTAGGTTATAGTCAAAAATTTGTGATTTTGGGGGTGCTCTCTGACTTGGAGAAGACAAAAGGAGCAACAAGTCAGAGAGCAACCCCATATCTTATAAATACCTTAGGCCGTTGTCTTGAACAACGGCCTAAGTCATAGTCAAAAAGTTGTGGTTTTTATAATTTTCTCTTTACTCTTTACGTACAGTCTCTGTGGAAATTTATACCAAAGACAGATGATCTACACTTGTATATCTTTCCGCTATATTTTTTTTAAGTGCCGATTACTACCACCTTTCAAACCAATATATAATCATGGTGGTTAAATATGTAAAAAAAATGATAAAAAATAATTCATAATCATCCATTTTGGGGAAAATTTACATGTATTACATGTATAAGGTTAGGGTTATGAATTTTTTGATATATGGGTTTACATGTGTGGATGTACATATGGTTTTTTCCATATATAGGCGGGACGTGGGGATCTACATGTTGTTTAGCTTGGTGCTTGTTCCCATTAGGTGTATGTTGAAAGTCTGCTGGCATGTGATTTTGTTGAGCTTAACAACAAGGAAGAAACTAGCAAAACAACAACATTGTTGAGTCCCAATGGAAAAACATGGAAAGTTGGGTTAATTAGAGTAGGGCAGAATCATGTGTGCAGTGGTGGAGAGAAGTGGAGAGAGTTCACAGGTTCTAATAAACTAGAAGTAGGATATATGTTAGTGTTCCATTACAAAGGGAATATGTTCAGCTTTTTCCTGTTAATTTTATTACGTTTGTGATTTTTTTTAGTATGATATATATAGATTTGATTATGCTAATATAATACCCACATATCCAAAAAATATATACCGGGTTGGTTTACAAGTATAAGGTCAAGGTTAAGGTTAGGGTTGTGCTAACCCTACGATAACCCTAACCCTAACCCTTAACCCTACTCTGCTAACCTTACAATAACCCTAACCCTACGTTAACCCTAACCCTGACCTGCATATCACTTTTATTAAAAATTTTTTTGGTTATATACAGAATATGTATAATTTTTTTTTTGGGAACTTAATACCTGTCTACTCCCAACAACCACAAATTAATGATAAATCAAAACTAGATTTTACCACAAATGTTTTCTTGCAATAACCTTAACCCTACAATAACCCTAACCAAACCTCTGACCCCCGCTAACCCTAATCCTTCCCGTAACCCCCTTTAACATTAATTACCAAACTTGTTACCCTAACCTTAACCCTAGCCAAGTCGAGAACACCCTAATTTATCTCTTTTTGGCCCAAGGTCCAAGGCCGTTGTTACAGACAACGGCTAAGGTTAAATACCTTAGGCCGTTGTCTTCAACAACGGCCTAGGTATGAAATTTTTGGGATTTATACAATATTCTCTTTACTCTTTACGCACAATCTCTGTGGAAATTTATACAAAAGATAGATAATCTACACTTGTATATCGTATAGGTATATTTGTTTATTTGCCCATTACTTCCACCATTCAAAATGTCTCGAAGAACTGCACACAATTACTTCACGACGAGATTCCACATCCCAAATTTCCATAGAAGCAACAGTTTACATGTAGTGTTTGAGAGTAATCTATGAACTTTTTTGGAATACTCTTCACATTGGTTTATACATGTGGTCAAATATACATGTGGTTTTCTGTTACGGTTTCCCAAGACATGATGGTTCCTATTTAGACCATTTTTTCCCGAAAATAATCAGATCCAGTTCTTGATGGCCAAGTATTTTGATCTGATTACTCTCCGCTCAAAAGCAAACCGAATCTTTTTTATTTTTGATTTCTTCTTGCCCACCATATTTAGGGTACATGTGGGGAGGTAGTTTAGGTTTTTTCCATATTGAAGTGTCTGCAATAATTATCCTTCTTGGTCTCTAACTGCATCTTCTTCCCTTCTGTCACTATTAACAGAGGATCTGCACCACTCTGTTCATAATATCACTAATGTACATGTGAGAATCATACAAAAATTGTCTGCTCTTTCATTGTACATGTGGGTTTTTCCAAGTATGGTCCACATGTGGGGAGCTACATGTGGTTTTTCCTTTACATGTGGAGTTTTACCTTATTGATTTTTTCCATGATGAACTTGTGGAAATTTATACAAAAGATAGATAATCCACACTTGTATATCGTATAGGTATATTTGTTTATTTGCCCATTACTTTCACCTTTCAAAGTGACTCGAAGAACTGCACACAATTACTTCACGACGAGATTCCACATCCCAAATTTCTACAGAAGCAACAGTTTACATGTAGTGTTTGAGAGTAATCTATGAACTTTTTTGGAATACTCGTCACATTGGTTTATACATGTGGTCAAATATACTTGTGGCATATTCTGTTACGGTTTCCCAAAAAAAAAGTCAGATCCAGTTCTTGTTGGCCAAGTAGTTTGATCTGATTACTCTTCGCTCAAACAACGAACCGACACTTTTTAATTTTTGATTTCTTCTTGTCCATCATAATTACCTGGTTATATTTTTGATATTCGGAGATGGGTTTTTGAATTTTAGGAGAGTGTTTTCAGGAAGAGTGCAAAAAAATAGGAAAACTACATGTGGTGATGTACCTGTGAATTTTTCAAGTTTGGTCTTACACTACATGTGGGAATATACATATGGTTTTTCCCCATATATTGTGATGAAATTTAGGTTTTTCCGATATTGAACATGTGGTTTTTTCCAAGTATGATCCACATGTGGGGAGCTACATGTTGTTTTCCTTTACATGCAGGTTTTTACCTTATTGGTTTTTTCCATAATGAACTTGTTCTACTACATTTGATGACACCTCTTCTTCCCAATCACGTGGAATTCTTTCCAGTTGCATGTATGGTGAATGTCTTCAGGAACGTCTTCATTGTAAACAATGTAAAACGATTTTGTACATTATATATTATTACTCAAAAAATTAATAATATATAACCAAAAAAAACCAAAAAATATAATATATTCTTTAGTTACGTGCCTAGAAATGGAATTGAATAAAAAACATGAACAAAAAAATATTCATATGAACGTCTATTTTGTAGAGTTCAGAAGGCAATGTACGTAAAGAGTGGAGAGACACGTGGCATTAATGATAGAACTTAAATATCCATAAACTCTCTACTGGAAACTTATTACCTATCTACTCCCAACGATAAATAATCCTACCCTAACCCCTACAATGAAGCCAAACCAAATCACTAACCTTACAATAGCCCTAACCCTACCCTTAACCCCTTTTAGCACTAACCCTAACCCTAACCCTAACCCTAACCCTAACGAATCAAATAGTTTTTTTTTTAAAAATATTTTCTGAGTTGTTATGTACATATTAAAACGACGTGATTATGTAGTGGTTAGTTAGGTGTAGTCAAATTTTTTTTAAAAAAAATTTAATATTGTTATACAAGCCAAGTTCTCTTCTGTCTTTTGTATAAAGTTCCGCAGAGATTGTTCGTCAAGGGTGAAAAGAAAATTGGAAAATGCAAACAACCAATTAATTTTTGGCCTACAAACTAAGGCCGTTGTTGGAGACAACGGCCTTGGGTATGAACATTATATTGAGGGGTTCTTTGACCAATTGCTATTTTTAAATACCAACAAGTCGAGAGCATTCCAAATGCTGTCTTTTTGGCGTATAACCTAAGCCGTTATCTCTAACATTGGCCTTGGGTGTAAACAATAAAGTGGAGCTGCTCTCTGACTTGTTGGCTCTTTTTAAAGCCAACAAGTCAGAGAGCAAGACAAATTTTCAAAAATTTTTTCACCTACAACTTAGGTCGTTGTCTCCAACAACGACCTAGGATATATCTATAAACTGGAGCTGCTCTCTGACTTGTTGGCTATTTTTAAACCCAACAAGTCAGAGAGCACAACAAATTTTCTATTTTTTTCACCTACAACTTAGACCGTTATCTCCAACAACAGCCTTGGGTGTAAACAATAAAGTGGAGCTGCTCTCTGACTTGTTGGCTCTTTTTAAAGCCAACAAGTCAGAGAGCAAGACAAATTTTCTTTTTTTTCCACCTACAACTTAGGTCGTTGTCTCCAACAACGGCCTAGGGTATATCTATAAACTGGAGCTGCTCTCTGACTTGTTGGCTATTTTTAAAGCCAACAAGTCAGAGAGCACAACAAATTTTCTATTTTTTTCACCTACAACTTAGGCCGTTGTCTCCAACAACGGCCTAGGGTATATCTATAAACTGGAGCTGCTCTCTGACTTGTTGGCTATTTTTAAAGCCAACAAGTCAGAGAGCAGAACAAATTTTCTATTTTTTTCACCTACAACTTAGGTCGTTGTCTCCAACAACGCCTTGGGTATATCTATAAACTGGGTATATCCAAAAACTGGGTATATCCAAAAACTGGAGCAAGTATAATTTTCTATAACCTAGGCCGCTGTTTGGGGCCACGGCTTAGGTTTAAAAAAAAATCTACATTTATACAGAGCAGCTGAAGCTGCTACACTTGAAAATATCACCAAATTCCAAACACTTTCCCATCACCTACATTCTCCGACTAAATTCATATATACAACCATCAAAATTACCCACCATAATTGACTATCAGAAATTAATAACAACAACATCAACTACACTTACACTTAAGAACCACATTTTCCAATAATTAGTTACAACAGGTTAAAACCCACAAAATCAATAAACAAAAATTACAACCTCCAAAATGCATTGGTTAAGCACCGGGCGTGTAATGCTGTGGTGCTCGCCTCTTCCGAGCAGGGTTTCGGCGCGGCAATGTGGTTGGCGAGTCGGGGATTTGTTCAGATCCACCCTCCTCTTGTTGTACGTCTTCGACAACCCTCTCCCCACTTTCTTCATCCTGTGCTTCTTCGTGAGATGGATGTGAAGTTAAACCTTGTCGTTCTCTGATCTCACGGTCCCGTTGCCCCATCAATGAAGCTGGCCTACCCCTCACACTTTTACGTCGGCCCCCCCTCAGTCCGTGTAATGCTCGATCCAAACATTCGACACATCCCAAAGCATCCATATTGCTACGGCATGAAAGGAGCATCCTCCGAGCGAAACTCTTCATAGGCGTGCCCATATTACTTTTTAGTACCTCCGTGCATTCTTTTGCCATGTCCATCGTGTTATCAATCTAAATCAGAAAAAACCAAAAAAAATAATTACACAAATTAAATAATTGAAAGAATTCATGAACTTCATGTATAAAGAACATTAAAATAAATATGAAGATTGAAGTTACCACTGTACGTATAGCTGTGGCCCTTGGTTGGAACATGGGTTGTGAACTGAAATATGCAGGTAATGGTTCAATCTCCCTCTCCCCAATTTCTCGTTGAATACCAGAAGGTAGTACTGTATCGGGAGAGATGTACAAACGTGTATATTGTCGGAACCAAGTCATGTACTTTCCTTGCACTCTTCCATCGTACTCTAGAACATTGACGAGTACAAGTTCAAACCATCGCTCGTTCCATTCTGCAATGTGAACACGATGGTAATCTGCCCAATCATGAGTAGGCATGCGGCCGGTACCCCTAACAGCGTGTAACTCATGATCGTAAAGGTTTGCGCAGCTTGGAGGACTATCTTGTTGAAGATTGAACTGACGAAGGACTCTTTCCGATCGTGGATGCTCGACTATACCGAAGTTGATGAGGGGAGCCGTCGTCAGCCACAACTGCGACCCGGTGGTGCATATTGGCGGTAGTCTTCCCATACGCTCAGGTGTATACAACGCCCAAATCACGAACTCTTCACGTAGTTGGTCGAGCTCGTCTTTGTAGTACGTTATTACACCCTTGGGGTTGTCTTTGTAACTCCTTGTACCAGCCCAATATACCCCTAATGGTGCTAACATAGCAGGATCTTCAGGTTGGGCTATCCAACCATCCTTGGGTTTCCTAATGCGGGGACGACCCAAGTGCAGTCGCTCCCAGGACCAAATCTGTAACAAAACCATCGGTCCGGTCATTTCTGATGATTCAAGCGCTACATGACACAACGCCCTGTATAGCGTTGCCAACGCGCAGCTTCTCCAGCTGTACCGGCCAGCTAAGCCTAGGTCGACGAGCAATCGTAGGTACATGAGGTGCACCGTATCGCCCGATGAGTTAGGCAATATAACCCCTCCGATTACCGTTAGAATGTAGGCTCTGGTGTAGGACTGTACATAGTCGTCGGGCGATTCGTTGGTCAGCGTCCCATCAAAACGTCCCTTCAACCAAGATAGTCGGATTGATTGTCCTTGAAAAATGTCACCATCTTCCGCAGCCGCCTCATCAAACTCTGTACCGAGCAGTTCATTGCACATCTCTATTTTATCAAAGTTAATATTACCCGTCACGGCCAACCCATCTATTGGAAGACCGGATATCATCGCTATATCCTGTAGCATCACCGTCATCTCTCCGACCGGTAGATGGAACGTGTGCGACTCTGGCCTCCAGCGCTCTACGAGTGCCGAGAGAAGTGCTCGGTCGAGTTTAACATTCCCCATCATGCTGATTCCATAGAAACCGGCCGCTACAAGGTACTCGTGGGTGCGTGGATGCACCTTCATGGTTTCGTGGGTGCGGAAATTACACCTACGCATCGTCCCACCCCAAACTTCCGTGGATCTGTGCCGATCTTGCAAGGTCAGTTTGCCGGGATTTATTGGTCCTGGACCACGACGTCCTGTCATCGAAGAGGATGCACCAACCTACACAAACCAAAAAACATAATTATTATTAGTCTCAAATCAATATCACTAAATAAAAAATTAGGGACAATACAAATTATTAGTTCTCACATTCTCTGTGGAATGTTCCCCCCGTGCTTCCTGGGATGTCCTTCCCCTTCCGGTTTCCCTCGTTCTGGCCATTTCTCTGTAACAAAGTTTGCATATATGAAACTGATTACTCAGCGAAAATTAGCAAACACAAACCAACGAGATGAAAAAATTTCAAGAGTTCGCTTATACGCGTCAAAAGAAAACAAACAAGATGCAAAAATTCCTAAATTTTGCCGTCAACTAGGGCACACCAAACACAAGCCAACGCAACTTGTAGAAGTCAGTTCCGACCCACGGTTTGAAATATACGCCCGTGTATCATTTTCACTCTTTAAAATAGAGCGGGAAGCGATACATTGACGTATCTCGCAAACCGTAGGTCGGAACTCGCAAATACAAGTTCCGTTCGTTGTGAATGGTTAGCCCAACCTATGTGCACCGTTTCGTATTTTTTCGACTTCGTTTAAGCATTTTTGTATTGAGACCGAACTAAAAAAATTTCGAGGTGGACTGATGTTTTTTCATATACGCATCAAAACAACATAAACGAGATACAAAAATTTCAAAATTTGGCCGTTGGGTCGGGCTGCCCGCCCACAAGCCAACGCAACTTGTACATGGGAGTTCCGACCCACGGTTTGAAAGATACGACCGTGTATCGTTTACACTATTGAAAATTGAGCGGAAAGCGATACATAGACATATCTCACAAACCGCAAGTCAGAACTCGCATGTACAGGTTGGTATGATTTGTGAGTGGCGAGACCAACCTACTCGCAAAGTGGAGCTTTATTTGGACTTCGTTTAAGCTATTTTCACCTTATAACGTATTCCACAAGTTCCGAGGCCGATTAAAGGTTTTTTATATACGCATCAAAACAACAAAAATGATAAACTTATTTCCTAAATTTGGGCGTCAACTCTGGCACACCAAACACGAGCCGCCGGAACTTGCAGAGGTGAGTTTTGACTCTCGGTTTGAAAGATACGTCCATGTATCACTTTATATCCGTTGTATTGAATTGAAATGATAAACGGACGTATCTCACAAATCGTGAGACGGAAATCGCCTCTACAAGTTCCGTTACCTTCTACGCAGCGAGTCCGACCTACTCGTACAAATTGAATTTTTTTCATCTCGTTTTTTTTTCATCTCCTATATTCCACCACTACAACTACCACTACATCTACGAAAATGTCAACAGAATGTACACAACATACATGATCAGAGCTAATTATATACTCTCTAAATTATAGACTACACTACTACGCATAATACCAAAAAAACCAACTCCAAAATTGGAAAAAAAATCAATAAATTCAAAGAGTTCATTATAGTAGATTGGGATTAAGAAAATACCTGGTCCAAAGAGAGAGTGATAGAGAGTTGGCGAAGATGTGAGAAGCTGCTGCACGCTGTTGTAGACAAAGGAAGACAATTTATGCTAGGGTTTAGATGATTTAGGAATTTGGATGTGAAGTTAGGGTTTGCTGTATTCGGGAGAGGAAGACAGAGAGATAGTGAGCTTTCCACAAGGGGCGGAGATCGAGAAGGCAAAGAAATCGATGCCAAAGGGATTGGGAGAGTGAACTAGGGTTTGGGGATGGGTTTGGGGAGCTCGAGAGAAAGAGAGATTGTGTTTGTGACGAAGTGAGGGAGATGAAGCCCTGAGTGTGTACAAGTGTTTGGAAAAACACTTGTACATACCTAGGCCGTTGTTGAGAACAACGGCCAAGGTATGTTTTTTTGTTAAAAAAAACAACCTAGGTCGTTGTCTCAAACAGCGGCCTAAGTGATTTTTTGGACAAAAAAAACTCGATGCCAAAAAAATGCCAAGTCCCAAACGTTTTTTGGCGTGAATTGACGAAATTACCCCTCCGCTTTTCTCAGCATTAGTGGGAGACTTAAGCGGATCTTGATCTGATCCACTGATCAAGATCAAGATCGATCGGATGGCCTATATGGGTGTTTTCCAATCCATTGAAAACGAACCCGTTTTCAATGGAGCAAAACCATATATATATATATATATATATATATATATATATATATATATATATATATATATATATATATAAAAGAAGTGATCGTATGATTATAAATAAATTGAAAGGAGGAGGGGCCCACGGTGAGAGTAATACAGCAGATGTGCTGTGTTTGGGCAGCTAACGTCATGATGACGTCAGCATGAAGGGCCGGCCAGTTGTGAAAAGGCAGCAGGTGCCGCTCTGTTTCAGGGTGTGACGTGGCACATAAAGGGGCCCACTTATGTGGGGCTTTGTGTACACGGATTGAAGAGGAGAAAAGGTAAGTAAACATTGTCCCATATCGGGAATTGCACAATATTAAAATAATAATAAATATAATAGCCTATGATCAAGAGTCACCAATCCAGTCAACCACCTTTTGAGAGTAAGCCTGTGGTGGGCAGTTGTACTATACTATAAATAATTTGTCTGATAAATTGTATAAATTGGCTGAGCTTGGGGCAGGGGCGTTACAGAAGGGGAAGAAGAAGCCCCGTATCGAAAGGGAAGAAGCACGTGTAAGGGGAGGCTGACGAACAAGCTCTAACACCTAGGCCTGGCAACAAAAGATCGAACTCCCTCGAGATCATAAAGCATTCCCGTATACTGTCCAAGTCCTCCTCCATGAGCATCGAAGATATTTCGTCCACCTCCGAGTGCTCACGGGGCTCATTATCCTCATATAGTGGCGTCATCCCATTCTCGACTCACGATAATGGATCGGCAGAGTAATCTCGAATGTCGTCAAGACGCGATAAGCCTACCCTGTTAGGTTTCAAATGCAATCACATATTAAATACACAGCAAAAAAATTACAAAATATCGAAACCTAGCCATGGATCCATGCGAAAACCATAAATCGTGTTTAGGAGTTGTACCTTAAAGATGGATCTGCTGTCTCCACAGTATGCCGATCACAGCACTACTATATCGCGGTGCCTCTACGGTATCCACACAAATGAAATAAAAAATGGCTCACCCTCAGACCACAGTGCTAGCTGCAGGAGGGGGATGTTCCTCCTCATGATCTCTCTCTCTTACTTTCTGTGTGGGCCAGGGTTTAATCACGTGTATCTTTCCACAAATACTGTAAGATCCCGTAATTTCTAAAGATATAATATATATATATATATATATATATATATATATATATATATATATATATATATATATATATATAAAATAATAATAATAAAACACAAAGAAAGCTATCAAGTGGTTCTTCTTCAATCCCCTCAAAAATCAAAGGCCCAGATCTAACCTTACAAAACATATTTTCCCCCCAAAAGTTCCCTCCAAAACTCAAATTCAAATCTCCCACCCAAAACAACTACTAT